>JAJTUV010000505.1:0-670415 GCA_021653895.1 Mastomys natalensis
GACCTCCTTCGACACCAGACACATGTGATGCACATATTAACATGCAGGTAAAGACTCATTTACTTAAAAAAAAAAAAAAAAAAAGTAACAACAACAAAAAAAAAAAAAAAACAGTCAGACATAGTAGAGAACACCTACATCCCAGCACTCAAAAGCTAAGGTGGAAGAACTAAGATCATTCTAGGCTATAAGGCATACTCCAGGCCAGCATGTACCAGTGATGGCAGCCTGCACGACATGCTGAGACCATGTCTCGAATTTATAAAGCAAGCTCAGCATGGTGGTACACACCTTCAATCCCAGTACTCAGGACAGAGTTAGGTGGATCTCTGTGAGCTCATGGCCACCCTGGTCTACATGTCAAGTTCCAGGCCATTCAGAGCTACACAGAGAAACCTTGTCTCAAAATAAAACATCTCAGATATCTTTGTCTTGTTAGTAAGCACTGCTCCAAAATGAACATGTTCACTTTCTACACTCTGGCAAGGGTAGTTAACTGTTAATAACCCCGAGTTAGACAACGGCTCAGCTAGCAAAGTGCTTACTAACATGCACAAAGCCCTGAGTTCCATCCCAGAACCACATCAATTGGGTGTGGCATATGTGCATATAATCCTAGCACTCAGGAAGTAAAGGACAATCAGGGTTGGAGGCCATCTTCCATTAGTCTAAAGCCAGACAGCGTCTTTACCTGGCTTCAAATAAATAAACAGCAGGAAAATAATCACTACAAATTAGTAACACGAACATCCTCCATTCCTTCCTGAGATGGCAGTGACTTTGGAATGACTGTGCTCTCTCTGCCTTTGTTTTGTTACCCAGTGTCATTCTTTCTTCTATCCACTTTACTAGTGGGACTCCAAATGTCATCCTATCCTTCTCAGATTCCTTCCAAAGCTAAATGAAAACTTTTTTCTGTATTCCCACTGCACCCTCTGTTATTTTATATCCTAAGACTTTTAACATGCTGTCCTGGGTCGCTTGTCTGTCTCCTTCTCTGGACCATTAATAATTTGGAAATCAGGGAGTTAGAGAGATAGCTCTTCCAGAGGGTTTGAGTTCAATTCCCAGCAATCACGTGGTGGCTCACAACCATCTGTAATGAATCCGATGTCCTCTTCTGGTGTGTCTGAAGACAGCCATAGTGTACTCACATACAAAAAAAAAAAAAAAAAAAAAAAAAATGTTGGAAAGCAAAGACAAAAATCTCTTTTAGCAGGGTAGGGTGACAGAGAAAGGATAGGTAGTGGGTGGTTTGAGAAAAAATCTTACAGGAATCCTCACCTCAGCTTCCCATTAGGTTATAGGGGTGTGTCACTACCACTTGGCTTCTTTCTTTCTTAGATCCCAGTGTTAAAGGCACATCAAACAATCAGTGATTATATACTGACCAAATACAATGAATTTTTAGGTTAAAATATCTTCTGTGATTTTTTTTCCCCTTATTGTTCTGAGACAGGGTTTCACACTATACCCCAGACAAGCTTCAAACTCATGATCCTCCTGCCTCAGTCTCCCATGTACTGAAAATACAGGTATATATCTCCATCTCAGTTCTCATCTATGATTTTTGCAACATTTTTCCTGATAAACCAAATGAATTTTAGGCTAGAATTAAAATTATTGGCATAGAAATCGTCTCTCCAACTGATAGGAAAAAAATCCCCACTTACTAAGGGAAATAGAGAATTGAGGCTGGAGAGGTGGCTCAGTGATTAGGAGCACTGGTTGCTCTTCCCAAGGATCTGAGTTCCCAACATCCGTATAGCAGCTCACAACCTTCTATAACTGTAGCTCCAGGTGACCCAATGCCTTCTGCCTTCCACAGGCACCAGATATACATATAATACACAGACATACATGCAGGCAAACTATCCATACATATAAAAAATAAAAAAAATCTCTCTATCTCTAACTCTCTGTGTATCTCTGTCTCTGTCTCTGTCTCTGTCTCTCTCATTTTGTTTTTTTGAGACAGGGTTTCTCTCTGCAGCCCTGGCTATCCTGGAACTTACTCTGTAGACCACGCTAGACTCAAACTCAGAGACCTGCCTGCCTCTGTTTCCTGAGGGCTGGGATTAAAGATATGTACCGCCATAGCCAGCTGACTTAAAAAGAAAATAATCCAAAATCAACCGGGAAGTGGTCCTGCCAGCAGCTCCTGACTTTGGTGCCCATGCATATGGCTGGAGGACTGATGACTCCCACAATCATGTCCTCTCTTTTCTCTGTCTTATTCTTTCAGCATTTTCCTTTCCTTCTCTTCCTTACTTTCTATCTTTTCTACTGTATTGCATTCTCATCTTTCCCTTTAAGTCCCCTGCACACACCCATACACATGCCTTACTATGTGAGTATCTGTGGGCATCATTATATCTAACTGGGAGAACTTGGGGCAACAACGTACCCACGCTAACCTCTGTATGATACTAACATATGACCTCCTAACAGAAAACAGGTCACCCAGACATGGGGCCAAACTGCTACAATCTGCAATGTAGGCAGGACATGTTTCTAAGCTGTACTTCCACAGTGCACATTTTCTTTATTTGTGGGTGGGGTGCAGAATGGTAGGAATCAAATCCAGGGCCTTGGCACACCAGGCCAGGACTCTACCGCTGAGCTACATGCCCCAGCCCTATTGTAATCATTTTATTCATGTCTATGCATATGTTCAAGTATCACATGTATATTAGTGCCCACAGACAGTTGCAAGACGCCCATGGGTGACAGGGCAGTCAGCAGGCATGCTTACCTTTTGAGCCATCTCTCCAGCCCTTATTAATTTTTATTTATTTATTTATTTATTTAGCCAGATGTGGTAGCATATACCTTTAATTTTAGCAATCCAGAGGCAGAGGCAGGCAGATCTCTAAGTTCAAAGTCAGGCTGGTCTACACAGTGAAACTGTCTAAAAATATACAAAAGAGAGGCTAGAGAAATGGATCAGTGGTTAAGAGTACTTCCAGGCTGGAGAGATGGCTCAGAGGTTAAGAGCACTGACTTCTTCCAGAGGTCCTGAGTTCAATTCTCAGCAACCACACAGTGGCTCACAACCACCTGTAATGGGATCTGATGCCCTCTTCTGGTGTGTCTGCCCTCTTTTGGTGTATCTGAAGACAGCTACAATGTACTCATATACATAAAATAAATAAATCTTTAAAAAAAAAAAAAAAAGAGTACTTTGGGCTCATATAGAGAATGGAGGTTCAGTTCCCAGCACCCACAGTGGGCAGCTCACAGCCTCTTTTAACTCCAGCTCCAGGAGATCCAACACACACTTCTGTCTTCTGCCAAGTACTGTACACACATGTGGTATACATATAAACAAGCATATACGTACACACAAAAAATAGTAATAATAAATTTTTAAGTTATTTAGGTAATACAGAGATGGCTCAGTGGTTAATAACTCAGAGGACCTGAGTTGGAGTCCCAGCAACGAACATCAATTAGTACACAATGCCCTATAACTTCAGCTCCTGGGAATCCATCAACTTATTCTTTCTTCTGGCCTCTGTGGGCACTGTACTGGTGTATACAAATCCACAGATACACATATATACATAATGAAAGTTTTGTTTTTTTTTTAAATTTAAAGTAATTTTATTTGTGTGGGGGGTATGTATACATGAATGTTATTGTAAATAAAAATGAAATAAGGGATAGAGAGATGGCTCAGTGTTTAAAAACACTTATTCTATCAGAGGACCAGAGTTTGGATCCAGTGGCCATTGTGAGAGGCTCATAAAAATCTGTAACTCCAGCTACAGGAGATCTAACACCCTGTTTTGGCCTCTACAAACACTGGAACATATATGAGAATACATTCACACACATACAAACATGCACATATACAAATAAATGTGGGTTTGGAGGTGGGTAGTTAAAACAGGGTTTCTCTGTGTGGAGCCCTGGTGGTCCCAGAACTCACTCTGTAGACCAAGCTGGCCTCAAACTCAGAGATCCACTTGCCTCTGCCTTCCAAGTGCTAGGATTAAAGGCATGCACCACCACCACGGCCCAGCTACAAAAAATTGTTCAAACAAATAAAAGTGGGTGTTATATATTAGCACAGGCTTTTAATCCCAGCATCGAGGAGGCAAAAGCAGATGGATGTCTGTGAGTTCAAGGCCAGTCTAGTCTACATAGCAAGTTCTAGGCCAACCAAAACTACATAATGCAACCCTGTCCATCTCAAAAATAAGTAAGAGATAAATAAGGAGCCAGTTTAGTGAGATTCTACCACTTAAAGAGACAAAGGTATAAATACTGTAATTTTGAGCTAGACAGAACTACATAGTGAGACCTTATCTCAAAACAATAAAAGAAAATAACACTAACAAAAGAAAAGGTGGATAAAACTAAAGGGTGAAAAGGTTGAAACTAAAACAAAACACTACATTCAACTTACAAACTTTAGGCCTGATTCACCTTCCCAGCCTTGTTAAGCCCCTTAACCAACCTGTGGTCACTTGAATTTGAGAAGAATCACAGATGAGTTATAATGGACCATCTACTCCATTGTTCCATTAGCTCAGTAGCTTCAAGGGCTGCTCCTCAGAACATGGGAGTGTGGGTCTAAGGGGAGTAAAGAATTTGCTCATTTTTGAGGTAAGCCCCCCCTCCTCCAAAAGGATAAACAAGATCATCAAACGATCTCACACCCAAGATAAAATTAGAAAAGAGATTAATTGGCCTTTTGTTTTACATATGGGAACACTGACGCCCAGTTTATTATACAAGTCTCACAGCTAATGAATCCCAGAGGTAAGACAGAGCCTCGGACTCTAAAGACCAGAGCCCTCTTTGCTGAATCACAGGGTCATTCAAGGCTCCTGTAGCCTGCAGGGCATATGTTAAAACCTAATAGATTACTGTACAACTTCACAGCAAAATATGGGCCTCTGAAAGGAAAACAGTATTCTGGAAGAAGAAAAAGGGGGAAGCAGAATGCTGGGAGACCTAGTAAAGAGAAAGCTTCCTGAAGAAGGACACTAAGTCCTAGAGGTATTCAGATAAGAAAAAATCAGGGGACTGGAAAGACGGCTCATCACATGAGTCCTGGCAACTCTTCCAGAAGAACTCAGGTTCAATCCCCAGTACCTGTGAGCACAACAGCTCACAGGCATCTGTAACTCTAGTTCCAGGGGCTCTACATCTTTTTCTGGCTTTGTTGGGCATTTCACATACAGGGTACACCTACATACATGTAGGCAAAACATTACATAAAATAAAAATATTAAAAATAACTTTAAAAAAAAGAGGAAATCAGAAAATATTTCAGGGCACTGGGCGGTGGTGGCACACACCTTTCATCCCAGCACTTGGGAGGCAGAGGCAGGCGGATTTCTGAGTTTGAGGCCAGCCTGGACTACAGAGTGAGTTCCAGGACAGCCAGGGCTACACAGAGAAACCTTGTCTCCAAAAAAGGAAAAAAAAAAAAAAAAAAAAAAAAAAAGAAATGGGCAGAAATTTCTAGAGTATATTTCAAGTAGCAATTCTCTTTTATGATAATTTTGTTACAAATGTGTGTGTGTGTACAAATGTGTGAGTCATTTAAATTACTTATATTTTCCTTTCTAAAGTGTGAGAAGACTTGAAATAAAGCACCTAACAACGCTCTGATCAGTGCCTACTGATCAGTGCCTAGCACACACTGAGCTCTCTGCAGGCTGAGAATGTCATTGCTGCTACTGTGTATCTATTAAAGCTGTGTGCAGAGTTAAGACAGTGTTAATTTGAAAAGTTTAGCCGGGTGGTGGTGGCGCACGCCTTCAATCCCAGCACTTGGGAGGCAGAGGCAGGCAGATTTCTGAGTTCCAGGCCAGCCTGGTCTACAGAGTGAGTTCCAGGACAGCCCAGGCTACACAGAGAAATCCTGTCTTGAAAAACCAAAAAAAAAAAAAGAAAAGAAAAGTTTGATAGGGGCTAGAGAGATGGCTCAGGGCTTAAGAACACTTGACTGCTCTTCCAGAGGACCTGAGTAAGTTCAATTCCCAGCAACCACACCACATGGTGGCTTACAACCATCTGTAATGGGATCTGATGCCCTCTTCTGGTGTGTCAGTGACAGTGTGCTCACATACGTAAAACAAATTAATCTTAAAAAAGAAAGAAAATAGAAAAGTTTGACACATGATCTAAATGTAATTTTAATCAAAAAGCTCTTCTTCTCCTGACACCAAAACAGCCAAAGCCACTTCAGCATGTCTGTTGCGTTGCCCACTACCTACATTATGTTGAAAAGTCCACAGATAATAATTTATCTACTCCTCCTCTATGCTCTGTCAATATCTGCAGAGAAATGGAGGATTGGAGCTAGGTAAAATAGCTTATTTTATCTGCTTAAAGAACTGGAATGGAGAAACCAGAAATCCATGCTATGAGTAACTGAGGAAAGCGAGTCATATTGGAAACTGCTGGTTGCCTTGGAGCCAGGTGGAGGAAAATGTGCCACAGATGAGGCCAGATTAACAGATACTTGAACCTTTGGGCTAGACTGAATCATCTCCACTTCCTGCCCTCATCCAGAGGCTCTGTAAAATATTTGAGCCTAAATAAATGTCACTATCAGGAATAACTGGAAGGGACTGAACACACAAACAGGAGCAATGAGCTTTCTGAGTGGCCCCTTTAGAAATGACAAGCTCTCATGAAGCATTTAAACTCTTTTTTTTTTTTTGGTTAACATGGTTTCACTGTGCAGCCCTGGGTGGCCTCAAACTCTCAGAAATCCACCTGTTTCTGTTTCCCTAGTGCTGGAACTAAAGGTGTTTCCTTTTTTTTTTTTTGTTTTTCGAGACAGGGTTTCTCTGTATAGCCTTGGCTGTCCTGGAACTCACTCTGGAGACCAGGCTGGCCTCGAACTCAGAAATCCGCCTGTCTCTGCCTCCCAAGTGCTGGGATTAAAGGCGTGCGCCACCACCGCCCGGCTCTAAAGGTGTTTCCTACCATGTCCTCAATATTTAAATTCTAAAGTCCTGCCAGTGTTGGCATATGCCTGAAATTCCAATATTGACAGGATGGAAAACAATGGTGGAAGGGGATGTCTCAGCAGGCCCATGCCGAGGCATCTCTTCCCCGAGGGACCAGCCACACAACAATATAGCATAGAATAGAGTTTATTCAGGGCATGGGGAGGGGAGCCAGGAGGGTAGTAGAGGCAGAGCGAGAGTGAGCAGGGAGAGGTGGAGGCCGGCCACGACCACGTGGAGAGAGGGAAAAGGGAAGGAGGGAGGGGGCAGAGAGAACCTGCATGCCCAGAGATCAAGGGAGCAAGAGAGAGAAGAGGGGGCCAGACAGCCCCTTTTATAGTGAGCAGGCCTACCTGGCCATTGCCAAGTAACTGTGGGGAGGAGCATACCTGGCTATTGCCAGATAACTGTGGAGGTAGAGTTTAGACAGAATACTAACAAATATTTGAGAGGCTGAGACAGTGGGATCCAGAGTTCAGTGCACGCCGGGCTACTACATAGAGACCTTGCACTGAAAAACACAGGAACATGGCTTAGTGGTTGGCTGTTTGGCTAAAAAGTGGGATATCCTATGTCTGATGACCAGCTCTGCAAAATTAAATTCTAAAACTCTGATTTAAATAAAAATCTGCTGCCGGGCGGTGGTGGCGCACGCCTTTAATCCCAGCACTTGGGAGGCAGAGGCAGGTGGATCTCTGAGTTCGAGGCCAGCCTGGTCTACAGAGTGAGTTCCAGGCCAGCCCGGGCTACACAGAGAAACCCTGTCTTGAAAAACCAAAAAAAAAGAAAAAAAAAAAAAAAAATCTGCAAAAGGTGCTCACCAGCAGGGAAATCAGAAGATATAGATTCCATTCTGTATAACCTTGGGTCAGTCACTTCATCTCTCTGGGTTTGTCTTGCACTGTTGGGGGAAAAAAGAGAAATAAAAATTCACTTCACTTCAGGGAATTTTCAATTAAAAAAATCACACTGCATATGATATTTAGAATGGAATCTGATGTGGCAAATTCACAACCACAATCTGTTTCTCTTCACTATAAAAAGTGGACATAATTGTGAACTTTCGGATCACTGGACAGTTGAATAATGAGACACAGCCATTCTGTGGCTTATTCGCCGTTAACAATCTTTAATCAGTTACACCACAACCTGTACAACGTCTAAGAAAACAGATTTTTAGATGCTTGGGAGTTTGGTTAGATACTGCACACAGGCACGCACACACAGAGACACACCTGCCTGCCATTGCTCAATTTTAAAAGAACCCGTATTGGGCCATATTAGTTATTCTCATGCCCAACAAGGGAGGTACCATTAACCTTCTGTCAAAACGAAACAAAACAAAAAACCTTTCAAGTAGCTTGCCGTTTCAGCCTAAGGGAAATTCTGAGAATAAAATGCACGTTCTAGAGCTTTCAGACCCACCCCAATTTCTCGACGGCAACACGTGTCGCCATTTTGTTGGAAAACATGGCTACCAGCCCTCCCCGCTCGGGAGGGGGGCCGGGGGCGGAGGAACGCCACGTTAGCCCTTTCTGTGAAGTATTAAACACGTTCACACGACCTCCTCTAGGCTGACTATGGCGGCCGCACAAGGAGCAGGCAAAGAAATCACAAGCGGCTCTCCAGCGTTTGGAGCGATGGCCATTTCCTGGCGGGAGGGCTCGGTCAGGAAGACCTCCCAAGATGGCGACCGCCGAGGGCTGGCCGCCTCCAGAGAGCGTGGCCTAGGCGGCTTGCGAGGCAGAGCGGACGTGTGGGGCCATGCCGGCACCCCAGCAGTGCGCACTGCTCCTCTAAAGTCTCAGAAATTCTCGTGGGAGATAAAACACAGGGGCAAGAGGTGGGGTTTCTGAGGGCTCCACAAACAGAAGCCAACAAAATGCAAACAAAGCATTATGTAAATGGGCGCCATTCTTCTAGCCGCCCGTGTTCCTAACACGTCCCCCAAACTCCGTAAGCCCGAGCGGCACTTGGTGGGGAGGGTGACTCTCTTTCTGCGTAGCGGACGCAGCCACCGGACTGAGGCCAAGGTGGGGGCTGGTACGAGGCGCCCGGACGCCGGGGACGAAGGGGCCCCACGTGCCCACCAGAGCGCGTGCACGGCCGCCAGGCCGCGCCTCGCCACCCCTCCCCCCCGGAAGACACCGCGGGCCTCTCCCGCCCCCCCTCCTCCCGCGCATGCGCCTTGGTCATCTCACGCGCACGTTTTAAACCCGCGGCTTCCTAGCTACCGCCTGCAGTGGCCTCCGCGGGTGCCTGTATCGCTCCGCCATCGACCCCCTCGGAGGGGCGGGAAAATAGTATCGGTCTCCGTCACAAAATAGTAATTTCCCCAGTCATCTGCCGGAGCCTCTAGAGTTAACAAAACACGTGCTCCCTTTCAATCACTGCCGGATTCCCAGGTTTGCCCACGTTGTACTTTTTCTCCCGTCTCGTGGGGCCACAGGGTTATTTTTCTCAAGTATCGCGCGCGCTGGCGCAGTCTTGTGACCTAAAAAAGCCGGTCCTCTTTTTTTTCCTAGGGGTCCTGCGCGGAAAGCACTTCCGGGGTCAGAGGGTACGCGGGGTTGAAAGCGGGCTTCCCGCCCCGCCCAGACCGCCGAGGCTGCCGCCGGAGTCGCCACCGCCGCGCCCTCGCCCACCCGCCCGTCCGCCGCTCCCGGCCCCGCTCGCCCCCGCCGCTGCTGCCGCTCGTCCTGCGACGCCGCCGCGGCCTCCCACCCGCGCCCGCCCGCTCCCGCGGCCCCCGCTCGCCTCGCGCCGGCAGTTCGGGCCTACTCCTCCCCTCCCCCGCCAGCCGCCCAGGACTTGACCACGTAACGAGCCCAACTCCCGAACGCCGCCCGCCGCTCGCCATGGACGCCGGTGTGACTGAAAGCGGACTCAACGTGACTCTCACCATTCGGCTGCTGATGCACGGAAAGGAAGTAGGCAGCATCATCGGGAAGAAAGGGGAGTCGGTGAAGAGGATCCGCGAGGAGAGCGGCGCGCGGATCAACATCTCGGAGGGGAACTGCCCGGAGAGAATCATCACGCTGACTGGGCCCACCAATGCCATCTTTAAGGCCTTCGCCATGATCATCGACAAGCTGGAGGAAGATATCAACAGCTCCATGACCAACAGTACGGCGGCCAGCAGGCCCCCGGTCACCCTTCGGCTGGTGGTGCCCGCCACCCAGTGTGGCTCCCTGATCGGCAAGGGCGGCTGCAAGATCAAGGAGATCCGCGAGAGCACGGGGGCCCAGGTCCAGGTGGCGGGGGATATGCTGCCCAACTCGACCGAGCGGGCTATCACTATCGCTGGCGTGCCGCAGTCGGTCACCGAGTGTGTTAAGCAGATCTGCCTGGTCATGCTGGAGACGCTCTCCCAGTCTCCACAAGGGAGAGTCATGACCATCCCGTACCAGCCCATGCCGGCCAGCTCGCCAGTCATCTGCGCGGGCGGCCAAGATCGCTGCAGCGACGCGGCGGGCTACCCCCACGCCACCCACGACCTGGAGGGACCACCTCTAGACGCCTACTCGATTCAAGGACAACACACCATTTCTCCGCTGGATCTGGCCAAGCTGAACCAGGTGGCAAGACAACAGTCTCACTTTGCCATGATGCACGGCGGGACGGGATTCGCCGGAATTGACTCCAGCTCTCCAGAGGTGAAAGGCTATTGGGCAAGTTTGGATGCATCTACTCAAACCACCCATGAACTCACCATTCCAAATAACTTAATCGGCTGCATAATCGGGCGCCAAGGCGCTAACATCAATGAGATCCGCCAGATGTCTGGGGCCCAGATCAAAATTGCCAACCCGGTGGAAGGCTCTTCTGGAAGGCAGGTCACTATTACTGGCTCGGCTGCCAGTATTAGCCTGGCTCAGTATCTAATCAATGCCAGGCTTTCCTCTGAGAAGGGCATGGGGTGCAGCTAGAACAGTGTAGGTTCGCTCGTAACCCCCTTCTGCTGTTTTCCCATGATCCAACTGTGTAATTTCTGGTCAGTGATTCCAGGTTTTAAATAATTTGTAAGTGTTCAGTTTCTACACTTTATCATCCGCTAAGAATTTAAAGAAAAATCACATTCTCTGTTCAGCTGTTAATGCTGGGATCCATATTTAGTTTTATAAGCTTTTCCCTGTTTTTAGTTTCGTTTGGGTTTTTTGGCTCATGGATTTTATTTTCTGTTTGTCGAAGAGAAATGTAAGAGTGGAATGTTAATAAATTTCAGTTTAGTTCTGTAATGTCAAGAATTTAAGAATTAAAAAAATGGATTGGTTAAAAATGCTTCGTATTTGAAAGCTGGGAATTACTATCTTAAATTCTTCGGTTGCTGCTCTCTTTCCCCCTTCCCCTTCCCGTTTTAAGTATGGGGTGCTGGAGGCCAGAGGGAGACGGGAGGGCCGCCCTTGTTCTTTGCAAGCTTTCCTTGCCTTATCGCTAAGATTCCACTCCCTCTGCCCCAACAAAGGAACGGCAGGTTGGGCCTGCTTTGGGATGTTTACAAAGGACGGGGTCTCTTCCTGGGAGTGACATCTTCAACCGAGTTCCAGAGAGAGGCTTCTGCCCATTTCTCTGGTAGAAAATACAGGGTTTTCTCAGGTGGAAAAACTGCCCATTCAGTAGGACAGGATGAATAGAGCGCATCCTGCCCATCTAGCCAGTTGTTCCCCTACCCCCATCCCGCAGGGAAAACTTAGAGCCAGGAACAATAAAATATTCTGGGGGAAGGGTTGTGGGAGGGGGCAGGGACTAGGAGGAAGGGGAAGCACGAGGGTGGGAAGGAGGGCCACAGCTGCAGGGTGGTGGGATTGGAGGGTCTTAAATCTGGGATGACCCCAGCAAGAGGACCACGTGGGGAGCCGTGCACCTGTGGCAAGTAGCCTGTCAGAATGTACACCTGTCAAGCGAGGTGCCCAGAAACAAAAGGGTATTTTTGTGATTTTCCTCAGCTGTGAGCAATAGTTAATTACTACAGGAAATAAGCCTGCCTAAGTGGGACAGTGCTCCCAGGAATGTAGACCAGGCCAGGGTGTTAAAGTGTGGATTCCTGAGTCGCGCTACACACTGAACCAGAAAACGGCATCTTTAACACCCATTAGGAAATCTCTTGAGTTTTTCTTCAACTTGAGAACAGCCGTGGCAATGCCTAGTAACCAAGTGCCCATCAGCTGAGTCTATGCTGGACGGAAGGACAAAAAGTGTCTACAGGCCACACTAGACCCAACAGTAAGACAATAGACAATTAAGTGCCAGAGTGGGCAGTTCAAACCCAGGCAAAGGAATCCCTGGTGGGGGGTGGAGTTATCCACAATAAACATTTGTTGATGCTTCTCTGCAGGATGGGAGATGGGGGTTGGGGTGCAGGCCTCTTTCTGGGGGTCCCTAGAAGTGAGATTTTACACTCACTGCTGTGTTGCTGAGGAGCCCCGGTTATAGAACAGACTTGGTTCTGCCTTAAGCAAAGCACTGAAAACTGAAGGTGTTACAGGAGGCACACACTCCCTAAACTTGGGACAAAAGACAGTTTTAGAACACAATAAACTAGATTGCAGAGGGCCTACTTCTAGGAGCAGAGATTGCCTAGAATATATGGACAGAGAAAATCTGATAGGGACAAAATGATGTATATTAGCCAGGTGTGGTGGTGTATAAATTTAATCCCAGCACTCAGGAGGTAGAGGCAAGCAGAGCTCTTGAGTTTGAGGCCCCTATGTTGTGAGTTCCAGACCAGCCAGGGCTTACATAGACCCTGTCTCCAAAAAGAGAGGGGAAAAAAGTATATTTTTATTATACAAAATACAAAAATTTGAAGCCAGCCATGTTTACAGAGCATGAGTTTGGAGATAGCCAGGACCACAGAGAGAAACCCTGTCTCAAAAAAACAAAAATTGATGTGTACTTAAATTTGGCCGAGTGACCAGGAGGGACATGAGGCCAGTGAGGACCTAGAACAGTGTCTTCTGGAAACTTAGTGTTAATCAGGGCGAGTGAACAACACACTTGAGTCCTCAAACACAGCCAGACAAGCTAGAGTCTGGCTAGAATCCCTGGGAGAGGGCAGTGGCTCAGATGTAGTACGGGCAAGCACTCAAGCCCTCCTCCCCACATGCCTAGTCATTCTGGGATAATTTGGACAGTAAAGCACAGGACAGCTCCCACCTTGGAGAAATGAAAGGCAGGAGCAGCCACTAAAAAGCCATCCAAGGAAAGAGGTTCTACTACAGGCTGAGAAGTGGCATCAACCAGAATACACAGTGGGGACCATTAAGACAGACATGAGGAGAACAAACAATGTAGCCCAGATTTGGTGACAGATTTGTACACAGGCCGAAATATCCTACCAGTAACTAGAAATGAAGTCACAGCTAGCAGGTAAATATAGACCAAGGGCAGGTGCCATTTTGATGAAGGACTTAGTAGCCTTGGGTGCTGGTGTGTCTACACCTGTCAGTACCTGACACAGCAGGGCCTCAAAAGAGGTAGAGCAATTGGGTGGTATGCACAAAGTCCTGTGTTCAGTTCAACCCCAACACCATACAAATAAATAAATACTTGGAAAGAAATCGATGAAGCAGCAGGACAGTTCACAGTGCCATTGAGAGAAGTCCAACTTTCCAGGCTGATGGAGGGGCAGTATGCTGAAGACAGATTTTTTTTTTTTTTTTAAATAAAAAAAAAACATGTGATGGCATAGCCATCAGGAGGCAGAGACAAGAAGTTCTCAAGTTTGAAGACCAACTTGTGTATTGAGACACCCCCCATCTTAAACCAACCCACCAACCAAACAGGAAGAAAAAAAAACAGCCAGGCACTCAGGAGGCAGAGGCAGGTAGATCTCTGTGAGTTCAAGGCTACCCTGGTCTACAAAATGGGTTCCAGGCTACCTAGGGCTACATAACAAGAACCTAAAGAAAAGACACTCCCAGAGCAGTGGTGGTGCACGCCTTTAATCCCAACATGTGGGAGGCAGAGGCAGGCGGATTTCTGAGTTCAAGGCCAGCCTGGTCTACAGAGTGAGTTCCAGGACAGCTAGGGCCATACAAAGAAACCCTGCCTTGAAAACAAAGGAAAGAAACTCCCTAAGCTTCCCACCCCTACATTGAGTTACAATGTTTAGCCAGGTGTACTGGTTCATGCCTTTGACCCTAGCACTCCAGAGGGTGCAGGAGCATTTTCAGGTCATCCTCTGCCACACAGGGTTTATTTATTTATTTATTTTTTATTTTTTTTTTTTTTTGGTTTTTCGAGACAGGGTTTCTCTGTGTACTCCTGGCTATCCTGGAACTCACTCTGTAGACCAGGCTGGCCTCGAACTCAGAAATCCGCCTGCCTCTGCCTCCCAAGTGCTGGATTAAAGGCGTGCGCCACCACCGCCCGCACACAGGGTTTAAAGCCAACTTGGACTATAGGAGATCCTCTCTCAGAAAAGTGAAGGGGGTCCTACAAGGCCTCAGCCCTCCCTGAGGATTGTTTTAGGAAGTTAATAGTTGCCGGGGGAGAGAAAGACATTTTATTTCGTTGTGTAGCCACTGGTACAGTGCCCACTCTCCTCTAAATAAACCCTCCTATTGAACAGGAAGACGGCTGGCGTTGTAGTTCAGGTGACCGCATGTTTGCCTGGCTTTGTGAACTCCCAGGATCCAGCACCAACATCACCTGTAATCCCAGCACTCAGGAGATAGCCTCAAGAGAATCAGATCCACCCCTGGGAATCCTGAGAGTCACCAAACCGGGGCTACAGAAAACAACTCGATTTTAATCCCAGCACTTGGGAGGCAGAGACAGACTGATCTCTTGAGTTCGAAGCCATGCTGGTCTGCAGAGGTAGTTCTAGGACAGCCAGTGTTATACAGAGAAACCCTGGAAAGAGATGGGATTGGGGAGGGGAGAAAGAGGAGAAATTGAGAGGCAGACTGGGAGGAATTTCAATTTCCACCACTGCCGAATAAAAAGATAAATTGAGCCAGACATGCTGGCACACACCTTTAATCCAGCACTCAGGTGGCAGAGGCAAGCAGATCTCTACATTTGGGGCCAGGCTAGTCTCTATCAAGTACAAGGCCAGCCAGAGCTATGATAGTAAGATCCTGTCTAAAATAAATAAATAGTAAGTTGATTGGCTGGAGAATGAGCTCTGTGGGTTAGTTTGGTTTTGTTGTTACATAGAGTGCTGGAATTAAAGGCGAACGCTACCACATTCAGCTGCCCAGTGATTAAGAGTGTCTTCTGCTCTTCCAGAGGGCGTGGCTTTTATGCCCAGCACCTACATCAGGCTGACAAACACCTATAACTCCATCCACCTCCTCTTCCTCTTCTGGCCTCAGCAGGCACCTGAACTGAACAAGTTCTCTCTCATACACACACAATTAAATCTTTTTTAGAAAATAAATTAAATCTAAACTCTAAGGTTTTTAGTCACACAGCCCTGCCTCCCTGCACTTCCCCTCACTCACACTCCCCTGACCCCCCTCTGTCATTTTAATGAGCAAGCTAACATGCAGACATTTCAAAGGAATGTGCATGCTTGGAGAGCAAAGGTTCAGACCAGTGATGGGGAACTTCTGAAGCAGGTCTGAAGGCGCACGAAGCCCATACAGATGGAGGCCACTCACATAGTCAAATGCAATAATATAAAGCACGGGAGCTGAGTGTAATGTGAAAAGCATCAGGGGAAACCTTAGAGTGCTGTCTGTGACGGTCTCACTATATAGTTTAGGCTGGCCTTGAGTCAGCCTGTAACTGGAAGCACTGGAATTCCAGGAATGAGTGCCCACACCTAGCTGGTATTCTCACACACACACACACACACACACACAAACCACTAAGTATTAAACCTAACCCCTCAAGTTACTCTAGTCCAGGACTGCCACTAAGCCACATGCCAGCCCCCCTTTTACTTTGTGGTGGTTTTAGTGTCTTGTACCCATTTAATCCCAGCACTGGGGAAGCAGAGGCAGGCAGCTCTCTTTGTTCAAGGCCATCTTGGTCTACATAGCAACTTCTAGGCCAGCTAGGAATACAAACTCAGGCTCTGACTCACAAGAAGAAAAGAAATTTGTTTATTAAGAATGGCTTTAGCCGGGCGTTGGTGGCGCACGCCTTTAATCCCAGCACTTGGGAGGCAGAGGCAGGCGGATTTCTGAGTTCAAGGCCAGCCTGGTCTACAGAGTGAGTTCAGGATAGCCAGGGCTATACAGAGAAACCCTGTCTCGAAAAACCAAAAAAAAAAAAAAAAAAAAAAAAAAGAATGGCTTTGCCGGGGCAGCACTTGGGGGGAGAGGCAGGCGGATTTCTGAGTTCGAGGCCAGCCTGGTCTACAGAGTGAGTTCCAGGACAGCCAGGGCTACACAGAGAAACCCTGTCTCCAAAAAAAAAAAAAAAAAAAAGAAGAAGGAATGGCTTTAATAGGGCTGGAGAGGTAGCTCAGCAGTTAAGAGCACTGACTGCTCTTCCAGAGGTCCTGAGTTCAATTCCCAGCAACCACATAGCGGCTCACAATCATCTGTAATGGGATCCTCTTTTGGTGTATCTGAAGACAGCCACAGTGTGTGTGTGTGTGTGTGTGTGTGTGTGTGTGTGTAATACATTTTTTTAGAATGGCTTAAGTAATTTACCCTTTAAGATAGCTCCACTATGTTACCTAGGTTGGCCTTGAACTTGTGATCTATCTGACTGCCTTGGAGTGGCTGAGATTACAGGTTTATGCTACCAGACCTGGCTACTTTGTTGCTTTTGAAAGGAATGTCGCTGGGCAGTGGTGGCCCATGTCTTTAATCCCAGCATTTGGGAGGCAGAGGCAGGTGGATTTCTGAGTTCGAGGCCAGCCTGGTCTACAGAGTGAGTTCCAGGACAGTCAGGGCTACACAGATACACAGAGAAACCCTGTCTCGAAGAAAGAAAGAAAGAAAGAAAGAGAGAGAGAGAGAGAGAGAGAGAGAGAGAGAGAGAGAGAGAGAGAGAGAGAAAGAAAGAAAGAAAGAAAAGAAAGAGAAAGAAAGAAAGAAAGAAAGGAATGTCATTATAAGCAGAAGGTATAAGGTACAGATGAGGCAGCATACAGAAGGTGTCTGGGCAGAAATGTTAAGCAGTTTGACCATGGGACTTGAACTCCCTCTGTCCCTGCTCCTTTGGGGACTTACACTTCAGAGCTCCCTTCCTCTGTTTCTTCTCTTGGAGTAGCTCAGCAAGTCCCCCCTGCAGCTGCAGTGTTTTGTTTTGTTTGGGAATTCCAGGAATGAGTAGCCACACTGGGGTGCTGGGATTAAAGACTCCTGCCCCTGGGGGTTTTTGTTTTTTAACCGTTTTCTTTGCTTTCTTTTTTTTTTTTTTTTTTTAACCTGGATTGGTGTGTGTGTGTGTGTGTGTGTGTGTGTGTGTGTGTGTGTGTGTGTGTGTGTGTAAGAGGAAGTCAGAGAGGTGTTTCAGATCGGTTTACCTGGATCTGGAGTTACAGGCAGTTGTGAGCTGCCTGGTGCGGATGCTGGGAATTGAACTGAGAACAGGATATTGGGGCTGCAGAGATGGCTCAGTGATTCAGAGCACTGATTGTTCTTCCAGAGGTCCTGGATTCAATTCCCAGTACTCACATGGCAGCTCACAACTGTTTGTAACTCCAATATCTGATGCTCTCACACAGACACACATTCAGGCAAAACACCTGCACATAAAATAAAAATAATTAACGTGTTAAAAAAAATAAAAACAACAAGATATGTATTTCCTTCACCGTTGTGCTATCTCTCCAGCCTACACTGTTTCTTTTTTTTCTTTTCTTTTTCTTTTTTTTTTGGTTTTTTGGAGCCAGGGTTTCTCTGTGTAGCCCGGGCTGTTCTGGAACTCACTTTGTAGACCAGGTTTGCCTCAAACTCAGAAATCTGCCTGCCTCTGCCTCCCAAGTGCTGGGATCAAAGGCGTGCGCCACCAATGCCCTGCCGCCTACACTGTTATTACACACATCAGCAGTTAGATGACAACCAACTATGCCAGAGGAACCTGGACAGGGTGACAGATACCTGTTGGGTCATGGCCACAGGAGTTGTGCCATGGGATTAAAGGCGTGCGCCACCACCGCCCGGCTATGGATTTTCTACTGATTAGTTTTGTGTGTCTACTTGAGACAAGCTAGAATCATTAGAGAGGAAGGAGTTTCCGTTAAGATCAGTTGTAAAGAGTCCAGTCCATTGTGGGTGCTGCCATCCCTGAGCTGGTGGTCTTGTGTTCTATAAAAAAAGTAAGCTGAGCAAGCCCAGTGAAGCAAGCCAGGAAGCAGCATGCCTCCTGGCCTCTACTAGCCCCTGGCTCCAGGATCCTGCCCTGTTTGAGTTCCTGTTCTGACTTCCTCCAATGATGGACTATGACCTGGAAACATAAGCTGAATTAACCCTTTCCCTCCCCAACTTGCTTTTTGGCCATGGTGTTCCGTTGCAGTATTAGAAACCTTAACTAAGACAGGTTTAGTAGGTCCATCTTCCTGCAGATCGCAGTCCCCTCTCTCACTTGGCCCTGTCACATTCACCCGTGACTACAACATTTAGCCAGGTGTACTGGTTCACAACTTTGACCCTAGCACTCCAGTGGGTGCAGGAGCATTTTCAGGTCATCCTCTGCCACACAGGGTTTAAAGCCAACTTGGACTATAGGAGATCCTCTCTCAGAAAAGTGAAGGGGGTGCTACAAGGCCTCAGCCCTCCCTGAGGATTGTTTTAGGAAGTTAATGGTTGCCCCATTAACTTTGTCAGCCCCAGTGTGGACACTGAGTCACTACCCTGAGGGCCATCCTTAGCACAGCCACTGACTGACTCTCTGTGACCCCCTAGAGCCAGCAGTATGTGCTGATAGCATGAGGCCTCTGATGTCCAGCATCTTTGTGCTTGCATCTCCTGCCAGCAAGACAAGAAGGCAGACAGAGGAACAGGCTGTCACAGGAAAAGGTGCCTTCCCCACTGAGTCTTCTGCTCACTTTTTCTGACCATTGAAGAGACTTCCTAAAAATCATTGGTTTGAAGGACAGGGTCTCATGTATCACAGGCTAGCCTCAAACTTGACACATAGGATGACCCAGAACAGGGAGGGGTTCTCAACCTTTGGGTCCCAACCTCCTTGGTAATGATGATAATATATCAGCTATCCTGTGTATCAGATATTTACATTAGATTCATAATGGTAGCAAATTATAGTTATGAAGTAGCAACAAAATAATTTTATGGTGGGAGGGGGGTCACCACAACATGAGGTACTGTGTTAAAGTGGCACAGTAGTAGGAAGGCTGAGAACCGCTCTCTACCTTCTGATCACAGCTTCTCCCTCCTCAGTTCTGCCATTGGGGGCACTCAACACGTCTGGTTTGACATAAGCCTGGCAATGGAACCTAGGGCTTCCTATGTATGTATGAGCTAGGCCTTCTCCCAACACTACAACCCTGGCCCACACCTCCAAACCTTTAAATCTGATTATATCCTTCCCCTACTTAAAGTAAATTTCATCCTTACCCATGTAAGAGAAAAACTCATGGGGTCCAGCCTGGGATAAAAAGAAATGACACACACACCCCAATCCTCCTTTATGACTGTTCCCCTATAGCTTGCTGTCAAAGTAACTGTCACTGAGGGTCCCTTCAGCCACCCCTGCAGTTCCCCTATTATCCTTTTGGGCATCCTTGCAAGGGATATGATCGTCCCTGGCTGGGTGCTCCATCTACACTTGCCTGGGCTACTAGGACCCCTTCCTGCCTCTGAGCTTCCACATCTACAAGGACTCCTGGCTCCGCTAATGACTCTGCACTCCACTAAGGATCCTGGCTCTGATAAGGACTCTGCATTCCGCTTAGAATCCTGGCTCTGATGAGGGAGCCCAAACTCCAGCCCTGGCTCTGACATCTACTTACAGTGACCTTGGACACGTTGCTCCTGCCTTCTAGGGCTCAAGTCTTCCAAGTCAGAAGACAGCAGGAGATAATATCCACCATTCTCTGGCTGCCTTGGAATATAATGCGGCCTTTGTGGCCCCCATGTCTGCTCTGCCTCCTGACACCGGGCCGACTTCTGACACACAAGCCTTCAGTCCACGCCAGGGGAGGAGTGGGAGTGAGAGAGCCGGCACGAGCCAGCTTCAGCTTGGGGATTTGGTGGTTTGAAAGTTTTTTGTTTTGTTTTTTGTTTTTGAGAAAGATTCTCCTGTACCCTAGGTTGTGCTCCAAGTCGCTATGATGCTGGGAATGACCTTGAACTCTGGATTCTCAGGCCTCCATTTCCACATTTTTTGTTTTGAGACAGGCTCTCTATTATGTAGCTCTGACTTGTACTAAAACTCACAATGTAGATCAGGTTGGCATCACGCTCACAGAGCTCTGCCTGCCTCTCCAGGGCTAGGATTAAAGGCATGCACTACCACAGCCTGTTGCTTTCAGGTCCTGAGTGCTAGGATTACAGGTGGGCCAGTTTAGCATACCTCTTCCTGGGGCCTGAAGGGGGTGGGGGGGTGGGAAGAGGAGGAGAAGGAGGAGGAAGAGGAAGAGGAAGAGGAAGAGGAAGAGGAAGAAGAAGAAGAAGAAGAAGAAGAAGAAGAAGAAGAAGAAGAAGAAGAAGAAGAAGAAAGGATTAAGGATTCTAGGGAGATTTGTTCTAACATTGTTGGTCGTGCCTGCTCATTCAGGGACAGCAGACTGGACAAAGATCCTAAAGCCCCTCCTCTCCGTGTCCTCCTGCCCCAGCAGGAGATCTGAGAGGTCTCTGTCTTTGACCCTTGGACCTCGGATCCACTAAAGTAGAAACAGAGACTGTCAATACCCTTCTGCCCCTCCCAGTGGCTGCCCATACTTCCAGGCATCAGGGTAGCTACAACACCTATATTCTTTTTTTTTTTTTTTTTTTTTTTTTTTGGTTTTTCGAGACAGGGTTTCTCTGTGTAGCCCTGGCCATCCTGGAACTCACTCTGTAGACCAGGCTGGCCTCGAACTCAGAAATCCGCCTGCCTCTGCCTCCCAAGTGCTGGGATTAAAGGCGTGCGCCACCACCGCCCGGCCCAACACCTATATTCTAATGACAGTAAATACATTACCTGCCCAGCACAGGTGTTTACATATATAGTCCAGGCTGTCCCAGCTTCAAATGTTTTATTTGTTTTTGGTTTCTATTTTTATTTGTGTATTTATGTATTTATTGAGACAAAGTCTTGCTATGTAGCCTTGGCTGGTCAGGAAGTATGTAGATCAGGCTGGCCTCAAGCTCAAGAGTTGTGCTTGCTTCTGCCTCATAAGTGCTAGGAACACAGTACAAACAAAAACAAATAAAAACCATTGTGCACCTGTACCTGAAGCACTGGGTAAGGGATGGAGACAGAAAGAATCCCAGAGTTCCAGGACAGCCCGAGCTACACAGAGAAACCCTGTCTCAAAAAACCAAAAAAAGCCGGGCGGTGGTGGCGCACGCCTTTAATCCCAGCACTTGGGAGGCAGAGACAGGCGGATTTCTGAGTTCGAGGCCAGCCTGGTCTACAGAGTGAGTTCCAGGACAGCCCGGGCTACATAGAGAAACCCTGTCTCGAAAAACCAAAAAAAAAAAAAAAAACCAAAAAAAAAAACCAAAAAAAAAAAAAAAGAAAGAATCCCAGGGCTTCCTGACCAGCCAATCAACCTATGAGAGAGCATCAAGTTCAAGGGGAGACTCTGCCTCAGCAAATAAGGTGGAAAAGGCTAAAGACAGCAGACAGCAGGCACCCATATCCCTGAACGTATACATAAAAATAAACAGATAAATTAATAGCTCAAAATCTACAAATTATAATTTTAAAATGCCTTTTTTTTTTTTTGAGACAAGGTCTTTATATGTTGCTCTGACTGTCCTGGAACTTATCGTGTAGACCAGGCTGACCTCGAACTCAGAGAGATCCACCTGCCTCTGCCTTCCAAGCACTGAGACTAAAGATGTGTGTCACCACACCTGCCTTTTGGAGGGGAGGTGGTGAAGATTGGACACAGGGTCTCACACACACTAGGCTAGCAGTCTACATGAACTTTGGGTACACACGAAAAGTCTCTCTGCCTCTGCTAATACCCCCCCACTCCTTACTTTATGTGTAGTATGCAGATACATGTTTTATTTTTATCACATGGAGACCTTAATATATCATAAAACCCATTTTATTTATTTGTGCCCGATTTTGGGGGATGCTGGGAACTGAACCCACTCCATGGAGCCATTCTATCTCCACCCATATTCACCCCTTTATTCATTTATTTCAACTTTTTCCCACAAGGCAGAATCTTAACATATAGCCCCAACATTCACCATGTAGACCAGATTGGCCTCCACCTCCAATCCTGCTTCAGCCTCCTGAGTGTTTGTGTTAAAGGCATGTGCCACCAAACCTACTTTCTCTGTGTGTGTGGTATGTGTGTGTGTGTGGTGTGTGGTGTGTGGGTGTGTGGTGTGTGGTGTGTGTGTGTGGTGTGTGGTGTATGTGTGTGGTGTGTGTGTGTGTGTGTGTGTGGTGTGGTGTGTGTGTGTGTGTGTGTGTGTGTGTGTGTGTGGCATGTGTTCATGAATGCAGGTGCCTGCCTGAAATGGGTGCTAGGAATTGAATTTGGTCTTCTGCAAGAGCAGTAAGTGTTTTTTAACTGCTAAGCCATCTCTTTAGCCCCAGGATTTTATTTATTTGTTTATTTGTTTGTTTAAGTGTAGGTGTGTCTGTCTGAGTGTATGTGCACTTGTGTGTATGGGGGAGGAGGGGATGCCAGGGGCCACAAGGGAATATAAGATTCCTTGGAGCTGGATTGTATTCATTCACCACTTTAGAGTGAACTATTTAGAAAATGTTATAGTTGTAAAAACAGAAACAGTCATCACCACTGGCTTACACCATACAGACACTAGCACCTGCAAGGTAGCTTCCCTGTGCCCATCCCTCACCTCCATCCCCACCCCGTTCTGGCTCTCACACTCTCTCTCTCTCTCTCTCTCTCTGCACCCATCCCCTCCATTCTCCCTCCTTCCTTCCTTCCTTCCCCAGGGAACTTCCCCTTGCACAGCGCTGTCCTCCATACAGAAAACCACCATCTTTATAAGATGAGCTATGTCTGCTTGCAAAGATCATCACAGCTGGGCCAGTCGCCAGTTGATGCCCGTCACTCGAGGAGAGAGTGGAAGGGTCACTGGATCCTCCCTCATCTGAAGACATCCACTCCCCTAGACACTTGTGTGTGCAGTTCTGCCCTAACTGCAGGTAGACTCCAGGCCTGGGAAGGTGCTAGACAGAGTCAGAGAAGGGAGTTTTATTTTCACCTATGGGGAAGCCAGCACCCATGCTGCACATTCCAGTGTGGCTACTTTAGGGTCACTCATGTTCCTGTCTGTAAGGAAGCCCAGTAAACTTCTTTGTTCCCAGGGTGAATGTTGGTGGAATTGAATTTTTTTTTTTTTTTTTTTTTTTTTTGGTTTTTCGAGACAGGGTTTCTCTCTGTGTAGCTCTGGCTGTCCTGGAACTCACTCTGTAGACCAGGCTGGCCTCGAACTCAGAAATCCGCCTGCCTCTGCCTCCCAAGTGCTGGGATTAAAGGCGTGCGCCACCACCGCCCGGCTTTTGAATTTTTTTTTTGGCTGGTTGATGGTAGAAGTGGCTCACGCATTTAATCCCAGCATTTGGGGAGTCAGAGGCAAGTGGATCTCTGAGTTCGAGGCCAGCCTGGACTACAGAGCAAGTTCCAGGATTGCCATTAGGTCCTCTGGACAGGTAGGCTTGTTCACATCTCCCCAAGGAAATATCTGTACAATTTCCCATCGCCCTACTTGTCCCCCTTCCCCTCCTCAGCTTCTCTCACCTCCAGCCGCCAGCCTTCAGTCTTTGGCAAACAGTCTACTTCCTGTATCTAGGTATTTGCTGGCAGAAAATTTCTCACCTGCAGTATTGCAGACAGAATACTTGGCCTTTGTTATCTGACCCCTATCAGGTAATGTATAATTTCAAAGTTTATCAACATTGTGCAAGAATTGGGGCTTCCTGCCTTTGTATGGTAAACAGATTCAGATCCAAATGTCCAGATGCAGTCTGGCTATGCAACTTACAGGCGTGGTGGCCATTACAAGTGTGTGTGTGTGTGTGTGTGTGTGTGTGTGTGTGTGCATTTATCCCTTTACCAGAACCCAGGCTGGCCTCAAACTCACAATCCTCCTGTTTCGCTCTGCTGAATGTTGGGGTATGGCTCAAACTAGCCTCCGAATCACTAGTAGCAGAGGCTAGCCTCGATCTCCTGATCCTTTTGCCTCTACATCCTCTACACCCCAAGTACTAGACTTACAAGTATGTCCAACTGTACCCAGTCTAAAAGATTTAACTTTATTTATCTTGTTGTTCTTGCCATATCCAAAAAAGTAGTTCAAAATCATGAAGATTTGCTTTCTTTTAAGGATTTTATAGTGTGAGGCTAGGGAGATGGTTCAGGCAACACAGTCCTTGCCATGCAGGCATGAAGATCTGAGTTTGGGTCCCCAACACCCCCTAAAAGCTTATCTGTAAGTCCAGTGGTCAGGAGTTGGGGACAGATGCATTCACAGAACCCATCTGCCAGCCAGTCTAGTCAAACAGTAAGCTGCACTGAAGAGACTCCATGTCAAAAAGTGACATGGAAGGCCTGTGCAATGGCTCAGCAAGGCACCTGCACCAAGCCTGACAACCTGAGATCAATCCCCACCCCTGAGACAGGGTTTCTCTGTGTAGCCCTGGCTGTCCTGGAACTCACTCTGTAGACCAGGCTGGCCTCAAACTCAGAAATCCACCTGCCTCTGCCTCCCAAGTGCTGGGGTTAAAGGTGTGGGCCACCACTTCCTAGCTTCAACCTCGGTATCTTAGCTTTACCAGGTGAGATAGTTCATCATCTCACAAGCCTCAAGTTCTTTTGTTTGGGGGTTGTGTGTGTGTGTGTGTGTGTGTGTGTGTGTTTTGTTTTGTGGACACAATCCAACGCATCCTAGACTGGCTACCAAATGACTATGTAGTCCAAGTTGCCCATGAACTCCACCTCCCTACCTCACCCATGAGTGTGTATGTGTGTGTATGCGCTCGTACGTGTCTGTTATGCATTTGTATGTGCATATTTACGTGTGTGGGTATATATAAGTGGTATGCATGTGTATGTTTACATGTGTGTGAGTCCATGCAGTGTGTGTGTATGTGCATGTTTGCTTGTGTTTTGATACACATGTGTGAAGTGGAAACTTTAAGGGTTCTTTGAAAAGTCAGTTGGATGGTGTTTCCCTGGATCAAACACATGAAGGAATGTTTCCTTAAAGTAGACATAGGTATGAAAGGCTAAGGCAAACTCGTGCTGAAGCAGACACAGGAGAGACGATGTTCTGCTAAACCAAACACATGAAAGGACACATGATGAAGGATTCTTTGCTAACAGCACGCATGTATTGATCTGCCTTACATTGTGTAGTTGAGCTTCATCTGTCTGGACTCCATAGAGAAAAACTTCTGGTGGTGTGCTGCAGTTTCTTGTTGCTTTCTCGGACTACGGCTGATTGGTAGAGCGATGTCAGCTGATACAGATGTTCATGTTGAGGTAAGACATGTGAAGTACACGTGATATTTGGAAAGAGTATAAAAAGTACTCAACAGTGACAAAGGCTGAGCTTGCCTTACTAAAAGCTGTGCAACGTTTGTTGGTCTCTTGTCTTCGCTGATCTTCACTTCCTTGAGAGAGGCACAGTCAAGAACAACTGGTGTTCTTCTTGGTCCCTCCTCGCTGGGCAGTGGTGGCGCACGCCTTTAATCCCAGCACTTGGGAGGCAGAGGCAGATGGATTTCTGAGTTTGAGGCCAGCCTGGTCTACAGAATGAGTTCCAGGACAGCCAGGACTACACAGAGAAACCCTGTTTCAAAAAAAACAAAAAAAACGGAAAAAAAAAAGAAAAGAAAAATTAAAGTTATATATGTGTGGTTTGCATGTGTATGTGCATGTTTTCATATGTGTAGGGATACATGTGTGGTGTGTATGTACATGTGTACATGTATGTGGGTACACATGTGTGGTATGTATGTTTGCATGTATGTGACTACACATTTGTAGTGTGTGTGAGTATGCATGTGTGGTGTGCATGCATGTGTTTGTATACACATGTATGTTTGTATGTGTGTAGGTATATACATGTGAAGTATGTGTCTGCATGCGTGTGTGCACATACGTGCTATGCATGTGGAAGCCCAAAGTTGATATGAAGAATCATCCATCCGCAATCATTCTTTCACTTTATTTATTGAGGAAGGATCTCTCTCTTCTCTCTTGTGAAATACGGTTTCCCTGTGTAGTCCTGGCTGCCCTGGAACTCTATTCATAGACAAGGCTGGAAGGCTGGCCTCGAACTCAGAGATCCACCTGCCTCTGCATCCCAAGGGCTGAGATTAAAGGAATGTGTTAACACATCTTTTTTTTTTTTTTGGTTTTTCGAGACAGGGTTTCTCTGTGTAGCCCGGGCTGTCCTGGAACTCACTCTGTAGACTAGGCTGGCCTTGAACTCAGAAATCTGCCTGCCTCTGCCTCAAGTGCTGGGATTAAAGGCGTGCGACACCACCGCCCGGCAGCAGGCGGATTTCTGAGTTCGAGGCCAGTCTGGTCTACAGAGTGAGTTCCAGGACAGCCAGGACTACACAGAGAAATCCTGTCTCGAAAAACCAAAAAAGAAAGAAAGAAAGAAAGAAAGAAAGAAAGAAAGAAAGAAAGAAAGAAAGAAAGAAAGAAATGGAAGGGGCTCCATTTGAGGGGCCTGGGTTCTAGACCCAGGACCGCAGAACAAATAGGTGAACTCAACTCATATAACTCAGTTCACTTAACTCGATAATAATGTTACTTTCATATATTGTCAGGGTAGCTGCTTTCCATTGGTTTTTGCCTCCCATACTAAGTGTTTAAAACTAGGTTTATATTTTGCTTATTTATTGGTTGACTTTTTTGTTTTGTTTTAAGACAGGGTCTCAGATATTCCAATTGACCTCCAATACCACACCAAGTTTAGGTAATGCTAAAGATGGAACCCAGGCCCTCATGTATACTAATCAAGCACCCCGCCAACTGAGGGCCACCCCCAGCCCCTAGTTTACATCTTAATGCAGATGGCCACATTTCAAGTCTTCAGTAGCCACACCAGCAAGTGGCTATTTGTTGGGTGTGGAGGCTTAGTCCAGGTGTTCAGCATGACTGAGTTCAGAAGTGAGTTCCCAGTTAAATGTGCTTCTGTGACTGGGTGTGGTGGCATGTCCCTGTAATCCCAGAACTCTGGAAGCTGAGGCAGGAGGAATTCAAGGCCAGGCTGACCTACATACCAAAATTTTGTCTCAAAAAAAAATTTTTTTTTTTCAAGTGCTCTTTGGCTGTTTGTGTGTCTCCTGGTCGGGTCCTTTTTTTTTTTTTTCTTCTTTTTTTGGTTTTTGGAGACAGGGTTTCTCTGTGTAGCCCTGGCTGTCCTGGAACTCACTCTGTAGACCAGGCTGGCCTCGAACTCAGAAATCCGCCTGCCTCTGCCTCCCAAGTGCTGGGATTAAAGGTGTGCGCCACCACCGCCCGGCTTGTGTTCCGTATTTTCTATAGGCTGAAAAGGAGAGAAAGAAATGTGTGGCTGTGAAATGAGCTTTTCATGAGTATATTTTGAAAAGGTCACATGTTATGCCGGGCGGTGGTGGTGCACGCCTTTAATCCCAGCACTTGGGAGGCAGAGGCAGGCGGATTTCTGAGTTCAAGGCCAGCCTGGTCTACAGAGTGAGTTCCAGGACAGCCAGGACCAGAGAAACCCTGTCTCGAAAAACCAAAAAAAAAAAAAAAAAAAAAAAAAAAAAAAAAAAAAAAAAAAAGAAAAGGTCACATGTTAAGCTGCAGAAATGGCTCACTGGTTAAGAGGGCTTACTGGTCTACCAGAGAGAGACCCTGCATTCTGTTCCTAGAGCCAAGCCAGGAGGCACACAAGGCCTGTAACTCCTGCCCCAGAGATCCAATGCCCTCTTCTGGCCTCCAAGGGTACCTAAGCACACAAACTACACACACACACACACACACACACACACACAAACACACTAAAACATTTTTAAAGGCATGAGTGAATTTAACCTATATTGTAATCCCCATGTCTTTGCAAGCTTGCTTGCTTGCTTTCTTGGAAAGTCTGTTTTTCATTGTTCTGCTTTTATTTTAGTTCAAGACTGGACTTGAACTCCCTATGTAGCAAAGACTGCCCTAGAACCTTGATCTTCCTGCCTCTAACTCCACAATCAGTCCTCAGGTGTGCCAGTAAAGAGAATTGGTTTAATTTTATGAAAGCATTTGGTTGGTCCAAAAGGAGACTGGCCCTGGGGCAGGGTGGGACGCTTACAGCAATCTTCACATCTCTAACTCTTCCCACTGGGCCCCACCTTCAGGGGGGAGAGGAGTTGCTACTCAAGGTTCTCCCAGCCCAGCAGCATGAGTCATCTTGTCCCATGTTAAAGCTCTATACTCAGGGCTGCTTTTCGTTTCAGTCCAGTAGGCACATCTGTATTTGTGTACACATACACACAGGCTCACCCCACCACAGACTTACAGCACCACATACACATATGCGCTCTCTCTTTCTCTCTCTCTCACTCTTTCTCTTGCTCTCTCTTTTTTCTCTCTCTCTCTGTCTTTCTCTCTCTCTCACACACACACACACCACATACACAGACACACAGATTTACACACCACATACACACACAGATGCGCACAAAGAGACTAACATATCACATACACATAATAGACACACAAAGAGACACACCACACAGACTCACACACATCACATACACACACAGATGAACATCACATACAGTGATCTGCTGGCCTCTGCCTCCTGAGTGCTGGGAGTAAAGAAAGGCCAAGGCCTAGAAAACACGGAAGGCCCGACCTTAGCATTATTACTTAACTATTCTTGTGAGAATAGTTTTGTCTTCACACTCTTGAAAGTGTCTCAGGAGCCCAGGGCTCTCTTTAATCACTCAGAAATTCTGTCCTATAGAAAGACTTTAACACACACACACACACAGGTTCACACACACAAGCTCAGAGAAGCAGGTCCCTGTGTTTCACGGTCCCAGAACTGGTGTTTGAGAGAACATAATATTGACCATGACTCCATCATAGCCTGAAGCTCTGCCTGTGTCTCTGCCAGGGAAGCCTGTGGTGGAACCTAGGAACTTGAATTCTGCGTGGGACAGAATAAGGTAGAATTTCATCCTGCCGTGGGGGGTGAGGAAGAAAGTCATACACCTCCTGGAACCCACTGTCCCAGCCACAGCAGCAGAGCATCTTGTTGCCTCTCCCCAGGGCTGAATACTCAGTTCCCCTGTGTATTAACTCAGTTTTTTAAAACATTACATTTATTTATTGTGCATATGTGTAGGTACATGATTGCACATATGGAGGTCAGAGGATAACTTGCAGGAGTCAGATTTCTCCTTTACCATGTGGGTTCCAGAAATAGAAGTCAGGTCACTGGGAGAGCTCTGTGACCTGACTTCTTTCCCCACTGAGCCATCTCACCAGCCTTCAAATCAGGTTGGTTTGTTTGTTGTTTGATGGGGGGGAGGGGATTTGCCCCAGGCTGGGTCCTAACTTACTTTGGAGAGAGTTGACCTTGAGGTCCAGATGCTCCTGCCTCCCCCTCCCTTGTGCTGAGATAATAGACCTTATCACTGTCCATTCACCTTTTACTTCAGGCGTGGGAAGCATGGCTGCTCAGTAGGAACATATGGGCAGATTTGAAAGCTTCCAGGCTCCTCAGAGACTCCTGAGGCATCTGAAGGTATCCACTGTGGGGAGAGAATGGGGCTCAGCACTCCCGAGGTTGGGAACTCACTGTTCTTGTGTGCTCCGCCCACTTTAGGAAGAACTGGCAGCCTGCCCCTCTTCCCCAGACTACAGGGACCCTGTGAGGCTCTCCTGGATGCTTAACCTGTTCTACTGTCGTTCCTCCTTCAGGTTATGGGCACTTTTTTGTCACCACCTAAAGAAAGAAGAGACTTCTTTCTCCTCCCATTTAGAACTCATGCCTTCTCTTCTGGCAAGCTTCTAGAAGAGGCAGCCCTTTTCTTTTTTCTTTCTTTCTTTCTTTTTTTTGTAGGTTTTTTTGAGATAAGGTTTCTCTGTGTAGCCCTGGCTATCGTGGAACTCACTCTGTAGACCAGGCTGGCCTCGAACTCAGAAATCCGCCTGCCTCTGCCTCCCAGGTGCTGAGATTAAAGGTGTGCGCCACCACTGCCCAAGGGAGCAACTCTTATGGAAGCAAATATCACCTTTAGTTCCATTACTTTTGGCCTTTTCTCCACAAGAATGGGTCACCTACCCCAAGTCAATGACTTTTATTCTCTCTCTCTCTAGTCCAAACCTCTTGTATGTCCAGCTGTGTCCTGCACATCTCCACATTGAGGTCTTCTGAATGCATCTAAAAGGGAGGCCATTGTTTTCTTTTCCTAGTCATTCATAGACATGAAGGGAATGTTTAAAAATGGAAATCAGGGCTGAACAGATGGCTTTGGGGTTAAGAGCTCTTGCTGCTCTTGCAGAGTACCCAAGTTCTGCTTCTAGCACCTACATGGATCAGGTGGCTCACAACTGCCTGTAACTCCATCTCCAGAAGGACCCAACATCCACTTCTGGATGTGCGCGCGCGCACACACACACACACACACATGTACCTAAGAGGTACATAAGAACAACAACAGCCAGGCAGTGGTGGCGCACGCCTTTAATCCCAGCACTTGGGAGGCAGAGGCAGGCGGATTTCTGAGTTTGAGACCAGCCTGGTCTACAGAGTGAGTTCCTACACAGAGAAACCCTGTCTCAAAAAAAGAAAAAAAAAAAAGAAAGAAAAACAATGGTAAAAAGAGACAAGACAACACCAAGGCACACATCTCTTACTCGGCTCCTGTTTTTGGTCCAGGATCACCTAGCCCTTCAGACACCAAGCACTCTTTCATTCTCTACAAATGGAGGAGAACCAGCTCAGAACAGAGGCAGAAAGGAGGCGGGGCGTGTTGGCACACACCTTTAATCCCAGCACTCAGGAGGCAGGGCCAGGCAAATTTCTGTGAGTTCAAGGTCAGCATGGTCTATAGCAGTTCCAGAACAGCCAGGGTTCCACAGAGAAACCCAATCTCAACACCCCACCCAAACAAAACAAAACGAACAATGAAAACCACACAGAATATTTTTAAAGATTTGTTTATGTATTTTTTAACTATCTATAGATGTGCATGTCTGTGTGTGGGGTGTGCACATGGGCACAGCTGCTCGGAGATGAGAAGTGTAAGATCCCTTGGAGCTAGAGTTACAGTCATAAGCCACCTTAATGTGGATGCTGGGAATCGAACTTAGGTCCTCTAGAAGAGCAGCAAGCGCTCTTATGCACTGAGCCATCTCTGCACCTCCCATAAACGATTTTTTTATAAAGTAAAAAGGGCCTGGAGACATAGCTCAGTTAGCAGTGTTTGCTTAGTGTGCACAAAGCCTTGGGTTTGATCTTCCGCACCACACGAACTGTGAAGGGTAGCATTTGGGAGGTTGAAGCAGGAGAGTCAGAACTTCAAGTTCATCCTTAGCTCTGCAGAGTTTAAGGTCTGAGCCACATGAGATCCTGTCTGAAGAAACCCCCGAAGTTAAACATAGCTATTTAAGGCAGGTATCAGTAGGACAAAAGAGGGCATCCTGTGGGAACGAGGGTTCCCATGAGTGCCCTCTCTCACAGGTGGGAGGGGCTGCCAGAAGCTTTAGTGTGGCTAGAGTCCAACTCTAGGTTTAGCCAAGAGCTCTGCATTTGATTAGACATGCCTTCCAAGGGCCTGAGAGGAGACTGACTTAACCGGTCTGGTGCCATTCAAGTTTTATTTGTAAATATAGCTGGTAAATAAACCAGCAATGGGAAGGGTGACATTCTTAGCATATCTCATCATACTTATCCAAACAAGTTTCTGATGGATTAGATCTAAATAATAAATAAATGGAAACATGAAATGCCAAGGGAACAAACCCCAGTAAGTTTAATTTAAAAAGAGAATTTGGTTTTTTGTTTGTTTTTGTTTTTCGAGACAGGGTTTCTCTGTGTAGCCCGGGCTGTCCTGGAACTCACTCTGTAGACCAGGCTGGCCTCGAACTCAGAAATCCACCTGCCTCTGCCTCACAAGTGCTGGGATTAAAGGCGTGTGCCACCACCACCCGGCACACCTGAAGATTCTTAAGTAGAAACTAAACAGAGAGACCAGTAGACAAGCCTAGTGGTACACACCTTTAATACCAGCTCTGAGGAGGCAGAGACAGGTGGATCTGAGTTTGAGGGCAGCCTGGCCTACAAAGGGAGTTTCAGGATTACTAAGGCTACACAGAGAAACCCTGTCTGAAAAACAAAACAAAAACCAAACAACAACAACAAAACAAAACTGAAAACAAAACAAAAAGACTGATAGATGAACCTTTTTTTTTCCCCAGAGCTGATGACTGAACCCAGGGGTGCTTGCTAGGCAAGCACTCTACCAATGAGCTAAATCCCCAACCCCTAGATGGAACTTCTTAATGAGTAGGCTCTGCAGGCAGAAGGCAGAAGGAAGCTGAGCCGAGGCTAGTGTAAGTCGTATGTGTGCTGGTGCCTGGGCTGGCTAATTGTATGTCAACTTGACAGAAGCTATAATAACTGTTCTCAACCTGTGGGTCTCAACCCCTTTAACATACCAGACATCTTGCATATCTAATATCTATATTATAACTCATAACAGTAGCAAAATTACAGTTATGAAGTAGCAACAAGATAATTTTGTGGTTGGGGGTCACTGTAACATGAGGAACTGTATTAAAGGGTCATAGCATTAGGAAGGTTGAGACCTACTGAGCTCAAGTCATCTGAGAGGACGCAATCTCAGCTGAGGAAATGCCTCCATAATATCAAGCCTTAGGCAACCCCTGTAGGGCATTTTCTTAAATTGCAATTGCTGAGCAGGGCCAGACCTTTCTGTGCCACTTCTGGGCTGTGGTTCTGGTTTTCTATGAAAGCAGGCTGAGTAAGCCTTGAGGAGCAAGCCAGTAAGCAGCACTCCTCCATGACCTCTGCATGAGCTCCTGCTTCTAGGTTCCCGCCCTGACTCCCTTCCATGATTAACAATGATGTATAAGTGTAAGCCAAATAAATCCTTCCCTCCCAAAGTAGCTTTTAGCCAACATGTTCCTTCACAGCAATAGTAATCCAAACCAAGACAGTCTGTAATCCCGGCCAGGGTTACAGAGAGAAACAAACAAACAAAAGGAGTGCTTACCGCTCTTGCACAGGTCCAGAGTTCAGTCCCCAGCACCCACCCATACTGCCTGGAATGTCAGCTCCAAAGAATGCAAGGGCCTTTTCAGTACACACCAACAGCACAAACACACACACACACCACACACATACCACACACACACACACACCACACGTTTTAGAAATAAACTTTAAGAACAGTAATAATAAAATTCTTACAAAGAAAATCTTGCCGGGGGGGGTGGTGGTGGCGCACGCCTTTAATCCCAGCACTTGGGAGGCAGAGGCAGGCGGATTTCTGAGTTCGAGGCCAGCCTGGTCTACAGAGTGAGTTCCAGGACAGGCCGGGCTACACGGAGAAACCCTGTCTCGAAAAACCAAAAAAAAAAAAAAAAAAAAAAAAAAAAAAAATCTTGCAGATGTGGTGGTGCACAGCTGTAATCTCAGCTACATAACAAATTCCAAGCCAGCCTGGGTCACATTCAAATACTACTAATAATAAACAAAAGGAAAAATCACCGGACGGTGGTACAAGGAAAGGTTAATGCAGTACTTCGCCTTTACTAGAGTGTTTCCGGGACTGAATACAGGGCACACATTTGCAGTCCTTCAATAAGACAAAATCAACAATACAAAAAATAAAATAAAAATAGCAAAATACAGCCAGCAAGATGGCTTGGGGAGGAAAGATGTTTGTCACAAGCCTAATGACCTGAGCTGGATTCCTGGAATCCGCGTGCTTTCACGGGCTGGCAGAGACCCAGCTTCTACAGCCTGTCGTCTTCCGTCCACACTCACACAGGGGTACCCAGAAGAGCACACCCCAATGAAACTGAGTCAAATCTTCTCAGTGAAATAGGCCGCTTGTTGAATGCACGGCACAAACTGCTGAGAGATCTCTGCTTCCCCTCCCACTAATCAAGGGAAAAGTAGGATGCTGCTCTGTGATTGGTTTGTTTGTTTGTTTGAACCTACCAACCTAGCAAAGAAAAGTTTCCAGTGTGGTTAAGAATGTGGGAAAAGAGCCAAGGCTACATACAAAGACACTGTCTTAAAAACAAACAAACAAAAAAAACCAGCAAGAATGTGGGAAATGAATCTGAAATGGAGAAAATGTCTGTGTGGAGAGGCCTAGTTACCTTACATGAAAATCCATTTTGTGTAAAATCCACTTTGCAATATGTGTGCGCTGTGTGTATGTAAGCCTCAGAGGACAACTTTTGGGAGTCGGTTCTCTGCCTCCTCAAGACAATCTTTCTTGTTTTTGCCACTGTGCCTTGCACTCCTGGCTAGCTGTGAGCTTCTGAGGGGATTTTCCTGTCTCTGGTTCCTTCTCAAATAGGAGTTCTGGGATAACAGACATCCAGTACCACATCTGGCAATTTATTTAGATATCAGGGATTTGAACTCAAGAATTTAGGCCTATGTTTGCCGGGCGGTGGTGGCGCACGCCTTTAAGCCCAGCACTTGGGAGACAGAGGCAGGCGGATTTCTGAGTTCGAGGCCAGCCTGGTCTACAGAGTGAGTTCCAGAACAGCCAGGGCTATACAGAGAAACCCTGTCATGAAAAACCAAAAAAAAAAAAAAAAAAAAAAAAGAATTTAGGCTTGCATGACAAACACCTTTACCTGGCCAGCCATCTCATCTGCCCCTGTTCCCTGTTATTTTGTTTTTGAGGAATGGTCTCTTTACCCCAGGCTAGCCTCCAACTTGTGATATCTCTAAAGATGGCCTTGAACTCCTGGCCCTCCAGCTTCATCCTCCCAAGTGCTAAAATAACAGCCATAGGCTGATAAGCTGGACTACCGTGACTGACTGTTTGTTTTTCTCCCCCTTCCCTCTTCCTCCTCCTCCTCCTCTTCTTCTTCAAAACAATCTCTCTGTGTACTGCAGCCAGGCAGCACCTGCCTTGAACTCTGGACCATACTGTGTCAGCCTCTTGAGTGCTGGGACTACAGATGTGAGGTTCCACACCTGGCTGTTTGTTTTTTGAGGCGATCGATCTCCCTCTCACTGGCTGTCTTGGAATTCATTATGCAGCTCAAGCTTGCCATGAACTCTTAGCAATCCTCCTGCCTCTGCCTCCCAAGTGCTGAGGTTACAGGTCAGTACCATCAAGACTTGAGCATGGTAGTAGGTACTGAGTGAGAGGGGATCCTTCAAATGTCCTGAAAGGACTGTAGTCAAGTGATAATTCTCTAAGTTTGTGGTTAGCAAGAATATCCTGTCAAACTGTCAGATTCTACTTTCTTTTTCTATGACTGTCTCTCTGAAGAAACAGAGGATTAGTCGCCTGAACAAAGCTTCAACTTCTTAGATTCCTGAATCCCTTGGTCTCACCTCAGTGTAGAGGAAGTGTTCTGCTGAGCTACACTTTGTTGGCCTGAACCCAGGGAACCGATTTAGTCAGGTCAAGTCTCCAGCCTTCTGATCAGGTGAGAGAGCACCTCTTACTTCCCATCACACACTAATGCCAGCATCACCCTGTCTCCTTGTTCAGACCTTGTGCTTTTCCCCAAGGACATGGGAGCTTTCATTAAAAAAAAAAAAAAAAAAAAAAAAATCATCTGTTTAAGTCGTAGGCCAGCCTGGTCTACAACCAACCAACCAACCAGACAAGTCATCTGTATAATCCAGGCCGAGTGGTACATATCAGGAGGTAGAGGCAGGAGGATGGCATGGCAGAAAGGCCAAGACTGGAATGGTCAACACAATGCGTTGCAGGCAATTGGAACTACTGAATGAGATCCTGTTTCAAAAAATATTCATAGCCTCACAGAAGTCATCTTCAAAGACGGACATGGTGCAGTGGACTCCAGTAGTCCCAAGGATCAGAAATGGGGGCACGAGGGTAAGACCCTACTTCAGAAAAATAAAACAATAACAAAAACCAAATTACCTTAAGCCAGACATGGTGGTGCACATTTGTGAACCAAGCACTCAGGGGGCTGGGCTGAAGTATACAATTTCAAGGCTATTCTGTTTTGTTTGTTTTGTTTTCCCTACAAGATAAGAGTTTCTCTGTATAGCCTTGGGTGTCCTGGAACTCCATCTGTAGACCTGATTGACCTTGAACTCATAGAGATCCGCTTGCTTCTGTCTCCTGAGTGCTGGGTAGCTTCAAGACTATCCTAAAAAACCTAGTGTGATCTTGTCTCAAGGAAAACTAAAATGACCACAGATGAACCTGCTGCCCGTGCTAGCCCTGGGTTTAACCCAGTCATCTTCATTACAGCTCAAAGGTGATTTTACTTTCAATTGTGAAATAACCAAAGAAGCCAGCTGTGGTGGCATACGACTGTAATCCCAGCACTCAGAGGGCAGGGGCAGGGGCAGGGGCAGGGGCATCTCTGAGTTTGAGACCAGCCTAGTCTACAGAGCGAGTTCCAGGACAGCCAGGGTTACACAGAGAAACCTATCTAAAAAAAAAAAAAAAAAAAAAACAAAAACAAAATAAAGGAAAGAAGCCACCTGACTCTGGATACCAGTGGTGGCCACGCCTGTAAATCCTAGCACTCCCGAAGAAGCAGGACATCCTCATCTGTACAGCAAGTCCAAGGCCAGTGTGGCCTGTGGAGACCTGTCTTTCAAAAGTATGAAAGTAAAAGTGTAGTGATTCTCACCTTTAATCCAGGCACTGGGGAAGCAGAAGCAGGCAGATTTCTGTGAGTTTCAGGCCAGCCTGGTCTACAGAGTGAGTCCAGGAGTATAGTGTGTACTCAGGGCTATACAGAGAAACCCTGTCTCAAAACAAACAAGAAAACCATGAACAAATGAGCAAACAAACATCTAGTGAGACCCTGCTTAGTGGTGCCACACTTACTTGACACTGTGGTGGGACCCTGCTTAGTGGTGTCACGTTTACCTGACACTTTGATCCTCAGCACCATTTAACCACAAAATAAAATAAGAAAAAAGAGACACTCCAAATAATGCACAGGAGGCCCAGTGTGGTGGCAAGTGATTTTAATCCCAGCTCTTGGGAGGCAGAGACAGAAGAATTTCTCTAAGGTCGAAACTAGCTTTTTTAGTTTCAAACTCCTCTTGCTAAATTGGCCAGTATGGCCTTGAACTCATGGTGTAGGTCAGAGACACCAGACAAGACCAGGCAGCCAGGGCTGCAGACCTTGGACTGTGAAGCTAGCAGATGTATTTTCCCAGCATCCTAGTCCTCTGCATTCCTTGCCTCTCCCTCACGCCTGTCACAGTTTCCTAGGAGTTGGAGGAAGTCAAAGGTTAGGGGTCAATGAGAAGGAAGCACACGTGGTAAAGAGAGACAAAGAGCCTATGTTTCTGCTTCAGGAGGAGTGAGTAGTCCTCTTCCAGAGGACCCCAGTGTGGTGTGATAGCTCACAACCGCCTGTGACCCTTTCTGGTTGACAAGGGTCTACCTCAGCCTCCTGACAACTGGGATTGCAAGCATGTCCTACCATGCTTGGCTTGACTCCTTATGGATGTTTGTTGTGGAGGGGAGAGGTATCACTGCATAGCCCAGGCTGTCCTGGAACTCAAGGAAACCTGACTGATTCTGTCTCCTCCAGTGGGGATTAAAGACATTTACTATTTCTTTTCTCTTTAATTTTTTTGTTTTGTTTTTCAAGACAGGCCGTTTAGCCTTAGCTTGCACTGTATAGCCCTGGCTGTCCTGGAACTAACTCTGTAGACTAAGCTGGCCTTGAACTCACAGAGATCTGTCTGCCTCTGCCTCTCAAGTGCTGAAATTAAAGACAGAAGCTACCCTTGCCTTGTTCTTTTAATTTTATTTTAAAAAATTTTAATGTGTACAAGTGTCTCTACCTACATATGTGCATATGCACATGTGTGTGCCTGGTATCTAAGGAGACCAGGAAAGGGCATGAGATTCCCAGGAACTAGAGTTACAGGTAGTTATGACTTGCCATGTCGATGCTGGGACCCAAACCCAGCTCCTCTGCAAGAAAGTGTTCGTAACTGCTGGGGGTGGGGGTGGGGCTCTCCCAGCCCTGTGGGCTATTTCTTAATTTCTTTCTTTCTCAAAAAAAAAAAAAAAAAAAAAAATTTTTCTTTCTTTCTTTCTTTCTTTTTTTTTTTTTTTTTTTTTGGTTTTTCGAGACAGGGTTTCTCTGTACAGCCCTGGCTGTCCTGGAACTCCCTCTGTAGACCAGGCTGGCCTCGAACTCAGAAGAAATCCGCCTGCCTCTGCCTCCCAAGTGCTGGGATTAAAGGCGTGTGCCACCACTGCCCGGCTCTTAATTTCTTTTTTTTTTTTTTTTTTTTGGTTTTTCGAGACAGGGTTTCTCTGTGTAGCCCTGGCTGTCCTGGATCTCACTCTGTAGACCAGGCTGGCTTTGAACTCAGAAATCCACCTGCCTCTGCCTCCCAAGTGCTGGGATTAAAGGCGTGCGCCACCACCGCCTGGCTTCTTAATTTCTTTTTAATCCAGGTACCTGAGGGGACATTCTGTCTCACTTTGCTGTTCTCTTGTTTACATACACACACACACACACACAGAGACACACACAGTGACAGAGCAAAAACTAGATAGTGCAGTTTTGTCTGCTGCCCCAGGGACTCTCCCACTCACACAATGGAGCTCGGACTTCAGGGGATCCTTCCAGCTTGGGTACTTCAGGGAGGGAGGTGAGACCCTGCAGCAGAGATGAATGGGCTCTGTCTCAGTAGAGACTAGGCAGACGCTAAAGTAGAGACCTCAGCTTTCAGGGAAGAACTTCCCTCCCATCCTACCTTTTAGTGGCTCATCCTGTCTTCCTCCTCCTCCTCCCCTCCCCCTCCCTCTCCTTCACAAACCATCTGGAGAGTCGGTGGTTGGGGAACTTTGATCTCTTTATCTGGAATGCAGGAAGATGGGCCTGTGGAGCCTGAGGGCTGAGAGCAAATGCTTTGCATTTTTCTAGCAGTTTCATTCCTGCTAAGCGGGGGCCTTCCCCATAGGAAGGCTGCAGGGGAAACAGCAAGGGGTGGGGGCTGGGGGGGAGGTCTTTGGAAGGAACTAGCACAAAGGGTTTGGGAAAATTCACCCTAGGACAAAAACCTGAATGAGTTGATCGATTACTTACTGTGTAAGTGAAAAGATCCTTATAGCTAGGGACACAGCTGGTTCCAGGCCCTGGGTGTCCTCAGCCCCACAGTTCCAGCACTGAAGAGGCAGAAGGATCAGGAGTTCAAGATCACCCTTAGTTACAAAGGTCAAGGTCAGTTTCTGATACAGGAGACTAACAGGAAGGAAACTTTTTTTCTTTTTTTCAGTACCTGTGGGTGATTTGCTGATGTCCATGTCTGCTCACCAGAAGAGGGCCCTTGTAACTGGAGTCATGGACCCCTGTGAGAATCCATGTTAGTACTGAGAACAGAACCAAGGTCCTCTGGAACAGCAACACATCTGTTCTTTCTTTTCCTCCCCCTCCCCCTCCTCTTACACCTCTTCCTTCTCTTCTTCCTCCTCCTCCTCCTCCTCCTCCTTCTACTCCTCTTCTTCCTTTTGGAGACAGGGTTTCTCTTTGTAGCCCTGACTGTCCTGGAACTCTCTCTGTAGACCAGGCTGGACTCCAACTTAGAGATCCGCCTGCCTCAGTTCTCCAGTGCTAGGATTAAATGTGTACACTACCACACCATGCCTGGCTTGCAACAATGTTTTTACCCATTGAGTCATCTCTCCAGCCCTCAATAAATATGTGGCTGGGGCTAAGGGTGTACTCCATGGTAGAGTACTTAAGTAGTATGCATAAGGTGTTGGGTTCTGTCCCTAGCACTGAATGCATAGCATTGCCAGGGGTGGTGGTGCTGGCCTTTAATCCCTGCACTCAGGAGGCAAAACCGAGTAGATCTCTGTGAATTTGAGGCCAGCCTGGTGTACAAAGTAAGACCCTGTCTTATCCCCTGCCCCTCACCACCCCCATCACCCCCAAAAAGAAAAAAGCTCAGGATGATAGCTCATGCCTGTTATTCCAACACACTCCAGAGGTGGAGGCTGGAGGGTTGACATGTGTCTCAGGCTGGCCTAGAATATAGTGAGTCCTGCAAGACCATGAGTTCCACCCTAGCACAGCCAAAAATTAAACCAAAACCAAACAAAAACCTGCCAAATGACAACAAGTCAACTTCATGAGTGAGCCATGTCTGTGTTAGAGTACAGGAAATTCATGCTCAAGGTGGTGCTTTTCCAAAGCTATACAGTTTGCTGTGAAAACAAAGATTTAAAACTGCTTTGGTACCTGCCATGGAAGGTCCATGCTGTTAACCCCAGCATCCAGGAGAGTTCAAGGCCAGCCTCACCCACACAGGGAGCTCTGAATTTGCTTGGCCTGCTTGAGACCGTTTTTTGTTTGTTTGTCTGTTTTTAGGAACAAGGCATGGTGGGTCACGCCTGGAATCCCAGTGTGTGGGAGATGAAGGCTGGAGGATCACAAGTCAAAGTCGTCAGACGCAGCCCGACTAACGGGTCCTTGTCAGAAAAAGTCCAGAAAGAGGAGAGAGAGTGTGCTCTGGAGTTGGAGCACTGCCTCTAATACCCACACGCTTGAAGCTAGGGCTGGCCTGGGTTACAAAGCCAGACTCTGAGTCAAAAGTAAAACTAAAATCAAGCCGTGTAAAACACTACTTGGGTATAAAAAGAGTTAAAACCTCAAGCCTGAAGTGCATTCCCCTACTCCACCCCGGCAACCCCCGTGCCTCTGAAGCCTTTTTGGAGTGGTTTACTCTGGCTTGCTTTGTTTAGGGCTGTTTGTTTGATTTTCAGAGCTGGGAAGCGACTCTTAGGACTCTGGGTTGGCTCAGAGGATGAGAGGAAGAGCTACTACAGCAGACAGGCAGGAACCAGGACAGCCTGGACCTTCTGTCTAAAACACGGTGGCTTGGCTGCTGCTGCTGCACTGGCCAGCAGACTGAGTCTTTGTGTTCAGGTTTCAAATTCCCAAGAGAATCTGAGTTGTCCGCCTGGGTCAGGTGTCTGCAACCCTGTCTCTTTTCTTCCCCTCCTCCTCTGTATATCCTTTGTTCTCCTCTCTCTTCTCCTCTCTTCTCCTCACTCCCTCTCCTCATCCCTCTTCCCCCTCCCGCGCCCCTTGCCACTCTGTTCTAATGTATTCCTGTAAATACATTAAATGTAAAGGCTGGCTGCCTTTACTTACTCCCTTAGTAGCCCAGGATGACCTTGAACTCGTGATCCTCCTGCGGCTACCTCCCTGGAGCTGAGATCACTGGGCATGTCCCACCAAGCCCAGTTTCTGTGTAACTAGGCAAGCCAGACATGTCAGCCAAGCACTGTACCGACTGAGCTCCACCCTGAGCCCAGATCTCTGCCCTCCTGAGACTTTGAAGGGAAGTACTTTGTGGGCAAAGCAATTCTCCAGAAGGATATTTTCTGGTGGAAAAGTTGACAGGGGTGTCCTGTCACTCAGGAGGTCAAGTAGAAGGGTCATGGCTATAAATTCATCCTGGAGTTCAGGCTGTTCCATTGAGTTTCATCGCAGTCAGCAGTTACAAAAGAGGTGGGCCAATCTGCAGTGCCCCTCACGTGTGTCCCATTGGTGAGGGGCTGCTCAGGGCGGGGCTGTGCCACTCTCTCGAACCCTGAGGGCTTTCCCTAAAGGAAATGAAGACCATACACCAGAGACCAACAAGTGCAAGCTATGCTTGCTCCTCTGTTTCCTATACACACAAGACACAAACACAATTCAAAACAAAACTATGTGTCATGCACTTGACCTGGGGGAGCTGTGTCTGGTACCTCACTGCACACGTAGGTGGACAGTCCTAATGCTCAAGAAGCAGAGGTACAAGTTAAACTACAGGTATACAGCACTGTCCACATTTACTGGCCAGTAGCTCACCAACGTTTTAAAGTCAGGAAGGCCACCAAACTAGACATGGCAGCCTGTGGCTTCTATTGTTACAGGTTTCAACTGCTGCTTTTCTTTCTTTTGGGGGAGTATGGGAGCAGGATAGAGGGAATTTTTGTTTTGTCTAGAGACAGGGTCTCTTGTATCCCAAGCTGGCCTTGAATTTGCTATGTAGCTGAAGATAACTGTTTTTTTGTAGTATTGGGGATATAGCCAGGGCTTTGTGCTAGGCAAGCACTCTATCAACTGAGACCTTGAACTCTTTATCCTCCTGCTTCTGAGTCCTAAGACTACAAGTGTTTGCCGCGTCTCCTGTTTTATTCATCACTTCTCTTTATTTGAAATTATGTGTATGTGTGTGCAAATGAGTCCAGTTGCCCTCAGGCCAGAGGTTGGTTCACCCGGAGCTGATGTTACAGAAGGTTCTGAGCCACCGGACATGAGTGCTGGGAACTGAACTGAGGTCCTCCGGAAGAGCAATAAACATTCTTAACCATCAGGGGTCTCTCCCCTTAAGTCACCTTTTCCTGACCTCTTTGTCACTGCGTTCAGTGAGTGGATAAAGTTGCCCAAGGTGTCTCTAGTCTCAGGCTACTGCCAGTCCGTCCATCTGTCCTCCGGCCTCCTGCTAGCCTTCATGTCATGTAAGGAATATATCAGGTTAGTTTCTCTAGCCAGGTAATAACGTTCCTTTTAAATCAGCTCTAACTACAAGAATAGCCAAGCTGGAGCTCATTTTGGTGAAGGTTTCCCAAGTCACAACAAACCCGGGGCTAGGGGCAAGACCTCCCCCTCCTTGCCTCCTCAACGGGAACCTCAGGATTGAAACCGCAGCTTGGGCTCTGGCCTGTTACCTGTCAATCAAAGGTAAGTTCAGCCGAGTGTCCGGTGCCTCTACAGATCTGAGCTCTCCATCACCTCTTGGCATGGGAAATGCCTAAAGAAAAAAAAAAAAAAAAAAAACAGACAGGAAGCCTCAAGATCCCAAGAGAATCTGCCTCCTTACAGAGGTCATGGGTGTGTGTGTGCGTGTGTGTGGAGGGTCCTTACAGAGGTCATGGGTGTGTGTGTGTGGGTCCTTACAGAGGTGGTGGGTATGTGGGGGAGGGGGCCTCCTTACAGAGGTGGTGGGTATCTCTAGTGGTGAGGAGGTGGATGTATGTATGGGGTGTGATAAGCACCATGACCAACAAAGCTTACTCACTGGCTACTCTTGCAGAGGGCTCTGGTTTGATTCCCAGCATCCACATGGTGGCTGACAATATCTGTAACTTCAGTTTCAAAAGATCTGATGCCTTCTTCTGGCCTTTGAGGGCACAGCCTATATGTGACACATATAAGCAAAACGCGAACATGTTAGCATCAAGCCCGAACACTGAATGATGTCATATTCCAGTCATATTCCGGTGACAGTGACCTCTACCTCGTTACTAAGACAACCTCCAAACATTCCCATGATCCACCTGACTACCTCACCTGGTACCTGGGAAAGAATACGTCACAGGCCATATAAATATTCAGGGCTAGCAACACCAGGCTCTCTCTTCCTCTTTTCGCCATCTTTCCCCCACTTCTTCCCCACCCTCTATCCAAATAAACCCATGCTTTCCCGTGGAATCAGCCAGTGTGCTGTGGTCTGTTCTAAGCCGCGCGTGCTGTAACCTTTTAGCACACACACACAAGGGTTTGTTTGTTTGTTTGTTTGTTTGTTTGAAACAGGGCCTCACCATGTAGTCCTGGCTGTCCTAGAACTCTGTAGACCAGTGGCCTTGAACTCAGAGATCCACCTACCTCTCCCTCCCAGTGCTGGCATTAAAAGGATGTACCACCACTGCCTGGGATTTTTTAAAAATAGTAATAATAAGGAAGAACCTAAAAAATAAACCAGGGGTCCAGGATGTGGTAATGTACAATTTAATCTCAGCACTTGGGAGGCAGAGGCAGGTGGATCTCTTGAGTTTGAGGCCAGCCTGGTCTACTGTCCAGTTCTGGGACATCCAGGGCTACACAGAGAAACCCTGTCTCAAAAAACAAACAAATCCAAGTGGAAAAGTGTAACATTGTAAAAGGTGTAGAAACAACCACTGAGGCATGTTCTTCAACTTGTCTAGTCTTGTTAGCAAAAGCAAATACAATTTTTCTGCCTTTCAGTGTGTTTTAAATCCCCATTTGTCAAAGTTGTAAACCTGTAGACGGTTCAGTACAGCGCAGCTGGCTCCACTATAATTAGATGAACTGGGGGAGAGGCTGGACTCAGTGCTTCCTCCTCTCATGCGCTATCTCAAGGAAACAATCACGGGTGTGTTGAAGGTTGTCCACAACAGTGAAAACATAGAAACCCCCTGACTGTCTTTTGGTAGGAATGTGAGGATTTCCTTTGTGTTTAAAAAGGGGAAGTTAACTAGATCTCTTACAAAGCCAGTCCGGGACTTAGGCGGGGCACCTCCTCTTGAAGTCTCTGGGGACTCCACTTTGCTTAATCTCGGTGGGAAAGACACTGGAGACTGAGGCAGACTCTGAGTCACTAAGTCTGGGCCTCAGGTTAACAAAATAGATGAGTGGCTGGCAAGATGGCTCAGTTGATAAAGGCACTCACAACCTGAGTTCAGTTTCCAGGACTTCCATGGTGGAAGGAAAGAACCTGCACCTATGACTTGTCCTATGACATCCACTCCTCACACTACAGTAAACACATGAGGAAGTGTTAAAAAAAGATAAAAGGACCAGGTCTGGTGGCTCACGTCCCTAATCCCAGAACTTGGGAAGCAGAGGCAGGCATATCTCTGAGTGCAAGGCCAGCCTGGTCTAGAGAGTGAGTTCCAGGATACATAGTTTCCAGGCCAGTGATACATAGAGACAGCCTGTCTTGAAAAACCAAACCAAACTAAGCCATCCAAACGAATCAAACAAAGGAACAAAGGGTGTACCTGGAGAAGTAAACTGGGAGGAGTGTGGGGATGCAGTCCAGGAAAACTCAGGAGAGTTACCAAGGGTTGCTGGGGAAGACCCTTGAAGGAACCAAGATAATTCAGAGATCTGAGGGAAAGATAAGAAATCTAAAGCCTGGCAAAGTGGCTCATGCCTTTAATCCCTATACTTAGGTAGGAGAATTACTGCAAGTTGGAGGCCAGCCTGGGCTACACAGTATGTTTGATATTACCTGACACAACGGAAGTGAGACCCTATTTCAGAAAACTAAGAGAAAGGGGCGGGGGAATGAGGGCAGAAAAGGCACTAAAAGTGAAGGAAGAGAGGAGGAGAGAGAGATGGGAAAAAGAGGAAAGGGACCAGGAGATGCAAAGGCCCCGAGGCAGCAATGTGCCATGTGGAAGCCCAGCTCTGAGTGCTGAGATTGCAGAGTCGCCACCATCCCTGTGTATGCGGGGCTGGGGTCAGAACCCAGGGTTTCTTGCTTTGTACCTGCTGAGCTCCAACCTCATTCACCACATTTCTTGGAGGCTCTACGGAGACTGTGACGTTTGCTTTTTGAGCAAACAAAAATACTGTAACACTGTTGTCCTGGAACTCACTCTGTAGACCAGGCTGGCCTCTAACTCACAGAAATCCTCCTGCCTCTGACACCAAACCAACTTTCTTTTTCTTTCTTTTTTTCTTTCTTTCTTTCTTTCTTCCTTTCTTTCTTTCTTTTCTTTTCTTTTTTTTCCAAGACAGGGTTTCTCTGTGTAGCCCTGGCTGTCCTGGAACTCCCTCTGTAGACCAGGCTGGCCTCAAACTCAAAAAATCCGCCTGCCTCTGCCTCCCAAGTGCTGGGATTAAAGGCGTGCGCCACCACCCGGCTGACACCAAGCCTTCAAAAAAGTAGGCAGAGCCCTCCAAATGTCCTTGAGTTCAAGACCAGCCTCAGTTGCATAGCAAGTTTTAGGTCAGCCAGGGTTACAAATATGTGTTCCTATCTAAATAAAAATTTTAAAACGGCTAGTTGAAATTAACAAGACAAAGCAGGGCCAGCAAAGTGGCTCAGTGGGTAAAGGGACTTGCTGGAAAGCCTGGAGTGCTGAGCTCAGTCCCCAGACCAACTCCACAGAGTTATCCTCTGTCTCCTACATGTATTGGTACCTACCCTCAATAATAAATAATTTGTGGTCTTTTTTTTTTTTTTTTTTTTTTTTCGAGACAGGATTTCTCTGTGTAGCCCTGGCTGTCCTGGAACTCACTCTGTAGACCAGGCTGGTCTTGAATTCAGAGCCCCCTGCCTGTCTCTGCCTTCCGGTTCCGAGGGCTGGGGTTGAAGGCGTGTGCCTCCTTGCCTCTCTGTTTTTGTTTAAATAAATAAAAAATTATTTATTTTTAAACTGGGGCATTGATGGTGCATGCCTTTAACCCCAGCACTTGGGAGGCAGAGGCAGGCAGATCTCTGTAAGGTTGAGACCAGCCTGGTCTACAGAGTGAGTTCCAGGCCAGCCAGGGCTGTTACACAGAGAAACCCTATCTCAGAAAAAACAAACCAAACCAAACCAACCAACCAACCAAAACCAACAACAACAACAACAACAACAACAACCTCAGCAAACCCCAGCAGGATGGAAAAAAAGGAAATAAAACAAAATGAAGAACTCAGAAATGAGTTATGGGGCAAGGCCCAGATCCTATCCTAGGGCTCCAATGCCCTAGGCCAGAGCAATAAATGAAAGTCCATCTCCTGAAATCTAGGGCTCTTCTCTGGAATGTTGTTTGCTATTTGGGGACTGGCTCAACAACCATTGGTGTGATAAGGAGTGGATAGGACCTTGTGAGGGACAGTCAGGCTGGTGCTTTGACCTGGCAAGGTGACAAGTGAGTCCCAAAAGATCCCTTAGTCAAGGTAGTTTGGCAGCAGAGCCCGCAGAGGACAGCCAGAGAGAGCAGGTGCCTTTGAGACGCTGCAGCCACTGCCAAGCAAGCTGGATCTTTTCTGCTGCTGTCCCTGGGGAGGGAAGCCAGTGGTGAGCAGACAGGACTTTTGCCTATCCCTTTATATGGGCACACAGTAACCAAGCAATTACAAAGGATTGTTAAGCTGTGCAGCAGATGGAAGAAGATGGAAGCTGAGGCAGCTTCTCTCCTTAACGGGCACCCTCTAAGAGTGAAATTGGAAGCGTGAGAGAGGCTCCGCTAACCAAGGTTCTCCAAGAGCAGGGGTTTAGGGCCCAAACAGGTCAGCAAATGGTCCAAGTTGGTGTTCCTGTAAGGAGAAAGTCGGGATGAGTGAGGCCAGAGCCTGCAGGGGAGCCTGTCTGGCCAAGTAGCACTACGGGGTATTCTGGCAGCGGGTTGGAGGCAGGCATCTTGCAGGCCTGTGATGCAAGACCAGGAAACAAAGGGATTGGGACATCAGTGGCTCCGAGCTCACTAAAGCTACTTGGTAAGCAGAAGGCAGGGGGCAGAGTGCCCGCCGAGAGTGCAAACTAAAGTAAACACCACGCGTTCGTGTGGCGTGCATGAGAAACTGGGTGGTTGTGTGAGCTGTATTCACTGTGCGGTGTGCGACTGTACGCAGTGTTTGTGTACGTATTCTGTGGTGTGGCCTCACGGAGGGTGTGCAGACACTGCATGTTTGCTGTGAGGCCCTCTACGTGCTCACAGTGGGAGTGTGGAGGCGGAGGAAGAGGCAGGGGGTTCTCAGCGCTCCTTGAGTAAACAGGGTAGTACAAAGCTAGACAGGCAGGTTTTGTGCGCAGTTAGTCTGGGACCTAGCAACTCCGCCAGTAAGCAGACAAAGACATTTGCGCATGCGCTGTGCCCTCCCAGGCCCGCCCCAGCCCTGCACTCCTCCCCTCCTCCATAACCATTTGTTGCCCACTTCCCTTTTCTTGCTCTTGCTTCTACCGCCCATTCTACGTAGTGTGTGTAAGCAGGAGCTTGGATACTCGCCCTTGCTCAGGTTCATCTTACTTGGTCCAATGTTTTATCTATGTTGTAACATTTGATAAGAGCATCTCTTAAAAAATATAGTGGCAACCTGATGCAGGCACAGGCCAAATCAGGTGGAGACAGGCAATCTAGAGTTTAAATTCCTGCTCCAGAAGTTGAGGGCCAGCCTGGCTACCATGAGACCCTGTGTCAAAAGCAAACAGAAAAGTAAAAAAAGGTTGAGGAAATAGAGAAGAGCCCTCCCTAGGTTTCACTCCCGTATGGAAAAGAAATAAGTGAATAATAAATTAATGTAAAAATCAAAGATGAAGATAAAATCCTTCCTTAGGGCTACCAAGGTGCTCGGTGGGTAAAGGCCTTTGCAGAACTACAACTAGAGAACCTGAGTTTATCCAGGAGCTCATGTAAGGAAAAGGCGAATGTTGTCCTCTTTCACATTCCTCGGTGGCACACACGCCCTCATCCGCATGCAATCATGATAATAGTAAAAATAAAATTATTTAAAATATTTTACATGGGTCCCCAAACGTATTTTAACATGTAATTTAAATGCAAAAAACACAGCACGTGTTCTTTATTTTGGAACTGTGTTCAGTAAAACCAGGCTGACCACATTTCAAGTGCTCAGTGGTCACATGTGGAATGGATGATCAGGGCTGGAGCTAGAATGTGGACACTGGACAGTCTGGAATGCTAATTCACATATTCCCTCAATCCTTACTAGGCTCCGTGACCTGCACGGTACACCCTCTTCTTCTTCCTTTCTTTACTAATTTTTTATATCTAAAGACTAGCACGTCTCAATTCACTGGGCAAACAGTCTCGAATAACCCATCAAAATAGGTGGCTCATTCAAGCTTAATGAAGCCTCTGTCCCTCCAGGACTGATGGAAACTCGGCTAACACGTGCTCAGCCTGAGGGTTTGAGCAGCTGTGGCAGGAGCTAGAACCTTGATGGAGTTTCTTTGGATGGAGACTCCAGTAGAGTCCACAGTAACCCATCCTGCCTTTGTAAGTCCAGGGATGGAAAAGGCCCTGCCTCTATTTCTTTGCCCCTCTCTTTGTATGGTACTGGGAACTGAAGCCAGGGCTTTGGACGTGCTAGGAAAGCACTCTACACTTCCCTGTCTGCCCACATATTTCTTGTCATTTTGTCGTTTGTTTGCTTTTGAGACAAGGTCTCAAGTACTCCAGGCTAGTTTCAAACCCCCCACTTAGCTGAGGATGACTGTGAACTCTTAGTCCTCCTGTCTCCACTTCCAAAATACTGGGACTACAAGTGTGCACCACTATGCCAGACTTATGCAGTGAACGCTACCAGTGCTCTGCCGACGATGTTGCATCCAGCTGTTTCCACATTTGGATCAACAAAATGGAAATAATAGTACTCACTTTTTTTGTTTTGTTTTTTGTTTGTTGTTGTTTTGTTTTTCGAGACAGGGTTTCTCTGTATAGCTCTGGCTGTCCTGGAACTCACTCTGTAGACCAGGCTGGCCTTGAACTCAGAAATCCGCCTGCCTCTGCCTCCCAAGTGCTGGGATTAAAGGCGTGCGCCACCACCGTCCGGCTAATAGTACTCACTTTATAGGGCAATTCTGAGGGTAACACCCAAAGCGAAGCACTTAGCACATGCCAAGTGAATCTTCATGATTATCAGCAGTAAACTGTTACTAAGGTGGATTAATAAGATCTTGCTATTAGGTTAGAGCTATCTCAGCTCACTCCTATCACATGAGGCATCTTGGAAACATCCTAGACAAGTCAGTAGGCAGTGTACAAACCAAGGAGACTGCTTGCAACAGAGCCAAGGAACAAAATGCTACCATTCTTTCTTGTAGATAGGGAACAGATAAATAATATAGTATGAGTGGTAATTCAAAACAAGTGTCCAACATGTTAAGTGGTTTTGTTTTCAAAAGCAGGATTTGGCTGGGGATGTAGCTCAGTTGGTTGAATGCCCCAACTCCCAATTATCTGCCTGAATACCTAAAATCCTAGCACTTGGGAGATGCAGTCAGAAGGATCCGGGGTTCAAGATCAAGTTATCCTCAGTTGTATAGCAGAGTAGAGGCCAGTCTGGGCTACATAAGACTCTGTTCCAAAAAAAAAAAAAAAAAAAAAAAAAAAACCAAACATGAGCAAGAAAGTAACAGGCCACTGGGCAGTGGTGGCGCACACTTTTAATCCCAGCACTTGGGAGGCAGAGGCAGGCAGATTTTTGGGTTTGAGGCCAGCCTGGTCTACAGAGTGAGCTCCAGGACAGCCAGGGCTACACAGAGAAACCCTGTCTCGAAAAACCAAAAAAAAAAAAAAAAAAAGAAAGAAAGAAAGAAACAGGCCTACTCCTTGGGAAGCTGGGGCAATGGGGTCAACAGTTCAAAGCCAGTTGGGAGGTGGTGCACACCTTTCGTCTTAGTATTCAGGAGGCAGAGGCAGGTGGATCTCTGAGTTCGAGGCCAGCTTGCTGTATACAGTTAGTTCCAGAACAGCCAGGGCTACACAGAGAAACCATATCTTGAAAAAACAAAACAGCTGGGCATTGGTGTGCGCACGCCTTTAATCCCAGCACTTGGGAGGCAGAGGCAGGCAGATTTCTGAGTTGGAGGCCAGCCTGGTCTACAGAGTGAGTTCCAGGACAGCCAGGGCTACACAGAGAAACTCTGTCTCAAAAAACAAACAAACAAACAAACAAACAAAAAAAAAAAAGAAAGAAAGAAAGAAAGAAAGAAAAGAAAGAAAGAAAAAACAAAACAAAACAAAACAAAAAACCCAACCCAATCCTTCCCCCCAGGAAAAAGTTCAAAGCCAGCCTGGGCTACATAGTAATGTCAAAGGCAGTCTTGGTAACTTAGGATTAATATTAAAGAAGTAACTAGATAAATGAAGTAAATAAAACAAATGCAACTTAGTCATTAAAATACCTTTTGTTTTTTAATGATTTATTTAATTTTATGTGCACTGGTATTTTGCTTGCATGTATGTCTGTGTGAGGGTGTCTGATCTCCTGGAACTGGAGTTACAGACAGTTGTGAGCTTCCCTGTGGATGCTGGGAATTGAACCTGGGTTTTCTGGAAGAACAATCAGTTGGTAGGGTGCTTGCCTGGGATATCCAAGTCCAAGGTTCAGTCCCAGACCTAAAAAACTGAAAGGGAAAAAGGATAAGAATCCTAGAAATTGGAAAGACTTATAGGAATGAAATCCATGTGACAAGCATGTTGGCCTTAAGGACCCCTCCTAATTTGCCCTGAGACAGGGCCCAATGCAACCTTTTTTTTTGAGCCTGGGTCTTATTATGTAGCTCTGGCTAGCCTAGAGACTAGGATAGCCTTGAACACACAGAGGTCTTTCTGAAACTGCCTCCCAAGTCTTGGGTTAAAGGTATACACCATCATGTCTGGCCCAGTTCAACCTTTGTGGCCCCCAGGGAAAGGCTACAAATGGAGGACCAGTCCACACACCTGAAATTCTGCAGATGACATCACTCATTGAATCTACTATCATGCACATCTAGATATTCTGGCATGATGACTGGCTCTGTACTAAAGGCAGACATTTCTTTAGCAGTACCGAGGACTAAACCAGGCCTTGCACACGGTGGAAAGCTGGGAGAACAGTTGTAACTCCAGCTCTTTGCTTTTGCATGTTGATACTGAATCTTATTAAGTTGCCCAGGCAGGCCTAAACTTCTAACTCTCCTGCCTCAACCCCCAAGCACTTCAGATTACTAACCTGTGACATTCCAAGTCTGGCAAGACAAAGACATACAAGTCTTTCTTTCTTTTCTATTTTAAGGTTTGTCTTTATTTAGTTCCATGTGTGTGTGTCTAGGTACACGCACACAGGTATAGATGCAGACATGATTCACGGGCATTGAATCCCTGGTGCTGAGGTTATAGGCAGCTGTGACATGGCAGCAGGTAACTTAACCCAGGTCCTCTGGAAAAACCAGCAAGTGCTCTTAATCATGTAGTCATTTCTCTGCCCCCTTTTTGTTTTTTTCAGGGACAGTCCTAAGGAGCCTATGATGGCTTTAGACAAGCTGAGGATGTCCTGAACTCCTAATCTTTCCTGCATTCATGTGTCTGATTAGAAAGCCAACTATGCTAAAGATGTAAATATGCCTCTCTGGTTAGGCCAAAATGGCTGTAAGGCCAGCTCACCGAGACAGAGGCTTGTCACCACAGACCCCTGTCACAGATCGGCACTGGCACAGTGGTGGGGTATATAACCTGGAGACAGTGGTGCCGTGACAGGTCCTGCACCAGGAGCTGAGGAGTGGACAGTGGGCCTGCTGTCACAACTTGACTAGAGCCAGTGACTTTGGCCTCAAGCTTTGGGCCTCTAAAGCAGGATGAATAGCTGTTATTTAAGCTGTGGTCTGTGGAAATGAATTAAACACAATTCAATTTTCCACCTTAATTCAAGTTCTCTGGAACTTGATAGAACCAATATTGTTTTGGAGAACTATGCTTGTGATCCCACCATCCTTTGGGAGTCAGGGTCTGGCCTGCTAGGACCTTGTCTCTAAAGAACAACACAGAGCCAGTGAGATGGCTCAGCAGGTAAAAGCAGCTTCTTTTGCATGAGGACTGTAGTTTGATCTGCAGATGCAACAGAGAAAGGAGAGCCAATTCAAAATTGTCCTCTGACTCCATCTACATGTGACTGTCACACAGGAACATGACAGTTCACAGATAATAATAAAACTTAAAGGAAATCTATCTACATTAAGATAAAGACTATAATAAAGATGGCATGTCAAGTTGACAAGGTGGGGTTTTGGGTTTTTTGTTTTGAGACAGAGTTTCTCTTCATAGCCCTGGTTGTCCTGGGGTTCACTGTGTTACCAGGCTGGCTTTGAATTCACAGAGAGCCATCTCCCTCTACCTTCCAAGTGCTGGGACCGAAGGCATTCACCACCATTCAAGGCTTGCAGGGTAAATAAAGATCTTATTCTGTAAGGAATATTAGAGGGGCTACTAATGACATTTATGAAAAAAAAATTATATCATCTACCTCAAACCATGCAATGGGCATCAAAATTAACTCAATGTATTTTTCTGTTATTTGTATTTTTGAGACAGTGTCTCACTACATTGCTAAGAATGTTCTGGAACTTGTCATGTAGACCAGGTTGAACTCAAATGCATTGAGATTCTTCTTCCTCTGCCTTCCTCTGCTGGATTAAAGGTGTGGGCCACCACTGCCTGACTATTACTTTTAATTGAGACATAAAAGTTGTACATATTGGGGCCAGCGAGATGCTCAGTAGGTAGAAGTTCTTGCCCTGTAAGCCTGACAACTTGTGTCTGATCCTGGAGATCCCACCATAGGAGAGAACCAACTCCTGAGGGTTGTCCTTTGATATCGGCACACATGCCATGGGAGGAGCACACCTGTTCACATATACCATCCCACCCCAAACTCACAAAATAATAAATAAAATAAAAAAATTTAAGTTGTAAGGCATTATGGCTCAAGAATATTACCCTAGTTGCCAGGCAGTGGTGGCGAATGCCTTTAATCCCAGCACGTGGGAGGCAGAGGCAGGCAGATTTCTGAGTTCGAGGCCAGCCTGGTCTACCGAGCGAGTTCCAGGACAGCTCGGACTACACAGAGAAACCCTGTCTCGAAAAACCAAACCAAAACAAACAAACAAAAAAAGAATATTACCCTAGCACTTAGGAGTCCAGGGTAGAGGACTCCTACTCTATAAATCCAGGGAAACAAAAGAGAGTAAGTCCCTAACACACAGACACACACAGAGACATACAGTTATATAAATATAATCACAGACACACAGGCACAAACACACTGACACACAAATAGACACACACAGATATACACCACACACACACACACACACACACACACACACACACACACACAGACCCTGGTGGCCTGGAGGTACATACCTGTAATCTCATCACAGGCAGAGGAAGGAAGACAGTCAAGAGTTCAAGGTTGTCAGGCAGTGGTGGCACAGCCTTTAATCCCAGCACTTGGGAGGCAGAGGCAGGTGGATTTCTGAGTTCGAGGCCAGCCTGGTCTACAGAGTGAGTTCCAGGACAGCCAGGGCTACACAGAGAAATCTTTCTCAAAAAACAAACAAAAACAAACAAACAAACAAAAAGAGTTCAAGGTCTGGTCTCCAAAGTCAGTTTCTGGTCAGCCAAGGCTATAGGAGATCTTTAAAAAAAAAAAAAAAAAAAGTCAGAGATGGCTGTTGGTAAAGTGCTGCTGAGGCCCCAGCTGTGATCTGAGAGGACATGTGAACACCATGAGGTGGGTGTCTGGAATCTGTAGGCCAATGCTGTTGAGGAAAAGACAAGCAAATTCTGCAGTTTGTTCAACAGCTAAGTCAATATCATGTTCTAAGGAGAGCCCTGTACAAAGTGTCCTGTTCAGATCAGGGTCAGCATATCTATCTCCCCAAGCATCCTTTTCAGTTGAGACATTAGACTCCTTTCTTCTAAGCGGAAGATGCTGCTTGGCTGACAGAACTCTTGTCTCTATTCCTGGAAGCTGGAATTCTACCCCATCAACACAGAAACCAGGGTGGCCCAAACCTATTCTAACACCTGGGTGATAAAGGAAGGTTTGGAAGTTCAAGGTCACCCCAGCTACCCGTCAAGTTCAAGGTCAGCCTAGGCTACAAAAGATTCTTTTTTTTTTTTTTTTTTTTTGGTTTTTCGAGACAGGGTTTCTCTGTATAGCCCTGGCTGTCCTGGAACTCACTCTGTAGACCAGGCTGGCCTCGAACTCAGAAATCCGCCTGCCTCTGCCTCCCAAGTGCTGGGATTAAAGGCGTGCGCCAACCACCGCCCTGTGCTACAAAAGATTCTTAAAACAAACAGACAAACAAATCACCTGGGCGGCACGATCTCTAACAGCTTCCTTTCATTCCAGCACCAGGGAGGCAGAGGCAAGGCAGGCTAGCCTTTGAGTTCCTGGCTAGCCTGTATGTACTACACAGTGAATCCTAGGACAACCAGGATTACATAATGAGACCCTGTCTCAAAGACCAACAACAAAACTGGCTTTGCTGGGCACAACGGTTTTAACCACAACTTTTAGGAGCAGGCAGATCTGTGTGAGCTCCAGGCCAGCTAGTGATACCTAGTGAGACTATGACTCAAACCAAACAACAACAATAACAAAACAAAACAAAACAAAAATCTTTCTCAGAACTATTTTTGAAACACAGTCCATTTGTTATCTGTCGTTGCATAATATGTGGCGGCACACGGAACTTTTCCCTGTATAACCACTCCCAAATGAAAGAACAGGAGATAGATGCTTATTTGTTTGTTGTTTTTAAGTTTTGAGTCATATATACAAAATTACCAATTCAAAGATGGAAATATATATACAAACTTTTTGTTGTTGTTTTTTGTTTTTCTAGACAGGGTTTCTCTGTGTAGCCCAGCCTGTCCTGGAACTCACTCTGTTGACCAGGCTGGCCTCAAACTCAGAAATCTGCCTGTCTCTGCCTCCCAAATGCTGGGATTAAAGGCGTGCGCCACCACTGCCCGGCTATATACAAACATTTAAAAGCAAAATTAGTGCAAGCTCCTGTTTCGTTTAGACACACATCTTTGAGGGCATTCCGTGAAGATTCATAGGAACTTCCATGTAGCCAGTGGTGGGGGCCTCTAAACTCTTGCTGCTTTTAGCACGCCCATTTCAGGACAGTCCATACTTGAAGGGCCACAAGCAACTGCTTTTCTCCCCTGACTTTGGAAACTCCAGAGGCAGAGGCACTGGCCCTCTTCCTGAGGTCGACTGGCTACCAGTCCGCTGTTTGTCCTTGAGTTTCCTTTTCGTCCCTTCTCCAAAAACTCTGGAAAGCTCTCCGGTTTTGCTGACTGTGTTTTCCTCTCTACTCTGCAAGGCAGTGTCCAGCCCCCCTGCCAGCTGCTCATCCGTCTCTAAAGAAAACAAAGCTACACAAAAGCCTCCAATATTTTCATCAAATCTACAAACCTCAGATTTGTCCGAGTCCTGCTCTGGAGTAGCGTGTCCCTTGTGTGCAATTAAGCAGGGTACATCGGTTTTAAGACACAGTTTCTTGGTTTCGTTTGTCGACCCAATCAACTGGGAATGCCTGTTCTCATAAAATATCTGGCCCTGTGGAGAGTCCCATGGGGCAGGCCAGTTTGTGAGAGACTCTGGCTGAGTAGAGAGCCCCAGTAAATTTCCACTTGGTATTTCAGAGACTGAAGCTACATGGAATATGTATCTGCAGCTGTCTGAGGCTGAGAGTTGGGGACAGAAACATGAGACTAAATTCCTGCCCTGACATCTATGAGGGTTGTTAGGGGGTCGTCAGCTGGCTATCACTTTCTGGAATATTTTGCTTAAAAAATTCCATTTTCTGTATTCCAATCACATCACCAAGTAGTAGATATTTTCATGGTAGCCATTTTATGGTCACCACACTGTATGTGACAACATAATTTATGAGCATTGCTTTTTCCCCTCCCCCCATTTCTTTCTAAGACAGGGTGTCACTAAGTAATTCCTCCTGGCACTCACTATGTAGACAGGGCTGGCCTAGAACTTACAGAAATTTGCCTGCCTCTGCCTCTCTTTATGTCTCTTTCTTAAGTATTTTTGGGGAAAGAGCTTTTATACTGCAAAAATCACAGATAGCTGAAGTATAAACTTTAACTCACACAACCTCAATAACTCATTAATCTAACCCTGACAGCCATAGCATACAGCTTTAGCTTTCTTTAGCTACAGTTCCTGAGCTAATGCATGTGATCTGAGACCTCGGCCAGGTGTGCTCCATGTGGTCTGAAAGCAAGTTGCTTTCACAGATGCTAAGTGTAGCCAGACCTCAGACATTAGAACAATCCATTTCCCTCCAGAGAGGATGTACTCCAGCGTTTGCTTCCCTTGAGTGCCTTTAGACTGCTGAGGACACAGAGCAAAGACCCTGGAGGTTGGTCACTCCCCAGCACACTTGCAGGACCTCGAAAAGCCTGTCAGACCAGCAAGAAGCTTCCAAGGAAGTAACTCACACTCACCCACAGAAAGAGTGAGCCTGGTGTTACTCAGGTTTCCTGTCAGAACATCCTGGCTTGAGACACTGAAAGTTTGGAAGATGCCAGAAGATGGCCTTAAGACACGAGACTCGGGCCGGGCGGTGGTGGCGCACGCTTTAATCCCAGCACTTGGGAGGCAGAAGACAGGCAGATTTCTTTTTTTTTTTTTTTTTTTTTTTTTTTGGTTTTTCGAGACAGGGTTTCTCTGTGTAGCCGGGCTGTCCTGGAACTCTCTCTGTAGACCAGGCTGGCCTCGAACTCAGAAATCCGCCTGCCTCTGCCTCCCAAGTGCTGGATTAAAGGCGTGAGCCACCACCGCCCGGCAACAGGCAGATTTCTGAGTTTGAGGCCAGCCTGGTCTACAGAGTGAGTTCCAGGACAGCCCGCTCTACACAGAGAAACCCTGTCTTGGAAAAAAAAAACAAAAGACATAGAGACTCTGTCAAGTTTGCAAAATACAGTTCAACAGCAGGTATTAACTCTCAGCTTCATTCCTAACTCCTGCTAACTTTTTGTTATGGTGCACAATGTCATTAATTCTAGCACTGGGGAAGATGAGGCAGGAGGACTATGAGTTCTAGGACAGCCTGGGCTACACAATGAGCCCTGTCTAAAAACCAACCAAACAAACAAAAATCAAATAAACAAAAACTAAACCAACCCACCAAAAAAAAAAACCCAAAAAAACCAAAAACCCCAAACCAGCAAAATCAAACCAAAGCAAACTATCTCCATAGTGACACATTTTCTTTCATTAGGGCATAATCTAGATCCAGGAGCCTGGCTGAAGGATCTCTATGTGGAGTAAGAGTAGATCTGACTCTGTGGCCGGGCGGTGGTGGCGCACACCTTTAATCCCAGCACTCGGGAGGCAGAGGCAGGCGGATTTCTGAGTTCGAGGCCAGCTTGGTCTACAGAGTGAGTTCCAGGTCAGCCAGGGCTACACAGAGAAATCCTGTCTCGAAAAACAAACAAACAAACAAACAAAAAAAGATCTGACTCTGTGTTAAATAGTCATGGACCACATTTGACCTGAGGATGTGGAAAACCTGGGTCCAAGCCTCCCTGTACAAGTGGTGACATCCCATCACCTTGGGGCCCGCATGTCTCCCACTTGGCAAAAAGTAATGCTGAGTTATTCACTATGCAGGATAAGCAGTGAGCCTGGGGTGTTGGGACCAAGTGTGATCTACTTTGGGTTTGTCAGTCAAGTGCAGGAGCAGACAGGGCTCACTTACTCATTTACCCAGTCACAAATCACAACTTCAGCAAGCACGCACACCTAGACTTAGAGCAAAGGGTGGCTGCAGCTTCACGCCATTCCCTCTCTCTCTCTCTCTCTCTCTCTCTGTGAGTGTGTGTGTGTGCATGTGTGCAGACAGGGTCTCACTATTTCGCTCTGGCTGTTCTAGAACTGAATATATAAACCAGGCTGGCCTCAAACTCCCAGAGATCTGGCTGCCCCTGCCTCCTGGCCTCCTTCGTGCTGAGAGTAAGGGAGCATGGTGTGAAAGGGGAGGACGACTGGAGAATGAGCAGAGTAAAGGCTGCTCTGCGGCTCTTTGCTCTCTTGTGGTGCTGGGGTTCAAATCTTGGCTATTGAGTACATACTGCAAGCACCCTACCTGTGAGCTGCATTCCATGGGAACTGGTGATGTGTTTATAAAAAGATAAAGAGAGGAGGAATATGTTTTGGTGGAGGTTTAGTCAGGTATGGGGTAAGGGGGCACCTCAGGGGGCCATGCTGAGGCATCCTTTCCTCCAGAGGGACCAGCCACCACATGGTATGGTATAGAATAGAGTTTATTCAGGGCATGGCAGGGGGAGTTGAGAGGATAGTATAGGCAGAAGAGAGAGAGAGAGAGAGAGAGAGAGAGAGAGAGAGAGAGAGAGAGAGGAGAGAGAGAGAGGAAGAAGAGAATTAGAGGCCAGCCATGAGCGATGTGGAGAGGGGACAGGGAGAGAATGGGGAGAGAAGGGAAAGGGCAAGGGAACAGATCGGGAGCAAGAAGGCAAGAGCAAGAAAGAGAGGAGGGGGCAAATAGCCCTTTTTATAGTGAGTCAGGCACACCTGGTTGTTGCCAGGTAACTGTGGGGTAGAGCTTAGACAAAATGCTAACAGCTGGGATTTTATGTGTATCAATAATAAATTTAAAGTAAAAGTAACCGGTACAGTTGTCAGTAAAACCTGGAGGAGCCTTTGAAAGATTCATTTTTGTTTCTGAGACAGTCTCCTGTCACTCAGACCAGCCTCAAACTCACTATGTTTGAGGATGACCTCAAATTTCTAATCCTTCTGCCTCCAGCTCCTGGGTGCTAGGAATGAAATCCAGGGCTTCATGCAGACTAGGAAAGCAAGCACTCTGTGCCTGAGCCCTATCCCCAAAGGGATTTAAGCAAGGGAGCATCTTGTTACAGGATAGTTCAACACATGGCAAATTTACGGAGTAGACAGATATGGTAAGGGGAGAGCGGATACGGGAAGACCAGCTATCAGCTACCCAAGAGTCTAGAAAAAGGATGTAGCTGCTGAACTAAAGTCATGCCAATGGGATGTGGGAAGACATGGATCATGGCCGCCGTTACTCCAGCAGTGTATTACAGAGAGGCAGCTGCAGTTTAGGCAGATGTAGGTGTGATGGTGGATTCTCTTGAGTGCTGCCCAGACATTAGTTTAAAGCACTAGCTACCCTACAGATGTGCTCTGGTCCTCAGACTACATGTTACTGTGGTGGGGGCAGGTACTGCATTTGCCAGTTTCCTGCACATCATGTATAATTGCCAGGAAGTCCTCTGTGCAGTGGAAGCAAGCAGGAGAATCCTGTTTACATAAGGATATCATCAACTAACTTAAAGTGGGCAGCAAGGCAGTTAAGGATTAGAAAAAGGCAGAGCAGGAATCCAGTAGTCGGCTAGGACCCTATCTTTCAGCTCCTTCTGCTAGGGGCCAGTGTATTTCCTCCAGTCTTAGGGTGGTAGGTGATCTCAGGAATATAAGTTACTAGGCACAGTTCAGCAGACAGACCTCCTAATGTGTTGCACAGTTTCATGCTCATTCCCTATCTCCTCAGCTTTGAGGAGAGCATCTGTTCAGAGGTCTTACAGGTTAGTGTAGACACCCAGTGCTGGTAGGGTACCTCTTGGCTTTGTCACAGGATCTGTTGACACTAAGATTCACATTATCTTATATTCGATTTTTCCTGCTTTGACTGCAAACTACTTCCTGGACTGTATATAGGTGACAATGTCTGTGGAATGCCTCTGGTGTTGATCTCTGGAATGACAGACATAGCAGTTTTGGAGGTAGTCAGAAGAGGTAAGTAAAGGAGATGGCCTCCAGGCTGCTGAGGACGCACATGGGTTCCCTGGGCCCCACAGCGATCCTTTCAGTGCTGATCCCTCCCTCATGTTCCCACTGCCATGCCCTAAGCAGGGACAGGAGACAGGAGACGAGAACGTGCTTCCTTACCTCTTCTGCTCATTTCTGTCACTGCCCACAGGTAACACTCATTTTCATGGAACTTGGGTTTATACTCAGGGTGAAATTCCATTTCCTGCCACCACACCTAGCTTTCAGACAACTGAGCTCCAGTTGGAGATCATGGCTTATTTTTTCCTCAGTGAGTCATCCTTATAAATTTATCTCTAGAGAAAACATGGTCAGCTCCCAACTTACGAAGGCCATGGGACTTCTTTACTTCTGTATTTTGTCAAACAAACTTCATTTAAAGTTTGAAATAAGCTGAGTGGTGGTGGCACACACCTCTAATGCCAACATTCCAGAGGTAGGTGAATCTCTGAGAGTTAGAGGCTAGCCTGGTCTACAGTGTGAGTTCCAGGATCACTGTGCCCCACCGCCCAAAAAATTGAAATAAAATCACAGGAGCTGAGTGTGTGTCCTGCACACACCCTGCTGCTTATTGGAGCTGCCTTAAGGTATATGGGAGCTGGCCCTTTCCAGTGGCCATCCATGACTGCCTCTGACTTCCTGAGGCTGCAGTCAGGGTACCTGTGAGAAACTGGAAGATATGTCACCATGCCTACCCATATTGAATTAAGAACCAGGAGCTTGGGGCTATGGTTGTTTAGCACATATTCAAGCTCTCTATCCTGGGCTCAGGAGATAGCTGAATGGTAGACCATAAACAGAGCACGCACAAAGCCCTGGGTTCATTCTCTAGCACTGCAAAGAAAGGCAGAGGTTTCCTTTGGCTAGAAGATCCTTATTTCAAAGCAACAGGGTTATAAATGTTGATGAATTTGCTTCAAGCTAGCTTGAGCTAATTATGATGCTAAAGATGACCTTGAACTTCTGATCCCTCTCAGTGTGGGGATTAAAGATATGTGCTGCTATGTACAATTTATGGGGTGCTGGGAATCTAACCTAGGGCGTTGTGTGTACAAAGCAAGCACTACTGCCAACTGAGTTACATTCCTGTCCCCTACTCTATTGTCTAGGCTGACCTCAAACTCTGGTTCTTCTGCCCCAGCCTCCAGAGCACTGAGATCAGTTATAAGCTGTCATATCCAGCTTAATTTGAAACCATGGTGGCTGAGAAGTTGGTAAGATCAAACAAATCTCAATCATAGCTACCCGGGCAAGAGACAGAGGGCTTGTGGTGTGCTGCCCTTTGGTGTAGTACTGCCCACTAAGAAAGCCCCACATCCTGCTTTAAAAATAATAAAGAAGGAACCAGCTCCACACTTCCTCCTGCTCCACTGTTTGACTTTCTCAACAGCACCTGTCACCACTGTCTGACACACTGCAGTTCATTCTCATATTCTGTCCCTCCTTTTCTCACAAAGATAGAAACATCTTGGCAACAAAGCCTTCACTGCCGTAGCTGATGGCCAGCCCAGTGCCTGACAGTAAAGCTGCACACATGCTCCATGAGGGCGACGTGCCCTCTCCCACTGCAGCCATGTCTTTCCACGCCTGAGATCTCAGGTGACCACAGTCTGTATCGGTTCCACAGGCAACGTTCCCAGTGTGGTGGTAAAGGTTCCTCTCCACCTCTAGGTACTGTGTTCATCTGCAGCTCCTCTCCGTCTCCCAGCCAGCTCTCCCTCCCTGACCCAGAGGATTCAGCCTGTTCCTTCATCTAGAATTTCCTACTCTCTGTCTTGTGCTGATATCATGTTCCTGAACATATCTACAAGGGGCTGACAGTAGACACTGGTGGCTTGCCCTGGGAGGCTTCCTGCTTTCCTCTGTGTCCTTTCCCACAGCTCCCCAGTCAGGCCTGATTTGAAGGACCTGATATGGCTGAAATAGTTTCATGCTGGTCCAAGGTGAGAAAGTATCTATTTAGCCAGTTCACAGAGCTGAGAGTATGTAAACTAAACGCTGGCTGTTGCTGACATACTGAAGACAGTGGCCTGGAGCTCTTCTTTCCAGCCGCAGGAGCCACCAACCCAAGAAATTATCAAACTCAAGTCCCTGAGAGAGACCTGGTCAGGCCCGGGCAGTACTTGCTTTGATTCTTAGGATGACCAAACTCCCTTTAGTTCTTACTGGTTCCTTTTTAATATTTGAAAAGTATTGTATGAAGCTTTGCTTGCATTTGTATCTGTGTACCATGTGTGTGCCTAGTGACTATGTCAGAAGAGGGAGTCTGACCCCAGGAATTGGAGAAGCAGATGGTTGAGTCATCATATGGGTTCAGGTCCTGTGCAAGAGCTGCTGATATTACTGAGTTAGTAACTTCAGCCTTTTTTTTTAAAAAAACAACAAACAAAACAAAACAAAAACAAAAAAAACCCGGGGTTACCTGTAGCCCAGGCTGGTTCTGAAATGCCTAAGTAGCGGGTCTCCTAAATGTTGGGATTACATGCAGGAGGCACCACACAGTTTATATGGTGTTAGGGATGGAACCCAAGGCTTTGTGCATGTTGGGCAAGCTTTCTACCAGCTGAGCTGCATCCCCAGCTCCAAGGCAGTTTCTGACACACATGATTAGACTCAGGTCTGCCCAAACCCTAGACTGTCTGTCCCTGAGGACCTGTGCCTGTAGGTCATGACGGCATGATGGCTGAGTCAGGATAGGAACCTTGCCTTTCCAGCCAAGGCGGGAGGGAAGGTCTTGTTTTCTCTACACAGGTTCTACCAACCAGCCTCAGAAAGTCTCTAGACATGACACAGAAGCCGCCTGTCAAGAGGCATCTACTTAAAGAGCCTGGGCTCCAGAGGACCAGCACAAACATCCACACACTCACCTGTCTGCCTTATTCGGGAATTTCTCTGTCCCACACTTCTGCCAAGTTCTTGATCAGGGGGAAATCAGGACAGTGCATACCTGTAATCCCAGTGCTAGAAGGCTCAGGCATCCTGTGTTTGAGGATAGCTTGGGCTATATAGTGAGACCCTGTCTTAAAAACCAGACAATTAGGGGTAAAAAGCTGTGTTGTCAACTCAACTCCGGCCTGTAGCCTTCTCTTGTCCTACAGGCTGCTGTTCTCAGAGCATGGAGAACAAGCACTGTGGGTTTGCAGGAATAGAAGGTACAAAAGGGTGACTACTGATAGACCCCGATAAATAAGGACTCTAATACAGAACCCTTCCATTAGCCCACCCCTGCTGAAGGTCATGAAAGGGAGGACTAGTTCCCAGTGTTTTTTTTAAATATATCTCGAATGCTGTCTTTCATCTGAAACCCAAAGAGGTCTTGTCCTAATAAACATGACAGCAGTGGCCAAGGGAGAACACGGAAGGAAGGCCACAGCACATCCCTTACACCCTCCAGGAGATCCTGGGTACTCACTCTAGAGAAGACCCAAACCCTAGCAACAGAGCTGGAGAAGTATCCATAGCTCAACTCTGCCCCACTAAGAGGAGAGAAAATCCACTTTTCTCAGCTCAAAAGATGGTTCCCAGACCTCAGCTTCTTACTCCTGTCTTCCTGGAAGTCAGGAACTGTGGGACAGGAGGGTGTCTCAAGGTCACTCGTGTATGCAGGGCCGTGAGTGACAAAGAATTAGGCTGGTGTTCGGGTAAACTCCGGGACCCACCTTGAGTTCTGAAGCAGGCCCCACTTCTAACCCCTTTGCCACCCAGAGGGCTCGGGGCTTACTGGGGTGGTAATGGGGAGAGACTACTGTTAATAGCCAGGGAACAGAACACAAAGCCTTCCTGGGTTTGGTTAAGATTAGGGAACGACTACCCTTAGAAACAGAAAAAACTGAAACAAAAGAAACCCAGGGTACTACCAAGTCTTTGAGGTATCATGCCTTTTGTTCCTAAGTGATGGTGGTTAAAGGAGGCCGGACGTGGCTGCCGTGGTGAAAAGTCCACTGCTGGAAGGAGCCACAGCCACACCTTGGGGCCTCAGGGCTAAGCCTGGAGTAAGGTGTGGTGTTGGAGGGGAAAGGAGGGTAGGCCTTCTAGGTCCCTCCTACTATCTCCTCCTTTCTCTCCCATCCCTCCTCCTACCCTCTCCCCTTCGACAATCCCCTCCCCCAACCCTTCCGGACTCCCCCTCGCCTCCACACTTTCTTCCTTCCTGGCTCTCCCCTACCCTCACTTTCTACCTCCTTCCCATCTCCAGCCACTTTCCTCACCCCTTTTCCCCCTCCTCTTTTACACCTTCCACACCTTCCCGCTCCCTTCCGCCCATCTCCTCTACCCATCCCCCTCTTCTCCCTTGTCTCCTCCCCTCCAGCGCCACACTCCGCGTACGCCACGTCTCCAGCTCCGCCCACGCGAGCTTCGCGGGGAACCCCGGTGACGTCACCACCCGCAGCGCCCTCCTTCCCGCGCTCTCCAGAAAGGACCCGAAGGTGGTGACGTGTCCGGAGCGCCAGCGCGGCTGCGCACAAGGCGCGTGACCAACCTGCGGCGCCGCCTGGTGGAAGAACGGCGGCGGTGTGGCTGGAAGCGACGTGCGGCGGCAGCGTGGTGACGTCATTACGCGGGCCACGTGACCGCGTGCTACTTCGGCCTCCCCTCTGCCAGTGTGGGCGGAAACGTGGCTTCAACCCTTGCTTTACTTGGTCTCCTGAAACAGTTTGGCAACATTGCGCTGCGGGTCATGGGAAGTTTGAGAACCAGGAAACATAAAGACAGGCTACGTACTCATCCTCTGCCTTTGTCATCAACCGAAATCGTGTCTCAGGATAGGACTGAAAGCAACACGAGCAGATCGCATGTGATGCTCTGTATCTTTATACAGATGACGAATTCACAAACTAATCCATTTGTAGAATATCCCGAGTTCAGGAGCGCAGTCCAGGGCCGCAGCCATAGCTGCTGGACCAAGTCGTAGGGGGAAGGCAGGAAGGAGGTCATGCACCCTTTGGGAATCAACCTTGTTTTTCCGAAATGCAATTTTCCACGTAGCACTTCATACAGTGTCAGGGTGGGTGCATCCTAGAAATGCATGTCTTGGATCTTGCCCGAAACTTACAATTCAGATACCACTTTCTTTGAGACAGGGTCTCACCTTGGCTGACCTGGTACTATGTAGACAAAGTAGTCCTCGAAGGTGTGCACCATCGTGACCAGCTAGATATACATTTCGACAAGATCCGAGTGAGTCCTATAAATACTGGTTTGACAGTACTGTGCATCAAGCCTTACCCGTGAAAGCTGTAATATTAGAGCTATAGGCTTTCCCAAGTTGAGCCCCAACTGAATGGACAGTTGGACAGACCTGATCCCAGGGCTTGTATGGTTCTGGGCACACCCCACTTCACAAGGTGCTTGTCCAGCCTTCTCTGTAAACACAAGCATTTCTTTTTTTCTTTTCTTTTTTTTTTTTTTTTCCTGCCCAAGCAGGTTGGACCTGGGTGTTTCTGTCATTTGCAATTTTATCAGTTATAAGACATTCCTATCAAGGGCTGAGATAGAGAGATGATTCAGCAGTTAGGAGTATTGGCTGCTTTTCCGGAGGACCTGGGTTGCCAGCACCTACATGATGGCTCACAAGCATCCCTAACTCCAGTTGCAGGTGTGCCAACAACCTTTTCTGATTTCCCAGGGACACCAGGCACCCATGTGTTCATACATACATGTAGGTAAAGCATGAGAGAAAAACCCCTAGTATATCAAACCAATATGATATTCTTTTCTTTTTTTAAATTCTTATTTTCAAGACTTTTTATTCACCATTATTCTCTTCAAACACACCAGAAGAGGGCATCAGATCCTCATTACAGATGGTTGTGAGCCACCATGTGGTTGCTGGGAATTGAACTCAGGACCTCTGGAAGAGCAGTCAGTACTCTTAACCACTGAGCCATCTTTCCAGCCTGTGATATTTCTTTTTTGAAAAAATATTTATCTTATGTATATGAGTACACTATTGCTGTTTTCAGATACACCAGAAGGCATCAGGTCCCATTACAGATGGTTGTGAGCCACCATGTAGTTGCTGGGAATTGAACTCAGGAACTTTGGAAGAGCAGTCAGTGCTTTTAACTGCTGAGCCACGTCTCCAGCCCCAATATGATATTTCAAGTTGAAAGAATAAGCCGGGCGGTGGTGGCGCACGCCTTTAATCCCAGCACTTGGGAGGCAGAGGCAGGCGGATTTCTGAGTTCGAGGCCAGCCTGGTCTACCGAGCGAGTTCCAGGACAGCCCGGACTACACAGAGAAACCCTGTCTCGAAAAAAAAAAAAAAAAAAGAAAGAATATATATACATAGACATAAATTAAACATAGGTTTATTACTGTGTAGAAACCAATCTGTAGCCCCAGTGAGACAGCAGGAAGTGTAATGTCTATAACCCAGGGAAAAATGAAGACCCAATGAGAATCCCGACTGGAGTTAAGTGTAAACAGAAGTTGGGGCAGGTGGTAGAAAATATTTCTTCCTCTCCTAGAAGGCAAATCTTTACTTCCTCCTTCTGTTCTGTGATTAGTGAACCCAGAACTAGGTTTTGAATTTTACAACACAAAACAGGTTCTTGCCTGTTTTTTATTCCAGCACTTGGGAGGCAGAGGCAGGGGATTTCTGAGTTTGAGGCCAGCCTGGTCTACAGAGTGAGTTCCAGGGCAGCCAGGGCTATACCTGTCTCAAAACCAAAACAAAACAAAACCCAAAACAAAAACAAAACAAAAAACAGGTTCTCATTTTATAGTTCTTGCTGTACTGGAACTCACCCTGTAGACCAGGCTGGTCTCAAACTCACAGAGATTGGCTACCTCTACTGCTCTCAATTTTGAATAATAATAATAGTAATAATAATAATAAAATGCCTTTAATCTCAGAACTTGGGAGGCAGAGGCAGATGAATCTCTGAGTTCCAGGACAGCCAAGGCTACACAGAGGAACCTTGTTTTGTGGGATGGGGGAGTTGAGGGGGTAGGGGGTGGGGGAGGAAGTGTTGCTGATCCACCTGGCACTGCCCACTTTTTCCTGTTGACTAAAAAAGAATTCTCCCAAAGGTTCAAATTGTAAAATCATGACATCAATGGCACCATTTGGAAAAACTAGTGACATTGTACTTTATTTGTTATCAGGATAAAGAGTATGATTTGAGCTCTCAGGCAGAGAGAGAGTATTCTGCTCAGCCCAGAGCATCATTAACTTTCCAACACTGTTGGCTAAGATCCAGTGCTGTGACTTTTAGAGAATTATAGAAAAACAAGCTGCAGGTGAATCCGAGAAGCCAATGAGCTGGACTTTTGTTGTTCTTCTAAAACTCTGGTCAGAAATAAGCGCCCAATCTGTAATGAACACTGTACACACAAGGCTATTTACAAGAGTTTCTTCTACAGAACACACATGGACGGGCTGAGTAACTGCATCTTAGCCAAGTGCCGTTTGTTAGCAGGGATCATATAAGTGCTACTAGAATTTACAGTCCTCAGGGGTTGGGATGTGCAAACTCTGCAAAACACTCTTGATTTGCCTCAAGGAAAAGTGATAGTAGTCAGAGGGGCCAGCTCCAAAGGTTGGTCCATGGGTGGCCTTGGATCCTGGTAGTCAGCCACGTGTCCATTCCGGTGATGACCATACTCAAACTTGATTCGAAGCTCACCAATCTTGGATTGCGGGAGGATATCTGGGATCCACTCAATGATAAAGGGTGTTGGCTCCTTTTGATCTGGGGAAGTGTTACCTACAGGGGAAAGGTGGGGGCCAGTTAGTATGGGTCCACCTGAGTATTCCTTTGTTTTTGCTTAGCCGGGGGTGGTGGCGCACGCCTTTAATGCCCAGCACTTGGGAGGCAGAGGCAGGAGATTTCTGAGTTCGAGGCCAGCCTGGTCTACAGTGTGAGTTCCAGGACAGCCAGAGATACACAGGGAAATCCTGTCTCGAAAAACCAAAAAAAAAAAAAAAAAAAAAACCTAAAACCTTTGTTTTTTTGTTTGTTTTGTTTTGTTTTAGATAGGGAAGACTGGAGCTCAGGATGTCCTATTTACTGTGTAGTATGTAATAACTCTAGGTGTGGCTGGCAAGATGGTTCAATATAAAGGCGTTGGGAACACAAGCCTGGCAACCTGAGTTCAATCTCCCAGACCTACACAAAGATGGACAGAAAGAACCAACTCCACACAGTTATGCTCTGAGCTCCATGTAATGCTGTGGCACACAAGTCCTCTACCTTCATGCATGTGCGAGCATGCATATACACACTATAACAACAAAGGTAAGAACAATTTAGGTTTTACTGGTGTTGAAGGATAGACTCACAGCTGGATATAAAATGAAATGACCACCCTTTGCCAGATAAAAATGGAGAGTTTAGCTGGGCATTGCATATGGCAGTGTACCCAGCTCTTGGAATCATGAGGTGGACTGAAGGTTCAAGCCCATTCTGTAGAAGGCAAACAACAAACAAAACAAAACAAAACAAAACAGAAAATAAAACCGGAAGTCTATCAGGAGAAAAAGTTTAAAAAAAAAAAAACAAAAAAACATTAACTAGGGCTGGAGAGTTGGTTCTGTGGTGAGCAGTGTTTGCTGGTTTGGCAAAGGATCCATTTCCCAGCAGCCTCTTTGGTTGACTCTCAACTACTTATAACTCCAGCTCCCAGGGAACCACTGATGGCAATTGAGCACACAGAAATACAAACTACCCTTTAAACAGAAGTAAATGTAAAACAAAACAAACAAAAAACAAAGACGAAAGACCCTGACAGTAATGCATATAGGTATACTTAGTCTTTCAGCACTCTGGCTCCCTAAGCTAATACAATTTTATGGACTTCACTCTTCATTTTATTTCCAAACAGGCAGCCTTTCATAGCCCCATCCCTTTACTGTGTCAGCTATTCCCTTCTTACAGTGGTCAGGAAGGAACTACTCCCAAGAGGAACCTGAGGCACGTGACATGGGGCTGCAGAGCTCTGTGTGTCAAGGTACTGTCTGGCTCATCTGGCAGACATCACAGCTTCCGTTTCAAGATATAGAGCTGCTAGGACTTCACTTAAATGTCACTTAAACAGACAATTAGGGAAGCTCAACAGATGACTGAAAAAGCATGGTTAAAGCTGACTAACAACGTCAGAACTTTCAGGAAGATGCAGTCTGCATGAGGAAAGCCATATGGATGAGGTAAAAATAAGAAGAACCTAGAAACCCACATGCTTGGGTCTGAGTTTTGTAAACTCCCTGTATTGGTGGTTTTGTGTGTCAACTGATACAAGCTGGAGTTTTCACAGAGAAAGGAGCCTCTCTTGAGGAAATGCCTCCATGAGACAGGCAGTAAGGCAATTTCTCAATAGTGATCAAGGTAGAGGCCCATTGTGGGTGATGCCATCCCTGGCTGGTGTTCTGGTTTCTATAAGAAAGCAAGCTGAGCAAGCCAGGGGAAGCAAGCCAGTAAGAAACATCCCTCCATGGCCCTGCATCAGCTCCTGCATTCCTGACCTGACTTCCTTTGGTGATGAACAGCAATGGGAATGTAAGCTGAATAAACCCTTTCCTCCCCAACTTGCTTCTTGGTTGTGATGTTTGTGCAGGAATTGAAACCTTAAGACACTCTCCCTCTTTTTCTCCCCTTTTTGTCACTGGCTTTCTCTGTGTAGCCCTTGCTGTTCTGGAACTAGTTCTGTGGACCAGGCTCACCTCTCTGCTTCTAGAGTGCTGGGTTTAAAAGCATTTACCACCACCCTTAGTTTGTAACATATTCTTAACAAAGGAGGAGGCAGGTTTACCAAAATTCTAATGCAGAGCATTTTATTCTCTTCAACTTTAAATAAGAAACCAAGACTGGGCTTAGTAGCCCACGCCTGTAATCCCAGCACTTTTTGGATGCAGAAGCAGGAGGATCTCTGTGAGCTGGAGGCTAGGCTGTCCTACATAGCAAGTTCCAGGCCAGCCAGGGTTACATAGTGAGACCCGGTCACAAGCAACACTGCAAAAGAAACAAACAGAACGGGGCCAATAAGATGCTTTAGTGACTAAGGGAACTTTCAGGGAGCACTTGGTGGTAGGAGAGAACCAACTTTTTTTTTGTTTGTTGTTTTTTTTTTTTTGAGACGGTTTCTCTATGTAGCCCGGGCTGTCCTGGAACTCACTCTGTAGACCAGGCTGGCCTCGAACTCAGAAATCCGCCTGCTCTGCCTCCAAATGCTGGGATTAAGGCGTGCGCTACCACCGCCAGCCAAACCAACTTTTGCAAGCGTCCTTTACCATGCTCCATAGTACTCTCTACCCCATCCCCAAATATATTACATGTAAAGAAACTAACAAATTAAAAACAAGCGCACAGGCACAGGATTAACTGCCCAGGTGGAACTTACACCAACCAGAGAATAAGTAGCCCTGAGGGGCTAAAGAAGGAAAGAGAAATAGAGGAATGAAAGGAAGAGCAGCCAGTACTGCTGTAACTATTCAGAAGAGACCTTCAAGGGCCAGTGACGTGGCTAGGTTAAAGACAGTTGCTTCCAAGCCTGATGACCTGACCCTCAGTTTGCCCTCTGACCTCTTTCTACATGCCCACCATGACATGCACACCCCTTCCCCACTGCTGGCTTTATGACACAAAGCAGCATAACCAGTGACAGCAATCAGCACTAGGGAGACCAGCAGGGGTCGGCTCAGACGTGAAGTCTAATCTGCATGGTCCCACAGCACAGCTCAGCATGTACTGTGGTACTGACTTGAGAGGACGCAGACTAATGGTGTTTCCTACCAGTAACCTTGGCTGGCTGGAGCTCACAGATCCGCCTGCCTCTGTCATCTGAACACATCTGATTAAAAACAATTCCCACTCATCTGACTTAGTGAAAGTCTCTCTCTCTTTTTTTTTTTTTTTTGGTTTTTCGAGACAGGCTTTCTCTGTGTAGCCCCGGCTGTCCTGGAACTCACTCTGTAGACCAGGCTGGCCTCGAACTCAGAAATCCGCCTGCCTCTGCCTCCCAAGTGCTGGGCTTAAAGGCGTGCGCCACCACTGCCCGGCCGTAAAAGTTTCCTATATCAAATATTGGACACCAGCCAATAATGATTTAGAACAAAACAGAAGATGGTTGGCATATTAATAACATACACAAGAATAAACTTCAGAGGATCAAACATTTACATGTGATAAGATATGCAGACTAACCTCTGGCTATGCTCTTCCTTTTATCTACAATAAACCTCCTTCACCATACTTAGGAGCAGGAACGTCCTTTTTTCTTTTTTAGATTTATTTATTTTAAGTATAGGAGTACACTGTAGCTGTCTTCAGACACACCAGAAGATTGCATCGGATCCCATTACAGATGGTTGTGAGCCACCATGTGGGTGCTGGGAACTGAACTCAGGACCTCTGGAAGAGCAGCCAGTGCTCTTAACTGCTGAACCATCTCTCTAGATTTCCTTTCTTTCTTCTTTCTGTTCTCTCTCCTCCTTCTCCTCCTCCTCCTCCTTCTTCTTCTTTCTTTTTTCATTCAGTCTACACAGTGAGTTTCAGACTGGTCAGGGCTACACAGTGAGATGGGGGAGGGGCCGAGGGTGTTACACAGAAATAACTGTAATGCTTCTGTGAGGAGAGCAGACTGCAGGGGGTCACTAACTCTTTCATGATCTCTCCACAATACACACTCATTCGGCTACTGTTCAGAAGTCATCAGCTCAAAAGGGACAAACATGTTTCTGAGGTTCTTACAAGATGAATGCATGTGCTAGGATTCAGGACAAATCCAGAGCCTCGGGAACAGGTGACCCTCAAGGCAGAGGTGCTTCTGAAAGGCACTTACCAACTTTGAGGAAGGTTTTCAGCTCCAAAGGTCTCAGCACAGGCTGCTTTTCTATTCGGCCGTAGGTTTCCGCTATGCTCTCTACTTCCACTTTAGGGCACTTAAAAAGCTCATAAGTCCCATCCCGGTTCTGGATAAAGCTTCGTGTGATTTCCAGGGGCATCTGGACACAGAGACAGCAAGAAAAAGAGACAGAGAAAACTTGATACACATGTATCTTGGGTGCCACTAGGTCTCTTATGACTCTTTTAAAAACATTTATTATTCATGTATATGTGTGAATGAAAATGAGGACATGACTGCTCCTAGGTATTGTTGAGAAGGGTTTATTGTAGACATGAGGGAGAGAACAGCCAGAGGAATCTGGAGGGGTCTGAACCAGACTGAACCAGGCCATGAGAGGAGAGGGTGGGGAGTAGGAAAGGAAAAGAAAGGAAGTGTGGGGAAAAGGTTCAGAGAGTACATGGGAACCAAGAGAACCAAGAGCAGAATTAATAGTGTGCGTAGCCAAAATGGCTGAGTTACATAGGAAAGAGAAGCTGGGAGAGGGGAAGCCCAGCCCTGGGTGAGATGGTTGAGTAGGTAATGGTGCCTGGGCAAGGGTGATCACCTGAGTTCAACCCTAGAACCGACAAGAGGAGGAGGGAGCCAAGTCGTGTATACACACACATACACACACACAATAAAATAAAATAAAATAAAATAAAATAAAATAAAATAAATAAATAAGCAAGCAAGTAGATGGAGTAAAATATTCAGTGTGTCCTGGCAAAAGAGAATAAGCACAAGTCATCAAATTACAGTTTGAGGAGGAGAGCTTAAACAAGACCTAGTGACTTCACAGATAGAATGTCATCTACTATTATGAATACCCATTCTAGCGACTATCAGCTAAGACTAGGATCTTCATAGACACCAGAGTATCATGGGTTTACAAGGAAAATCCTGCTTTGTTTTTTTGGGGAGACAGAGGGAGGAGGACGGGGTCTTATCTGGTAGCTCTGGCTAGTCTGGAACTTGCCATGGAGACAGACTGGCCTCTGACTCCTGAGTGCTGGGATTAAAAGACTACACCAACTATGCATGGCCCCAAATCCTGTTTTCTGACCAAAAGGCAAAAACCAGTATCTTAAACTTGAGTTACTTTTTTGTGGTTGCTTTGCTTTTTCATATAGGGTCTCATATAGCTGAGGCTGGCCTCTGATTTGATATGTAGCTGAGGAATGGGTTTGAACTTTTGATTCTCCTGCCTCCATCTTAGAGCTGGGAGTGAAAGTGTGTACCACTAGGCTCCATTTTCTATGGGCTGGGATTACATTCAAGGCCATCAAACCTTCACCTGCTGAGTCATCTCACTGGCCCTTTAAATTACTTTCTAAAGCATGAATGGTTACCAAAATCAGACAGAACTATACTGACTACATCTAAATAATCCTTTAGCAGGAAAAAGGAACTTCAGGAGCTGGGCAGGTGACTCAGTCAGTAAAGAGCTTAGCAAGCAAGCAGAAGGACCTGAATTTCAGTTCTGTCCCCAGAAACTCAGCTGTGCTGGGACTTGCTTGTAATTCAGTGCTGGAGACAAAGAGACATGTGGAGCCCTGGGGCTCACAGGCCACCCAGCCAAACCTACTTGGTGAGTTCCAGGCCAAAGAAAGATGCAAACGCAAAAACAAGGTGGGGCAGGAGAGACAGGGCTTGCTGGCCAGCTAGTCTGACTAAATTGAGCTTCAGGCCAATGAAAGACCATGTCTCTTGCCAGGTGGTGGTAGCATATGCATTTAATCCCAGTACTTGGAAGGCAGAGGCGGGTGCACCTTTTTGAGTTTGAGGATAGCCTGGTCAACAGAGCAAGTTCCAGGACAGCCAGAACTACACATAGAAACTCTGTCTTGAAAAAACAAAACAACAGCGACGATTACAAAAGACCATGTCTCAAAAAATAAGGTCAAGTGTGACTGAAAAGGATACTTAATGTGATCCTTCGAATCCAATGTACAAGTGTGCATATGTGCCTACACACACACACACACACACACACACACCACACACACACAGTTCCTGAGGAATAAACTCTTACCTCTGGGGTGTCTAAGATTTGTTTGACTTGCAGAATATTAGTGATATGCCAGGTGTATTTGGAAAAGGTTCCCAGTGGCAGGGCATCTTTCCGAACAAAAGCTGCAGTGAGAAGGAAGGGACAAATGTGAATACTGACGCAGTGTCCTCCTGGTGTGAGTGCCAGCCCAGGGTCCAGCTCACTGCAGTGCAGCCATTCACCTTGGACCCCGACCTCTGCAAGTGTGCCACAGTCTGGCAGGTGTGACTGAGCACAGGAAGCAGACCTCCAACGCAGAAGGCTGAGGTTTGCCAAATGGTCCTTTTTAGACTTTAGAAACTTGTTTACATATTTTGTTGTTGTTGCTTCTTTCTGTAGTGCTAGGATAAACCCAGACCCTTGGGCTGGGCTATTGTTCCTTTATGTGATAGAGCTATGTGTGTAGAATTCCATTCTGAAAACCCCTTCCAACATGAGATCCAATGAGTCAAATCATAGTTCTTTAAGGAATTACAAGTGATACCTACCCACCATCTGCATGTGAAATTAAAACAGCCCCACCAGTGGCCCACAGCAAACATGAGGGATTAACATTACTGTGTGAGAGGCCTCCGTTTGATGGCCTCACAATTACACAGATAAGCTATGCACATGAGGGTCTTCGGGTTTCAAAGCATTGTGAATTCACAGCTTGCACTATCACAACTAGACTTGAGCCTCACAGAGTCACCGTTAGACCACGTAACAACTTCCTGAAGAAACACCCTTGCTTTCTAGTTGTAATCACTCCTGGTTGCTGGCCACCTGCTGGTTCTCTCTCCCTCCATCTTTATCTCTAAAGAGTTACTCTAAAAATAAAATCTTGAGGCTGGAGAGATGGCTCAGCCACTAAGAGCACCGACTGCTCTTCCAGAGGTCCTGAGTTCAATTCCCAGCAACCACATGGTGGCTCACAACCATCTGTAATGGGATCTGATGCCCTCTTCTGGTGTGTCTGAAGACAGCAACAGTGTACTCACGTACATAAAAATAAATCTTAAAAAAAACAAAAAACAAAAAAACCCCCCAAAAATCTCTTTTTCAAAATCTGTGATCATTAATCTTTATGTCTGTTAGTGTCTTTTGAGACAGGGTTTCCCGGTGTCTCCGACGGAGCTGGAGCTCACTGTGATTAGACATATTTGCCATCATGCCTGGCATAACGGTTAATCTTGACGATCAGCTTGTTTGAGTCAACAAGACAACACAAGTCTGTAGGCAGGTGTATGAGGCAGTCGGATCACTGTGAGATGGGCAGACACAGCCTGACCGTGGGCGGCATCACTCCACGGGCTGGGGTCACAAACTGAATAAAAGGGAGAATGCAAGCTAAGCTCCAGGATTCCTCTCTCCTTTGCTTCCAGGCTGTAGACAGCGTGATGGCTGCCTCATTTTCCTGGTGTCAGACCTTCTCTACCACATGGACTGTATCCAAACAGTGAGCCAAAACAAACGCTTCCTTCCATAAGGTACTTCCTGTTAGGAGTTTCATCACAGCAACAAGTAACTAACACGGAATTATTAAGTGAGGTTGTTGCTCTGATAATCCTGACTATCTGGTGTTCGGGCCTTTAGAACTGGTTTATGGGAGGAATGTGGAAGAGTCTGGCTCCGTGGGCTGGAGAAGCCTACGATGCTGTAAGTAGAGGCCAGTGGGCATTCTGATGGGGAGCAGGGACCGAAGTGCTATGAGAGGTCTGGCTCATGTGCCTTCAGAGAGGAGTGAGGACTGTCAGGAACATAGATACTCATGTGATATTCAAGCAAAGAACTGGCTACATTTTGCCTGTGTCACAAGAGCCTGGGTGAAGCTGGATTATTAAGGAATGGACTATGTGTTCATCTTAAGACAGGTGGCATTCAGCCTGTATACAATGGCTATGGCTCACTGCTTACTCAGAGAAGATATCAAAGTATGCAGTTTGTCAAGCAAAAGGAGCATGAGCAGGCTGAAAGTTAGAGACAATGCGGAATTGAAAGCAGTTGTTACCCTTAGGTTAGGTTAGAGCCACTAAAAAGAAACATGGTAGTCTGCCTGAGACAACAGAAAGGGGTCCTGAGGGCAAGATTACACACATCAAAGCCTTCAACTTGTGAAAGTAAAACTTCACTAGAAGGAATAGTCTAATTGTGAAAGTAAAACTTCACTAGAAGGAATAGTCTAAACTGAGGATGGCAAGGAAAGGGTTCCCTGCTCAAAACCATCTGCCTAGGAATGTTCCCCCAGAGTCCGCACACAGTGGCCACTGCAACTGTGGTTGAAGGAGATCAGGTTCATCCTGAGCTAGTGGCACTGTCCAAGATACTGGTTCTGCAGGTATTGAAGAGGCAAGACTGCAGGAGTCATGAAGTCTTGTGCCATGGTTCTGGAGAGCACTGAAGTCAGGCAGTATGGCACGACTGGTATCCTGGGACTCTGCGAGCAGAGGTGTGAAGGCGAAGTCTAAGCCGCAGTGGAGAACCCAGGACGTCACAGACGTACCATCCAACATTGTGGAGGAAAGCTGCAGACACGGAGTGGAGCTGGCTCAAGAGAGAGGCTATGTGTCCTCAGGCAACAGACTGGAGGTGGGGCTCCCCAGGCCCTTTGGAGCCCGGATGCCCAATGAAAGTCAGGATTTGGTGTTGCCTGATGGCTTCGGTCTGGCTTAGATCCAATCATTCCTTGCTATGCCCTATTTCTTCCATTTTGGAGTAGGGATGTTTATTCTATGCTGTTGCATATTCAGTGTAGGTTCTCATTTTATAGGAGTTCACAGTTAAGATTGACTTGAGTCTTAGATGAGACCTGCTGGGACTGTTAAGCCTGTGAGAACTTATGATGTTGAACCGAAAGCATTTTGTATAATGAGATGGCCATGTACCTACGGGAACTAGAGATGAATGTCAAGGTTTATAGTGATGTGTTTTTGTGTCAAGTTACCAGTTATCAGTCTTGTGACTGATAATACTGTCAACATGATGAGATTTACAAACACCATGGAAACAAGTTTCTGAGTATGTTTTTCAGGGAATTTATAGATTCACCAGGTAGGAAGACCACATCTAAATATGGGCTGTACCATTTTATGGTTAGAGTCCTAAACAGAACAAAAAGGAGAGCGAGCTGAGCACCAACATCCATCTCTCTGCTTCCTGTGGATGCCATGTGACCAGTCACTGCCAGCTAACTCCTCCCCATGATAAGTTAAAACAAACCTTTCTCTCCTAAGCTGCATTTTGTGGTATCCTGTCACAGCAACCAGAAAAAGGAATTAACACAATGTTTTTAGCTGTTGTTTTTCCTAAATGAACTTTCTTTGTTGTTTTTGTTTTGCTTTTTTGAGACAGAGTTTCTCTGTGTAACAGTCCAGACTGTTCTGGAACTCAGTTTGTAGATCAGATAGGACTCAAACTCTCAGAAACTCAGATTAAAGGTGTGCACTCTCCCCTCTTCCCGTGAACTTTCTGAAGATATTTTGTTCTAATCTTACAGGTGGAGGATCTTTCTAACAGTATTTGCTAAGGAATATGTGTGTGTGTATTTTTATTTTTATTTTATTTATTTTTTGGTTTTTTCGAGACAGGGTTTCTCTGTGTAGCCCTGGCTGTCCTGGAACTCACTCTGTAGACCAGGCTGGCCTCGAACTCAGAAATCCGCCTGCCTCTGCCTCCCAAGTGCTGGGATTAAAGGTGTGTGCCACCACCGCTCGGCTATATTCTTAACGTACTACTGGATATGTTTCCTCTAGCCCAAAGTTTCTGGAAAGCTCCCCTCTGGACTTCTGTCAGTTTGACACAAATGCCCTCAAAGATGCTAGTGAACAATCATATCCTGACCATCAGTTAGGGCTCTGCTGAGAAAGTTCGATCCCAGCTCCATCTGCTAAGGATGGCATATACCTTGATATCCCTTTAGGTTTTGGCTACTGGGGCTTCAGATGTTTTTGTGGAAAGTGTACCACATCTAGAAATATCAACCAGTCTTTGCTCATCATTTCCCAGGTCTACATATCTTGAATGTTTCCATTCACTCTAACTGGAATAAGTATCTGTCTTTAGAGGGATAGTCACTGTTCTAAGAGCTAGTAGCCATAAGTTTCATGTCCCCATAACTTGCCCAGACATGCTAACCCTGAAAGTCCCACAGAGATTTTTCCATACATAGTTTGCTAGGTCACAATTGCTACTACTCTTCCCCAGGGAGACCCCGCACCTGTGGTGGAGTTGGGGAGCCGCTTTTTTGCACTTCCTATGGATATTCTCTGTTGCAAGGCATCAAAAAAGGACTGAGGAATGTGGAACACCAGGGGCTCTGGTTTTCCTGCAGAAAAGAGAAGGACGTCATTTAAACAAACTTGGTTGTTTTTTCTTGATATACAAGGATAGGGAAAAGGAAAGGAATGAATGGGGCTGTGATCCTAAGTATCTGGTGTGGGCAGGCTGGGGAGACAGATCAGTGTGTAAGGGCACCTGCTGCACAGCTTGATAACCTGGCTGGAAGCCACATGGTAGAAAGGGAGAACCAATTCCTGCAAGATGTCTTCTGACTGCCATACACTGGCTATGGCATGCATGTGCCCCTCTCCTAACCAAAAAGATGGAATACCACCCCTCCACCGAGGTTTCTTTATTCAAAGGTAAAAAGACTGATGGGACCTCGAAAGCCAAAGGCTGTTATCAGCCTGGTCCTTCATCCCTAGCTTGTAACACACCTGTCCTCTACCAAGGATGACTTTTCAGAGCCCCAGCTGTGTAACCACCCCAGAGCAGACTTCTCTCCTTGAAGGCTATATGAAATGAGAACATGTCCGTAGAGCTAAGGAATCTCTGGTTGGCCTATCCACTTGACTGACTCCTGGCCCCTATGCCCAGGCACTTGCTGGCTGTATTCATGTCTAAGCAAAGCAGGAGGCTGCTCTCCCCTGCATGACCAGGACCATGGATGCTAAGATTACAGGGTTAGGTTGTTGCGAGTCCAGTCAGCATCAGTTTAACTATGACTCCAGGGCACATAAAATATAAGAAAACATCCTAATCTCTTAAAGTAATTTGGATGAAGAAAAAGTCAACAGACTTTTGTAGGGAGGCAACTGAACTCAGAATTTTTCTTAATTCTAGCAGAAGGAAACATCTAGAGCTCCATGGAGAAGCACAGAGCTTTGGACATTTTATAGATGTAGTCTTATTCTGTAGCATAGGCAGGGTTTAGATTTGAATCACTATGTAGGGCCAGACTGACCTCAAACCTTGGGGCTCCTCCTTCCTCTGTCCCACGAGTGCTAGAACTACAGGTACACCAGCATTCCTGGCTCTGAGAGAAAGACCACTGGTTAAGTTGAAAAAAATTTAGTTCAGTAGTTTAGAGCACTTGTTGCTCTTGCAGAGGACCCAGGTTTGGTTCCTAGCACCCACATGGTGGCTCACAACCATCCATGACTCTAGTTTCATGAGGTCTGACTACCTCTTCTGACCTTTGCAGATACCAGGGATGGATGCATACCTGCAGACAAAATACCCATTCAAATAAAATAAATCTATTTTTTCTAAAATGTTAAATAATATAAATATAAACGAGTTGTCAGGCAAGGTGGGACACACTATAACGCCAGCATTTTTAGAGGCTGAGGCAGGGTTCTGAGTACGTGATCACTCTGGTGATATAGCTTCCAAAAACAAAAAAGTAAAGAAGAGGGTTGGAGAAATGGCTCACCGCCTGTGTAGACCAGGCTGGCCTCGAACTCAGAGATCTGCCTGCCTCTGAGCACTTTTGCTCTTTCAGAGAACCCGAGCTGGCTCTGAGCACCATGTAGTCACCTAGAACTCCAGATCTGGGGGCCTGACATAGACTTCCACTTCCAGCTTCTATTATGTACTGCACTAGTATGGTGCACAGGCGTGTGGCACCACAACCACACACACACACAACACACACACGACACGCGCGCACACACAAGTCACAACATACACAAAAGAAAACAGAATAAAACAAAAACCAGAAACTCCAAACAACAACAACAACAACAACAAACAACAAAAAAGTCTTTTTTTTTTTAAGAATTAGAATAGAAGCCGGGCGGTGGTAGCGCACGCCTTTACTCCCAGCACTTGGGAGGCAGAGGCAGGCGGATTTCTGTGAGTTCCAGGACAAACCCTGTCTTGAAAAACCAAAAAAAAAAAAAAAAAAAAAAAAGAATTAGAATAGAAAGATTTGTACTTTATATTCACTTTACATATATAATATATATTATATATATATATATATATATATATATATATATATATTATAATTCATTTTTGTTTTGTTTTTGAGACAGAGTCACTATAAGTGCCTTTCTCAACCTGAAACTCATAGACATTCAACTGCCTCTGTCTCCCAAGTATTACTAATTTTTGTTGTCTTTTTATGTTTTTTGAGACAGGGTTTTCCTGTGTATCCCGGGCTATCCTGGAACCACAGAGATCCAACTGCCTCTGTTTTTCCAGTGCTAGGATTAGAGATGTGTATCACCACCTATGTTACTGATAGTTTTTGAGGGAGGGTCTTAAGTAGTTTGGCTGGCCCCTCACCCACTGTGAATGAGACCTTGAATGGACTGTCCTGTGAGGTTCTAGGTGCAGGGCATCACTCCCAGCTGGCTTTGCCTACTTTTACTAACTGGAGAATGCCCTTGTCAAAGCTCAGTGTTTGTGTTGTGTGTTCATGTATGCAGGAACACATACATGTACTTGAATGAAGAGTGGAGGCCAGAGGTGAACTTAAACGTTTTCTTAGGACTGTTTTTCTATCTTTGTTGTCTGTGTGGTTTTTTGCTTATTAAAACATTTTTTAAAAATTTATTTTACGTATATGAGTATTTTGCCTGCGTGTTTGTATGTGCACTAAGTATGAACATGAAGAAGTCAGACGAAGGTGTTAGGTCCCCTGGGACTGGACATGGAGCCACCATGTGGATGCTGGAAACCCAACTCAGGTCCTCTGAAAGAGCAATAAATGCTCTTAACTGCTAAGCTATCACTCCAGTCCTGATTTAATTGAGAGAAGGAGAGAGAGAGAGAGAGAGAGAGAGAGAGAGAGAGAAATGTGGCACACATGTTGGGGGGGAGGGTGTGGTTTTGTCTGTCTCCCAATGAATTCATGAGGTCCAGGAATTAAACTCAGATCATTAGGTTTGGTGGGAAGGTGTCTTTCTTTGTTGAATCATTTCACTGCCCACCCACAACTGGATTTTTGAGACAAGTTCTCTCATCCAGACTTGAAGCTTGTCAGTTAGACTAGAGCAGGTGGCCACCCTTTTAGCATTGAGACTACAAGTTCCCATCTCCCAAACCCAGAGTGAAACTTTAGTTCTAGTGCTTATAAAATTAGATGCCTCAAAAAAAGCACAGAGCTTTTTCATCACCTGACAAAACTAGGAAACCTGTATTAAGAATTCTGCTGGACAAAATACTAATGAAAGTAGCTAAAAGAAAAAAGGGTCTGTGTGGCTCACAGTTTAAGGGTATAGGTTCACAGTAGGGAAGGCATAACAGCCAGAGAGGTTTAGCACTGGACAGCAGGAGTGTGAGGTGGCTGGTCCCATCACAACTAGTGTCAGGAAGCAGAGCGGTGAATGCTGGTAAAGTGCTTATAGTTTCATCCTGCCCATGGGATGCTGTCACCTACTCAGTTAAATCTCTGCCATCATCCTCATAAACACTCAGTGCTATGTTTCTGAGTGAATCCAAATCTAGTCAAGTTGACAATGAAGATAAACTGCCACACAAGCCACCTATAATGTGCTCAAGGTAATGAGCACTAAGCCTCGTCCACTTCTGCTCTGACTTCACTGGGGTTCCAGGAGGCTCCAGGAGAGGTAGTCACTCACAATCTAAAGCGTTGACACACCGGACACAAACATGAAGACAAAGACCCGGGCAGACTTACAGGTTTTATCTGCTGCTCTTTTTAATTCTAACTCCACTTTGTTGGTCCTTTGATCCAATTATGATTAAATTAATCATTTAATAATGATCCTTTAGTTCTTTCAACCTTGATGTCTTTCTTCTTTCTTTGCATGTTTGCTGTTTTTGTATTACATATTTCTTTATGGGGGAGGAAAGGATGTGGGCCACAGTGTACATGTATAGGTTAAAGGACAACTTGTGGGAAGTGGTTTTCTCTTTTAACCTCCTGGTCCTGGGGATCAAACTCAGGCTGTCAGGCTTCACAGCAAGTGCCTCTACCACTAAGCCATCTGGTTAGCTTTTTTTTTTTTCTCTTAGTTTTGCGGAAAGAACCCAGCGACTTGTGTATGCAGGACACAGTCTTTAACATGAAGCTGCACCTCTACTTCACTCTTCTTTAAAACAACAGAGCAAGGTCTCAGCCTGGAACTCGGGCTGGCTGCAGACTCAGGGCAACCCTGCAGCTCCAGCTCTGCCGCCCCAGCTTGACAGTTACTTTCCCGGGCTCAGTGCTCGGGACCCAAGCTCACTTAGTTCTACGAATCAGAGTAGAACTGCCACATACCACTGTAATGTCCCCCACTTCCGGCACACTTACCATCAAACTGATAGTGCATGGTTTGATGGATGCGCTCTGTGACACTGGCCAGCCAGTCTTGGAAAGACAAGGTCACTTGTGCCTCATCTAACAGCTGACCACAGACTAAAAAAAGAAAAAACAAAACAAACTTTTTTTATTAATTTTAATTTTCTTTCAAAATAAATAATTAACTGAAGCTTGAAATAGTCAAGTAGTTTATACAGAAAAAAAAGAACATAAAAGTTAAATACAGAGAAAAGAAATTAAGTGAAATAGGTTTAGGGTTTTTTTTCTTTTTAATTGACATATAACAACTATACATTTTATGATACCCAGTGTGATAATAGATGTATTTTAATATTCATTTTTCATATATATTACATATAATATCTTATATATAATGTAACTACAAATCTCTCTATATATATCATGTGCATGCAGTGGCCTCTGAGGCCAGGAAGGCACTGACTCTCCTGAAGCTGGAGCTACAGGTACTTGTAAGCTACCAGTGTGATTTCTGGGAATTGAACTTGGGTCCTCTGCAAGAGTATCAAGAGCTCTTACCTGCTGAGCCATTTCTCCAGCTTCATAAAACTTAAAAAAACAAAAAAAAAAGTCCATGTATACTGGGTGTGATGGTACGTCCTTGTAATAAAAGTGACGTAACACAGGAGTGATGATGTATGCCTATGTCAGCATTTGGGAAACAGAGGCAGGGGAGCAGGAGTCCAGGGTCATCTGTGGCTACTCAGAGAGTTTTGAGAAAAATAGGTTAAACAGCCAAGTGTGGTGGTGGACGCCTTTAATTCTAGCAGTCAGGAGGCAGAAGCAAGTGGATTGCTGTGAGTTCAAGGCCATTCTGGTCTACATATCAAGGTCCAGGCCAGCTAAAGGCAACACAAACCAAGGCAAAGCAAACTAGGGAGTAGAGAGATGGCTCAGAGGTTAATAACAGTGGCTGCTCCAGAAGATCTGGGTTTGATTTTCAGAACTGTAGTAGCTTACAATTATTCAGCTTACCACTCTAGTTCCAAGGGGATCAGATGCTCCTCTGGCCTCTGCAGGCATGAAGCATGCATATAGTATACAGACATACACACAGGCAAAACTCCTGTTCACACTAAATAAAAATAGTAATTAAAAGCAGGGTGGTATTGGCCAAGCAGTGGTGGCCCATGCCTTTAATCCCAGTACTTGGGAGGCAGAGGCAGGCAGATCTCTGTGAGTTCCAGGACAGCCTGGTCTACAGAGTGAGTTCCAGGACACCAGGGCTACACAGAGAAACATTGTCTCGAAAAACCAACCAACCAACCAAAAAAAAAAAGGGGAGGTAATTCACTATGAGTTGCGATAGTATCTTCACACTTAACTATAAACATTTGCATTCAGAAATGTAAAAGGTAGCCGGGCAGTGGTGGCTCATGTCTTTAATCCCAGCACTTGGGAGGCAGAGGCAGGCGGATTTCTAAGTTCGAGGCCAGCTTGGTCTACAGAGTGAGTTCCAGGCCAGCCTAGGCTACTACACAGAGAAACCCTCTCTCAAAAAAAACAAAAACAAAAACAAAAACAAAAACAAAAAAAAAACTAAAAAAAAAAAAAGATAAGGTCTTGCATGTAGCCCTCCCTGGCCTGGAGCTCAGTATGCAGACTTCTGCCTCTGCTTCCTGAGTACTGGGATTGCAGAAACACACCACCATATAGGAAGCATAGTTCATTATTTTTTAATTTTATTTTAGAAGCTGGAGTGATGGCTCAGCAGTTAGGAGCACTGGCTGTTCTTCAAAAGGAACTGGATTTAATTCCTAGCACCCACACAGCAGCTCACAGCTGTCCATAACTCCAGTCTCAGGAGATCTGACAACCTCTTTTGGTCTTTGAGGGCACTGAATGTAAGTGGTGCACAGACATACCTATGGGCAAAACAACAGGTGTATTTAGATACAGACCAATAAATAATAATTTAGAGATTTATTTTCTATGTATGGGTGTTTTGCCAGCATGTATATGTACCAAGTGTCTTCTCAGTGCTCTTGGAGGCCAGAGAGGTACTGCATTGCCTAGAGATAGAGTTATTTGCAGAGATGAACCACAAGTTCAAAACAGCCAGGTCTACATACTAAGTATAGTTGCAAGCTGCTTGACACAGGTACTAGGAATTGAACTCAGGTCCTCTGAAAGAACAGAAAGTGCTCTAAACCACTGAGCCATCAATTTAGTCCTAGATTTGTTTTACTTTTGTATGTGTGTTTTTCCAAGGTCAGACAACATATAAAATCCCTTGGAGCAGGAGTTACAGGTGGTTGTAACCTGTCCAAGAGACAGCTGAGATCTAAACTCACAGCAGAGCAGCAAATCCTTTTCTAAACTGCTGGACTACCTGTCGATCCTAGCATAACTCTGAGCATGATTTGAACCTAGGGGAACAGGAGAGACCTCAGCTGCTGGGACTCCACTCACTGCTATTTTTTATGTTAGTACCACATCATAGGAGACAGCATGCAACATTTCTTTCTTTCTTTTTTTTACTTTTTTTTTTGGTTTTTTGAGACAGGGTTTCTTTGTATAGCCCTGGCTGGCCTGGCTGCATGGCGATGCTCATGGAACTCCACAAAACAGTAAGGGTCATTTCTTGCCGTCTGTCAGAGAAGAAATTCACAAGTCCATTTTGAGCTTTACTCTTCCATTTAAAATAAAGATTTACCCTTCATCATATAAACTTCTACAGTTAGCAAAGCATAGAGAATGACTTGTTCATTCCATACATACATTTTCAGATTAAAAAAAAAAAAAAAGCCGGTCGGTGGTGGCACACGCCTTTAATCCCAGCACTTGGGAGGCAGAGGCAGGCAGATTTCTGAGTTCGAGGCCAGCCTGGTCTACAGAGTGAGTTCCAGGACAGCCAGGGCTACACAGAGAGACCCTGTCTCGAAAAACCAAAAAAAAAAAAAAAAAAAAAAAAAAAACGTAAATACCAGAGCCAGGTGTGGTAGCACAGCCTTTAATCCCAGCACTCTGGAGGCAGAGGCAGGCGGATCTCTGAGTTCGAGGCCAGCCTGATCTACAGAGTGAGTACCAGAACAGCCAAGGCTACACAGAGAAACCCTGTCTCAAAAGGCAAACAAACCAAAAACTAAAACCAAAAACAAGGAAAACCAAGTATGTTTACTCCATAGCTCCCTTTTGTTTCTTCTTGCAGTGCTATAGATCAGACCAGGGACTTAGAGCCACTATATAAATGCTCTCCCAAAGGACACGCCCACCCGTATATTACTTTTTATTGCTACAAACTTAGACATCTTATGCTTCTAACTTGTAAACAATAGAAAACCTTTTTATTTTTTTCTTTTTTCCGAGACAGGGTTTCTCTGTGTAGCCCTGGCTGGCCTAGAACTCACTCTGTAGACCAGGCTGGCCTTGAACTCAAAAATATGCCTGCCTCTGCCTCCCAAGTGCTGGGATTAAAGGTGTGTGCCACTAGCCGGGCGGTGGTGGCGCACGCCTTTAATCCCAGCACTTGGGAGGCAGAGGCAGGCGGATTTCTAAGTTCGAGGCCAGCCTGGTCTACAGAGTGAGTTCCAGGACAGCCCGGGCTACAGAGAGAAACCCTGCCTCGAAAAACAAAAAAAAAAAAAACAAAACAAAAAAAAACAAAAAAAAAGGTGTGTGCCACCACTGCCCGGCAACAATAGGAAATCTTAACTAATCTTCTCCAGACTGTTCTTAAACTACGCTCTGGACACTAACAGGTTCTGATAATATTTACAATAGGTTTTAGAATATGAACTTCTGGTACAAATTCTTTGCCTATTGAGAAGCGTTTTAAAATTTCTTCCCTTGGGAGCTACAGAGTTGGCTCAGAGGTTCCGAGTACTGTTGCTCTTGCGGAGGACCAATGTTTGTTCCCCAGCACTTACACAGTAGCTCAGAAAAATCCATAAACCTCAATTTAAGGGAATCTGACACCATATTCTCACTTCCATGGGCATGAGGCATGCAACACACTCATATGAAATAAAAAGTTTAAATGTGAGGATAAAATTCTCTACCTGTAATCCCAGTACCAGGAATGCTGACATCTTGGTTAAGTCTAAAGCCAGTCTGGATACTTAGTAAGACTCTCTCAAAAGACAAAAAACATCCTTCTTTTCTGCTGGTGACTGGGATACAATAAACAAAACCTGGATTTTTCTACCCCTAGTGTTGGAGTCCAAAATCCAGGACGTTGTTCGCTAAGGAAGCACTCTACCACTGAGGAAACCCTTTGTTTAAAGCAAGATGTTGTTTGTTTAGGTATTTATTGACAGTTTTTCTGTGGAGCCTTGGCCAGTCTAGAACTTACTATGTAGTTAGAGTGGCCCCCAACCTGCAGTACTCTTTTGAGTACTCCTTCCGACTACCCTAGGTGGTTTCCACCCCTTAAGCCCCTTCTAGGAAAGGAAACTTACCCTGCCTTTTTAGTGACGCCGTAACCACAGGCTTTTTCAGGCCACTCTTCCTTAGATTGCTGTTTATTGCATCTTGCGGTATCAGTGAGCTATTCACCTGTGCACCTAGATCACAAATAGGTTCCAATAGTTAAGACGTGCCTCGGGAATGAGACACCTATCATGCACTGAGCCCTGGACTGAGCCCTGTGCCCCATAAACTGAGAGCAATGGCATAAGTCTGTAGTGCCAGCAGGAAGTGGAGGTGGAATACATTCAAGGTCATCCTCTCCTGCAAGGTGAGCCCCAGGCCTGGGTATTGGAGATCCTGCCTTAGAGACTAAACAACAAACACAACACAACTTCACGTCTACAGCCAGGCATGTAATCTAGCAGATGGGAGGTAGCGACAGGATCAGGAGTTAAAGGTAATCTTACCTACATACAAGACAAAGTAACTTTGTTGTTATATTTTAATTTATTTTTGAAAATTTATTTAGTTTTATACTATGTTCATTACTGTTTTTGCCTTCATGTATGTCGAAGTGAGGGTGCCAGACCCCTGGAACTGGCATTACAGATAGCTGTGAGCTGTCACGTGGGTGCTGGAAATTGAACTCAACAGTGTCTTCTGGAAGAGTATCCAGCGCTCTTAACCACTGGGCCATGTCTCCTGATATTTTTATTTTGTGTTTACGTGGGTGTGCCAAGGGCACACATAGAGGTTAGAAGACAATTTGTGGGAGTTAGTTCTTTCTTTCCACCATGGGGGTCCCAGGGATAAAAGTCCCCAATTACTCAGATCTTCAAACTTGATAGCAAGAGTCTTTAGCCACAGAGCTATTTCTCCAACCCAGATAAAAAAAAATCTTAAAAGAAGTCTGTAAAATCGGGGCTAGCACAATGGTTTAGCAGTCAGGAACACTGGCTCCTTTGCAGAGGAGCCAGGGTCAATTTCCCAGCATCCACATGGTAGCTCACACCTCAGTTCTGGGGGATTCCACACTTCCTAGGAACACACATGGTGCACAAACATACATGCAGGTGCATACATATAGGCAAGATGCACATAAAATAATCTTTTTTTTTTTTGGTTTTTCAAGACAGGGTTTCTCTGTGTAGCCCTGGCTGTCCTGGAACTCACTCTGTAGACCAGGCTGGACTTGAACTCAGAAATCCGCCTGCCTCTGCTTCCCAAGTGCTGGGATTAAAGGTGTACGCCACCACCGACCGGCAAAATAATCATTTTTTTTTTTTTTTTTTGGTTTTTTCGAGACAGGGTTTCTCTGTGTAGCTTGGCTGTCCTGGAACGCACTCTGTAGACCAGGCTGGCCTCGAACTCAGAAATCCGCCTGCCTCTGCCTCCCAAGTGCTGGGATTAAAGGCGTGCGCCACCACCGCCCGGCAAAATAATCATTTTTTAATTCTGTAAAATTATAAAAATTGACTTGATAGTAATTTCTAAAGTACCTAAAACATAAACAGTCTTTGGTAATATCCAGTATAGCTTTACAGTTTCTAGAATGAACCAGTCTTAACCATTAAACACAAAATTTTAACTTTTTCTGCTGTTTATAAGAGACTGGGACAGAAAACAGAAGTAGAAGGAAGGAATCTACCTGCAGTTTTTACCTGTTTGATAACCAACATGCTTTCTGGGGAGCTCTCTTCCATTTTCTTCTCTATGAATAATTTTATGATATTTGTTTGAATTGTTTGTTCTTCACACAGGGTAGCCTAAGATGGCCTGAACCTTGGTGTGTAACTAAGGATGATTTTGGATGCTGATCCTCCAGCCTCAACCTCCAAGTGTCGGGTTACTTGCATACAGCACTAGAGCTAGCTCATTTACTCTTTGCTCGGTGTGTATGAGTAAGGTGATGGTGGTGAGAGCTCGTTTTCGAATGTGGCAGCCAGAACAGGATGTTGGGTGTCTTCTTGTATTGCTCTCTGCCTTGCTCCCATGAGACAGGGTTTCCCACTGGCCCTAAAGTTCTCCACTAACCACAATGACGTGTTTGGTGCTGGAAATCTTGAACATGAGCATCCACTCTACCACTGAACTATGTCTCCAACACATAATGGGGTTTTTTTGTTTTTTTTTTTGATTTCGAGACAGGGTTTTCTGTGTAGCCCGGCTGGTCCTGGAACTCACTCTGTAACCAGGTGGCCTCGAACTCAGAAATCCCTCCCTGCCTCCAAGTGCTGGGATTAAAGGCGTGCCACCACCGCCCAGCCTATGGGTTTTTGTTCTCTTTTTAGACAGGTTGTCTGATAGCCTCGTCTAGACTTACCCTTACCCAGGTTGCCTAAACTCACTTGCTCGATGTGATTAACAGGCACCTGCGCTTGCCTGTTTGCTTTTTCATCTGTCTTTCTCTCTTCCTTTGATACAGTCTCTTGGTCCACTCTCTGACTTAGAACTCTGTAGGTAGACCTGGCTGGCCGCAAACCTGCCTTGGTTTCTGGAGTACATCACCTGGCCTACTTCTTACTTTAAAAAAAAAAAAATGTTATTAAAAATTCAGGAACGACCAGCACTTGGGAGGCAGAGGCAGGCGGATTTCTGAGTTCGAGGCCAGCCTGGTCTACAGAGTGAGTTCTAGGACAGCCAAGGCTATACAGAGAAACCCTGTCTCGAGAAAAAAAATAAATAAATAATTCAGGAACGAGTTTCTCAGGGGCTGGAGAGGTGGCTCAATGGTTAAGAACACTGACTGTTCTTCCAGAGGTCCTGAGTTCAATTCCTAGCAACCACATGGTGGCTCACAACCATCTGTAATGGGTTCCAATGCCCTCTTCTGGTGTGTCTGAAGAAAGTAACAGTGAATTCACACACAAAAAGGGGGGGGGGGGGATGTCTTTTCTTGTGATTCCTCAGACTCAGTGAAAAACAAGATAATCTCTATACACTAAAGAAATGAGTAAAATCGTCTCACCAGACATTTCATCCTTCTTCCTCTTCCGGGACTTAGAGGCAGCAGACTCACAAGCTGAGACAGATGATTCTGCGTGGCAGCCTAACTGAGGTACAACTATCTCTTTAAGACCTTAAAAAAAGAAAGGTTTCTGAATTACTACTACTATTCAAGAGAAAGTATGGACCCTAACTAAAGAAAAAGTAATCTATAAAAATCTGACTCCAGAAAAAAAAAAAAAAGAATAGACCAGTTGCTTGACGTAAAATAAGTTACTTGAAAAAAACTCTCCCAAACATCTTGCTCTAGTTAGGAATGAGGAAGTGGTTTGGGAGCAGAGGACTTGCGTAGAATGCATAAGGCTCTGGGTTCCATCTCCAGTACACACACACAGAGACACTACACACAGACAGACACACAAGGGTTCCATCTCCAGTACACAAACACACACGCACACGCACACAGACACACAAGGGTTCCATATCCAGTATAGACAGACAGACAGACAGACAGACACACACCCGATTCTTTTTTTTTCTGGCTTGAGGAATTCTTCATGGAACGTTTTATATTTGCTTGGTACATGGTTCAAGTAGATTCTTGTATTTGTGCCTATTAGGGAAATTAACTGAACAATAAGCAACATTAAAATGCAGTATTAGGAAATATGTATTTTTTGTTTAAAAAAAAATCACTGAATTTGTTCTCCATTCACAGACACACAGCAAGCGCAGCAATGGGAGCTCATCTGGGGGATGTATTTGCACACCTTTACAAACATGAAAACAGAAACATATTCAGAATTTAACTTGATTACATATTTAGTTCAGTCCTGAGCTTCTTATTTTTAATACAATACAAATACATAGCAAAAAAAGTTTAAATGTATTTAATTTGTATGCTACACTTGAGTCTGATACATAAAATTGTAATATACTGATAATCCAAACCTGAGAGTTAAATATTTATTTCCTTTTACCCTGTGCAGAATAAATTCTAAGTTTAAAAATAATTTTTAATAATATAGAGTTTTTATTCATCCACATGGTTTTTTGATCAAGTTAGTAGAATGTTTTAATCATTTGGGTCAATACAAATGTGACAGACCTACAAAGAGCTGCCTGTAAGTACACAGCACTATTGCTGACTTTCAGTGACACACCCCTCCTCTTATACAGAGAAATGTAAAACTAAAATGTTGGGATAACCACCATTAAAAATAAATATTGGGGTCTGGAGAGATGGCTCAGGGGCTAAGAGCGCGTGCTGCTCTTGCAGAGGACCCAAGTTTCGTTCCTATCACTTGCATAGGTCACAAGTGCCTTCAACTCCAGCTCAAGGGAATACCTGACAGCTCTGGCCTTCTTGGGTACCAGCATCCATGCACTTGAGTGTGTTCAGCCACCAGGATCCATGCTGGGTGGCTCATCACCACTTCCTCTTGAGTTCCTCTAAGCACCTCATGCCTCTTGCCCTTATAGGAACTTAGCTGATAGCCACACACAGATACATACTTCCCCCCAAAACCCATGTAAAAATTCAGAAATGAGGCAGGAGAGATGACAGGGCAGTTTTAAGAGCAATTGCTGTTCTGGCAGAGGACCCAAGTTTGGTTCCCAGTCTCACATAGTGGTTCAAAACCACCCTGTAACTCTAGCTCAAAAGGATCTGATGCCTTCTTCTGGCCTCCATGGGCAGCAGGCACACATGTGGTGCACATACATACATGTAGACAGTCACTCGCACACAGAAAATAAAGACAAATTTTAGGAAAAAAGTCAGTGGAGCTAAGGAGATAGCTCAGTGGTTAAGAGCACTGTCTTCTCTTTCAGAGGACCTGGGTTTGATTCCCAGTACCCACAAGGCAGCTCACAACCATCTGTAACTACAATTAAAGGGTATCCAATACATTCTTCTGGCCTCTGTGGGTTACCAGGCACGTGTGTACATGCAGGCAAAACACTCATATACATTAAACAATTTTTTAAAAAATTAAAGGCCTATGTGAAAAGCTAAACACTGTCACTCCCATGATAGCACATCTACAACATCTGCATTCTTACTGTAAGATGGCAGGCAGAAACAGGAGTCCCCTGAGAGCTCATAAGCTGTTAGCTTGGGGTATGGAGTACAGAGCAAATGAGAGACCCTGCCTCAAGGAAAGGGAGAGTGAGGGTTTGGGTCTTAGCTCAGTGATGGAGCTTTTGCCTGGCAAATGCAAAGCTCTGGGTTCAGTACTTAGGTCTAGGAGGAAAGTAAGGCAAGGACTGATAGCTGAGGGTATCTCTAACCTCCACACATGCACCATGTCACATCAACACACACACACCCCACGTTTACAAAACAAACAGATGAAAATATTTCAACAACATAGGTCTGAAGGGCTCTGGCTGCTCTTGCAGAGGATATGGGTTTGGCTCCCAGCACCCACGTAACAGCTCACATCCAGCTATAACTCCACTTGTAGCAAATACGAAGCCTTTCCTGACCTCTGCCAAGGCTTCTGCACACACATCGTGCACAGATATACACTGAAAGGCACACATACACATTAAATCAACTAACTAAATAAATTAAGTTTAAAAATGTCAACAAAAAAGATACAGGTATTCTGAGCATGGTACCTTCATTTTTGGAGATTAGAGAAAAAAAAGCTATAATAAAGTATTTTTTTCTGCCAGGTAGTGGTGGCGCACGCCTTTAATCCCAGCACTTGGGAGGCAGAGGCAGGCGGATTTCTGAGTTCGAGGCCAGCCTGGTCTACAGAGTGAGTTCCAGGACAGCCAGGGCTATACAGAGAAACCCTGTCTCAAAGCAACAACAACAAAAAAATCTATATCCATATATCTTCTGTGTAATTTTGGTCAATTTAGGTTATCTGTCTATAACATTAAAAAAAAAAAAAAAAAAAAAAAGAATCAAACAGGCTGGAGAGATAGCTTAGTGGTTGAGAGCACTGACTACTCTTCCAGAGGTCCTGAGTTCAATTCCCAGCAACCACATGGTGGCTCACAACCATCTGGAATTGGATCTGATGCACTCTTCTGGTGTTGTTTGAAGAGAGCTGCAGTATACTCATACAAATAAAAATAAAATAAGTAAGTAAAAGAATCAAACTATGGGCTGAGGAGACAGTGACGTGGGTAAGTGCAATTGGTACAAAAGATGAGCTCCTAAGTTCAAATCCCGGGCACTCATGTAAAAAGCTGGGCACAGCTACAGGGCCTGTAACCCAGTACTGGGCAATGAAGATGGCGAACCCTGGGAACTTGCTGGCCTACTTGAAGTTGTGAGTTTCTGGTTCAGTGAGAAACTTTGTCTTAAAGAGTTAAGACAGAGTAATGGACATTACTCCTCTGGCATCTGCATGCACGCACATAGGTACTTGTACATGCAAGTGCCAAAAAGATACATCCCCCACCCCCCATCCACATTTGCTAAATCCTATGTCTCAAAAAATATGTTCAGCTCTATATTAATTATTAGTCTTGGCCATCTAACTAAACTTTTCAGTACATGTGCTGAATTTAAAGAAGAAATGCTAGCCAGGAGTGGTGGCTCTGGCCTGTAATTTAGCATGTAGAAGAGGCAAAAGGACTGATTTTGAGGCCAGCTGGTTATGTTACCAACATATTATGTTTCTTCTTTCTTTCATTTTTTCTTGAGAGGTTTTTTTTTTTTTTTTTTTTTTTTAAGAAAACAGGATTTCTCTGTATAGCCCTGGCTGTCCTGGAACTTCACTCTGTAGACCAGGATGGCCCCAAACTCAGACATCCGCCTGCCTCTGCCTCCCAAGTGCTGGGATTAAAGGCGTGCTCCACGCCGCCTATCTAACAGTGTGATTGTTTTTTAAAGTACACTAGTGAGATGGCTTAGCAGGTAAAAGCACTTCCTGTGGACCTGAGTTCAAACCCTGGAGTTTTTGTAAATGTACAAAGAAAGTAGTGACACCACAGAATTGTCTAAGGTGTCTACATGTATGCCACAGTACATACACACTTACACCACTTACACACATCTCTCTCTCTCTCTCTCTCTCTCTCACTCTTCATCTCCACACACACACACACACACACACACACACAGAGTTATAAAAGAAGACAAGCCTTTTCATCTGTACTACTGAACACCTGAATCTAAGGGCTATCAGGACAATTCCCAAATGCACTGATAGAACGCCTTCACTGCCATTTTAGAACAACCAAGTAACTGTCAATCTCTTCACGTACCGCTGGCATCAAAATTTAGGAAGTCTGAGAATTCCTGAGCCAATGTCTCATCACTGGCAAAGGCACAGAGGCAAGCAAAGAAGTGGATGCACTTTGGGGTTGCCTCAGCCTTGGGGACGCTGGACTTATGTGACTTCAGAGTCTGGCAGGAGCAGAAGAAGCGGCGCTCTGGCAAGCTTCTGGAGCTGATTTTTTGCATGAAGGATGTGTGCAAATAGCCCAAGTTGTGCTTTTGGCTGGCTTTGCATTTCACTACCATAATGTTTTTAGTGACTCTCTGCACCAGGGGACCTGTAGGTTCTGTGGCCAACTGCCAGATGGTCTGTTTGGTTTCTGGGGAAGCTTGCATAGCATTCAGGACTGAACTCTTCAGGGTCAGAGGGGTGGCCTCTGCCTGGCAGTTCACTGCTAGCTTGATGTGTTGACACTGGTTTTCCACAATGCCTTGAGTGGCAGCTTTCAAACATGAGGGGACATAACACCGGCCAGAGCTCAGCTGAGTGATAATTGTACCATCCACCGTCTGGATTTCGGTCTCTGAAACACCTAGCTCCACAAAGCATCGGTAGTCAGGGCCTCGGTCTCTTTGCCGCACAGAGTAGACCTGTAGATCAGAGCCGGTGATGATTTTGACAGCTTCAATGCTAGGCTGCTTTCGGGCACCATAGCGAAATATGGTTCCACATGTCTTGTTCTTACAGCTCAACCCACGGGTTCCATTGTATGTACCACATCGGGGACACTTCCTGATTCCCCTCAATGTGGCCTTCCCCAAGTCAGATAAGAAAGCTGGGACTTTAGTCCTCTGAGAGTTGGGTTCCATTGTTCACAGCCCCTAAGAAAGACAAGACTATCAGCAGGAGAACACATTCACACAGAGTTAACATTAAAAGAGAGAGAAAAGATGAGGGAGGGATTGTCATCTATTTATTTTGGAATCAGTTCTCACTTTTGTAGTTCAGATTAGATTGTAAAAATGTAGCTGTCCTGGTTAGTTTTGTGTCAATTTGACACAAGCTACAGTTATCTGATAAGAGGGAACCTTAAGAGATGTGGTCTTTTTGGAGGAAGGGTATCACTGTGGAGGTGGGTTTCAAGTTCTCATATATATATGCTGAAGCTACATCTAGTGTTGAGTCAGTCTTTTCCTGGATGCCTGCAGATCAAGATGCAGAACTCTCAGCTCCTCTAGCACCACACCTGTCTACATGCTGCCATGCTTCCCACTATGAAACTGTGAGCCAGCCCCAATTAAATGTTGTCCTTTATAAGAGTTGTCGCCGGGCGGTGGTGGCGCACGCCTTTAATCCCAGCACTTGGGAGGCAGAGGCAGCGGATTTCTGAGTTCGAGGCCAGCCTGGTCTACCGAGCGAGTTCCAGGACAGCCCGGACTACACAGAGAAACCCTGTCTCGAAAAAAAAAACCAAAAAAAAAAAAAAAAAGAGTTGTCATGGTCATGATGTCTCTTTACAGCAATAAAACTCTAAGACATGGCTATAAAGCATTTTCTTAATTAGTGATTGATGGGGGAGGGCCCAGACCATTATAGGTGATACCATCCCTAGGCAGGTAGTCCAGGGTTCTATGAGAGAGCAGGCTGAGCAAGCTGGTAAGCAGCATCCCTCTATGAGCTCTGGATCAGCTCCTGTCTTCAGGTTCCTGCCCTGTCTGAATTTCTGTCCTGACTTCCTTCAAAAATGAATAGTGACATGGATATGTAAGTCAAATAAACCCTTTTCTCCCCAACTTGCTTTTTGGTCAAGTATTTTGTCATAGCCATAGTAACCCTAACTAAGACAGTAGCCCAGGGTAGCCTCAAATTCTCACAGATCCTCTGCCTTAGGCTCCCAGTTGTTGGGACTAGAATGGTGCTCCAGCAGCACATGAACTGGAGGTGGTGGTACATGCCTGTAACCCCAGCACTCCAGAGGTACGGCAAGAGGATCACGAATTCAGCGTCATTACCAGCTACAAAGGTGTTGAAGGCCAACCTGGGCTACATAAGAACCTTAGAAAAAAAAGAACCAGAGCACAGAAAAGATGGATTACTTCACTTCTTCTGGTCCCCTGAAGCACAGCCCAGTCCTTCCCAGTCCTACCTGTACCAGCCACCAGGGCACCTGGAGAACAGTGGAACCTGTGTCCATAAGACTTAACGTGTTTCATTAGTTTGTGACAATCAGACAACACAAAACCAGGCATGCTCATTTGCAGTGAGGTGTGCCACGCGGCCTAAGTCCTCTGAAGGCTGAACTCTGATGTAACATTGCAGACATTGCATTTCCTCTGGCAAAGCTCTTGCCCAGGGTTCCAGTCAGATCCCAGCTCCTCTAGGTAGAACTCTTGGCAGCCTAAAATGCAAAACAAGAGAAGACAGTTGTCACATGACAAAGATGGATCTTTCTACTTATAAATAGGCAGAGTAGGAGCTGGGATAGTTCATTAGCTGATGACACGGTTAGTCCATGTGAAGTCCTTGGGGCCAGTCGACAGTGCCAGAACATCCATACAAACGAAGGCCCCCATGCAGTCTACATCTAAAATTTCGACATTTGAGAAATATTTGTCAGATATTGCTATGGAAATTTACCATTTATACTTTCAACAACAAAGTAATTAGAATAACAGTAATGTTATTGCGCAAGGTTGACAGAACAGAAGCCTCAGTATAAAACTGGCCCCATTTACCTTCCCTAATGGTAACACATAATTTTTTTTTTTTTAAGATTTATTTATTTTATGCATGTGAGTACAGTCACTCTCTTCAGACACACCAGAAGAGGGCATCAGATCCCATTCCAGATGGTTGTAAGCCACCATGTGGTTGCTGGGAATTGAACTCAGGACCTCTGGAAGAGCAGTCAGTGCTCTTAACTGCTGAGCCATCTCTTCAGCCCAAAACACAATATTTTTAGTTCCTTATATTTTATTATTTTTCATTGAAAAATGTATTTGAGACAGGGTTTCTGTGTGTAGCCCAAGCTGTCCTGGAAGTCATTCTGTAGACCAGGCTTCCCTGAACTCACACCTGCCTCTGTCTCTCAAGAGATGAGATTACAGGTATGAGCCACTACCTTCCAGCTTTCACTGAAAAACTTAAAATTCATTTTCTTTTCTTTTTTTTTTTTTTTTTTTTGGTTTTTCGAGACAGGTTTCTTGGTCCTGGGTGTCCTGGAACTCACTCTGTAGACCAGGCTGGCCTTGAACTCAGAAATCCGCCTGCTCTGCCTCCAAGCTGGGATTAAAGGCGTGCGCCACCACGCCTGGCAAAATTCATTTTTTTGTATATGAGTGTTTATTTGGCCTTCACAGATATCTATGCACCAACTGTACCCCTGGTGCCTATGGAAGTCAAGACAACACCAGATGCCCTAGAACTGGCTTTATGGATGGTTGCGAGGCAGCATGTAAGTGCTAGAACCAAACCTGGGTCCTCTGACTCAACTACTGCCCCTTGCGATCACCTGTTGTCTTGGATGACCTGAACTTGCCACCTTCCTGCCTCTAACGCTTGAGTGCTAGGATTATAAGGCACGTGTTACCATTCCCCCTCCCCCCATTACCTTTTTTGAGACCCTATCTCATTATCTCAGGCTGGTCTCAATCTCCATATGCAGCCTATGATGCCTCTGAACCTCTGATCTTCTAGCATCCACTTCCACTTCCTGGGATCACGGGTATCCAGCATCACACTCTGTCTGTGCAGTGCTGAGGCATCAAATCCGGAGGGCTGTGCATGCTCAGCAAGTACTTCCTCAGCCTCTCAAGTTCAATGGTTTTAACACTTTTGGGTTTTTTTTTTTTTTTTGAGACAGAATCTTGCTACACAGCCCTGGCTGGCCTGGGTTCAGGCATGTACTTCTACACTTGACTCTTTAAAAAAAAAAAAAAAAAAAAAAGAAACTTAATTTTTATTTTTATGAGAACACTGTAGCTGTCTTCAGACACACAAGAAGGCATCAGATCCCATTATAGATGGTTGTGAGCCACCATGTGGTTGCTGGGAATTCAACTCAGGACCCCTGGAAGATCAGTGCTCTTAACCACTGAGCCATCTCTCCAACCCCTACACCTGACTCTTAATATTTCTGTGTAAATATGAGTGTGCAATCTCAAGTAAGGAGCCCAGAGGCTGACAGTTGACAGTAGGTGTCCTCAATTGCTTCACACTTTTTCTTTTTTTGGAAACAGGGTCTCTATCTGTAGTCCTGGTTGTTTGGCTTTCATGGGGGCAACTCCCAGATTTGCCTGTCTTTGTTTCCTGAGTGCTGGGATTAAAGACCTGGGCTGCCATAACAGCTCCACTCTTTTTTTTTTTTTTTTGTTTATGTCTACAAATGCTTTGCTTGCATGTGTGTATGTGCACTGTATGTATGTGTAGTGTCTGTGAAGTTCCAGATGGTTGTTAGTCACTGGGGTGGGTCCTGGGAAATGTACCCTGGTCCCTCTTGAGAATGACAAAATGCACTTTACCACTGAGCTATCTTGCTTGCTTTACACCTTAGTTTTTGAGACAGGGTCTCTCACTGACCTGGAACTCACCAGTTTGTCTAGATTGGCTGGAAAGCAGAGCCCAGGGATCCTTAAGCACTTGGATCACAGGTACTCATCTCTGTGCCTGGCTGTGTGTATGGCTTCTGAGGGTCAGAACTTAGGTCCCCATGTTGGTTAAGACAGGAACTTCACCGTAAGGACTGTCTTCTCAGTTGGGCAGTGGTGTCACACAACTTTAATCCCAGCACTTGGGAGGCAGAGGCAGGCATATTTCTGAATTTGAGGCCAGCCTGGTCTACAGAGTGAGTTCCAGGACAGCCAGGGCTACACAGAGAAACCCTGTCTCAAAAAACAAAAAAAAAGAAATGTCTTCTCTGCCTCTTAATGCTTTCTCATGGGGCGTGGGGGGAGACAATCTGCTTGTAATTCTTGAAAAACATTTAGATGCAAATTAGAATGTATAATATACTGCCAATTATGCACAAAAATAATGGAGAAACAAATTTCCAAGTACACATATACATTTTTATTAGCTTATAAATAGAACACATAGTATTTTGGTTTTGTTTCTGGGCCAAGGTCTCACTGAGGAATCCTGACTGGCCTGAAATTCACTATGTAGACCAGATTGGCCTGGAACTAATGAGATGCCTTCTGAGTGCTGAGATTAACCTAATTATTAAAGGTATAAGCCTCTACACCCAGTTACTTAAAATGTTCTCAAAGATGTTTGTTGTGTCTGTCTGTATGTGCACACATGGATGCAGAGAGGGTGTGAGATCCTCTGGAGCTGGAGTTACAGGTGTGAACCTCCTCATGACAACATGTCAGAGTGCGGAGATGGAGCTCAGAAGAGAAGCAAGCACTTTTAACTGCTGGACCACTTCTCTAATCCTTGTAAAATCTTTTGTTTTTAAGGCAGTATTTTAATGTATAGGTAAGCCATGTTTTGTTTGTCCACTTATCAGCCACAGATACTTGGCTTAGTCCCAACTTTTTGGCTATAATACAATGCTGAGATCACTGGGACAAGTATTTGTATAGACAACTGTCTTTCTATAAATGTACAGAGATTGAAGGTCGTACAGCTGAGTTTACAACCCTGGCTCAGTATGTATAAGACCCTTGATTTGATCCCCAGTAAGACCCCCCCCCATGTATATATTGAGTACCATATACTATTTCTTTTATTTATTTTTAAGATAAGTTTTACTCTGCGACCTGGAATTTATGTACTTGAGGCAGGCCTTAAACTCTGGATAATCCTTTTGTCTCAGCCTTCTAAGTGAAAGGGCTACATGTATGGACCACAGTTCTGGGCCATATATTTCAATAAATGTAAACATCATAGTAAACATGCTACTTCCTCTGTACACTAAACATCTTCAGAACCTGAAAAACTGTTGCAAAAGGGCTGAGACCTATTCCCTTTTCAGGCTATGTGCATATGAGTACAGGCAGTCATAGCGGACAGACGCAATGGATCTGTAGTTACAGGTGCTTGTGAGCTACTAGACATGGTGCTGGGAACTCAACTCAGATCCTCTGCAAGAGCAGCATGTGCTCTTAACCACTGGGTCATCTTTCCAGCTCCTACCTTTTTTGAAGATAGGGTCTTACTATGCACACCCGGCTGTATTCAATGTGGGGACTAGACTGGCATCCAAATCACAGAGATTCCCCCTCTGAGACTTCATAACTGCAGCACAGGAAAAGGACTTCCATTAAAGAACTCAGTACAGTGTGCTGAGCAATATGCGACTGTAAAGGCATTAAAACCAACTAAGATCTGTGTACCAGCAACAAGGAAGTATCAACGTACATTGTGGAGTGAAAAAAGCTTAGTGCTTTGTGTATGCTATGCTTGGCTTTGAAAAGAAAGGGGGGAAATGGGGCTGGAGAGATGGCTCAGTGGTTAAGAGTGTGTACTGCTCTTCTAGAGGACCCAAGTTTGGTTTCCAAGCACCAACATCAGGGCTCATCTGCCTATAACTCTTAATTCTGGGAAATCCAACTCCTTTGACACACTGGGAACACACACACACACTCACACACACAAATCTTTTTTAAAAAAAGACTTTAAGGACACAGTATAGATGTCTATTTCCCTCAGCATTGATTTGAGACCCGAGAAATGGAGGTTTAATTTCATTTTGTTACTATTCGAATTTGAAAACATGTACTACTAGGAATTAGTACAGAGTCTTCTTATTTTCCTTTTGGGGGGGGGCTGAAAGTGGGGAGCAGGATTTCTTTGTATAGCTCTGGCTGTCCTGGGATGGACCAGGGTAGCTCGAACTCAGAGACTCGCCAGTCTCTGCCTCCAGAATTCTGATATTAAAGGAACTAGTCACCATACCCAGTTTGTTCTTTTCTTTTTGAGACAGGGTCTGTTATGTAGCCTAGCTGTCCTGGAATTTGAGATCTTCTTGCCTTCGTCTCCCGAGTGCTGAGATGACAGGCGGCGCCACCACGCCCAGCTTGCAGACTCTGTCTTTAAAAAGGATACACAAGGAACGCGACTTGTGAAGGAGCTCCGTTGGAGACCTGAAGAGTCTCCCGATGGTAGTCTCGTCTCAGCAAGAGGATGAACAGCGCCTGGCGCTGGCAGAGGGAACCCGAGACGCGATGGACTGCCCCCTGGTTCCATCCGGCCGCTGAGCTGATCGGTGTGGGGACGCTGTTTTGGGCATGTGAACACCACCCCAAGTGAGAAAGAACTACTCGAGTACACGCATTCACTCTAGGGATCCTGTGGAGGCGCTATTTACCCATTTCAGGAATAAAACTGTCTACTTGGATCGAAACGTCACAACCTGCAGACCTTTGCTGATTGCAGAATCAGCTTGGTTGCTGTCAAATAACAGACTGCGGGCCACAACCCCTCGGTGTTGTTTAGGGGAGCGCGCCTAAGCGCAGCTTCCGGGAACGGCCGGCTGGAAAACGCACTTCCCAATGCGACCCGCTTCCCGGCATCCTCCGGGAGACGCTCACTTCCTGTACCAAAGTGAGGGCCCCAGCAGAAATGTCATAAGTCCGACATGTAGTTCCCCGAACACGTTTTCCGCCTCTAGTCCCACCCTAAGCTGTACCCACCCGGTGCTTGACCTCTCCCACCTTGCCCCCTTACCTGCCTCGCAACTCTAGGGACCTCTCGTTGGTGACCACCATCGCCGCGTCTCTCTTTGCCTGCTGCGGCCTTTTACAAACACGTCTAAACTGTTCGCTGTAACGACAGTCGTTATTGGTCAGATCCACCCACGTGCGCCAAGGGCCCGCTCACCCCCGCTGAAGTGGCATGATGGGATTTGTAGTATTTTCAGAGGAGTGCTGTCTTACGGACAAAATAGTGGTGAAAACCTCACAGAAAGCTCAGGGTGCTATGACTTCGTAGTTTTACCTAAAGGTACAGAAAACACACGCAGGGCTTCCCGGTGATCCCGAGTACTTCGAGCCGGAACAACTCTGCTGAAAACAGTTTTACTGGAAACGGAAGCAAAGCTTGCCTGACCTTGTATGGTACTTTCTCTCCCTTCGCACTTGCACATTATTTGAACGCTTCCCTCTTGGAAAGAACCGAAATAAACTTTCTGTATATTTGTTCTTCAGAATTGTATCCCCTCCCATCCCCCAATACTGTTTTTGGAACTCTTTCTGTAGACACAGATCCGCCGGCCTCTTCCGTCCCGTGTGCTGGGATTAAACACATGTGCCACCACCGCCCGCAGAATCACTCAGTTATCTCCAGAAAGCAATGGTGCTTTAGGGGAGGCCTGCGTGTTGGAAAATTCTCTAGCTTGGACACTTACTGGTGGTGCGCTGTAGGCACAACTGCTTTACTCTGGCCAAATTTTACTTTTCTCAGTTGAAGTGGCCTTTTTCTGGGATTTTCTAATATTGTTTCAGAAACTGAAGGAATTAAAGAGATGGTCCTCCTCTCCACAGTTTTCATTTGATGTTAAGTTCAAAAGCATTCATATTTATACTTGGGTCATCTGGATGATCACCTACCAACAAAAACACGGCTTTTTCATGGCTAGTTCCTAGCAATTGGCTCAAGTAGTGACCAGAAAGCACCAATCCCCATTTCTCTGCCTGGCATTGGGAAATGTTTCTCCTTTGTTCTATAGTTCAATGTCAGGCCTCCAGTGGAGAGCCATGCAGGCATCATCTTTCTGGATGCTGTTTTTCCTTTTTCATTCAGTGCACAATAATGGTTCATAAAGACCTTGTGATGCTCACCTCCCGGTCCTCAGAACCAGCCAGCTGCATCCTCACACCAAGCTCTCCTGTATGCAGATTATTTGGAACCCCTGGCTATGCCGGCATGCAACTTTCAGCTGACATAAAATACAGGATATTGAGTTAAGCCATTCATTGCATTCTATGTCCCAGTGGTATCAGGCAACACCAGCTGCCTCCCTGCTTGGTGGAATGCTTCTCCACCTCTGGGGTTTCCTGACAGGCCTGCATATTCCTGTTCCTCTGGGACCTGGGCCCCTTTTAAGGATCAGTAGTTCAGCTGTGATTGCAAGTTTGTTTTCCTTACCCTTTTTTCTTCTTTCCCTGCTCTGTATACACATAGTAGTTGCTTTCTGTACACTGGACTTAACTCCTGTCAACCTACTAGTCATTAGCCAATGTTTACTTTGTTCCAACCTTTATTAGTTAACAAATCTTATATCATTTCCCTTAAAATTAAACAATTTTCAAAGATGTATATGGGTATTACGCCCGTACATACATACCTAGTGCTGGTGGAGGACAGAGTCCATCAGATTCTCTGGAACTGGAATTACAGATGGTTGTGAGCTACTACTCGGGGCTTGGAAGCAAGTTCTTTAACAGCTGAGCTACGTCTCCAGACGCAACATTTCCCTTTGATTTCTGTCACCATCCTAATAATAAATTATTCATTCAGAAACAAGTCAGTATGGCACTGAAGGGTTTACAGAAGAATGGAAATGGGATTCGATGATACTGGGTAAAACCTAAACAGACACTGTAAGACTTGTTGTAGTTTCGATGATCTCCCATGTGCCATTTGAAAAAGTTAAATGTAGACCAAACCTTATGTGAGGGCTGGAAGAGAGAGGTGGTATGATGTCAGTCCCAGGGGTCCGGACACACATTTTAGGAGGCAAATTAGAAGATAGGAGTTGGATCTCTTTGTGTAGCAGATGAAGGAGCAAAGGTAGCTCAGGACTAGCACAGAACTCTTTTTAAGCAGGTGTAATCCTGTGAGGATCCAGAGCTAATCTCCTACACCATATTGCTAGGGAGTGAAATCAGCCTCTTTTGTTTTTAGGATCATTTATTTTATATGAGTGTTTGGCCTACATGCTTGCAGGCCACCAGAGTCCCTGGAACAGGAGAGAACAGGTATGGCTGTATACTGCTATGTGGGTGCTGGGAACCAACTTCAAGTCCTCTCCAAAGCCAGCAAGTGCTCTTAATTGTTGAACCACTTCTCCATATCTCCATCCTCACTCAGCTTCTTTAAGAATTCATTAATGAAAGCCTGGGGTGGTGGGACACTCCTTTAATTCCAACACTTGGGAAAGCAGAGAGAGGTATAGATCCTTGAGTTTGAGGCAAGCCTGGTCTACAGAGTAAGTTCCAGGACAGCCAGGACTACATGGAGAGACCCCATCTCAAAAACACAAAACAAAATAGAATGTAATGTCAAGGGCCCCAGGCATAAACCCATGGAAAAATGGCAACACTGTCTCCCCAAGCCAGGTGAGGTTCAAGGATGGCAAAGCTTTCTTCAGGGATCTGAGTGCAAATGGTGCACAGAAAATGTACACCATAGCTATTCCCCCTGGTATTTACTGCTTGAACTGTTCCCCTATAGAGATTGTTCTTACCAATATGAGCTACATCTGTCTTCTTGACACCCCTGTAACCCATAAACCATGCCTTTCTGGTCTCTTGCATTAACAAACATCCTGAATTCCTGGGGAGCTGGTGTTAACTCTTAAGTGCAGCCCATGGGACAGCCAGCTTTTCTGTGCTTCTGCATGTTTGTCTTTTCTTCATTCCGTGCAACCCAGTAAGGTTTAGTCCCCAGAGCTATGTATGGCAGCCACCTTCTGTTCATATTCCTGCTAGTACTTGGTCAAGCTAAGTCAGCTTCCACAAGTAGGAGTAAACAGATGGCAATGAAGAGCACTTATACAAAGGCACACTAATAAATGTATGGCAGCACAGCAAAACCGCCCTAGAGGGTCCCTGGAGAAAAGCCCAACAAGCACATGAAATAAGGGCTGGGATGCAGCTCAGGTGGCGCAGTCCTTTCTACATGCACAGGGTGCCTTTGATCCTCAGGACTACATAGGTCAGGACACAGAGACTTATGTTAGGGCTGAAGGACACTTCCCTGCTTTGTGAGAAATCCATGGTAAGATGCTTTTCTATTAACAATATACAGGAAGTATACTGCAAGTATAAGAACAATGTTGTTATACCTTCTAAGACAAAATCTGCAGAGACTCAATCAAATGTTCTGGTTCTCCTGCCTCAGCTTCTTGAGTGCTAGGATTACAGGTGTATACCACCTTGCCTAGCTTCTAATACCGATTTCTTTCTCCCTCACACACAAATTTTATGTGTATGGGTGTTTTCCCTGCATGTATGTCTACACACCACTTGCATGCTCTGTAGAGTTTAAAAAGGTGTTGGATTCCCTGAAACAGGAGTTACAGATGGTAGTGAGTCACAGTATGGATGCTAGGAATTGAACCAAGGTCCCTTAGAAGAGCAGTCAGTGCTCTTGACCACTGAGCCATCTCTCTAGCCCCTAAAAGAAATGTATCAACCCCACAAACACATAATAAAAACCTCACAACAACAACAACAAAGAAGCAAAAGTTTAATATGTATATGTCTATGAGGTTATACATATGTATGTGCAGGTGACCATGGAGGCCAGATCTAGAGCTCATGGCCATCCTCCTGCCTCAAGTTCCTGACTACTGTGATTACATGTACTTACTACCATGCCTGGCTAAAAAGCAGATATCATTTACCATAAGTCAATGACTAAGGTCCCAAGTAAAAGGAAAAAATCCTACTCAGCAATACCTACATTTATTAAGACTGAAAACTCAGTGTTTTGGAAGATGTTTGTTAAACCCTAAAAATTCCAGTCAGACTACAATGAATGGAATAAAGTGGAATAGCTCTCTGTGCCAGTCTGAATGAGAATGGCCCCACAGGTACACACATCTGGCTGTTTGGATTTGTTGGTGGACTGTTTAGGGAAAAATAGGTGTGGCCTTGTTGGAGGTATGACTCTGGGGACGGACTTTGAGGTTCAAAAGTTCATGCTAGGCCCCTCTCCCTTTCAGCTATGGCTCCAGCAACATGCCTAACTGCCACCACACTCTGCCATGATAATGAACTTAACCCTCTGTAAGCAAGCTCCAATAAAATGTTTTCTGTTGTAAATTGTCTTGGTCATGGTGTCTCCTCACAGCAGTAGAACAGTAATAAGATAGGCCTTTAATCCCAGCACTCAGAAAGCAGAGGCAGGCAGTACTCTGAGTTCCAAGCAAGCCAGGACTACATAGACCCTGTCTCAAAATAAAATGAACAAAAAAACAGAAAAGAGAAGTTAGAAAGAAGGCTCAGTGATTAAGAGCATATACTGTCTTGAATAGTTCAATCTTAGCAATAATGTCACATAGTTTCCAACCACCTGTAGTTCCAGCTCCAGGAATTCTTTTTTTTTTGGTTTTTTCGAGACAGGGTTTCTCTGTGTAGCCGGCTGTCTGGAACTCACTCTGTAGACCAGGTGGTCTCGAACTCAGAAATCGTCTGCTCTGCTCCAAGTGCTGGGATTAAAGGCGTGCGCCACCACCGCCCGGCAGTCCAGGAATTCAACACCCTCTCTTTTGGTGTCTACAGGCACCTGCACCCGCAAGCACACACATATATAATAGATATTAAAAAAAGAACTTTAAGAAACAACAGTTTTAAAGATTTATTTATATATGTGGCCATGATGGGAGGGTGTACACATGTGGAGGTAAGAGGATAGCGTGAGAGTTAATTCTCTACGTCCACTGAGTGTGTTCAAGCTCAGGTCATCAGGCTTGGTGGCAGTCACCTTTACCTGCTAACCCAGGTCACTAGACCAATAAAAATTAGTGTTTTAGAAATCATCACTCATTAAAAGTTTTGCTTTTTAAATTTTCCTATGAATATATTTTGTTTCTCTAACTAAACTATAATCTCAGTAGCATGGATAGCCCTTATTAAGTCTATCTACTCCTTCTGTAGATGTAATCTAGTCCTCTGAAAATGAAAAGGAACTCTAGCACAAATCTAAAAGGAAGATGAGCACAGAGGTAAAATAAGAGAAGGAAAATCTAGATTGTGAGTCTCATTTTTACCAGGAAGACCAAACTCTGGCTTCACAGTTAGCTAAATCTGCAAAGTGCAGAGCCTCTGGAACCCATGCAGACCATGGCTTCTGGGAAAAGAGGAACCTGAGTGTTAACAACATGAATACGGCAGGGGGAAAAAAATCTCACACACAATAATCACTGCAAGAAGACCCCACAGGTCATATAAAACATAAAGGAATTTTAATATCCAAACAGTTAGGATAAAGAATACTGGCTCCATGACCCACTGAGAGTCACTCAGGTCTTTACAGTACCAGAGAGTAAAACCTGAATGCATATTGCAAGGAAGTTCACTTTAAAAACCTCATTTCCTTTCCTGATACTTATACCAGGATGAAGTTTTTTAGGTTGAGAAATGATTTAAATGACTCATTTAAACTAACAACAGCTATGTTCCTGAAATGTCAGTCTTTCATCAGGAACACAGCACTATCACCTTCTCAACAGCAAATCAACACGAATTTTAAGATCTGTGCAATAAGAATATGCTACCAATAAAAGTCCTTAGTACTTGAAAGAGTCAAAAGAAGAGAGAAACTACACTTTTGCACAAAATAAATTAATCGTGTCCAAAAGAACCTGCAGCCTAAAGTTACAAAGGAAGTAAAATTCTTAAACAGAGAGAGATATTGAGGATGCTAAAATAGAGACAAATCCAGAAAAGCCTAAAAATAGCTTCCTGATGTGTGGGTTTTTGTCTTTTTGTTTTTAGTATTTTATTTAAGCTACTTTTATTATCTGTCCTGATCTGTAGAAGTTTACAAAGAAATAAAATTTCCAAGTATTTAAAAAATTTATTCTTCTTCCATAAAGCAAATTTCAAATGTTTTAGTACTTAAAAATACACAGTGACTTAATGAAACATTAGCACAACTGCATAGAATTGAGCTCCAGAGAAGCACACATTTGAGACTGTCTTCCTGGGCTCTGTTGTACAAGGGGACTGGCTTAGAAAACAGGTTAGAGTTGTGTGCTCCTACCTGAAAGATACAGGCCAGGAAATGCTTCCAATTCCACAGGCCTATGTAAAATGCTGGGAGCTCTCAGCAGGTCTCAAACCCACAGTGCACAGGGGCTCCTTCCTCTGCTGTCAAGAAGGTTGTGGTCATCACTGAAGCCACACCAAACCAAGAGACTCTGAAATGTATTAGAAACCCTAAGGCTAGAACAATGTCAGCAGAGAGCAAACCTCAAAAACAGTAATATGGGAGCTCCAGGAGATCAGGTACCAAAGAACCACAGTCATATCTGTGCTGAGGCGCCTCTTCCTTGAAGGCTATTTAAGGAGGTAGGACTTTTAAGGGTTTTTTATGTTTGTTCATATTTTGGCCTCTGAATATTTAAAAAATGTTTTGCCCGGCTGGTCCTTCAGGCTAGTTTTGGAGTTCTTAATGAATCCCAAGCCTGACAGAGAAATATTCTACAGTTTCACAGCTATCATTTGTACATATTAAAGTGGAATTACTTTTTTTAAGTAAATCCAACTAAAAAACATCTAACTAATATATTCCTTTACATACAACTTTGTGTCTCAAAAGTCTTGAAAAACAAGAACAGATGAGTTTGTATCAAAGACTACTAAAGTATGTATGTGATATTCACATGCAAAAGTAAAATCTGTCTTACATCAACTCTTCATGACACCTGTAGGAAGGGAATGACATACAAAGTTTGCTGACTGTAAATATTACTTGCTGAAGTATCTTAGACAACAATACATGTAAACGTAGACGTTGACACGCCAGCTGATGTGGGCGAGGACTCATCACATTGCAGATTCTCTTTAGTAACAAATGTCTTGTTTTCCTAGTTCCTGGTACATAGCAAAAGGTTATCACAGAAGATAAAAAAGTCCTTTTAAACAAATCCAACAGGGAATCCTTGAGGCACCTTCTCTTATAAAAACAAGATGAATGCAATTATCAGTCCATCTGAGAAAAGTTTTCAATCTAAGTGAACATCATTTTTTTTTTCATTTAAGAATATTTTACAGATTTTACATAAGGCAGGACAAATTTGTGAAAAAAATGTGGATACAAAATGATATAAACTAATAATTTACATTTAAAAATTCCAAAGGGATAATAGTGGAGATGGTATAGTTCACGCAATGTCTACTCTTTAAACCTAAGACAACTGTGCACTCGCTGAAAGTCATAAAGAACTTCTAGACTTTGCACAAGTTTGGCTTTTTTTTTTTTTACATCTATATTACATGTTTTAAATCATATCAGGAATGCAAACTAAAACTGCACACTATTTCAGTGGAAAAACGTTCAACATTGTGCAATTTTCTGCCTCTTATTTTTAAAAAAAGTGGCAGTAATCCCTGCATTTGTCTCTGAAACAAGGATCTGAGAAACTTTATCAAAAAAGATAATGAAGGCAAAAATTGGCAGACATCCACCATCTTGTTCCTTTTTAGAACAATGGGGATGAAAAGTAATGTCATGATTAAAAAAATGAATCCTTTAAATAAATACATTGTATCTGGCATTTGTACTGACTGATTTGATAAATCTTTAAGTAAACAACAGCTTTCCTACCCTCCCTGTGGCTTCAAGCCACTGGCTTCCACTCTGTAGTCTGTCTTCACTGGGTTTCATACCCGGCCACTCGATACCCAGCAGGCTGATTAGGCAGCATACTGCCATTCTGCCCTTGAGGTGGGGGCACACTGTAATTGGGTCCCATCCATGGCGCAGAAGACTGGGTCTGACTGTTAGAGAAAGTGAGAGAAGCAGAAGGGAGAGGAATCATTGTCAAGACATTGTCAGGTCAGGAGTGGGTGACACATACACAGGACATACCTTACTTAACCCAGATATGAGGAAGACTGTTAAGCCAGGGAAAACAAACACAAAAGTATTTTCTCTTAAACATAAGGATCCTCAGTCAAGAGTGTTGGTATATGCCTTTAACAACAGCACTTGGGAGGTTGAGGTAGGCAGGTTTCTGAGTTCAGGCTGGGAGGCCAGCCTAGTCTACAGAGCTGGAGTCAGGACTACACAGGGGGTGAAGAAAAAGCATCACCAAACATCTTTGGGTAGTTTTTATAGACTTATTTTTCCTAGAAATTACAGCTAAGAAAATACTTTTCATCTATAAACATTCATCCCTTTGAACTCAGAAAAACATCCTTCTGCCGAGGCTGGAAGTACTGAATAAGGCACCCTCTCTATTTGTAGCACTCAGGAAGCAGAGGCAAGCCGATCTCTGTGAGTTTGAGGGCAATGAATTTCATGCCAATCAGAGCTATATTATTGAGACCCTGTCTCAAAGCAAAACATACACACAAAAAAATTTGGATCATCCGGTATAATGAGAGCTAACATCTTTAATACCCAAAGAGAATTAGAAAGTAGTTTAAAGAAGAATATTTCTTAAGGGTTTATTTTTACTGTTTTTATTTATGATTTATTTTTATGTGTTTTGAGTTTGCCTGCATTTATATAAGTATGTGCACTGCATGCCTGGTGCCTACTGAGGGCAGAAAAGGGTTTTGGATGTCCTGGAACTGGAGTTACAGATAGCTGTGAGCCATCATGTGGGTGCTGAGAACCAAAGCCTGGGCCTCTGCAGGAACAGCAAGTGATCTTAACTACTTAACCATCCTCTCAGCTCCTTGAAAAAACATCTCTAATCTGACACATACACAATGTTTTTCTTTCCTTTTCTTCTCATTTTTTTTTTTTTTTTTTTTAAAGAAAAGGTCTATGTAGCCTGAGTTAGCCTGAAATGCAGATCAGGTTGGCCTCCAAATTATAGAGATGCATTGGCCTCTGCCTTCCAAGTGCTGGGATTAGCAGTGTATGCCACCTTGATTGCCCTACAGTGTGTGAATATAAATATGCTGTATATACATGTATACATACATACATACACACATATATGTGCTGTATTGGTCCTTCATTCCATCTTCACAAGGAAGACCAGGGTCTGAAGAACGTGCAGGGACATGTAAGCATGGCCAGGGCTGTACTGACAAACACCAGAAACACAGGAGGGAGAAGCTAGAGTTCTACATCATCACATGATCAATTATTTTGACAAATGTCACCTGTGAGACACTGGTTACCTTGGAAATGAGGACCCAACCTTGCTGCCCAAATGTCCTTTATAAACTGGAAACCTGGTCAGTGGGCAGACACTTAACACTGCACATAGACTGAGGCTATGCAATAGACTACATGGGACAGATGAAGGAGCACAAAGTTTGGGGAGAGGAAAGCTCCTCCACCAGCCTTCATTTCAGAGGCCAAATTCTTTGGCAGAGGAGCAGACAGACAGAGAGAAAGGGGCATCTTTGGACAGCTATCACCCACATAAAAGGAGGGAGAGTCTTTCTCCATGGGTGAACAATGTATATTCAGGGGCTGCAAGAATTGGTTGGGGGGGACAGTATTTGTTGCTCTAGAAGACCAGGTTTAATTCTCAGTAACCACATGGTGGCTTACAACCATCTCTAACTCCAGATCCAAGGGATTTGATGCCTTCTCCTGACCACTGCAAGGCACCAGGGTAATAAACATATATGCAAGCAAGAAACTTACGGACAAAATCCATATCTTTTAAACATTTGTATATTCAAGATAAGCAGCTATGGTCATGTGAAAAGAAACTATCAAGTACCTTTCACTAGAAAGTTGACTTAAGTTCGATGTGGTATTGAACCCCTGTAATTGGGAAGGAGAAGCAGGAGGATTAAGAATTCAAGGTCATCCTCAGTTTTATATCAAGTTCAAGGACTCAGAAAACAAAAACAGGGACTCGGTAAGATGGTTCACTGGGTCAAGGTTGCCACTAAGCCCAACAACCTAAGCTTGAACCCCAGGACTCATATGTTAGAAGGAAAGAACTCTCAAGTTTTCCCCTGGCTACTACTATGAAAATGCAGTGCTGTGTGTGCCACACAAATAAATAAAATGTAAATTTAAAAAAAAAGTTAATTCATTATTAAACATTTACCAAAATCTGTACTGTTGTGATTACATTTCAAGGCATAATATTTCTAGGCAACATATCTTATTTTGTTTGCATATGTGTGTGCTGGGGGTGGGGGTGGGGGGAGATGTACAAGTACACTAGAAGATGTGGAGGCCAGAGGTAAATCTTAGGGCAAGTCCTTTAAGGCTATCATTATACTTAACGCTGATTTACTCAATACTTACAAGTTTCTTTCTAATGTTTTCCAAGGTTAAAAAAGGCAAAGAGCAAATGTGCTTACTTGAATCCCTGCTGGCTCCACGGCTGGCCATACATTCCATAGGCAGGTACTTGCCAACCATTAGGCACATACTGGCCAATCTGTTGTGCATTTCCATACCACTGGCCCCACTGGCCATATGTTGGTGGATATCCAATTTGATTTTGCTATCAATTAAAATTACAACAGATAATTTAGTATTACTTGAAGTTCTTTTTATATAACGTCTTAATATATCACACAGTCAAAGCACAGGGCCATTACCACAACTGAAATAATAGGATAGGCCTGGGGAACACAGCTCAGTGGTAGAACGAGTGCCCAGCATCACAGAGAAAGACCACTGAAAAAAGTGCCATAATGCTACTGTAACTATGTGGTGCAGCCTTTGAAAGGCGCAGGCAAAAACTCATGATAAAGATTGGACTTGCTGTTCATAACTGTTTATGATTGTTTCCTATAGATTGGAAATGTAAGAACTCTACACACATGGTTTAGGGTTTTCTCACTGGCACCTCAATGCTCCATTTACAACGCCCTCACAGAAGTCTCTGTAGGGCTGAGTTTGGACCATTAAAGTTGCTTAGAAAAAAAAAAAAAAGCAACAAAACTAATGCCTGCATATATTTATAGCTTTATTTTTTGTTCAGTTGGGTCAAGCATGCTTGTGAGTTTTCCAAATCAATGTGAATAAATCTACCAAGTATTAAGAAAAGATTTAATACCCTGTTAGGTATGGCGGAACATTTTAAAATGTGTGAGCATGAGTCAACTGAAGCAGTTACACTCATCATGTCACCTCTGCAATCCATGACACACCACTCTGGAACTATAATACTTGTAGGAAGAGCCCTTACAGACTATGACATGAGCTAGAAACTCGTTAACAAGGAGTAGCAATAAGCTTCATTTTAAAGCAACCTCAATACTAGCCCAGCAATTCCATCCCACAGTCAAGGACCTTCTCACCTGTTGCACGGGGTTTATCATATCAAGAGTCTCTTTGCCCCAATAGCATTTCACCACATGCCCTTCAATGGTAGTACCATTAACAGAAACAATCGCGTGTGCTGCACTTTCATGGGAACTGAACCTATTGGGAACAATATTAAGAATTAGCAATATAAATTCTCTTTTAAGTATTTATGAACACAATTTTTAAAATCCAGAAAAATAAACTGGACCATTTTGGGAGAAAAAAAGCAAAGCAAACATGGAAGAAATAGAGGATTCTGAAATAATCCCAACCTACCCAACAAAAAAGTGGCATTATTTCCTTTGCTATGTTTTTTTTCAAAGACCTTACAGCTGTGGAGATGGGAGATTTTTCTTTTTCTTTCTTCCTTTTTTATAAAAAGACAGGGTCTCATGCAGTCCAAGCCACCCTTGAGTTCTCTAATGAAGGCAAGGGTGCCCACGAGCTTCCAATCATCAGGCTCTAAGGGCTGTGCTTATAGATCTGCACCGCCACGCCTGCCACAGGAAATTTGTTTTAATGGTGGGCATGTTTTGTTGGTATTGTGTTGGAAAGAAGGAGTTATAAAAATGTACCAGTAAGTAGCTTTTAAATACAGCATTTGGAAGGCAGAGGCAAGGTGGAGCTCTGTGAGTTCAAGGCCAGCCTGGGCAACAGTGAGATCCTGTCAATAAAAACATGAATAGTAAAAATGAGTACACAGCTATCTGCTAAAGACATTTCTTTCTCTTGGGTTTTAGTATTATCCAGGTATATACACCTGAGCTAGGTCTCAAGTGATCAAGACAAATTCTTAAGAAAACCACTATATTAAATGTTCAAAATTATTTCTGAAGAAAAAAGCTTTGAAAGAGACTACCCCTACCGAACAAATGAATATCCTTTATCTGGGAAGACTCGAATTTCCATTATTTGTCCAAATGGAGAAAAAGTCTGACGCATTAGTTGTTCTGTTAGAAAACAAAAACAAAGAACATAAAAATAATTCACACTATTAAAACCTGTAACTACGGAGCTTTTCAGGGTAAGTCAGTTTCCAGGTGCTACCCGGGCAGACCCCTCCAGTACCTGTCAGCCCCGCCGTCACCCCTCCGCAGTACACAGTGCAGTTGCCGGGGCTAGACTGACTCACAACCTCATCATAGGACAGCTGCTTAGTGCTCGCTGGGGATAGAGAACATTTCTATCTTGAAATCATTACCCATATTAGGAAGCATTAACTCATTAACTACACTAATATAATGGCAGTTTTCCTCAATCAAAATACCTATAAAACACATTACATTTTATTTTAAGATTAAGCCTCCCACCCCAAAATGCATAAACATTACCCCATATGCTCTACTTAACAGGAGACTTGACATTAAAGATAATTATTTAAAAATCACAAAAATGAAAACTAAGTACATTTTGAACAGTAGTCTTGATCTGCTTCTCATCTATTTCTGCAAAAAGTCTCCGGGACAGCTCTAACATTTAAAATCTAGTGTATTTTCTCTCCACAATCCACACTTGCTTCTCTTCTCCAATGCACCTACACTCATATGTACTCTTTGGAGCTGGAGGCTTTCTGGTTGCCCAGTTAGTTCTGATTTGTCTTCCACCAAGCCACTGGCCACCCATCTGCTGAATGGCATTTTCTGCATCCTGTTCCACATATCAGAGACAACAGAGAACCTCCAATTAGTTAACATTACAAACAGCTTACATAAAAAAAATGTGATGCTTTTTGAAGATGTTAAAAAAATGAAAAAGTCCTTATGACACACGCAATATCTAATAGCTTTCCAAAACTGCAATTTTAAATTTCATTTCCTGGATAATAGTTTTGGGGAATGCTAAAAAGGGTAAGGATACGTAGGTGAAGCAGTATACATCTCTCACGGTTTTGGGGCATTACTGAGCAAGTACAAATTGTCAGGTATCTTTTTTTTTTAAAAGGTATTTTTATTTATTTTATTCATATGAGTACTCTGAAGCTGTCTTCAGACACACCAGAAGAGGGCATCAGATCCCATTACAATGGTTGTGAGCCACCATGTGGTTGCTGGGAATTGAACTCAGGACCTCTGGAAGAGCAGTCAATCAGTGCTAAGCCATCTCTCTTGCCCAATTGTCAGGTATCTTGACAAAACATTTTGGGTTTTCTTTTTTTTGGTGATAAATATTTTTACTTTGCACAGTTTGAAACACAGTATCAGTATTTTGCAAGTGTTGGTGCTAAATGACTAAAGAACCAACCAGAATAAAAGAGACTGTTTTCTAGTAAAGGTGCTTATTGTTAGTAAACTAAACAATAGTATATAACAACCTGAATGCTTTCATCCGCCTCTATGGCCCTGTACATGCACTTCTGATTGTGCTCACCCATTTGTTGAAAAAGGAGACAAAGCCATATCCCTTAGACTTCCCGGTAGCCATGTCTTTTACCACACGGGCATCTCTGAAACAGAAGCCACCAGAAACTGAGTTTTGTAAACTGTCCTCTGGGCATAAAATGAGAACCAAATACAATTCATTTTTACATTTCACCTTCACTAACAGTACACCGTTAATAAAAATTCACCTTTTATTCTACTAAACGGATTTATTGGCTAATGAGGGTTAATTTTATAGACATGCAAATCAATGTCTTAAATATAAATCTATATTATAAAGAGAGTTTTTCATTTCAAAATGTTTTATGAACATTAAATATTAAGCATGGTAAAAGCAGAGGTTCCTATGAAGCACTTAGTAATTACAAAGTTCTTAGGTACTTTGGCTTTCTTTAACCATGCAATTTATTTGCTATTTGGCACCATATGCTACATAATCATTTAAAAAATTAAAATACAAAACTGAAAACTAAAGGATTAAAAAGCTGTATACATTCCCTAAGCTAACTACTTCATTTTCTCAGATGAATATATACCTACATTCTGGGCTAGAGTAAATTTTGAGAATTTGACATTCTTAGAAATGCTAAATCATTGAAGGATACACAAACACATTTTACTTTTAAACTAGGTAAGAAAAGATTTTATACTGAATTTCATAACAGCATTCATATTAAGATTGATTGGAAACTACAAGATATGAAATAAAGTTTTAAAAAGTCAGAAAGTAAAAAAGCACGCCAACATTTATCCACTGTGAACCGTAGCTTGTAGTTAGCCAGGGCAATTCTGTCCATTCTTCAGAGACACTCTGCAAAATAACCAGAGCCCTATTATTTGAGATTGAGTAAAAACCCAGCCATGATAGCTAAAACTCCATACCTCAAAAAAAACTGGACTCAATCTGTGTTTCCCAGGCAATCTATTTTAAATTAGCCTAGTATATGTCACAATGCTTGTTCTCTCAAGACACATGAACAAAACAGGCATGTTTACAACAAGAACCCAAGTCAGAAAGCCATGCAATGTAATTGTAAGTATACACAAGCATATTTTAGATCAGTTTAGAAGTGATTTATTAAGTGTAATTAAAAAGATTCTGATGATTAAAGCTACTATAAGTCACTTCTCATTAACTATTACCTACATGGCACACATGCATTTAATTTGGGAGTTGATTTATTTCCCTATCAAAATTTGCTTTATGACTCTAAGCTCAAGAAATGGAAAGGGTTTAAGCTAGGTCAATTAGGAAAAATATTTTTATTTTCATATTAAATATTTAATAGACCACTATTTACCCCACACCTTCTATAAATCAAGCATGGTATAAACCACCTATAGAGACATCTACCGTAGAAACCCTTCAACATTGCTATCAGCCTGTCTCCTTACAAGAAACAACCACGCAAATAAAAACAGAAACATGTTACGTTTTACCAATTGCCAAATAGTTCTGTTAAATTTAGGAAAGCTAACCACCTGTATAAGCTAACATTCAAACACATATTAACTCAATAAAAAGGCCTTATCAAGAAAAAAATTAATATACTAACAATTGTGAACCCATAAGAAAATCCAAATGCTGAGGCTAGGGACATGGCTCAGCAGATAACGTGCTATCATGGAAAGTTCGAGGACCCAAGTTCAGATCTCCAGCACCCACATAAATGGCAGGACAGTCTGTATGCTTGGGACGCAGAGGCGGGGACACTCAGGGTAAGCTGGCTAGACGAGTAGAGTTGGTAAGCGTTAGGTTCTAGAGAGGAACTCTGCCTCAGTGTATTGGGTAGAAAGGGATGGATGCAAATCCTTGATATCAATTTCTTGTCTAATGGGAGCACACATACATTCACTCACACATACATAAAAATACGTGTACAAAAAAATCCAGACCAAAAATATGATGTAGTTACATTAACAAAAAGACTAGTTTATAACTATAAAGACATGAAACTGCTAAGTCTGAATGCCATTTAACTTTACCTATTTCTTTTTACCTGCTGGGATTAAAGGCATGAGCCTCCACCCTGTGTACTTTCTGAATTTCTTTTGTTCTAATCTTACTGCTGGAGGCTCTTTCTAAAAGTATTTGCTAAAGAATTATATAGAGTTTACTTTTATTTTGGTTTTTTGTTGTTGTTGTTGTTGTTTTTTGAGACAGGATTTCTTCTGTGAAGCCCTGGCTACCCTAGAACTCATTTTACATACAAGGCTGGCCTCAAACTCAAGAGATCCACCTGCTTCTGCCTCTTAAGTGATGGGATTAGCCGGGCAGTGGTGGCGCACGCCTTTAATCCCAGCATTTGGGAGGCAGAGGCAGGCCGATTTCTCGTCTACAGAGTGAGTTGCAGGACAGCCAGGGCTACACAGAGAAACACTGTCTCGAAAAAAAAACAAAAAAAAAAGTGATGGGATTAAAGATGTGTGCCACCACCTCGGGCTTTTTTTTTTTTTTTGTAAAACATTGAGAGAGAGAGAAACAGAGAGAGAGAGAGAGAGAGAGAGAGAGAGAGACAGACAGACAGAGAGAGAGAGAGAGAGAGAGAGACAGAGAGACAGAGACAGAGACAGAGAGAGAGTGTGTGTGGCGGGGGAGGGGGGTCAGAGGACAATTTTCAGGAGTCAATTCTCTCCTACCACATGCAGTTTGACGATTGAACTCAGGTCATCAGGTTTGTTAGCAACACTTATCTGCTGAACCACTTTATTAGCCCTTCAGTGATCATTAAACAATCTTTATCTAAATCTAAACCTAAAATTCTCTTTAGAAAAGGTTAATTCAATAAAAACTAAAAAATCCACCAAAATAGCTACTTTATTTGTTCACAGTATTAGAAAAAGTTGTTTTCTTTTCTAGTGCCTCAGAAGTGTCGGTCCTGAAGTATAGTGACTTGCCTGAAGTAAAATGACTTGCCTAGAAAGGAGCACATGGACCAGAAAAGAACTTCTGTCTTTCTGTGACTGAGGACAGGATGAAACTGACCAAGATTCTCTATACTAAACTGAAAACACACAAGATTCTGCAGAGTGGAACCCTCACAGCTTGAGAGGCAAAGTTAGTCAGACCTGCCGAGTCCAGATACTAGAAAGAAACCAACCACTACTGAAATCCTAACAGAGATTATAACAAACAACCAAGAAATTAAAGCCTCACTATTTTCTTAACTAGTTCTCACAAAGAAAAATGTCATGTAACGGAAGAGTCCATTTGTAAGCTGTCCTAGCCTCAAGGTGACTCTCTCACCAGCCAACTTCAACTCTCAACTGGAAACTCACCTCAATATGCTGTAAGTATCTACTTTTCAATCTCCTCAACTTTATTTACTGCTTTGTTCAAACCAGCTATAGCTAGAATTCCTTTTTATTTTTGTTGTAGTGACACAGTAACAAAGGAATTAGGAACCCTACAATACTTTCCCTAAACTCAGCAGCTGATTCTGAGTAACTACTAAAATTGCTTGTTATTCTTACTGTGATACAGCATGCTTTTCAGACTTTTAAAATTCTTCTGTGATAAATACTACCATGAATAAATATAGACAAAGGGCCTAAAATGCATGGCTACTATCAAATTTAAGGAAGACAGTCTTTCACAAAATAGTACAAACACTATTGTTAGTTTTTTAAAAGGGAAGAGAGGTTAAGTGCCAAGGAAGGAATATTTAACATCTGTTTTTTCAATCTAAACTGTTCAGGTTTTGTGTTGTTAAATTAACATAAAATGCATGGAATCATGCAAGCGCCTGAATAAGTCCTTCAGTTATGCCCAGCACCTCAGGGGTTGAAATGTGCAGGAGCGCACTCTGAGGAGTCCTTCTGACTGAGCAAGGCCTACAGTCACTGAGACCACTCATCCGGGACTACACTGCCTTCAGACTCTTGGATGACCTCTAAACAATGGAATGTGCTATATTTAAAGTGTTAAAATTAATGTTCACAGTCAAAACAAAGTTATAGTTATTATTACATAAAAAAAATCACTGCTAATTAAGTGTTATATTTATCTTTTATTACTTACGAAATTCTTCCAAACGGTGCAAAAGCTGCTTTGATGTCTTCGGTTGTGATTTCTGGACTGAGGTCACCAACAAACACATGGAAATGATCTTACAAAGGAAGGAGGGGAGTGAAAAGAAAAATACAACTTCAGAACTTAAATACTACAAACTGATCCAATAAAGTATTCTTAAAGTAATGCACAGACTATATAATCAAGTATAAATAAAATACTATCCTCGCTATAAAGTCCTATCAATCTTAAACATAACATGAAATCAAAGTCAACAGTATAGCAGTCCTCTAAAGGACTGGCAGCTACTGGAGGCCGGCAGGCACTGTCTACTTGCAGTCATTACAGTCATTACAAGGAAACAAACTAGCAACATAAAAACTGTCAGTTCTGCAAAAAAAAAAAGTAAGACTTAAGTTATCATTCTAATAGGACTTATTTAATGTTACTCATTTTATTACTACATCTAGGCTTTATAAATTACAATTAACTACAGTACTGAGAGTTATAAAAACTAGAGTTGCCTTATTTAAGGCAAGTTACTGAAGCTAGCTACATGAAATACTTGGTTTAGCCATTATTTTGTGAAGAACAATCAAAGAAATACCTTGCATTGCAACAGTTTGATGTTAAAGTATTTGACAGTTTTCTCAAAAGCCAACAGTTTTGGTTGCCCAGACATTACACCATTCAGTTTATGTGAATCCATGTGCAAGTGAACTAAGACTGAAGGCAACAGAAGGAAAACAGTAATCCCTTCACTTTATATCGGCACCATCAAAAAAGCACTGGAGAAAAATAACCATCCCATATATGAAGCCTTGAAAAGCCAAACTTTCTGAGGAACACTTTACAATGGACATATACATCAACTTTGACAAAGTAGATTTGGAAAGAGAAGTTACCCCTATTTGCAGGCCTTAAGCAACACACTGGGTTGCTCTTCTGGAAACACTGTTTCAGGAGCACCTTGAGCACTGGAAGATCTGGGTATGAAGCCCAGGTGGCCTCAGGGAAGTAGGGTATCTTGCCCTTTAGGTGGTGAAAGTATTTCTAAGACATCAGCTGCTACCAAGGGGGACAGAGAGCTTGAACTAGCAACAAAGTCGTGGATAAGCCACACTTGGTCAACAATGGGAAGAAGGAAAAAATATTGCCAGAAACAAATAAAAATACTATATATTTCCGCCCCACTCCCCCCAACCAATATCAAATTAAAAAACTTGAGGTGGTTAGTGAATACCCTTTCAAGAGAGTTCATTTTATGTTTAAGAAGATACAATTACCTTGTGAACGCTGTGTGCTGACAACGGTACTACCTGATGACAAAGATTAGATTTGTTCTTAAATTTATTAACACAAACATATTAAATCATATCAGGATAACGATCAAAATATTACTGCAAACATGTATGATGTTATATGCTTTACAATAGAACTATGGGGTATAAGACAACAAATGCCCATAGGGCTTCAAATGTACTTACTGCTTGTATCTTTCTTTTGACTGCTAGGGGTTGTTGCCCAATTGACTTTCACTTCCTAAAAAAAAATATATTCCATAAAGATAAAGCTCAAAATCAAGTTTTCCTGTGTCATAGCAGCGAGAGACAGTGCAGGAGACACCTGTGCTCATTTCAGTCTCAACATTCTTCTTCTGGCCTAGTGTGACAAATTCTAACTGGTAAATACAGATCTTTGTTGTTCTTTAAGATTTACTTATTTATGTGTATAGGTGTTTTGCCTTAATCTATATCTATGCACATTTGAACTGATTACCAGACACACCTGTAGAGAAGCCAAAGAGGGCACTGGGTCCCAGGACCTGGAGTTATAGATGATTGTGCTCAAATCCAGATTCTCTGGAAGAGTACCAAGTGTGTTCTCAATCACTGAGCTCTCGATATAACTAACATGTTTTTCATTTTTTCTTTTTTGGGGGGCATGGGCTAGGTCTGGGGAGTAAGCCTAAAGCCTCACAAATAGTATGCAAGCAAGCAATCTCCCACTGAGCAGCATTTTTGGCTCTGCTCCTCTCTGCATATTATTCTAAGATGAGTCACCAAGTCAGCCGGGCTAAGTTTCAATTCACTCTATAGCCTAGGTAAGCCTTGAACTAGCAATTCTCTTGCCTAAGTATGTAGGCCCAGCTAATTTAGGTATATTTGACAAATCCCAATCTTTGCACATTTCTGCTAATGTACAAGTAACTTTTTTTAACCTTTCAGTTCTGCCTTGTCCTTTTAATTTTTTTGAGACATAGTCTCATTATGTAGTACTTACTATCGTGAAACTCACTATGGAGACCAGGCTGGTTTCCAACTCACTGAGATCCACCTGCCTCTGCCTCCCGAATCTTCGATTAAAGGTGTGCACCACTGCACATCTTTCATTTTTTTTTTTTTTTTTTGGTTTGTTTGCTTTTCTGTTTGGTTTCTTTTGTTGTTCTTGAGATAGGGTTTCTCTGTGTATTCCTATCATTCCCTCTGTAGATCAGGTTGGCCTTGAACTCAGAGATCCACCTGCCTCTGCTTCCCTAGTGTTTTAAAGATATACACCACCACTCCCAGCCACAAATGGATTTAAAGATATCCATCCATTTCCCCTGGATGCCTCTCCATTGGTATTCCATATTAGTTATGTATTATCCAATTTTTTTTTATTTTTTTATTTTATTTTTTTTTTATTTTTTATTTTTTGGTTTTTTGAGACAGGGTTTCTCTGTGTAGCCTTGGTTGTCCTGGAACTCACTCTGTAGACCAGGCTGGCCTCGAACTCAGAAATCCGCCTGCCTCTGCCTCCTAAGTGCTGGGATTAAAGCCGTGTGCCACCACCGCCGGGCCGTATTATCCAAATTTGAGTAGTTCTGTAACTATCTAGTATTTAGTATATGCACAGCACTATGGAGAAAAGGAGTTAATATAGGTCTCTGGTTTCTAGAGGCTTTAGCCTCACTTCTCTTTTCTTTCCTTCTTCTCTCTTTCTCTTTTTCTCTCTCCCTCTCTCTCTCTCTTTTTTTTTTAAGATTTATTTATTTTATTTATGAGTACACTGTCGCTGTCTTCAGACACACCAGAAGAGGGCATTGGATCTCATTACAGATGGTTGTGAGCCACCATGTGGTTGCTGGGAATTGAACTCAGAACCTTTGGAAGAATAGTCAGTGCTCTTAACCGCTGAGCCATCTCTCCAGCCCCTCTCTCTCTTTCTTCCATTCTAGACTATGTAGCATCAGTTGGCCTTGAACTCATAGAAATCTGCCTCCCTCTGCTCCCTGACTGCTGTGATTAAAAGGCTGGGCCCCATATCTCACCTGGTCATGGAGGGCAAGCTGGCCCTGGGAGCCAGCCCTGACTCTTGACCACAAGCAGGAGAGCTGGCCCTGCCCCTCATCCAGGCCAAGCTGAAGAGCTGGCCCTGGTGGCCCTGGAGAAGGAGAGCTGGCAGGCTGAAAAACACAGCCACCATCAGGCTCAGATCAGGGCCTTGAGTTGGCCCACTCCAACATCTATCCCATCTACGATCTGCTGGAGTACATGAAGGAGCTGGTTCTGTAGAATCAAAGCTGTAGGATATCTAACACCAGAATATCCCAGAGGAGTCCTAGTGAGGATACAGTATTGATAGTGTAGCAGAAGCCAGAGTCCTCCAACCACACCAATGACCATTGTAATGAATATTTACAAATAAAGCTGTTTGGGCAAAAGGGTATACTGTGTGACACACCATAATGAGATTTTTTGTCTTTTAATGATTTTGTTTTGATGCTTTTTTTCCTTTGGGTGGAGGGCAGGTTCCAAGGGTGGAGGGTGTATGGAGGGATGAGGTGGTGAGTGGGATTGGTGCGCATGATATGAAATTTACAAAGAATCAAAAACAATGTATGTGCCACTATGCTGAGCTCCTTTTTTTTTTTTTAATTTAGATCTTTATTTATTTATATGTGGGTGTTTTGACTACATGTACATCTGTGCATCATGTGTGTGCAGTATCCGCAAAGGCAAGAAGAAAACATTAGATCTCCTATGACTGGTGTCACAGATAATTGTGAGCTACCATGCAGGTGCAAGGCTCAAACCCAGGTCCTCTGGAATAGCCAATGTTCTTAATGCCAAGCCATCTCTCCAGCCCCATTTTACCTTTTTAATACAAATACAAACAGCTGACCCTTTGCCACAAAGAGAATATAATGGTTCTAAAACAGAAACAAGGTAAATTTCAATTTAAAACTTTCTATTCCAAGACCTGGGTATGTAGCTCTGTTGTAGAGTGCTGTTTGAAGCCCTGGTTCCACCCCACACACTGCATGAAACTGGGCGTGGTGACATACACCTGTAGTCCCACCTGGGAGGCAGAAGTAGGAAGATGAAAGAGACAACTGTCTCCAGTGCAGTCCGCTGGCTATGATCCCGACAGCTTACCTTACCCATTATCTTCCGCCCGTTCATGGCAGCCAGGGCTGCAGCTGCATGGCGATGCTCGTGGAACTCCACAAAACAGTAAGGGTCATTTCCTGCCGTCTGTCAGAGAAGAAATTCACAAGTCCATTTTGAGCTTTACTCTTCCATTTAAAATAAAGATTTACCCTTCACCATATAAACTTCTACAGTTAGCAAAGCATAGAGAATGACTTGTTCATTCCATACATACATTTTCAGATTAAAAAAAAAAAAAAAAAAAAAAAGCCGGGCGGTGGTGGCGCACGCCTTTAATCCCAGCACTTGGGAGGCAGAGGCAGGCGGATTTCTGAGTTCGAGGCCAGCCTGGTCTACACAGTGAGTTCCAGGACAGCCAAGGCTACACAGAGAAACCCTGTCTCGAAAAACCAAAAAAAAAAAAAAAAAAAAAAAAAAAAAAAAAAAAAAAAAAACGTAAATACCAGAGCCAGGTGATGGTAGCACAGGCCTTTAATCCCAGCACTCTGGAGGCAGAGGCACGCAGATCTCTGAGTTCGAGGCCAGCCTGATCTACAGAGTGAGTACCAGAACAGCCAAGGCTACACAGAGAAACCCTGTCTCAAAAGGCAAACAAACCAAAAACTAAAACCAAAAACAAGGAAATACCAAGTATGATTACTCCATAGCTCCCTTTTTGTTTCTTCTTGCAGTGCTATAGATCAGACCCAGGGACTTAGAGCCACTATATAAATGCTCTCCCATAAGGTACACGCCCACCCTGTATATTACTTTTTATTGCTACAAACTTAGACATCTTACTGCTTCTAACTTGTGAAACATAGAAAACCTTTTTTTTTTTTTCCTCTCTTTCCGAGACAGGGTTTCTCTGTGTAGCCCTGGCTGGCCTAGAACTCCCTCTGTAGACCAGGCTGGCCTCGAACTCAGAAATACGCCTGCCTCTGCCTCTCAAGTGCTGGGATTAAAGGTGTGTGCCACCACTGCCCGGCAACAATAGAAAATCTTAACTAATCTTCTCCAGACTGTTTTAAACTAGGCTCTGGACACTAACAGGTTCTGATAATATTTACAATAGGTTTTAGAATATGAACTTCTGGTACAAATTCTTTGCCTATTGAGAAGCGTTTTAAAATTTCTTCCCTTGGGAGCTACAGAGTTGGCTCAGAGGTTCCGAGTACTGTTGCTCTTGTGGAGGACCAATGTTTGTTCCCCAGCACTTACACAGTAGCTCAGAAAAATCCATAAACCTCAATTTAAGGGAATCTGACACCATATTCTCACTTCCATGGGCATGAGGCATGCAACACACTCATATGAAATAAAAAGTTTAAATGTGAGGATAAAATTCTCTACCTGTAATCCCAGTACCAGGAATGCTGACATCTTGGTTAAGTCTAAAGCCAGTCTGGATACTTAGTAAGACTCTCTCAAAAGACAAAAAACATCCTTCTTTTCTGCTGGTGACTGGGATATAATAAACAAAACCTGGATTTTTCTACTCCTAGTGTTGGAGTCCAAAATCCAGGACGTTGTTCGCTAAGGAAGCACTCTACCACTGAGGAAACCCTTTGTTTAAAGCAAGATGTTGTTTGTTTAGGTATTTATTGACAGTTTTTCTGTGGAGCCTTGGCCAGTCTAGAACTTACTATGTAGTTAGAGTGACCCCCGACCTGCAGTGATCCTCTGTTCCCTGCTGACTGAGTTCTGAGATTACAGGCATGCACTGACACCTGGCTTCAAGATATTTTATGATAAATTAAAGCAGAAAACACATCTAATAATCTGGAGTTAAAAGTGCAGAATAATAAATGACTTTATAATGCATGTAATTCATTGTAAGGCTTTTTAAGAATTATTAAAGGAAACTAATTCAAAATTTTAGAGCATAGAGATAAACATAAAATTCAGTAAATACTCTTGTATTCTAGAATAATTGAGATTCTGTGGGGCAATAATAGCACATCTATCATCCTATCATTCAAGAGACAGAACGTTTCAAGTCTCAGGGCAGTCTGAATTAATTACACAGCCCATACCTCAAAAATAATAGATAGATAGATAGATAGATAGATAATTGTCATTCTGTGGTGGCATACTGTAATATTAGCACTTGAGAAGCTAAGTCAAGAAGACTACAGCTTACATAGCAAGTTCCAAGTTATCTTGGATTACAGTATAAGACCCTGTCTACTATGTATACACAAGGAACCAACAATGCTGACAGCTGACCTGCACATACAAGCCCATTTACCTTGTAAATTTATATGTATATTTACACATATACAATCAACTTTGTTTTAAAAACTAGATATTATTCGTAGTTAACACCAACCATATGAATAAGTTTTTATACATTAAGGTCTGATAGGTATTCAAGAAAACCTTTAAAAATGAAGCTTAAAAAGTTTTTTGTTACATATTTTTTCATTATAAGTCTACCCCAATTCCTAGTCTAATAACTGAACTTATAGGTCATTCAGCCAATTAACCCTAGAGGTAAAACAGTTCTGACGCACTCACCTTACAAGAGTGCATACCCACCATTCACTTAGCAAAAGAAACCTGACTGCCTGCTAAACAGGTTAATTACAAATTTACTAAGACCCCTATGAATCTAGACATTAGTGAAGAAGTTCTGTAGTAACGACAGCTTTCCTTAGTATGTTAAGGAAGGAAGGAAGGAGGAAGAACAGTAATTGAGTGAAATACCCTTACATCCATAATCATTTTGCAGTTTTTACAAGGTCCGATCTGGCTAAAGAGCTGGAGGATGAGAGCTTCTGTCACATCTCGAGAAAGGTTACCGACATATCTGGAACAGAGAGAAACAATTTACCATTTTATATTTATGTTTTGCTAAGCATGGCACATCATACCTGTAATCCCAACCTGCACAGGTTCAAGCCATCTAGGCCACATGCTGAGCTCTAGACCATTAGGGTTATAGAATGAGCTCCTGACCAAGAGTAAAATCTTTTTTTTTTTTTTTTTTTGTTTGAGACAGGTTTCTCTGTATATCCCTGCTGTCCTGGAACTCACTCTGTAGACCAGGCTGGCTCGAACTCAGAAATCGGCTGTCTCTGCCTCCAATGAAAATTCTTTTGTTGAATTTTGCTTGTTGAAAAATAAATTTTGAGCTGGGCAGTGGTGGCACTCGCCTTTAATCCCAGCACTCGGGAGGCAGAGGAGGTGGATTTCTGAGTTCAAGTCCAGCCTGGTCTACAGAGTGAGGTTCCAGGACAGCCAGGACTACACAGAGAAACCCTGTCTCAAAAAAAAAAAAAAAAAAAAAAAAAAGAAAAGAAAAATAAATTTTGGGAGCAGCCTAGATATATCTTTGACTCTTTCAAGATGAAACAAGTACCTGTATAAGTCCATAAAGTAAATTTTTTTTCTTCTTCTAGTTTCTTTTTTTCTAGTGTTCAGGACAGAGCCACTGAGACCATGAGGGTGCTGGAGGAAGAGGGCAAGGGAGAAGCACTGAGAAGCAACACTAAGGAGGGGGTAGGAAAGGTGGGCTTGGAAAGCGACCATATATCTAATGGCAATTTAGTCATGCTGGAGCCGACTACTCCAAAAATGAGACTTACAGGGGTAAGTGAAGCACTTTCCTTGCCTTTTGAGCAAGAGTTCAGAACAGCTGAGATAATAAGGGCTTAGGGACTGAGGGGACACTCTTTGCAAAAAAGATCTGAAATTCATGTCTACACAGTATGAGGTCAGTCTGGGATACACAAGATCTTGCTTCAGAGAGGGAGGAAGAGAGGAAGAAAAAGAGAAAGAGAGAGGGAGGAGGCAGGCAACCAGATGTACTGGCACATGCCTGTAACCTCAGCCCTTGTGAGGTTGAGGTGTTCAAAACCAGTTTGGAACACATAAGGAAACAGTGTCTCAAATGTGGGGACAGGGAGAGCAATGAAATCAACGAGCAAATCTTCCTTATGCAAACAGCATGAGGACTGAACCAATTCTCAATAAGTTTAATTGATAAAGTTGGCCTCAAATTTTATAAACAGTGCTGTTTGCTGTTTCAAGTCTATTTCGCTGAATAAATACTAGCTCTCAACAGAAAGTAGAAACAAATGTGCAATCTGCAGATCCTTCCTGTGCTGGAGCGAAAAAGTAAGTACTTTGTACTTTAAAATGTTTGGCTTTCTTTTCTTCTTTTAAAGATAGGGTTATGATAATGTGGCCCATGGTATTCTCAAGCTGCCATTAATTCTCTCGCCTCAGTCTTCTGTGTGCTAGTTTACAGACATGTCCTACTGTATATGGCCTTTAATGAAAGAATTTATAGTTTATATCTTGTCTTATTTTTACTTACAAATGTTTCCTTAAGCCAGATGTAATAGCACAGATCTGCAATCCTAGCACTAATGAGGCTGAGACAAGAGAACAGTGAGAAAGGTCAGGCTGGGTTACTCAGTGAGACCCTGAAATGAGAAAGAGACAGAGCCTCAAGGAAATAAATCTGGTGGCAAGTCACAAGGGGAACCTATAAGCATGCCAACAACAGGTGTGCTGAGATACCCGACCCCAGTGGAAGATGTGGTGCAGTATCCTTCCAGGGATGGGGTGAGGCAGACTATCATTTGATTTTGAAATGTGGGCTAAAAGTTGTCTCTTTCCAAAATAATTTTTTTTTTTTTTGGTTTTTTGAGACAGGGTTTCTCTGTGTAGCCCTGGCTGTCCTGGAACTCACTCTGTAGACCAGGCTGGTTCGCAAACTCAGAAATCTGCCTGCCTCTTCAAATACACTTTTAAATAAATTTCTCATGTGATTACACTACTCAACTTTTTTTTTTCTTGTGACTTACACTTACTCTCTCGACAAAAACTTTCTTCTGGAGCAGTTACAAGCCAAGATTCCTTGTCATATATCTATGAGAACTGAACCTCGGGTCTTTACCATCCCCAACCTTTCAAAACTATTTTCATTAATATGTGAGATGCAAAAATATCCAATTAAAAAAAAGGGGGCAGGGGGAAAATGAGGTAAGGGGAGAACATCTGAAATGTAAATAAAATATCCAATTAAAAAAAAAAAATATGAGCTGGGCGGTGGTGGCGCACGCCTCTAATCCCAGCACTTGGGAGGCAGAGACAGGCGGATTTCTGAGTTCAAGGCCAACCTGGTCTACAGAGTGAGTTCAGGACAGCCAGGGCTACACAGAGAAACCCTGTCTCGAAAAAAACAAAAACAACAACAACAAAAAAAAAAAAATATGTGAGATGCGGTTTTGTTAAGTTGCAGAGGCAGGCCTTGAACTTGCAATTCCTGACTTACTTTCCAGAGTAGTCAAGATTACAGGCTGTACCACCAGGCCTGGCTCTACGCCCTCCAAATACCATACTGGCATTTACTGCAGTCCTTTGGAATTATACACCAATACTGTGCAGAACTATAAAGTCAAGTCAGGTGTAGAAAAGGTTAAATACTAATGTCAGTGAGATGAAAATTGTTATCTTTGGTCTGTTGTGCTGTTATGTAACAAATATGTGAGGCTGGGTCACACCCACAGGTTGGTTTAGCTATGATTCCGATGGCTGGAAAATTTAAACATGACACTGGCGTATTTGAGACTGCATGTTGAACCTGGGTTGGTTTCACTGATAACAACTAAGTCTACTAATCTTTTCCCAAGATAGTGTTCTTATGACTTCACAGCCTTTAATTAGGATTCATTTTGTTTTGATTTTTTTTTTTTTTTTTTTGGTTTTTCGACACATGGGTTTCTCTGTGTAGCCCTGGCTGTCCTGGAACTCACTCTGTAGACCAGGCTGGCCTGAACTCAGAAATCCGCCTGCCTCTGCCTCCCAAATGCTGGGATTAAAGGCGTGCGGCCACCACCGCCCGGCTGTTTTGATTTTTTTTTAAACAAGGTTTTGCTAGATAGTTCAGACTAGTCTGGAACTCTTAATCTTCCTACTGCCACCTCTGAAATGCTGGAGTTACACACACACATACAGGACCCACCTCTTAAAGGGTCTACAATCTCCTAACACAATCATACAAGGGCCCAAGCTTCTGGAGCATGAACTTTTTTAGGGGAGGAACCCCACAATCATCCATCCATCTCCATCCATCCATCTACCTATCAAACACACACACGCACAGTCTTCTTTGGAAGTTGGGTAAACTAATATATTAGGTAATATTGTATCTAGAACTGAAGCTATAACCAAGCTGGGAAAGTAGGCACTACTGGAACCCCTGCTTTTGAGTGTCACCAGTACACAGGACATGGACATGTATATGTACACACACATCAGTGTATGAATGTAACCTCAAGGTGAAAACAGACTATGACTACCTAAGAGAACGTTCTTGTTCTTATACAGTATTGGAGATTTAAGTGTCATCATTTTGAACTAAGACACTTCAGTTAAAAAAGAAAGAAGGTCTCGAAAGACCAAAAAAAAAAAAAAAAGAAGGAAGGAGACAGAGAAACAGAAACACAGAGAGAGAAAGAGAGAGACAGAGAGACAGAGAAAGAGGGGGAGGGAGAGAATAAAACAAAAACATGGTTGGCTGATATGGCAGCACATGCCAGTAATTCTAGAACTTCAAAGCTAGCCTGAGTTATACAAAGACCTATTCAAACAAACAACAACAACCAAAAACAAACAAAACAAAAACAACAACAACAAACAACAAAAAAAAAAAACCCAACCAACCAAAAAAAAAAAAAAAAAAAACCAACTAAATCTGAGCTAGCAAGATGGCTCAGTGAGTTATGGCACTTGACATAAAGTCTGACCACCCAAGTTTGATTCCTGGGACCCACATGATGAAGACCAGTCCCAACCCAGTGTGCTTTGACACCCACCCCCACAAACACGTACCAAGTCATGCACACAAATATATAAATGAATGCAATCTAAAAATGTAAAAACCAACCAACCAAGAAAACGAAACCCCATGTGGAAACGTAAATAACACACAGCTGGCTAAACGGGAGTCAACTGGTAATTCCACAGGAAAGGTAGCTAGTTTTCAGTGCCCCTTTCTTGTAACTTTTCTGTAGCTTTTCTAAATGATTATCACCTAACAAGCTAGAGTTGACTGTAAGGGCACCAATACTACAGTGACAACATGACAGCTCTGTCAGGACAGAGTTCATTCAACTCAATGTACCACAACTGAAGCTAGGATGTGCTAGGCAAGCAACTTTATCCCCTGAGCAACATGGAGTTTTGAAGTAGAAAGCTATGTTTTCAGATAGCTGTAAAAATCAGTATGGTGTAGGAACACTTCTGTAATCCCATCATTTGGGAGGCAGAGGTAGAAAGATCAGAGTCAAGGACAAGCAACTACATGAGACCCTGTTTCAACATTCCCCACTCCTGTCTAAAATTGAAGTTATGAAAATGGAATCCAAAACTCTTGAAATATTCATTTTTATTTATATAGCTCTAGATAGTTAATTTACAAAAGAATTTACAAAGCAGAACATTAAACTGGACTTGTCTTTTGCTACATTATACTGTGTTATTTTAAAAGGGAAAGACTGAAAATCTGAGGGAAAAGCATAAGTAGATTTTTTTTTTAAATGTATGTAAACCCACTGTCGCTGTCTTCAGACACACCAGAAGAGGGGCATCAGATCCTATTACAGATGGTTGAGAGCCACCACGTGGTTGCTGGGAATTGAACTCAGGACCTCTGGAAGAGCAGTGAGTGTTCTTAATTGCTGAGCAAGCTCTCCAGCCCCTGTATAAGTAGATTTTAAACTAATGATAAGTTCTTTATAAGCAGAGATTTTGAAAAATTATTAGGTAACTACTATCTAGAACACTGGTTCTCTACCTGTGGGGTCAGGACCCTTTGGTGGATGGGCAACCCTTTCATAGGGGTCTAATACCAAATATCCTGAGCATCAGATATTTACATTACAATTCATGACAGTAACAAAATTAGTTATGAAGTAGTAATGAAAATAATTTTATAGATGGGGGCCACCATAACATGAGGAACTCATTTAAAGGGTAGCAGCATTAGGAAGGTTGAGAACCACTGGTCTAGAAGAACCCTGACTGGAATATATCAAGCCCTAATGAGAGGCTAGAGAGATGACTCAGAAGCTAAAAGACTTGCTGCTCTTGCAGATGACAAAGGTTCAAATCTCAATGGGATCCGATGCACTCTTCTGGTGTGTCTGAAGAGAGCAAGAGTGTACTCATATATAGAAGATAAATAAAAATTTAAAATTATATTGAATATATATAAATCTTAAAAACAAAACAAAAACCAACTAGAGTTGGGCATGGTGGTACATGCCTTTAATCCCAGTATTTGGGAGGCAGAGGCAGTTGGAGGTCAGTCTGGTCCACTAAGTGAGTCCAGGGACAGCCTGTCTTGAAAAACCAAAAAAGAAAAAAAGAAAAAGAAACCAGAGGGAAAGGTTAATCTGGGAGGAAGAGAAAGAAGAGGCTGGCCTGGTCTACATAGGGAATTTCAGGAAAGCAAGGGCTACAGAGTAAGAGCGTGTCTTTTTTTTTTTTTTTTTGGTTTTTCGAGACAGGGTTTCTCTGTGTAGCCCGGCTGTCCTGGAACTCACTCTGTAGACCAGGCTGGCCTCAACTCAGAAATCCGCCTGCTTCTGCCTCCCAAGTGCTGGGATTAAAGGCGTGCGCCACCAGCATGTCTTAACAAACAACACACAAAACAAAATCCCTGGGGGTGAGGGCTGGCAAAATGGCTCAGTAGGTAAGGGTACTTGCTGCCAAACATCTGAGTTCAATCACTGGAACTCACCTATAAAAGGAAAGACCTGCTCACAAAGATGTCCTCTGACTTCCATCTCCCACCTCAAATCAAATGTCTTTAGTCCCAGCACTTGGGAGGCATGATCATCACAAGTTTGAGGCAGCCTTTCAAACAAAAGGGAGATTTTGTCTCAAAAGAAACTGTAAAATACTATAGACTTTAGACTTGAATGTAAGTTTTTTTTTGGTTTGGTTTGGTTTTCTGAGACAGAGTTTCTCTGTGTAGCCTGGCTCTCCTGGAATTCACTCTATAGGCTAGGCTGTCCGCAAACTCAATGATCCTATGGGCTTTGCCTCTCCAGTGCTGGAATAAAGCATAAGCTACCTTGTTGGTGTCAATCTAATCTTTAAGAATAAACAAGCACAAGGCCAAGCTAGGCTACATAGTAAGGCACAGTCTGGGAGATGGAGAGATGGCTCAGAGGTTAAGAGCACTGGCTGCTCTTCCAAAGGTCCAGAGTTTAATTCCCAGCAACCACATAGTTGCTCACAGCCATCTAGAATGAGATCAGATGCCCTCTTCTGGCTTTGCAGGTATACATGCAGACAGAATACTGTATACATTATATATAATACATTATAATACGTATATATATGCACAGTCTCAAAAAATAAAAAATAAAAAACCTAGAAGGAAATAAAAAGAAACAAAGAAAGAAAAAGTATAACTGTGCCCAAAAGAGAACGAGATGTTATTTCATAGACATTATAAGGTCAAACTGTCTGGAGAGAAGTGGGGGCAGATAAAAATTACAAATACACAGGGTGGTACAAAGAGAAAGTCCAGATCAGCATTCAGCAATTATTTAGCTGCAGGCTGTCAGTGATGCTATAAAATTCATAGACCTATAATCCTAGCAGCTGCAAAGGCCACACAGTAACTACACAGCTGTCTCAAAAGAGTACCTATTTGCATTTGACAGTAAATCACACAAAAGATGTTAGAGTGGATCTGAGGAAATCCATCAGCTAACACTAACACTATGTTTTTCTAGTTTAGTGTAGTTTTTAGTTTACAAATTAAAAGTTTTTTTTAAATTTATTTATTATAAGTACATTGTTGCTGTCTTCAGATACCCATAAGAGGGCATCAGATCTCATTGCAGATGGTTGAGAGCCACCATGTGGTTGCTGGGATTTGAACTCATGAAAAGCAGACAGTGTTCTTCTTAACCACTGAGCCATCTCTCCAGCCCACAAATTCAAAGTTTTAAAGTGACCAAGGCCAATTTAGACTTACTGTATTTTTACTTTTATTTATTTTTTAAAGATTTATTTATTTCATTTATGTGAGTACATTGTAGTTGTCTTCAGACACATCAGAAAAGGGCATCTTATTACAAATGGTTGTGAGCTACCATGTGGTTGCTGGGAATTGAATTCAGGACCTCTGGAAGAACAGTAAGTGCTCTTATCCCCTCAGCCATCTCTCCAGCTCCATATTTTATTTGGACAAATTCAAACTTACACATGGGAATAATAATATGTGTACACAACCCAACCACTCACCACAAATCTTTTAACTATACCTTGAATATTCCTGAAAATTATCTTGCTGAATAAACATTTGGTTTTTCTTACAATATATTTTCAAAGTATTGCTGACAATCTTTAACTTAATAAGGTGTCATTGCTGAAAACAGCAAATGAAGAAGCTTCCTCTGAGTAATTAGAAACACAGGTGAGAGTAAAACAGGCCACTCCCAAAGTAAAGTCTTGACTTCTTCAACTGTACCAGATTTGAAAAACAAGTGTGCTTACTTACCATGCACCAGACTGTGGCTGAGAATATATCTTAAAATAGAAAGCCCTGACTTCCAGTCACTAAGGTGAGCACTTCAAACTTAAAAACACTATTGGGAACATTTTTAAAGTTAGTACCTACCAATATTTAATCAATACTGGCTGAGCGGTAGAATGAAGTTTTGACTGAAGGGGTAGGAGCAGCAGGGGAAGGGATAATAGGGCATTTTAAATCATGGACTACTTTCAGAAGAAAACTCTTGAATGGAATGCTTTACTGAAGGATGCAAAGAAAGACTAGTCACTGCTGTAGCAGTTAACAAAATTGTGGGGTTGTTTTGTTTTTTCTTTTCCAAGACAGTATCTCATCGTGTAGCCCTGGCTGTCCTGGAACACACTCTGTACCTGAGACTGGCCTCAAACTCAGAAATCCGCCTGCCTCTGCCTCACAAGTTGCTGAGATTAAAGATGAATGAGACTATGCTCGGTAAGGATTTTTTTCTTAAAGTATAAGATTTTGAGTAAGCTGTTGGAATATTAAGCTTAGCTTTCCTTTGATTATAAAATGCCTTTTCCCTTAGTTCTAATAAAGACTAAATGAGCATGTTAAGCATCTGGCACAAACTAAGGATCTATCCAACTTTCTATGAATGAATGGACTCCAATCAATACTTCCCTGTTCTCAATATAGTGCTATTTAAATGCCTGCTTTGGAAATGATAGCATGTCCTTATTGGATATTTCCATGTATGTACTAAAATGGTTATGTTACCATCCATATATTTCTGCAATTTTTAAAATTAAAAAATATATATAAGATTTTTATATAAAGCATGGCTGGAGAGATGGCTCAGCAGTTAAGAGCACTTGTTCTTGAAGAGGGCCTTGGTTTGGTTCCCAGCACCTACACGGTGGCTCACAACCACCCCTGACTCCAGTTCCAGGCGATTCATTGCCTTCTGACTTCTGAAGGCACATACATACATGCAAGCAAAATACTCTAAAACAGATATGAAGCTTTAAGAAAGTTTTCAAGTATCTTATAAAGACACCAAAAAGCATAGCAGCATGAATTCCAAAATGCTAAGATGAAAAAAGGGAAAATTTCCTACAAATATGTGTTTAATAGATTTAGGAGTATTCACCTATAGATACAATCTTTCCAAAAACAAATGGTCATGCCCTAAGTATTGCATCCTTACTAGAAAGCTACTTCAAGGTTCCGTAAACTAGCAAGATAATTAATATATCAAGAAAAGTGTAAATGTGGTATAGTGGTACAAGCCTGTAATACTAGCACTTGGAAAGCAGAAGCAAAAACAGGACCTTCACAAGTTTGGAACCCATCCTTGTGTACAGTTCTGAGCCAGTATACGTATAGTTCAAGGATAACTTGGGTTACACATAAGACCCTATTTCAAAAAAAAAAAAAAGTAACTATATTTCACATATACATTAACATAGCAACTTGAAATTTAAATTGGGGCAAAGCATATGGTACAGACTTTAATCACACTGTTAAGAAGGCAGAGGCAGGCAAGTCTCTGTGAGTTTTAGGTCAATCTGGTTGTAACAGTGAGTCTCAGCCAGCCAGAGATACATAGTGACACCCTGTCGCAATAAAACAAAACAAGAAGAGGAGTGGTGGCGCATACCTTTAATCCAGCACTTGGGAGGCAGAGGCAGGAGGATTTCTGAGTTCGAGGCCAGCCTGGTCTACAGAGTGAGTTCCAGGACAGCCAGAGCTACACAGAGAAACCCTGTCTTGAAAAACCTAAATAAATAAATAAATAAATAAATAATAAATAAATAAAACAAAAGACATTGGAAACTGGGAAAGGGAAAAATAATAATTTATCTATACTTCCATATAATTTTAATATCTAGAAAATTTCAAAAAAGAACTCTAATGTACATAGTTCTAAAAGTACCAAGATTCTAAAATAAAAACAAAAAGCTATGTCAGGAACTAGGTGCAAAGTTAAGCTCTCTGACATGATACATGTTAATTCTACTTCATTTATATGAACTATGTGCACGATGCATCAAGTTGCAATCTTCAAATATACCGGGGGGAAAAAAACAAAAACAAAAACAACCCACAATTCCTTGAGCTTTTCCTTTTAGTCCTGTGAAATCCAACAAAGGCAGAACCACCTAATCCAGTGCGTTGGAAAACAAAGAATGCAAGGGGAAGTTACACGACAAAGACAATATCCTAAACTCGAGTTATTAAATACTCACTAAAGAAACTTAAGTCTTGACTGACCACAGTTGCTCCCATTAATAAGAATGTCAACCACTAGTAGCAAATGGTGGTAAATATGTTTTAATTAAACCCACTTTCCCTCAGTAGATGCATCCCTCCGAGTGAGATTCCATTTTTAAGAACGGTTTCAACATCCTTGGGTGTCCAGTTGGGTTTTGGTCGAGGGTCAGGGGAGTGCTACAGAGGGAAAGCCGAAGACCTTCGAAAAAGATGCCTGGCTTTTTTTTTTGTTTGTTTGTTTGTTTTTGTTTTCCAGTTCTCAACTGCAAGTATAAAGTTTTTACCTCAGCTTCAAGAATTAAAAATGAAAAATCCTACCAAAAGAAAAGAGAAAGGAAGTTCCAGATGGAAATCTGGAAAAGATTCATCGAAAAGAGGGGGCGGGGAAAAAAAAAGGACGCAAGCATGGGACTACAGGAGGATGTGCCGAGTCCTGAGGAGAGCTTTGAATGGAAAGTCCTTCCTCCAGGTCGGGGGGCCGCGGGTGCGGCCAGCCGAGGGCTGACAGGGGCCGAGCCCCTCTCCCGCCATCGTCCTCTCGGCCCGTCTCGCCTCTAAGCATTCTGGCGTGCGCACGGGAGGGAGGAACCACCACAGCGCGGCGTCCACGGAGAACAATAGGCTGCAGAGAGGCGCAGGGCCGCGGCCTCCCTACGGGGCGACCACCATCCCGCCTCCCTCAACGCTGCTCCAGACTCACAGAGTCTTGGGCATCTCGTCCTCCATGGCTGCTGCGGTCGCGGCGGCACCTCAGGGTCCAGCTCCCTGCCCTTCGCTACCTCCCAAATCGTTGAGGCGGCTATGGCTGCGGAAGAGCCGGCCTCCTCGCTTGACTGGAGGATACTTCGCTTTCTTCTTTGGCAGCGATTACACAAAAAATGCCCGGCCCACCGCGAACAATGAAACCCCGATCCAAGATGGCGGCGAGCCGGGCGCCTAGGAGCCGACAGCCGAGTGACCCGCGCCGCGCATGCGCCCAGCCAGCCAGCATGCTCGCCCTCCTAGCAGCGGGGCTAGAAGTCCGGGGTTCACTTGTTGCGCAGCCGCGCTTCCACCAGGCACGGGAAGGCTCAGAGTGCGCAGGCGCAGTGCCAATTGTTTAGAATTTGTGTAGTTCCAGAGGGGAGTGTTTCATTTGTGAATTATATAATGAAATAAAAAAATCTTTAAGGAAGTTAAAGAAATAAAATAACAGGTGTTTTTATAGCAGCAACAATTTCTTTTTGCAAACTACTTATTTTAGGAGAGAACAAAAAGGCATGCGCCGCCCGGGAATCGAACCCGGGTCGCAAGAATGGGAATCTTGCATGATACCACTACACCAGCGGCGCTGTTGAGAAGCTCGGCCTCCAGGAACTCATAGGAGATACATGAGCATCTCTGACTACTGGATTCTTGATTTATGTCAGTGAAAATAAGAACGAATTGATACTTGTACATTTTTTCGTTGCTTTATGAAACGATTCATTCTTTCTCATCTCAATGCTGTTGAGTGAGTGTTTGAGAAAAATCTCGATTTTCATTTTTGTTTATTATTTAGAATTAAGAGTTTCGGTAAGAAAATAATGTCTACTTGACAATAAGCAATACTTTGCGAGCAGGAATCGTATTTATGTCTGGATTTCTTTTGTATACTCAATGTAGTTGAAAAGCTGGCAAAAAAACAGTTACTGTTGCAGATTGGTGAGAAGAATCCCAACAGTCAGCCCTTGCTTATGGTTCAGAATTATGGCTCTGGAATGTGGTTCCCGTAGTCCTATCCTTTCTTATTTCACTTTACATATTATTTGAAGCATGTATTAAAGATGTGAAAGTTTTTGTATCCATTGTCGTTCATTTACATCAGTGGTTCTTAACCTTCCTAATATTGCGACCTCTTAATACAGTTCCTTGTATTGTAGTGACTCCAGTCATAACATTATTTTTCTTGCTACTTCGTAACTGTAATTTTGTTACTATTATGAACTATAATGTAAATACTTTCCGCGATAGAGGGTTGTCAAGGGGGTCGCGACCCACAGTTTGAGAACCAATTATTTACCGTCACATTTGGGATTCTCTCCCTCCCTCCCTTTTCCCCTCCCTTTCTTCTTCTTCTCTCTCTCCCTTTCCTTCTTTCCTTTCTCCCTCCCTCCTTTCCTTCCTTCTTTTCCTTCCTCTTTTCTGTTTTTCAAGACAGGGGTTCTCTGTGCAGAACTGGCTGTCCTGGAATTAGCTCTGTAGACTAAGCTAGCTTCAAACTCAAAAGATCCTCTTGCATCTACCTCCCTAATGCTGGGATTAAAAGTATGAACCATCACCACCCCACGTTTGGGAGTTTTACTTCTATAATTATCTCTAGAGTACATCATATTTTCAGATTATATAGAGTCTATATTATAGACAGGTAACAAATATTGTCCACACTTCAGAACATAGAAGTAGGTAGGAAGTTCAAGAGTTCAAAGCCAGCCAATGATACTTAGGGACAACCTCCTCCCTTCAAACAAACAAGCAAATAGTAATTTTAAGGAAGAGTATGGAAAAGTTTAAATGTTTAAAGTATTTTGAACACTTTGGAGGGGGGAGAATCTATTTAAAACAGCTTTTAGTTTATTAGCAAAGGTGTTCAACTATAACAAGCATTACCCCATTACCAGCCCAGCGATCTTTCTGACTCTATGGTTTTGCTTTCTGAGTGTTTCATACAAACAGAACCATACAATATGTGTCTTCTTGAAACAGTCCTCTTCTCTTTTTGGAGACAGGATTTCTCTATGTAGTCCTGGCTGTCCTGGAACTTGCTCTGTAGACCAGGCTGGCCTCGAACTCACAGAAATCTGGCTGCCTCTGCTTCCAGAGTGCTGAGATTAAAGGCGTGTACCACTGTCTGGCAAGTTAAAAAAAAAAAACAAAACAAAACTACATCTAGTGTCAAAATTTCAGTACAGATATTCTTATACATTGGTATATTTTTTGAGATACCTTGACATGTAGACTAGGCTTTCCTCAAAGTCCTGCCTCAGCCTCCTAAATTTTGGGATTACATGTGTGAACCATCATACCAGGCCAAAGCTAGTTCCTTTTTCTTTCTTTCTTTCTTTTCGTCTTTTTCCTTAACTTTATTTCTGTAGGATCGATTCCTAAACATAGGATTATTGAATTACATATATGTATAAAAATCATAGTAGGCAAAAATTTTGTTTTTTTTTTTGTGGGGAAATCACATATGTAACTCTAGCATTCCTAGGACTAAGGTGGGAGGATTATTTCGAGTTCATAGCCAGCCTGGGCTATAGTGTAAGATCTTACCTCAAAACTAAACAAACACATAAGTAAATAATAGAAAACACAAAACAAACCAACCAGTCCATAGCAACAAGGGCAGAGACTGTGATCATCACTCACACCCTTTAAGTTCAAAGTCGGGTCCTAAGCTGTCCTCCTCTGCTCCCTCCACTTTGTCTTACATTGAGAGATTATTAATTTTATTTGTTTTTGCTATATAAGAGATACAAAGTGCTCTCTCTCTCTCTCTCTCTCTCTCCCCCTACACACACACACATACACACACACACACACACACACACACACACACATTCTCTTTCTTCCTCATGCTCCTTGCCCCACTTTCAAAACAGGGTCTCACATGTAGGTTGTCTAGCCCGGGACTTGCAATGTAGATCTACTAGGCTAGCCTCGAAATCACAAAGATCCACCTGCCTCTATCTCTACGGCCAAAGTACTGGGATTTGTACTACAGGCTTCTGCTTCATTTCTTCATTCATTCCTGGCTACATTTTCTTATGCATTTTTTCAAGACACCCTAAGTGTCCTAACTTTAGCTATTCCACTCCAACAAAATTCAAATTTTGATGAAATGATGAGTTTCAACTCTTCCATAGCAGCTATCGTTTAGCCACCTCTTTTGATGTTTAGGCATGCCCAGTGTTGGGGTAAGGTTCTGGAAGGGTTTCTGCTCTTTGCCAGAGGCCCTTGAAGGTAGAGTTGCTCTAGCGAAAAACAGCCTCCAGGTGGCGCTCAATCTACACTAAGGATACTACCAGGGCCCTAGGTCTTCAGAGCCAGGAGTGAGGATGCAGAGAGCCAGCAGGCTTTGATAGTACTAAACTTCGGAGGTTTTCTCAGCCTTTCTCAGTCTTGTCATTTCTGTTTGGCCCCTAGGCCACAGACCTTCTCCCACAAACACTCATCTCAAAGACATATGTCTTACTGGGAAAAATCTTAAGAAAAAATGCACAAAGGAAATTGTTCAATCACGTGCTCAAGAAGCTTCTGTATGTCAAGTTCCGGAGGACTCCGCCTTCCGAAATTTAGGGTGGGCTTCCTTTTTTTTAAGAGAGATACATTTTCTGCAAGGCAGAACTCTGTTTAGCTGTACGGTGTTGCTCAAGTAGCAGCAGCCAACCTGCTATTTATAGTTACAAGTGTTTGGACAAAAATTTGCAAACGATTAAAGATGAAGCAGTTTACCGCTTCCTGTCGATTAAGAGAGCTTTTTTTTGCATTTTGGGTAAAATTAACGACAATCCTAATGATTGTCCTAGTATAAGAAAATACTTATTTGTGGCTAGTTATTAATGCATTTGGTTTTAAAATTCTACTCTTCGCTGGGTATGGTGCTAAATCCCAGCATTCCAGAGGTAGAAGCAGAAGGATCTCTGTGATCAGCGGCAAAAACTTTGTTCTCTGTGTTCTTAAAGACAAACATGGCCCTAGACAAACTAATAGAGACAGTTTTTAATCAGTAAGATACTATTGCAATAGGGAAAATTCCAGCAGCTTGAACATAATTTGTATAGAGGTGATGGAATATTTTAGGGCAAGAATGAGGTAATGGAAGGATCTGAGCATGGGCTCAATAGGGCAAGGGTATCCAAAGATCAGAGAAGCAGGACGTCAGTCCACATGCAACCTATCTGCATTTGCTAATGGCCTCTCTGTGGAGTAAACTGCTCTAAAATAACCCTTCCTAGCCTTTGTTGGTTCTTTTTTAAAATTTTAAGTCTTTATTATTTTATTTTATAAATGCCTGATCTCGGAGGAGGCCAGAAGAGCATGTGGGATCCCCTGGGACTGGAGTTACAGACAGTTGCCATGTGTGTGCTGAGGATCAAACCCTGTCCTTTGGAAAAGCAACAAGCGCTCTTAACCACTGAGCCATCTCTCCATGGAATTCTTCTTGGTGGTCCGGAGTTTTCTGAAAGAGACTGCTTTTTCAGACAACATTCCTTTGAGGAAATGTGTGCTATGTTACCTTACAATTACACTTCATAGGCTGGGAATGTTGGTACAAGCTAGTAACCCCAGCCCCTTCTGGGTTCAGACAGGAGGAACCAATGTTTAAGGCCTGCCTACCTGAGTTGCATTGGGAGACTCTAGCCCCAAAACAAACAAAAATTATACTTTATGTATGTGGTAACATTTTCTCTGTTGGTTTTGCTTTATTGCTACTGCTGTTTGTTCTGTTGTTTTTAAAAAACAGGTTCTTACGTAAAACAGGCTCCTTGAACTCCTGACCCTCCGAGTCCTGTGATTACAGAGGTGGTCTCACCTGCCTCTTTCTCTGTGTGTGTGTGTGTTTTTTTTGTTTTGTTTTTTTTCCAGTCTATCACCTGGATTGTTCTTCTGAAAGGACCAGGGTACAGAATGGAAACGCCTCAGCTCCCTCCCATGGAACTTCCTGGATATTCTTTCACACGGCTTCGGTAGTGGAAGTCAGTTTCCAAAAATGACACTAGACTCAAGGTCAGTAACAGGACCGATTCCAATCAAACAACAAATATTTACCAAGGGCATATTTGCATGTAATGACACTGAAGTCCTGTGGCATAGTGTGCTTTAGAAAATGAAGTAAAAGCCTCGGCTCTTAGCTCTGCTTCCTTGGCAGTGTGTAGACAGTGAGTTCTCTGCTCCTAAGGGCAGCTCTTGCATTTTGGTCCCTAAGCACTTCCACCCCTGCATTCTGTCAAACATGCCACGCATTCTTTCTCTTTGCTTTTCCCCCTGTTACCTACACAGCCCTGTTCCCTCACTTCCTATCGGCTTTTGCCCAAATACTACAGACTCAATGAGGCCTGTCCTGATACAGGCCACAGTGAGCACGTGGGAGTGATTGGATCTCTCCAGTCTTTATGTGGGTTCAGGATATAAAACTCTGGTTACCAGGCTTGGACCACACTAGCTTGGACCTTACTGGCTGAACTATCCTGCTAGCTCCAAGTTCAACCTTACTTTGTATCCAGCTCAGTTTCCTTCCACTAATACTGTGCTTTATGCTCATATATTGTTTCTTTTGTGTTTGTTTGGAGTAGGGAGCAAGAGAAAATGGGATCATGTTAGAGCCTATAGCTTTCCTGACAGAAGTCAACATTGAATATCTTCCTGAAATGCATCTTCAACTTATCTATCTATCTATCTATCTATCTATCTATCTATCTATCTATCTATCTATCTTTTGGCTTTTTGAAACAAGGCTTCTCTATGTAGCACTGGATGTCCTGGAACAACTCGTTCTGTAGAGCAGTGTCACCCATCTAGATGTGGTAGAACCTGGGAGACTGGAGCTGATAAACAAGGCAGGCTAAATCTCATGCAATGGCCAGCTTTATTTGGAACATCAACAATTTATATGAGGATTAAGAAAGAAATCACACCAGTAAAGTTCTCATGAATTCAAACTGTATATAATCACAAGGAAGGACTACATGTGGCAAAAACGTGTTTTTCCATTGAGGCATGGGAAGACTAGTTTAAACCTTTAATTGAATAACAAGCAATTCTGAGTAATTGACATAAACTCATTCCTAGGAGGAGCATGAAAACACATTCCAAGAACAATTTCATGTTTTGAAGAAACTGAGGTCACAAGGTCTTGTTTTCTTGGAGTGTTCTCATCTGCACTCAGAATTCTCCTCACAAGACTCCATTCCTGGACTGTGTTCTGACAGGCCGAGTTAGTTTCAAACTCAGATCTGCTTGTCTCTGTCTCCCAAGTGCTGGGACTAAAGGCATGAGCCACCGTTGCCATTACTAGCCAGCTTTTTTTACTTTATTTTTGAGGCAGGGTCTCCCATTAAACTGGGAGCTTGCCAATTAGGTTAGGTTGCCTGGCCAGCCGGCCCTAGAGATTATCCTGTCTTCCAGCATCGGGATTACAGTCACATGCTTTCAAATCCAGATTTTACAAGGGCTCTAGGGATCTGAACTCAGGTTCTCATGCTTGCAAAGCTAGCATTTTACAGAATCATCTCCTCAGTACTCATTCTGTGTACACACTGTGTGTGTGTTCCTCAGTACTCATTCTGTGTGCACACTGTGTGTGTATGTGTGTGTTTAGTTATAGTATGACATCAGTTTAGGGGAGAGGAAAAAAATTAAGTTGTCTTCATTTTTATGATTTCTTGTTTAGGACAGACCCTGTAACAAAACCAGGTCAACAAGAAAAAAAATAACTCGAATGGTGTCATAGTCCTTTAGTCTCAGCAGTCAGGAGGTGAGAGACAGGCAGATCCTTATGAGTTCAAGCCCAGCCAAGGCTACAGAGTGAGACCTTATCTCAATAAATAAGAGGAAAAACAAACAGAAAATTGAAAGCTGATCCTAGGAATGAATGGTCCTCTAGAAGCTGGCGTGGGATACAAGACACCTTCAAAGAATAGTCAGCTTTTAGAGGCAGGACAAGGTGTGAGATGGCAGAGAAGAGTCTGAGTTCCCAGGGCTGGAAACTGCGAGAAGGCAAATACACAGCAAGAGAAAGACTCCGGGGTCAAGCTTCTTGTGTGAATTTCTGGCTGATGAAAGTTTGTCAAATTCCAGCACACAGGAGATAGGAAGAGTTACTTGAGATTCTGTTTTAAAAACAAAAATCTGTGGAAAAACCAAAACTACAAGACATTGGCAGGTCTCAGCTGGCTAGAAGTGGGAACACCTTGTTCTATAATATAGCACAGCTCTCCCCACATCCGGGATCCTGGCTCCTTAGACTGCCCAGGGCAGAGGAAAGCAGAAGCTGGGAACAAAGAGCTGACTGGTTTCGAGGTTACCTTCTTTGGGAAGGTTGAAGCATAGGGACATTGTTATCTGATCTGCTAACAGAGGCATATCACCAGCTCCCTTTCCTATGATGGTTCACCTTGGTAGCATGAAACTTCCGAAGCGGATTCCCTTTGATTTGACATGCTGTCCATCCACCCAGTTCAGTAACTCAGGCCAAACTAATAATGTCTACTTAAGATGTCTAAAATTGCCTTTGGTGATAAACGCACATACCTCACGTAGAGAAGGGAGGAAAGATCCCTTTGTCTTTGCGTGTGTGTTTATTTTTATTTATGTGTTTGTGTGTGTTCTGGTGCCCTGGAAGGTCAAAAGGGGTGACCGTTTCCCTGGCACTGCGGGGACAGGCAGTTGTGAGCCTCAGTTGTGTAGCACTCTTAGCCACTGAGTCATCTCAGCTCTTCAGTGTTTAAAATTTTTGTTATGCTTAAAAGTGTGCCAGAAGAAGGTCCGGTGGAATAAATAGCAGGAAGTGCTCTTAACCACTGAGCCACGTCTCCAGCACCCCCCCCCATACAACCCCCTCCAGTGTTTTGTTTTTAGGTAATTAGAGGTAGGTGGATAGCATTTCTTGTATTTGTGTCTTCTCAATTGTCTTCAACTTGGAAACAGACCTTATGTGAGAGGCCCTGTGTTCTGATTTTATTCGTATGGACGTGGGTCCCGTGTCCTGCTTCCCTTACTTCACAATACCCCATCTCTCTTCTTTTTCTTATCACGCAGCTGAGTCCCTGGAACAAAGTGCTCACTTCAGAAATGTTTGCAGCCGGTTTGCCTGGTTTAGACTGAGATTGGCCACGTGCATTCTCTGAAAGCACGCGATTTGGGGGACTGCAGAGGGCATTTGTGAAGAAGGATGCATCTTCAGGAGAGGCGGGAAAGAAGGAGAGCTGAGGTGGGCCTCAACCTGCACCTTGGATGTGAACTTCTGGGACCAGAGTGGACATGGGGGGTGGGGGGAACACAGCGAACCAAAGTTAGGTACACAAGGTCGGCGAGCTTGGGGAGCAAAGGACCTGGGTGGGGCGGGTGGGCGTGCCATGGGCCCTGGGGCGTGGCCTAGGCGGGGCGAACTCGCGCAGACGCATAGAGCAGGGTCTGCTGGCAGACCGGCGGTCAGTCTGCAGCTGCGGGAGGCCATGGGGCGTTTCGCCGCTGCACCGGTGGGCTCGCTGTTCGGGCTGGGGCTGCTGCTGTGTAGTCTGGGCAGTCTGGCGAGGCCGAGCCCCGGGCTCCGCCGGGCAGGATCGGTAGGTGCGGGGGATACGCAGGCGCGGCGATGCCTAAGTTCGTCTTCCCGGGGCGGGTGGAGATCGGGGTTCCGAGGACCGGGCCGTGCGCTCCCGAGTCTGGAGCGGTGCCACTGGAGGCGTGTGCTAGCCAAGGACTCGGTATCGGTGCAGCTCCAGCCTGGGTCGCCCTCAGCTCTAGGAGTTGGACGCCCTCGGAAGCCCGCCAATAGCTGTCCCTGGGGCTGAGTCTGTCTGTCCGGCAGATTGAGGCACTCAGACCCTGCACCGGGATCAGTCTGTCTCCCCTACCCCCAGATCCCCTCCCCGAGAAGGGCTGGGACCGCCTCCCCGCACCTGCGCTCTGCTTATGAGGCTGCAACTACTGCAGCTAGCCTGAGAACCAGGTCTCTTCGTGGCTTTGGTTGCCTCGGGTTTTCATTCTTGGGTGTCTGCCCCCATCTGAAGCTGTGTCTTTCGGGATCGTTCACTGTTTTGGGGCCTGAGAGAGACAAAGAACAAAGCTGGGCGAAGATGGCGGCGACTTTATTTAAATTGCGTGCAGGAGGGGCCCATTCATACTTCCCCAGGAATTGGGCACAGGAGGGTCCAGTGGTGTCTCCACAAAGACCTGTGAAGATCTTTGGGCATCTTTTGACCTACTGTCAGTTTTTAACTTCATCTATAGCGCCTATCTCGATTCACGGAGTGTGTCTTCAGAGAGAACCCTGCCCTCAGGTTTCCCCCAAGTTGTTAGTGTTTTTAGTCTTGAGTAATGTCTTATTATGGGTTAATGGCTTTTCAAAAACAAAAGTCACACTGCTAAGTGGGGGAAACAAACGGTTCCTCTTTTCCTCTTCTCCCCTCCGTGTAGCAATAGTCGGTGCTGGAATCGGTGGTACTTCCTCGGCCTATTATCTAAGGAAGAAATTTGGGAAGGACGTGAAGATTGATGTGTTTGAAAGAGAAGAGGTCGGGGGCCGTTTGGCCACTTTGAAGGTGCAAGGTCATGACTACGAGGCCGGGGGTTCAGTCATTCACCCCCTAAATTTGCACATGAAGCGATTTGTCAAAGAGCTGGGTATGTGATTTCATAGCACTAAGCAGCTTTATGTGTGACTGGCCATGTGTGTTTTCCTAACACAGAGAACTGATGTTTCTGCTTTGTCTTCTACAGAGGAGTTGATGAAACTGTTTCTCTGGCTGTGGGGTTTAGCAATTGGTCCCAGCTTAGCTTTGAGCCACTCTCCTGTAATGAAACTCTAGCTATCTGTGTGGCATCAGCTCTCTGGAATTACAGCCATGGGGTGGAGTGAGGGTGGCTCTTGCTGTCAGTTCTTTAAAAAGAAATTTTTTTTAAATTTTAAAAAGTTATATTTTAGCTATTTATTTTGTATAACTGTGGGGTTGGGGGTGTTGGTCTGAGTGCCACAGGGTGTGTATAGAGGTCAGAGGGTAACTGATCCAGTCAGTTCTTTCCTTCTACTGTGTGGGTCTCAGGAATTGAACTCAGGTGGTCAGGCTTGGCAGCAATCCATTTGGGAATGAGCCATCTTGCTAGCCCCCTGTTGTCAGTTTTTAAAGCCAGGGCTTTGGGTTGAGAAATCAGAATGGTTTTGAGTTAGCAGAAACCTTAGCTCGTTCTGCGGCTGAGAAAGTGAGATCCATGGGCTTCCAACACTTGGCTTGAAGTCACTCAAAAGGGTACAGAGACAGGTCCTCACAGGGACATACGACTGATACATTGCCAGCAGAGGAGCGGGCCGTGTTCTAGGGAAGTCTGGCAGGCCTCTGCAAGCCTTCTCTTAGTGAATATTGTGTAACTCTGGCCTTTTTCCATTTTCCTAAGTTTCCCAGTTTTGCAGAGTAAGGTTTGAGTAGGAATGGGATACGTCTTACTCCTCAGCGGCCCCTCTCAACCTGGCAGATGCTTCTTTGTCCGTGACTGACTAGTGGGTTTAATTTGGTACATGTGTCAGATCTTCTGACCCATCTCCTACTGCGTCAGTTTGTGGATCGAGCAGTCAGTACTGTGTCCATACTGTTCTAAAAATAGAACTCTAATGTGTCTCCTGAGACCTGGGAATGGCCCCTAAGTCACTCACTCCAGAAAGTCCCTGACAGGTCTCCCAAATTCCCTTTTCACTGGGCCCATGTAGAAATCACTGGCCTACCTTTCCTCTAGTTTTGTCTTGTTTTGTATCATTTTAAGATTTATTTTATTTTTTTAATTATGCATCTGTGTGTGTGTGGGGGGGGGCCGTGTATGTCTGTGCAAGAGTTACAGGTGGTTGTGAGCTGCCCGACATGGTGCTCTGAACTGAACCCAGGTTCTCTACAAGAGCAGCAAGGGCTCTAACCATTGAGCCATCTCTCGAGCCCCTTCCTCTGTTTTGGCAGGTCTCTCCAGTGTTCCCGCTACAGGAGGCCTGGTGGGAGTGTACAATGGAAAGTCTCTGGTGTTTGAGGAGAGCAGCTGGTTTATAATCAACATGATTAAGCTGGTATGGCGATACGGACTTCAGTCCCTGAGAATGCACATGTGGGTAGAAGACTTGCTAGACAAGTTCATGAGGTAACTATCCAGTGTCTGGTGGACGTAAGATCTGTCGGTCTGGGGAGCATTACAGTGTTAGTTTCCTGCACCAGTTCTAGCTAATCACCACCTGGTTAGGCAAAATATTTTCACAGAAAAGTACAGATCATCGGTCTGTTTGGAAGCTGAATGTGTCACATGTGTTTGCTTCTCAGTTGTACTTTGCAAGGGCTGAAATGTGGCTCAATGGTAGCACACTTGCGGGTCATGCCTGGCCATCTCACTTAAGGAGTTGACTTTGTCTAGAATCCAAGAGTGTCTGGCAACACTAAAGAAACACTGGCAAAGTGACATTCGGAAGCTGAGTTTGAACAACAACAGCCACAAAAAACCATGAGTTCTCATGGCAATCGGCTCCGGAGTCAGTGCCGTTGGCTGCTTTCTGCACATGTGGAAGATGGAGTTGTCCGGGTTTTAAGTGTGGAAGGCCTAGAAAATGCTAAAGCTGGAGTTCCCTCCCAGGCTGACTGGAGCTTCACTCGCAACGCCTGCCTTGTGCTGGGGAACGAGATCTGAGCACAAGAGCTTAGAGTAAATGTAAACTGAAGTGAAGTCTGGCTCTGGGTTTTTGGTGTGCACGCATTTCTCATTTTCCTCTGTGTATATGTGTGCACACAGGAGTCAGCATACAGTGTTTTCCTCAATCACTTCTCTATCTTCTGTGTGTGTGTGTGTGTGTGAGTGAGTACGTGTGCACATTCACACACAAGGGATTGAGCTTAAGTCTCCAGACTTGCATAGCCAACACTGTTAGCCACCGAGCCATCACCACTGAACCTAGAGTGAGGCCTTTTTGTAAAACCTTTTTTTTTTTTTTTTTTTTTTTTAAATTTATGTGTATGTGTGTGAGCTCATGTGTGTATATGTGTAGAAGTCTGTGCAGGATCCCCAGAGGCCAGAAGAGGGCATCAGATGACCTAGAACTGAAATTACAGGCATTGTGAATCTCAGGCTGGCTAGCCTCCTGAAAGCTGGGATTATAAACATGAGCTACCTGGTATAGCTAGTTTTGGTTTTTCTTTCTTTATACTTTTGAAAGATTTATCTATTTTATGTGTACGAGTGTTTTGCATGTATATCTGTACGTCATGTGCATGGCTCCGTAGAGTTCAGAGAGGGAGAGTGATCCCACAGAGCTGGAGTTATGGATGGTTTAAACCACCACATAGGTCCTGGGAACCAAACCCTGGTTCTCTGCAAGAGCAACAAGTGCTCTTAACCACTGAGCCATCTCTCCAGAGGTTTTGTTGTTGTTGTTAAATTTTGTTTATTTCTTTGCCAGGTTTCTTTATCTGCAGTTAAAAACAAAGGTTTATCTATGAATTTGAAGTTAGTCTTGTCTGTAGAGTGAGTTCCAGGCCAGTCAAGGCTGTATAGTGAAACTCTCCAAAAACAAACAAGCAAAAACTAACAACCCAACAAGCTGGGTATGGTGGCCCACCAGCACTTGGGAATGAGAGGCAGGCAGGTCTTTATGAATTCAGAACTACCCTGTTCTACTTAGTGAATTCCAGGCCTGCAAGGGCTGCATAGTGAGACCACGTCTTTAAAAAAAAGGAAAGAAAGAAAATGAAGTTATTAGTCATGCTGTCTGTCAGCACAGGCCTGCAATCCTGGATGCTTTGGTGGCTGAGGCCTAAGGATGTCATTGTAAAGTGATGTGGTCAACATCGAGGTCAAGGTCAACCTGGACAGCCAAGAAGTAGTAAAAACAGGCTGGGGAGTCAGATGTGGCTCATTCCTGTAACCACAGGGCTTGGGCGTGGAGGGAGGAGCATCATGAGTTCGAGGTTAACCTCAGCTCATAGTGAACTTGAGGTCATGGTGAGCTGCTTTAGACTCGGTGTCAACACTCCCAGTGAACCCCAAGTCAGGAGTTGGGGAGCTTGTCACGATGGAGATAAAGCTCGATCCCCAGTGTAAAAAAGTATTTTTCTTTTTGAAATTTTATTTTAGTATTATTGTTTGTTGTATTTGATGGGAAAGTGGGTACACTTGTGCCCAGCATGCATGTGGGGACCAGAGGGCAGCTTTTGTGAGTCTGTCTCTTTCCACATGGGCTTTGAGTCATCAAGTTGTGAGGCAAAGTGCTTCTTACCTGCTGAGCCATCTTGCCATCCCTGTTTCTTTCTTTTAATGTCAGATTAATCATTCTAGACTTATAAGTGAGAAATACTGATTTTGGTATTAATATTGATAAGTAGAAAAAAAGCCAAAGATGAACTTTTTAGGGCTTACGGATAATAAAAAATTTTAAAGAACTAAAACAGAGGCAGGTTGGTCAGTTATTTGTTTTACTAGTCTGGGTGTAAATCCTGTCCTTGATCATGGGACTGGGAATGGAGTGAGGAAAGACTTTAGGAAGATCCACAGGCTTTCCTGCTGGTGAGAGAAGGCAGCTTTGTCACGGTTAACATGGAGGGTGATGTTTGGTAGGGTTAGGGGCAGGTGGAGAAGACTGAGCCTGGTGCCAATAGAACTAAAGAATGAAGAATAAGAACAAGGCATATTGCATTAGCCCAGGCAGGACCTTGAGCTTGTGTGTAGCTGAGAATGACCATGACCGTCCTGTCTGCACCTCCTCCGAGGGCTGGGATTACAGGTGTGCACTGCAGTGCCCAGTTTTATGTGATGCTGGGGCCAGTTAGTCCCAGGACTTTCTGTGAGTTAGGTGGGCGCTCCGTCAGCTGAGCTATATCCCCAAGACGTACACGTCTCTTTGAAAATGTCCCATCGAGCATGTTTAAGAGCACAGATGTCTTGAGGTAGAAGGCAGAGGGGAGAAGGGGCCTGAGAAAGATGAGATTGAGCTGTGCCTCAGCTGACTGGTAGGAACTCATCAAAAGCAAAAGAGTTACAGATGATTGTGAGCTGCCATGTGGGTGCTAGGAACAGAACCTAGTCCTAAATCAGGTGGTGGTGGCACAAACCTTTAATTTTAGCACTTGGGAGGCAGAGGCAAGATCTCTGTGTTTGAGGCCAGTCTAGTCTGCCGAGGGAGTTCTGGAACATCCAGGGCTACACAGAGAAACTCTGTCTCAAACAGAACAAAGCAAGAACCCAAGTCCTCTGCAAGAGCAGCAAGTGCTCTTAACTGCTGAGCCATATTTCTATCCCCATTATTATTTATTATTATTATTATTATTATTACTATTATTATTTAGAATTTCACTGTGTGTCCCAGGGTGTCCTGCCATTTGCAAAGCCTGGTATCAGTTTCCTTCTTCTGATGCTGTTTGTAGCTTCATGTCCCAAGTGGCGTTAAATGGCCGTTTCTCTTTTTGACAAGGATCTATCGTTACCAGTCCCATGACTATGCCTTCAGCAGTGTAGAAAAGTTGATGCACGCCATTGGAGGGGATGACTATGTCAAACTGCTTAACCAAACTCTGCGTGAAAACCTGAAGAGAGCAGGCTTCTCTGAGACGTTCCTCAACGAGATGATCGCTCCTGTCATGAAGGTCAACTTTGGCCAAAGCACTGACCTCAACGCCTTTGTGGGTAAGGCAGGACTGAAGGAAATCAGGGATAGCCAGAGCTGCGGGGCTGAGCCACTGGCGGGGAGTCTGCTTTCTTAGTGTCTTCGACATTTTTACCGACATAGTTTATTTCTCTCTGTGATTTATTAGCAGTAGAAGGGCCTGTACGTCTGTTAGTTCCAGTGGTTTTCAATTGAGCAAGACCTTTGCCCTTGGGGGTCATCTGACAGTGTCTGGAAGCATTTGGGGCAGAATATCTAAGTGGTCAGGATCAGGCGACTTCCCTGACCAAGACAGAATTAAAGCATGTGTTTGTTGCCTCCTGACAGGAGCGGTGTCAATGACGGCTGCTGATTCCAACCTTTGGGCAGTGGAAGGCGGTAATAAAATTGTTTGCTCAGGGCTACTTCAGGCCTCTAGCAGCAATCTTATATCTGCCTCTGTAGTGTCAATAGAGGAGAAGACAAGGACCAAACAGTCAGGTGAGGCCGAACTTTGATTTTTTCCATTATTCCTGCAAAAAACAAACAAACAAACAAATAAACAAAAAACCAAACAAACCACAAAACAGCTCAAGGAGAAAAATCTCACTTGCATACATACATAATTTTTTCTTTAAAATTTTTTTTTAAAGATTTATTTATTATATATACACCATTCTACCTGCATGTATGTCTGCAAGCCAGAAAAGGGCACCAGATCTCATTACAGATGGTTTTGAACTACCATGTGGTTGCTGGGAATTGAACTCAGGACCTCTGGAAGAGCAGCTAGTGCTCTTAACCGCTGAGCCATCTCTCCAGCGCCCTCACATGATTTTTTCAAAACTTATTTCATGTGTGTAGGTAGGTATTATTGTATATATGTGTACTATAGGCATGTAGTACCCTCAGGGCCAGGAGAGGGCATCAGATGCTTTGGAAATGGAGTTACAGATGGTTATGAACCACCATGTAGATCCTGGAAATCCAACCTAGGCCCTCTGCTAGAACATCCGATGCTCTTAACCACTGAGGCATCTCTCCACCTTTCTCTCCACCCCCTACCCCCTTTTTTTTTCTTTTAAAAAGATAGGGTTTTTCTATCTAAAGTAACTCTGGCTGTCCTGGAACTCACTGTATAGACCAGGTTGTCCTTGAACTTATAGAAATCCACCTGCCTCTCTGCCTCCTGAATGCTGGGATTAAAGTTGTCACCACCAAAACTAAACCAACCTCCCCCCCCAAAAAAAAAAAAAATAAAACAACCTAGCTTGTTGATGTTGCATGGAGATTTGAACTCAAGTCCCACATTCTGTAACTTCTCATAGCTTCTATTCAGTAAGAACAAAACGTAGAACATTTCCCTTTGAGGATGAGGTTTTTTTCCATATCCCATGAGCCATGGTCATGCCCTTTAGCATAGCTGGGAACATTTTTGCATGAGCAGTGTGAAGTTCCACTGTCTGGGAACTTTGTAAAAGATGCCAGAAGAAAAGATTTTTCTGGCTGGGGAGATGGCTCAGCTGGTAAGAGCACCTGCTGCAGAAACAAACATGAGGACCTGAGTTCAAATCCTTAGTACCCATGCTTTAAAAAGCTAGATGTCCCTTGTGACACCTGGAATCCCAGTACTTTTACCCAGTAAAGAGTGTAGACAAATAATGCTGGGACTTGCTGCTAGCTACAGGTTAATGTGAGACCCTGTCTCAAGGGAATAAGGCAAAAAGCAATAGAACAGGACACTCCATGCACTCCTCTAGTCTTTGTGTGCATATCCAGATGCAGCAACACGTACATACATAGCCGTGCATATATACCTTCCCCCCCTCCCCCCACAAATCATAGTAGGCTGAGTGTGTATCTTAGCTGGTAGAGCACTTTCCTAGCATGCATGAAGCCATGGGTTTGACCTCCATTAGGTGATGGCACAGACCCCTCATCATCCCAGTACTCCAGAAGTGTAGGCAGGAGAATCAGAGGTTGAAGGTTATCTTTGGCAATGTAGTGAGTTTGAAGGCAGCCTGAGCAATATGAGACACTGTCTCAGAAACACAAACAGGGTGGAGAAGATGAGAGTCTTTTTGAAACGTGCTTGCCATGCAAGCATGGGAGCTTGACTTTTATCCCGGCACCCACATACAAAGCTGGGCATTTTGTCAAGTGCTTGTAATTGTGGTGCCAGGCGGGGGGCATGGTGGGGAGTAGAGGCAGGGGAATCCTTGAGGCTCACTGGTAGCCAGCTTAGCCTAGATGGTGAGCTACAGTGAGACAGAAACAAGGTGGGAGGCTGGAGCGATGACTCCATGTGAAGAGCACATGCTGAAAGAGCCTAAGTTCAGTTCCCAGCACCATCGTGGCAGCTCACAGTGGCCTGTAACTCCAGTTCCAGAGTATCTGACCCCTTTTCTGGCCTCCTTAGGCACCAGGTATGTACTTGGTACAGAGACATACATATGGACAAATATGTCTATAAATAATATTAAATAAATCCTTTTTTTTTTTTTTACGATTTATTTTATTTATAAGAGTACACAGTGTAGTTGCTTTCAGACACACCAGAACTGGTCATCGGGTCCCATTACAGATGGTTATGAGCCACCATGTGCTTTCTTGGGAATTGAACTCAGAACCTCTGGAAGAGTAGTCAGCACTCTTAACTGCTGAGCCATCTCTCCAGCCCAAATAAATAAATCTTAAAAAAGAGAGAAAAAGACAGAACCCAAGATAAAAAGACCAAGATAAAAAGTGTCTCCTGGGGGGATGACACTTGAGGTTAGCCTCTGGCCTCCAAACACAAACACACACTTGTACACGTACACAAAGAAGACCAAAAGTGCTACAGAATTATTTGTAGAAGGCCTGAACCTGAGTGTTAGAAGCACTAAGAACTGCATGCTTGTCCGTGCCCTCTAGGAAACCCCACGAAGATGTACGAAGTGGTGTATAAAGCAGGATCTGAGACCCATTCTGACTTCTACGACATTGTTCTCGTGGCTGCTCCATTGAACAGGAAGATGTCCAACATAACTTTCCGAAATTTTGACCCACCCATCGAGGAATTCAATGATCCCTATCAACACCTGGTGACAACTTTCATCAAAGGAGAACTCAATTCCACTCTCTTCAGCTCCAGACCCAAGGGTCAGTTTGGCCTCTCCTCGATTCTTGTCACTGAAGACTCAGACATGTTTATTAACAGCCTGTCCATTGTGGCCTCTGTAAGAGAGAAGGAGGGTCCCCCACCGGCGGTGGATGGCATGCATGTGTGGAAGACCTTCTCCAGGGACATCCTCACCAAAGAACAAATTTCAAAGCTCTTCCTGTCCTACGATTATGCTGTGCGGAAGCCGTGGCTGTCCTATCCTCACTATGAGCCTCCTCAGAAGTGTCCCTCCATCGTCCTCCACGACCGGCTCTATTACCTCAATGGCATCGAGTTTGCCGCCAGCTGCATGGAGATGAGTGCCATTGCTGGCTACAACGCCGCTCTCCTTGCCTACCACCGCTGGAACGGCAATGACCACATGATCGATCAGGACGACCTGTATGAAAAGCTTAAGACGGAGCTGTAACTGACCACTGCCCTTCCCCATAGCAGCCTGCTCTCCAAGGACTGAGTCAGCAGAGAGGATTTTGAATCTTTCCCAGCAGTCCCCATGTGGGTCACGAGAAAACACAACGTTCCTGTTTCTCGGAGAACTTGTTCTTCAGTCAGAATGTCTTCACTCTTTCGTTTTGGGGGAGGCGCCGGGGGGATTGAACCTAAGGCCCGGTGCATGCTGGGCAAGTGCTCTTCCACTGAGCTGAGCCACACCCCTAGCCCTCTTTTGTGGTTTTTCTTTTGAGACTGGGTCTCACTAAGTTGTCCAGTTGGAATCCTCCTGCCTCAGCTTCTGGAGGGCCTGGGATTACAGGCCCTCCACATTAGGCCTGGCTGTTAACTGTTTGGAGAAACATTGGACTGTTTCCAGGCTTGTCTGGTTTGAAGGGTCACCTGGAACTTGATAGACACCTGGGTTGGGGTCAGTGGGCTGTGTGGGCTGTGTGGGCCTGGGTTTGTTTAGATTGTAATCTTTTTCTTTCTTCTCTTCTTTGGGGGATGTTACAACTAGGTCTTAGTCTGCACCCAGGCTGGAACTCATGTAGCCCAGGCTGGTCTTTAAATCACACCAATCCTCCTGTGTCAGCCTCCGGTGTGCTGGGATTACAGGTGTTTCCCAGTTCTTGGCAGTTTACACTCTTTTGATGAAAATGTTCTTAAGGCTGAATTCATGACTTAAGAATGTGACTTTTAATTGCTTATGTCTTGGCTTTATCAGGGTTAAATTCAGAGATAGAAACAGAGATATCCTGTGATTGGGAACTAAATATAAGCTATTAAATCAAGAAACTGGCATTGTAATCCAAGGCCTCATATGAGGAGGTCTGTTTTCTATACTATGGGGATTGAACCCAGGACCCTGAGTAAACCCAGACAAATGGTCTACCGCTGAGCTACATTGCCAGACTCAAGAGCTTCAGGACCAGCATCCAGAGAATGGAATTTCCTAGGCTGAGGATGGGGTCTTGGCTCTATAGCTTTGTCGAGTTCAAGTTCCCCGCATGTAGCCAAGCGTGAGCAAGTCCTGGGTGTCAGGGTTAAACCATCTACAGCGAGCTCTGAGTGCCTTAAAAGTGCTAAGCAACACAAATCATGACCACAGCAGACTCGTGCCAGACTGGCTGCTCCGTGGTCACTCAGCTGTGGTCTCTGTGGGAACGAGCAGCGAGCCCAGAGCAGTTGGCCTACAACCAGGTCTTCATGGCCACTTGCGTTCAGGGGGAAGAGCTCAGATGCTGGCATGCTCAGTGAGGGCCATTGCTGAATCTTAAGACAGTAGCCCTCAGATGTAGCTGCATGTGGGAGTCAGGTGTCTCATGTAGACAAGCTCAAGAAATCTAGCGATTGGTCTACTACTCAGAGGTCACTAGTGACTGTCATAGCCACCTAGTATTAAGAGAAAAAAAGTAATTTTGCTTGATTTGGTGGTACATGCCTGTTATCTGTACTTCTGTGACAAAGCAAGAGAGTCACGAATTCAAGGCCAGCCTGGGCTGTGGCAACACCCTATCTCAAGGAATAAAAACTCTCTTCACCAGATTATAGTGTTGCTTCAATAAAGTGGTCTAAAAAAAAAAAAATGATTCTTAAAAATTATTTTTCCCTGCTCTAGCCGTGGGAATTAACAATGTGTGGAGAAAGCAGCCATGATATATTTGATATAGTGACAGAAATTAAATTCATAGTTTAACCAGAAGGTTGGCTTTTTCTAATTTGTTCAGAGACATTTGTATTTTTTTTTTCTGTTATGGTGTTAAGGAATGTGGTTTGTCAAAACCACAACACTCTTGTGGATTTGTACAGTGGCTCCTCATCTGAGGGGTGTGTTTCGTGACCCCCAGTGGGCACCCGGAACTGGGAAGCAGTGAACCCCACATGGTCTATTTTCCACATGTACACTATACCTGTGATAAAGTGTTAATTTATAAATTTGGCATAGTAAGAGATTAACAACAATAATTATAAAATACAAGAATTGTAACAATTCATCATAATGGGAGTCGATTAAAACTTACAACTTATCTCTGGTCTTTTTCTTTTCTTTTTTTCTTTTTTAAAGGGCAAGGAGGGGAGCAGTTGGCTTACTAAGCAAAGTATTATCAGCTAACCTTTACACTTATTGATTCTGAGTAAGGTAAGGGGGTGGTGGATGGGTGATGAACATGGGAATTTTAGAACATTGAGATAACAGGGCATGAGTATTATAATCATAACTTTTTGGCTTATAGCATTCTTCAGTGTCAGCCACAAAAAATCACAGTGAGCTCATACATAGGTTCAGGAAGTGCTGCCCAGTGGTTAGCTCTGACTCGAGCCATTTTAGAGTTAACAGTTCATATTGACCTTTGCTTTGATGAGTCCTACATAAAGCTTTGTGGAATTTCCTAAGATTAGCAAACCTCATTCAGAACATAACAGGGGATGTGATCAGCATGTCCTTGAGCCATGTCGCTTCTCTGTGTCATTGACTGGCAGGCCTGTTACAGCAACAATATGAAAAACACAATGACTTCAGCTATTCTGGGGAGGGTCAGACCATAACAAGTGTCAGGTCTTTTTTTAACTTGTCCATGTAGGGAACATGGAGTATTGGGAGTTAAACATCACAAGTCACTGGGGGCAAGCTCGAACCAGTGGACTGATTGTTATAGTGTGAGAATTTTTGCTCGACTCTCATCCTGCTCCTCCCCACGCTAGTCCCTCACAGATCAGCAACCAAATCTTTGACAAGGGATGAAGCCAATGTGGCGCTTCTGAACAGAGGCACGAAGGGCCCTTGTCAGCCTTAGTGATCTGCCATAGGGTTGTGGAATTAACTCTAAGGCACAGAAGGTTCTGCAGGCAGTTTGTAGTGGGAGAGAGTTGCTATCATGAGAGACTGAAGGCTGGACTATGATGAAGGCTGAGGGGTCCTCGGTAGTAGGAAGCAAGCAGGCTTGATGCTGTTGGTGACAGTTGACATCTCTGAGACAGCACCGTCTGGAACCTAACGGCCTGTGATCTGGAAGATTCCAATTGTACTAGAAGGTTAAGGAAAGAAGTGTGCTGTTGAGCAGACCCCAGAGAGGTGCTAACTAGGAAATCCAGCCCTATGGCTGATCCCCAGGAGCCATTTCACAGAGGCCCTCCCTTAAGTCAGATGTCTGTCCTTTTAGGGTTCTAGTTGCATCTGTATGTCCAAAATTGACTGGCATAGACACAGCAGTCTTCTGCCAGAACCAGCCGGAAACCTCGTGTGGCCCCATAAGTATGTCCAAGACATGGTTTTGAAGCACCACTGAGGCAGAAGCAGCCTGGTCATGAAGGGCCTGAAGTAGTGGTTCTCAATTTTCCCAGTGCTGTGACCTTTTAGTACAGTTCCTTAGGCTGTGGTGATTCCTAACCCTAAAATTATTTTTGCTGCTACTTTATAACTGAAATTTTGCTACTGTTATAAATCATGATGTAAATATCTGGTATGTAGGATATCTGATATATGACCCCTGTGAAAGGGTGGTTTGATCTCCAGAGGGGTTGTGACCCTCAGGTTGAGAACTACTAGCTTAAAAGGTCATTGAGTTATGATCTAGTTTCATGGCTAATCTGACAAGTTATGGCAAGCATAGGAAGAAACCTGTATCTACTCGTCGATTGTCTTAAGATTTCAGCAGGGTTGGAGAGATTGCCCAGTAGTCAAGAGACTGGCTGCTTTTTCAGGAGACCCAGGTTTCATTCCTAGCAACCCCATGATGGTTCACAACTATCTGTGCAGGTTTCAGGGGATCCAATGTGAGCCTAGGCGTGCATGTAGTACACAGATGTTCACACAGGCGAAATACCTGTATAAATAAAAATATATTACATAAAAAGATCAGCCTGGCTGGGCTGTGGTGGTGCACACCTTTAATCCCAGCGCTTGGGAGGCAGAGGCAGGCAGATTTTTGAGTTTGAGGCCAGTCTGGTCTACAGAGTGAGTTCCAGGACAGCCAGGGCTACATAGAGAAACCCTGTCTCGAAAAACCAAAAGAGAAAAAAAAAATCAGCCTGAGCCAGGTGTGGTGCACATACTTTTAATCCTAGCAGTCAGGAGGCCGAGGCAGGTGGATCCCTTTGAGTTCTAGGTTGGGTACAGCCACATAGTGAAACCCTGTCTCAAAAATAAACAAAACAACACAACACAAAACAAGAAATGACCTCTCATCCAGCATCTGATGTATTTTTTCCAGCATAATATTTTCACTGATTATTTGGGAATCCCTGTTCTCCGAGGTCAGACAACCCCAACCCTGTGACCTCCCCTCAAAAATGGAGGAGAAGAAGAGGAAGGAAAGGAGGAAGAAGAGGAAGAAGAGGAGGAGGAAGAGGAAGAAGAAGAAGCAGCAGCAGCACTACCACCACCGACAACCAAAACATAAGTTAAAGAGCATGGCCACGCTCCCAGTGGCCAGTCCCTTAAAAGAAAAATGAGTCCTTCCCCACCTGCATCCCAACCAGAAGCCATCAATTTTGCAAAGTTACACTTCAGCATCTTTATCACAATTTTTAAGAAATCTCTTTGATGGTTTCTTGTCTAGGCTGTTATTTTTTGGGGACAGGGTGGGGGTAGGGATTGTCACAGAAGCTTTCTGTGTCCTTCATACTCAACTGTGATTCTGCAGTCATCGATACGACTGCAAAAGTAGCTTCCTTGCCGTTTACAGTCAGCGGGAACACAGATCATGGACTTCCACATGGTTTCTGTGGACAGCATGGACCCCAGACATTCACATGGCCTCCAGTATCAGCATGTGTCATGGACCTCAGCATGGTCTCTGACAAAACAGTTCACAAACATCAACTCCACCCTCTGATGTGGCACGCCTGCACCCCATTCCTACCCTGCCCCAGACACCATCATAGCCTTCAGTGGCAGCACACACTACAGACATACAAATGGCCTCTAGTGGTAACACAGACCTTGGACATCAACATAACCTGCATCTGATGTATTTTAATGTGAACCTGAGTGCTTGGCATCATGGTGAAGACCTTGCCTTGAGTGTGGGTGACTTCTCTGGGCTTACCCAAGCTGCCCATGCTCTGCCGATTTCAGGAACTTCTTCCTGTGGAGATCAGAACTTCACATATCCTGGGGAAGCGCTCACACCTCCAGCCCTCATTCTTCTTCTTCTTCTTCTTTTTTTTTTTATTTTCCTCATTCTTCTTTATAGGTGCATCTGTGTATATATACATATACATGTGTGTGTGTGTTTATGGGTGTATATATATATATATATATATATGTTGTGTGTGTGTGTGGTGTTCTACATTTTCTCTGACCACACACTCATTGATGGACACCTGGCATTCTGTGACTTTGCTGTTGTGGACAGCACTATAATAAAACATGGATGTGTGAGTATACCTGTGTCCTTTGGATACACACCTGGAAATGGCATAGCCGATGATTGGTCCATTTCTGAGTTGTTGGTTTTCTCAGCTGTTTTTTTTTAAAATTGTCATTGTTTTTATTATTGTTATTATTTAAACAGGGTCTCACATGTAGCCTTGAGTGGTCTAGCAATTGCTATGTAGACCAGGCTAGTCTTAAATTCACAGAGATATGCCTACTTCTAACTCTGGAGTGCTGAGATTAAAAGTGTGTGCCACCATACTGGCAACTATACTTTAAAATACAGAGCCACTGGTCTGCTGGATGACTCTGGAACGTCCTCCCACAGAACCAGAGGGTTGATAGGCAAGAACTTTGCCAAGCAAATGGAGACTGAGCCTGAGCAGTAGCAATCCCCCCAGTCCTCAATAGGCTTCCCTGGTACTAAGTGGAGACTCCCCCACCCCACCCCACCCTTGTAGAAGCAACTTCCTTGGCACTACAAGCCTTGGCACCAATGAAGAACAATTCCATTTTGTTCTTCTTTCCATCCATCCATCCTTCCTTTATTTATGTATTAGTTTTCTGAGACAGGGTTTCTCTGTGTAGCCCTGGCTGTCCAGGAACTTGATTTGTAGACCAGGCTGACCTCGAACTCAAGAGATCCAACTGCCTCTGCCTCCCAAGTGCTGGGATTAAAGGCGTGCGCCACCACCACGTGGCTCTTCTTTTCCCTTTATTTAGCTGCAAGACAACTGTCACCCCAAAGCCTCTTCTAACTGAAAGTAAATTTCCTTTTCCTGTTTCTCACCGGTTCTTCTGCCTGTTTTCCTCTGGTTAAGACTACTGAGGAGTGTACACTGGGATTTCTGGAAATGCTGTCTCTGGAACTCCAGTGTTAAAACTGGAAAGGCCAGCCCTGAGGTAAGTGCCACACCCACAAAGCTGAGGTAGCATATCCTACACTGAAGGATGGTAAGGCCTTCCCACACAGATGTTAACCTGTTTCAGGGGGTTCTTTTTTATCCTTGTGCTGGGGCTGGCCCTGGCAGCTTTGCTGGCCCTGGCAGCTTTGCTGGCCCTGGCAGCTTTTTGCCACTAGCTGGGGAAGCACAAAAACATTTCTTGAGTTCACAGCGCTTTAGACCAATGCCACTGGCACATCCTCCCCAGCACTGCTAGGAAAACTTGCCTGCTCTTTTCTTTCTTTCTTTGTTGTCCTGGGGACTGAACCAGGTGAAAGCTATACAGTCAGCTTACCCCCTTTTCCTTTTTGTCTGAATTCTTTGGGTTTTTTGAGCCTCAGGACATTTTTTATTTTACTTATGTAAATAAGCACTCCAATACCAATGGGAGAGGAGTGGTTCAAAGAAAGCCAGGATAGCTCCTAAAAGGGCTCTGTCCCGGATCCAGCTTCTATTCTCATTTTATACTCTAAACCCACTAGACCGGTGAACAAGCCACCAAGATGTTACAGAAGCGTACTTGGCAGTTCGTCTTGTTTTTTTTTTTTTTCCCCCTGTGAGCAAGCACAGGCGGGATTCGAATTGACTGCAGCGGTGCGCCACAGCTGGCTGGTGTAAAGCTTTTTTCCGTCTTTTGTTTTTAAAGGGATATATTATAGTCGACAGTGTAAGCTTATGTGGTCAGATTGTTAAGGGCAATGGGTTAGTCAGGCTCCTCTAGATCATGGAACTTATGGACTGTCGCTATATAGTAAGGGAAATGATTGGAATGACTTACAGTCTTCAGGTCCAACTATCCCAACAACAGACAGCTGTGATTGGGAAGTCCAAGTTTTCTGTATAAGGTGGAAGCCTGAAGAATTAGGTTCCGATAGATGTGCTGGCAAGTAAGTGGAGGCAGTCAAAGAAGGAAGTCTTCCTTCTTCCATTGTCCTTATGTAGGCCTCCAGCAGAAGGTGTCGCCCAGATTATAGGTGTGTACCACCACGCCCGAACTCAAACGTTTCTTGGAACTTGCTCTGTCCCTGGAAGGCCTTGAACTCTGAGATCTGCTTGCCTCTGTCTCCTGGGATTAAAGGCATGTACCACCTTGCCTGGGCCCAAGCTTTTCATGGCCACTATGCCTCAAGATCTGGATCAAAAGCCTGTGTCTTCCAGTCTCAAGATCTGGGTCACAGGTATGTCCTCCATGTCTGGATTGTAGCTCATTCTAGGTATAGTCAAGACAACTGGGAATAACATCCCAGGCAATGACCCATTGTTTCAGCTATGTCTCCATGTCATTCTGTCCCAGGTAGCATGCCTGAGAACAAGAAGTACAGCACTTTAAGTAACTCTAATAGTCTTTTTACCTTGTTTTACTTCAGTATATATGCATGCATTTATGGGAATGTCCATGGAGGTTAAAAGAGGGAGTTACAGGCCAATGTGGGTGTTGGTAGCTGAACTCAGATCCTCTAGGACGAACAGCAAACCTCTTAACCACTGAACCATCTCTGTAGCTCTTTACGTCATTTTATTTTATTTATTTTGAGACATGGTTTTTCAATAGCACCTTGACTATTTTGGAACTATGTAAACCAGGCTAGCCTTGAACTCAGAGTTCTGCCTTTGCCCCCTGAATGCTGGGACTAAAAGGCATATTCCAACATGCCTGGCTTTAGACCATTTTTTTTTAAAGAGAAAAAATATGGACATTTCAAACTTTTTGATGCTGGGTCAAGAGATATAAGATATACATAGGCACCAGGGTGGTTGGAGAGCCCTTCTGTAACGTGTAACTATGCAGAATAGTAAGTCTAAACCATCAGGAAGGCTCCTGTGGGAAATCTTAGCTAACTGCTCTGCCAACAGCTGTCTATGTACCTGTGGCTCGAGTAAGGTTCTTGCTGGTACATAGCATGGCCTGTGTGGTAGATTAAGGAAAAGGACAGCCTTCAACTGTGTGTAGAGGGCAAAAAAGGCCTTGTGCACACAGCTAAGCACCGGAGAAGTCAGGAGGTTAAATACTCAGCTTGTCTCTTTAGTAGAATGAGGTGCTTAGCTGTTTTCCTAGAGTGCTGGGGAAAAATGTATTTTGCAACCTGGTAATAATCATTTGCTACCTGTTGAGAGAGACCCTGCCCATATCTTCTAGAATTTAAGTTTTATTAATCCCAGACCCTTTCCCCTTAAAACTCTGAGCATTAATTCTGGGCCATAAAACTCATCCTTGTGAGAGATGTCATTTGTACAACAGCCTAGGTGACTTCTATGTTATCTTAGGGCCAGGCCAGGCTAATCCTGACACCCATAGGCACTATATGTTGGCTATTTTATTGGGGTCTTATATTAACCACCCTTCCAACCCTTATTCCACCCTAATCCCTTCCAACCCCCCAACACTAGGTAGGAGCAAAAGAAGGTTAGACGGGAAGGGGGACATAAACCTCTGTAGACTACTTCCTGATGATTAGGGGCAAGTCCAAACTTCATCTTCAAGATATTAAAAAATCCAGCAATAGCAAACAAGAAATCCAGCAAATGCAACAACAGGAACCAGCAGGAACCAGCGACAGGAACCAGCAGGAACCAGCAGGAACCACCAGCAGCAGAGGGACCAGCAGCAGGAGGGAGAGTAGCCACCACAGGGTCTATTGGGGCTCTCCCATTTATACCCTCTTCAGAGTCCCCAGAATTAAACTAACTGCAGCTGACAAAAATCACACCCCTGCTAGTGCATTATGCGAATCACAATCACCTGCTGTGAAGCAGCCTCATCCCACAGCTGGAACTAAAACAAAAACAGTCATGTAACTGGGCTTTTAAAGAAACCAAAATTCCCACTACAATTATGTTCACCTCAGTCAAGCTCCCTAGACACTAAATCTTGGGCATTGTCTCTGAGTCAACAATACCCATTCTTGAGAAAGAGGCCAGATGTACTTTGTAAAGAATCTCATGTGAACATCTCTTAAAATTGTTGTGCACTTGGGACTGAGTTCATTGTTATCAGAAAACTTTTCCCCCCACTATTATGCTGTGCTTAAATATGGCTAAAGTAAAAAATGATCTCAGTCAGACTCTAGAAGTCCTAGCCCAGCACTAGTTACCAAAATTGAGTGGAGGCAGGTTTCATTCTTACCTCAAACAATAAGGCCTGTTCTTTCCTGTCTGTTGTAAAGCTTGCAGCAACCCTCCCCTAATAGGTCATTGAATCCCAACCTAGTTCACAGCTAGAAAAATGTCTCTAACGATCAAAAAATAGGCCAAAATACCATATGTTCAACATTTTCCTCTTTCCATATGATAGCAATCCCTCATAGCTAGGTTCTGTTGTTGAAGATAGGCTCCACAGGAAATGTCTTCAGCTTTGTCCCTTAGTTGTGTCTGCCCCATTGGCCTCCTCTCTCCCTGTAGCCACAAGCAGCTTTAGCTGAGCATACAGTAGCTGCCTCCCATCAAGGCTTGTCAGAACCCCTGTGCTGTTCTAGAAGAAGCTAACACCATGTGCACACTCTTATCTCCACAACTTTTATCTCAGGCCTTTACCTAGATTCTAAACACACTTTCCAAAGTCTTTGATTGGGATGACTGAAGGCTGGGAGTCAGCTGCCTGAAGTGCACATCTCTTGCGTTTGTGAGGTGTCAGTCAATCCTGAGTTGGATGACCATCTGATGGACAGCATCCTCACTACCCTTCTCAGGAGGAACTGGCATATATGGGGTGGCTGTTCTCTTCAGAACCACTCCCTGCTTGTGTCAGACATAAGCAGTCACACCGCTACTTCCTGGGTGTCACTGTTCTTATACTGTGCATGGAGTGCATGGGGACTTTGCTCAGTTTGACCCAGGACCTTCTGCAGGCTATGCTTGCACTCTGAACTGTATCCTAGTCCTGGTTCAGAGCAATCAGAACATAGGAACGAAATAGTGGGAGGAGGGGAAAAGGCTAGCACACAGACCTCTTAAAGGACACAAAGCCACAGAAGAGATCTACTTCTAGATCTCCTGGATTGGCGAGTTATAAATTTTATGAGATGCCAACTCATTGTGACTCAGCCTCCTGAGTGCTGGGGTTACCTGCACTTGCCACCTTTCCAGTTACGGGTTTTTTTTTTTTTTTTTAAACCTGTGGACAGGAACCATAATCCTTATCATAGAGGGTAGCTTTTGTCAATATGGTGCTCAGATACTGAGGTTGAGATTATAGGTGTGTACTACTATGCCTGACTGAAAGAATGTGCGGCATAAACTTCTGGATTTGAAATAATTTAAAATATTATCACACGGAGAGCTGGAGAGACGGATCAGTAGTAAAGAACACTGGTTGCTCTTCCAGAGGACCTGGTTTTAATTTCTAGCACCCACATGGTGGCTCACAACCATCTCTAAGTCCAGCTCTAGTGAACCTAATGTGCTTTTCTGAACTCCGTGGGCACCAGGCACTCATGTGGAGCACAGACACAGATGGAGACAAAATATCCCACATAAAGTAAGTGACTCTAAAGATAAAACTAGATCTACAAATCCTTGGGCAGTAGAGATAAAGTGACCTCTTTTTGACTATTCTATTTGTATGATGATATTTTTCCAAAGTATCCCAAAGTTATTTTTAGATTCAAACCATAACAGTCCCAAACAAGACATCACTACCGCCTCTTGGACATGAAGCAGACATCGTGTGCTTACAGAGTCTTGAGAATCTGGATTCATCATATAACCAAGAATGACTTTGAAAGTAGGTTCTTGCCTCCACTTCCTGCGTGCTGTACAAAGGATAGAACCAAGGGTTTCGTGTATGCTAGGCAAGTATACTCCACATTAGTGCCGTTTCCAACCTGACACTTTTCCTTTAAGAGTTCAAGGCAATTTTCCTCCCAAGGCCTTTTCCCATTACAGAGCACACAAGAGCACACATTAGTTTTTTTTTTTTTTTTTTTTTTTAAATAAGGTCTTTTTTCTTTTCCTTGTGTGTTTGTTTGATAGGGTCTCACTGGCTGGCCTGAAATTCACAAACATCAATCCACCTTTGCCTCTCGATGCTGAGTGTTGATTTGGCAGGCTGTGGAACTTTGGGAGTTGGGGTTGAGCCTGTAGGTCTGGGTGTAGGCCTTTGAAGGGTCTATCACACGGTGTTCTCTACTTCCTATCTGCTGTGACATAAACCCCTGTCTTCTGCCTATATGCTCTCATTACACATGATGCAAGGCCCAGCAACTATGGACTGAAGCCCTCTGAGCTGAGGCAAGATGAATCTTTCCTTAACTTGCTTCTGCCATACTGTCAGTGATACAAAGGTAGTTAATACAAGGATCAAAAGGGACTTGAGTGGGGACATGGTGGCATTCGGTTTTAATCCCAGCACTTGGAAGGCAGAGGCAGACAGAGTTCTAGGCCAGCCTGGTCTACAAAGAGAGTTCAAGGACAGCCAGAACTATACAAACCATCTTGAAAAATCAGAGAGGGTATATGTGGGGTGGGGTGGGATGGGGCGGGAGACAGGAAGACAGAGAGAGACCGGGACTGGCCAAAGGTGGAGTCCGCATGTCGACCAGGACAGTCAGCTAAAACGAAGCCTCAGTAGTGACCCTCCAGCATCTAAATTGACTTTTCTTGAAAAAGTTCTTGTAGATTTTGTGTGCATGTACACTTTTGCTTGCATCAATTTATGTGTAACACATGCAAGCCTGGTGCCTGTGGAGGTCAGAAAATGTTAATCTGACTTCCTGGAACCACCATGTGGACCCTAGGAACTGAATCTGGATTTCTGGAAGAATAACAAGGGCTCCTAACCACTGAGCCATCTCTCCAGACCTTGGACAGGTCTCTTTCATCACCTGTATGTTCAAGAGCAAAGGCAGGGAGACCCTACATGAGATAGAAAGGACAAGACCTTTCTTGTTTTTTGTTTTTGTTTTTTTTTTTTTTTTTGACTCCTTCAGGGGTGTTTATTTCCCAGTCAGAAGAGAAGCAGGGACAGGCTCCTCTGCCTGTTGAGGCTGGGTCTGTCAGACACCACACAGGGACTGGGGATAGGGAGGGGAGGCACAGGAGACAGCTCCCAACTGTGTGAACTTGGTCCCATGTTTGTCCTGGCTGGGTCCAGGGAGGGCCTGCTCAGGGATGGTGGCACCAAGAACCAGGGCAGAGGCGTCAGCCCAGCTAGCCCAAATGGAGGCAATAAATACTGACAGGCCAGGCACGAGATTCAGGCCACAGGGCCCAGGTGAGACAAGTAAGGCTCGGCTGGTTTTGTCCCTCAGGGGCTGTGGGGACAGGGGCTCTGAGCACTGCCTACAAGGGACAAGAAGGCAGAGGAATGAGGCACCACACCCTGCCTCCTAGATGGGGCTGGAGGCATTGAGTTTTGGCAACTGACTCTCCCCTAGCTACTGGAGCCACCCCCAACCCTGGCCTCAGGGAGGGGAAGAGCTGGCCAGGCCGGCAGGAAGCAACAGCAGCGCACCCCTGGCCTCCTTTGGGTGGGTCACCAGGATGGGGATGGCAGACAAGGCAAGGACAGGGGAGACCACATGCTCATGCAGACAAGGAGTTAAGGGTTAGCGACGGCCCCCAGCACACGTTCCACATGTTAAGGCATCATGGTTAGACAGTGACTGACAGTGATGGATGACCTGGCCAGGGAGTGGTGGGGCTGGAGGACAGACAGCCCAGCCCTTCCTCTCGCTGAGGGCTGCTCAGCTGGAACAGAGACAAGGTGGGCTGGGCAACCCAGTGTTCTGTTCCATTCTAGAAGCCAGGGCCTGAGGAAGGGAAGACAGAGGGAACCTGGAGGGACACAGCAGATTGGAGGCTTGGGTTGGAACCCCTCCCCCACTGCACAGGCAGAAGCAGCAATGTGACACTAGAGACCACAGGGGCCTGCGGGCAGGAGGTGGAGGAGGGGCAGACAGAAGAGCTAGGACTAGGGAGGAATGGTGAGGGAGGTCCTGTCAGCACTTTGGTTTGGGATGGGTAGGGGGTTAGGGTGGGGCATGTCGGTCCTTCTGTCTGTCTGTAGTTGCCCTGCCCACCTCCCAGCTGGAGCTCAGTCCTTCCACTCCTTTTTGATGGTGAGATTCCACTCCCAGGACAGATGGTCAGTTTTGTCGTCATCTGTGAAGCAGGACTTGATGTTGTAACTGCCCCTAACAAGCATGCCTTTGGGAGCCTCTTCTATGGGTGTCAGGAACTCATACTCCTCGGCCCTCGGCCCGTAGCTCCCGACCGTGTAGTCAGTCTTGTCAGTTTTGATCCCTTTCCTGTATGTGTGCTGGATGTACTTCATGCCTGACACGATCTCTCTGTTCACCCGGAAAGAGATTTTTATCCGGTACTCCACACCTTCCTTCAACACAAAGGACTGTTTCTTTTTTTCTTTTTTTTTCTTTTTTTTTTGGTTTTTTGAGACAGGGTTTCTCTGTGTAGCCCTGGCTGTCCTGGAACTCACTCTGTAGACCAGGCTGGCCTCGAACTCAGAAATCCGCCTGCCTCAGCCTCCCAAGTGCTGGGATTAAAGATGTGCGCCACCACCACCTGGCTCTGCTCTTTTTTTTTTTTTTTTTGGTTCAAAGGACTGTTTCCTGAAGCTCTCCAGATCACCTGTCATGTCCAGTTCCAGAGGGCCTGGGGCAGTGCTGCACACCAAAGTTAGGCGAGTCACAATGATGTTGGGGACACTGGGGTCTGCAGAGACAGCTACTCGGCCCAGCAGGGCCTCCTTGTACTTTCGAAGGCTTTCATCATCCTTGTCCAGTTCCTGGATCTCTTGGATGCTCTTCTGAGTTGGAGGCTTGTAGTTCAGAGTGCTCATCTTCCTCAATCTCTGCAGCTATCTGAGCAAGCTGCTCAGCAGTAGGTTCCTGTTCTGCCATGCTCACCTCTAGCTTGGGACACCTGTGGGTGGGGCATGAGCCGGACTGTGACAGCCTGGAGGCATTCCACCCTGGACACCGGAGGCTCGACCACCACTCTGCTCCCTCACGCACCAAATGGACAAGACCTTTCTTATTAAAGGAAAAACTCAGTTATCTCACCAGGAAAGTTCCTGTCTGATCTAGCTACTATACTCACTAGTACTTATTACAGACGGAACCCACTAATTGCATAACTCTTAGGGACAGGATCACACCCGACAATAGGGGAGGCAACCCAGATACTAGCTGTGTAAGAACCACCCTCAATAAAAAATCTGCCCAGGGTTCAGGGCTTCCAAAATGGTAGACCACATCCTTTTCAAAACTGGTAATATACCAGATACTCAGGCCATGGGAAAGTACATGCTGGTTTCTGGATGACATTTTCTCCAGCTAGACAGAAGCACATCCCTCAAGCAAGTAAAAAAAAAATCTCTAAATTGCTTTAGATTACATAATAAAGACACACAGGCAAAGCCTCTATTCCCTGGTTACTGAAAACTCTAGGCTGGATGGAACTCCTAGGAAGGCAGACTGATCTTAAGCGACCATGAATGAAATCCATTGCTTCTGTCTTGGTAGCTCGGACTGAGCTTACTCTAGTCCACTTGTGGATGGATACAGCCATTACTGAAGTTCATCTAGGCTGCTCTAGAAATGCTGCATCTGTCTGTGAGAGAAATTTTCTATTTGGCTCAGGAATGTGAAACATTTTCTCAGTACCTGGTGGGGACTAACTCTTTTCTTCTTCAAAGCAGAACCCTACAATACTTACAGTCAAGGCAAGGGAGCCAAGAACCAGTCAAAGTCAGTCACAGAGGAACTGTGGCTGACTTCACAAGTCTGCCGACACAGATGTGTGGTACAACTGTCCCTGTTTCCCAGCAGCTTCATCCCTGGAATGACCAGGGCTAGAATGCAGCCTCCAGTCTGTCAGTCCTGAGCTGGTTGGCCACTGAAGGACAGCCCTCATGCTCTTCTCATGAGCAGCTGCTATTCATGGGAAGGCTGTTCTGTCTCAAGTCTTGTTTCTATTCTTCACAATTCCCACCCCACAAGCCAGGCATGGTGGTACACACAACTCCAGCACTCAGGAGGCAGAGGCAAGTTAACTCTGAGTTTGAGTCTAGCCTGGTCTACATAGCAAGTTCTAGGATAGTCAGAGCTACACAGTAAGACCCTGTCTCAAAACCAAAACCCCAAGATTAAAAACAAAATGCCTGATTACTCCCCCACTCTGTGATTAAGTCAGACATGAGCAACCCCACGTTATTTCTTGTGTTACTGCTTTTGCACTAAGCTTGGGGTTATTTTACTAGGCAATGTGGTGAGTCACCGTTGGGGGTTTGAACCCAAGGCCTTCAGCTTAAGCACACCACCATTGGGAAACACCCCAGTCCTGTTAAAAGTACATTTGCAATGTAGAATTCTAATCTGCAATACTTCAAGACCTGTAACTCAAGTAACTTGCAGTCAAAACGCAAGCATGATTAAACACTACACAGGTTAGCCAGATCCGCTCGCTGGTAAAGATGCTTGGTGCTAAGCCTGATGCACTGAATTCAATCCCTAGAATTTCTATAATAGAACAGAAGGCTGACTGCTGCCAAGCTGTCTTCTGACCTCCATACATGCATGTATATAATATTATATACATTAGGATATACACTTCTTGTTTATTATAAACCTCTTTAGGTTTGGATCTGTGGTGGCACCCAGAATGGCCCCCATAAGGCCATTGTGGATTTGAATACTTGGTTCCCAGTTGGTGGAACCCTCTGGCCTTGTTGGAGGAGGTGTGTCACTAGAGGTGGGCTTTGAGAGTTCAAAAGCCAGGGCATTTCCAGTTAGATTTCTGCCTACAGATAAAAGCTTTCAGCAAGTGCTCCAGCACCATGCCTGCCTGCTGCCATGCTTCTTGCCATGATGGTCATGGACCCATCCTTAAATGGTAAGGCCCCCAAAACGGTTTTTTCTTTTTTAAAATTCTTCTGTAAATTGACTTGGTCATGGTGTCTCTTTAAAGAAATAGAAAATCAAGAGGCATATCCCATCCAAGACAGCTCATGAAACACAAATATTCTAAAACTGGACCCCCTGTCTCAAGAATTCCACATCAGGGATTAACTCAAGTTTGCTGTCATAGGAGGTCAAAGGCACTAAAATTAATGTTTAGCAGTAACATGTTTGTAGCTCATCTCCTCAGTGTTAGACTTCTTGTCTCCATTCACACCAAGCAAGCTTCCACTTGAATGCATAAAACTCCTTGAAACAGTTCGGCCAAGAACACTGGTGAGAAAGATTATCTGCTCAACGCCTCCATCCACAACACCAGAAACACACTTCTGAGTATCACAAACGTTTATTTAGCAAAAAGTTTCATATGAAAATGTACAATGACCTAATTCTACATCACAATCAAACAGGTCCTTGGTGAGGGGTGCGGACATATTGCTGAACACTGGTTAGACTCTTTCCAAGGCTTCTAACATGATGATGCTGTTTCCTCGTATGACCTAGAGAGACGAAGTCAGTTGAAATATAATTCATTTAAAAGAACAAATCATAATTTTCCAACATGAAAGGACCTTTTTCTCAAGAAGCCACAAGACCAAGTTAATCTTTAAAATCAAGACACGAGAGAGGCATGGTGGCATATGCCTTTAATTCTGTAACTCAAATCACAGAAGGAGGAATGCTTTCTACATCATCTAAATTACAATGGGGAGCTACTCGAGGTTGAAAAGGACGGTCTAGAGGAGCAAACTGTAGGCGAAATAAAGGTACCATTGGTCCAGAGTAACCTCTCGCCAAAAGTTTTGGCGAGTAACAATAATTTTTGGGTTGCCGTTGTCCTGGGTCCAAGGCCACCAACCGCCTTTATCCTCATCAAACCTCCCAAAGGCCTGAGTTGTCAACTGAATACAATTTCCTTCTTCCTCTAGCTGAAAACAGAGAGAGCCTCGCTCTAACAAGGAGCGAGACTCCCTAAAGGTGCCCATATGGGGGTCATACGGGAGATAAGGCAAATCTATAGTCTTGTTAGTAATGAAAAACTTAGGGAAAACAACCGAATTGTATCTAATTGGCATAGGCTTAGGATAGGCCAGATAGTATAGCCCATCGTAAATCTCCCTGTATACTAGGAACCCAAGCCTGAAGGAGAAGGGCGAGGACTGGAATTATCATCCGGGAGTCCGTCGAAGGATCATCATCCACTGTTAAGATCTCCGTGTCAGTCGTTCTGGAACCCAAATTGGATTGTCCTCTTCCTTCCTCTAGCCTAGAGTCTTAGCTCTAGCCAGTACCTCCGTCCTGAGCTGTTGGAGTTCTGAATCCACGAGGATGCTGTCCTCGGGTCCCGGGTTTCGGCGCCAGATGTCGCGTCCGCCTCGACCAGCAAGTAAGACACGACACAGTTTGGATCCTTCTCAGACAGCTTTATCCAGGAACGAATCTTGACCACGGGGACCCCGAGCGGCAGAAGCCAGCTGTTATATATCCACCCTAGGCAGGCTAGGTGGCGTGTTCTCTCAGGATAGGTTAGGCTGACAATACCTCATTAGCATAAGCCTGCTCAGGGAGGTCTCAAGGCCGACGCATGCGCAATGGGCTTGTTTACTCAGGAAGCTGAGCTGACCTTGGAAAGCCGGCGCCATCTTGGAATGGCGTCCAGAAGTAAAAGGTACTCCATCCTGGCCAATCACGGGTCGTGGCATGTCTGAGCCCATAGGTCCAGAGTGGTCAGATGTAACCTCACATCACTGTCAGCACAGCCCACACCATATAAGGAGTTGTAACTGGCAAGGATAAGCCAAGGCTCACGTCCGCCTTAGGGGCGTGGCTAACGGCTTCCCCAGTTCCTTGGGGGCGTGGCTAGTACCTTGGGGGCGTGGCTAAACGGCTCTCCACATCTCACCAGGAAAGTTCTGTCTGATCTAGCTACTATACTCACAGTACTTATTACAGACGGAACCCACTAATTGCATAACTCTTAGGGACAGGATCACACCCGACAATAGGGGAGGCAACCCAGATACTAGCTGTGTAAGAACCACCCTCAATAAAAAATCTGCCCAGGGTTCAGGGCTTCCAAAATGGTAGACCACATCCTTTTCAAAACTGGTAATATACCAGATACCTCAGGCCATGGGAAAGTACATGCTGGTTCTGGATGACATTTTCTCCAGCTAGACAGAAGCACATCCCTCAAGCAAGTAAAAAAAAATCTCTAAATTGCTTTAGATTACATAATAAAGACACACCAGGCAAAGCCTCTATTCCCTGGTTACTGAAAACTCTAGGCTGGATGGAACTCCTAGGAAGGCAGACTGATCTTAAGCGACCATGAATGAAATCCATTGCTTCTGTCTTGGTAGCTCGGACTGAGCTTACTCTAGTCCACTTGTGGATGGATACAGCCATTACTGAAGTTCATCTAGGCTGCTCTAGAAATGCTGCATCTGTCTGTGAGAGAAATTTTCTATTTGGCTCAGGAATGTGAAACATTTTCTCAGTACCTGGTGGGGACTAACTCTTTTCTTCTTCAAAGCAGAACCCTACAATACTTACAGTCAAGGCAAGGGAGCCAAGAACCAGTCAAAGTCAGTCACAGAGGAACTGTGGCTGACTTCACAAGTCTGCCGACACAGATGTGTGGTACAACTGTCCCTGTTTTCCCAGCAGCTTCATCCCTGGAATGACCAGGGCTAGAATGCAGCCTCCAGTCTGTCAGTCCTGAGCTGGTTGGCCACTGAAGGACAGCCCTCATGCTCTTCTCATGAGCAGCTGCTATTCATGGGAAGGCTGTTCTGTCTCAAGTCTTGTTTCTATTCTTCACAATTCCCACCCCACAAGCCAGGCATGGTGGTACACACAACTCCAGCACTCAGGAGGCAGAGGCAAGTTAACTCTGAGTTTGAGTCTAGCCTGGTCTACATAGCAAGTTCTAGGATAGTCAGAGCTACACAGTAAGACCCTGTCTCAAAACCAAAACCCCAAGATTAAAAACAAAATGCCTGATTACTCCCCCACTCTGTGATTAAGTCAGACATGAGCAACCCCACGTTATTTCTTGTGTTACTGCTTTTGCACTAAGCTTGGGTTATTTTACTAGGCAATGTGGTGAGTCACCGTTGGGGGTTTGAACCCAAGGCCTTCAGCTTAAGCACACCACCATTGGGAAACACCCCAGTCCTGTTAAAAGTACATTTGCAATGTAGAATTCTAATCTGCAATACTTCAAGACCTGTAACTCAAGTAACTTGCAGTCAAAACGCAAGCATGATTAAACACTACACAGGTTAGCCAGATCCGCTCGCTGGTAAAGATGCTTGGTGCTAAGCCTGATGCACTGAATTCAATCCCTAGAATTTCTATAATAGAACAGAAGGCTGACTGCTGCCAAGCTGTCTTCTGACCTCCATACATGCATGTATATAATATATATACATTAGGATAACACTTCTTGTTTATTATAAACCTCTTTAGGTTTGGATCTGTGGTGGCACCCAGAATGGCCCCCATAAGGCCATTGTGGATTTGAATACTTGGTTCCCAGTTGGTGGAACCCTCTGGCCTTGTTGGAGGAGGTGTGTCACTAGAGGTGGGCTTTGAGAGTTCAAAAGCCCAGGGCATTTCCAGTTAGATTTCTGCCTACAGATAAAAGCTTTCAGCAAGTGCTCCAGCACCATGCCTGCCTGCTGCCATGCTTCTTGCCATGATGGTCATGGACCCATCCTTAAATGGTAAGGCCCCCAAAACGGTTTTTTTCTTTTTTAAAAATTCTTCTGTAAATTGACTTGGTCATGGTGTCTCTTTAAAGAAATAGAAAATCAAGAGGCATATCCCATCCCAAGACAGCTCATGAAACACAAATATTCTAAAACTGGACCCCCCTGTCTCAAGAATTCCACATCAGGGATTAACTCAAGTTTGCTGTCATAGGAGGTCAAAGGCACTAAAATTAATGTTTAGCAGTAACATGTTTGTAGCTCATCTCCTCAGTGTTAGACTTCTTGTCTCCATTCACACCAAGCAAGCTTCCACTTGAATGCATAAAACTCCTTGAAACAGTTCGGCCAAGAACACTGGTGAGAAAGATTATCTGCTCAACGCCTCCATCCACAACACCAGAAACACACTTCTGAGTATCACAAACGTTTATTTAGCAAAAAGTTTCATATGAAAATGTACATGACCTAATTCTACATCACAATCAAACAGGTCCTTGGTGAGGGGTGCGGACATATTGCTGAACACTGGTTAGACTCTTTCCAAGGCTTCTAACATGATGATGCTGTTTCCTCGTATGACCTAGAGAGAGAAGTCAGTTGAAAATAATTCATTTAAAAGACAAATCATAATTTTCCAACATGAAAGGACCTTTTTCTCAAGAAGCCACAAAGACCAAGTTAATCTTTAAATCAAGACACGAGAGAGGCATGGTGGCATATGCCTTTAATTCTAGTAACTCAAACACAGAAGGATCTCTGTGAGTTCCAGGCCAGCCAGGACTGCATAAGGAAATCCCATTTTAAGGAAAAAGAAAAAGGAAGCCTCCTAGGCTTATTAGAAGAGACTGGTGTGAAGACAGAAAAGTAATGATTAACTTTATAAGATGCCAAGTCACTGTGACCTAGCTTTTGGGAACCAGGGTTACTGGTACGTGCTGTCTGCCAGCTGTTTCTTCATCTTTACACTACAGAGAATAGCCATTATTATTATTCTCAGATTCTGACAGGCAGCATTGCAGATGTGCATCACCATACTTAACTCTGAAATAAGTAATACCATAAACTTTTGATTTGAAATGATGAGGTGGGCAGAGCTCTGTGAGTTCCAGGCCAACCTGGTTTACAAAGTGTCTTCCAGGACAGCCAGGGCTACACCAAAACCCCCGTCTTGAGAAAATACACATATACATGAGTAAAATAATAAAGGTCTACCTTTACCCTTCTACATCCAACCTTAACAAAACCAAAAAGTTCAAGGTGTTGAGCACTCAGCTCAGGGATGAACGGGAAGTCTTTACATTAATTCTGTCAATAAATCTGTGCTCACCATTTTATGAAGATTACAGCACGTAAGACATGCATGTCTTGTAAGACAAACAATTTAAAATGTGGTTCTTACTGTGGAATACCAAACCCTTCCTTTCATAGAACTGTTGCTTTATGAATGTAGGAAAGAAAGTCTAATATGAAAGCTCAGCTGCTGGGCTGGAGAGATGGCTCAGTGGTTAAGAGCACTGACTGCTTTTCCAGAGGTAATAAGTTCAACTCCCAGCAACCACACGGTGGTTTACAACCATCAGTAACGGGATCTGATGCCCTCTTCTGGTGTGTCTGAAGACAGCAACAGTGTACTTATGTAAAAACAAAACAAAACAAAAAACTCAGCCGCATAAGACTGTACTGTACTAGCTCTTGGAAAGCCTGAAGCAGGAGTGCCCTGAGTTGCAGGCCATATAGCCTGACCCTACCCTACCTCAGACAAAGTTTTTCCTTCTGGTTTGCCTTATTTTCTGTCACGAATGGCTGTCATTATGTTTAGCACCTATACCAAGAATGTAAAGCAGTGCCATGTGTGTGAGGCAAGCATAATAACACCATGCTACATTCCCAGTCCCAAAACCTGTACTTTTTTCTGATTTATTTCATATATATGGACAATTTGCCTGCACGCATCTATATGCACCATACATGTGCCTGGTACCCACGGAGGTCAGAAGAGGGCACTGGATCCCTGGAACTGGGCTTTGGGATGGCTATGAGCTGCAGTGTGGATGCCAGGAATCAAACTCCAGACTTCTGCAAGAGCAACAAGTACTCTTAATCACTGAGTCAGGGCCTGGAGAGATGGCTCAATGATTAACAGCACTGGTTTTATCTATACCTCCAGTTCTAGAGGATCTAACGGTCTTCTGGACCCCACAAGCACTAGGCACATACATGGTACAGACATAAGTGCAGGCAAAACAACCATACATATAAACAGCTGAGCCATTTTCTCCAGCTCTTGAAACCCATATCTTAAGACATCTGGGGGCATCATAAGCATGTTAGAAAACTTTTACTGTAGTCAAAGTCTAGATATGTGTACTGGGCCCTTCCCCCCACACCTGGTTTTTCGAGACAGGGTTTCTCTGTGTAGCCCTGGCTGTCCTGGAACTCACTCTGTAGACCAGGCTAGCCTCAAACTCAGAAATCTGCCTGCCTCTGCCTCCCAAGTGCTGGGATTAAAGGCATGAGCCACCACTGCACTTCTCTTATAGGACAAAAATGACTTCCCAACAGCTAGCTGTTTCAAGACCTATGCTGAGAAGGTTCTGCAGAGGTGAGATCTTATCTATAGGTACCTGGAATATTACCACAGCTGAATGTGTCCATAGGTAAAAGGAAAGAGGAGATGCAAATGTCCAGTCTTTCCTTTTATTTACCTTTCATCAGTAACTAACTTGGTTCTAATCTGAGACTTTGATACGAGGAACGTGAAGGAGAGAAAGGAGAAGACTCCCTGGACGCTGCCCTTACTCACCACCATGCCGATGTTGTTCTGCTGCCCACTCGTTGCCATCTCCACACACTCATCAATCACAAGGTTCATAAAGGGATCAAAGCCCCGCAGGATTCCTTGGACATGCCTGCCACCGTTTAACTTCACTGTAAGGGAAAAAGAAGTTTCAATAAATTGCCAATAAAGTTTACCCATCCATCATATAGATCAGGTCGGATGCCTAACTCTGGGCCAATTCTATCCTAACAGTCTAGCTCTTCTTTGCCTATATTTTAGCCTTTAAGACCCTGCAGACGTTACCTATGGGTCTCATGGCTGTAATCCCAGCACTTGGCAACAATGGAGGACTGATTCAAGAGGACTGTGAGACCAGATAGGGCGACATACTGAGAACCTGTCCTCAATGACCGGCCCCCCAAATAAAACCGACTCAACATTTATATGTAAAAGTATTTGTAAGTAAATTTATAAGTAAAGTAGTATCTTTACACAAATGAACCAAGTTACAAGTAACAAGAGTTCAAGGTTAAGAGCTGTTGTATGGTAGAGAAGAAACTCTAAAATCCCAAAGACATGTATTTTATTCTTCAATGATACGGGTCAGGAGGTTTCCAGTTAAACCCACACATCCACAGGAAGCACCAGGTGCTGCCTGCCCAACTCCTCGGTAACTTATTTAAAGGAAAAGGACTGGTAAAGTTTCAAATATAACGGAGGAAACTCCTAATCTGTCAAGTCAGGGAGGCACAGATGATATAATCTAAAGTATGAGGTACTAGCAATTTAGAAGGCAAAGAAAAACAATCTAATTAGAACAAGCCTGATTAGTGGAGAAGAATTAGATGTTTTATTTCTACAACACATTTCTAAAGATTATATATTACTAAGACAACAAAAAGAAACTAAGTAGTTGAAGTGGTAGCAAACTTACATGATAACTTCTTGTCCATAAACCTGAAAAAGCAAGAATAAAAATTAGAACTTACTTTAAAAAATGCTAAGCACAAACAAGCACAGAATGAGTTACACTAAACTAATTTGCTCAGGCTGGGAGGAGCTGTTAGAGGGCACGATGTTCCTCCAGAGGGCCGAGATCACTTCCTAGCATCCGTGTCAAGAGTTTCACCACCGCCTAGAACTTCAGCTGTAGGGTATCCCAGGCATCTACACTCAAAATGCAAACACCCTCACACATATACAAAATAAAATGTCTTTTTGAGACAGGGTTTTTCCATGTAGACCTCGCTGTCCTGGAACTCACTGTGTAGACCAGGCTGACCCTGAACTCCCCAGTGTGGGGAATTAAAGGTGTGTTACTAGGCAAAGTAAGTCCTTTTCCTTTACAGAAAGACATATAACGTCATTAAGACATATAGTCAAGTCCCTTACAACTTTTCATTACTTGGAGTATCTGTGGAAATGTATGCTGTGTGTAGGCACTCAAAGAGGACAGAAGAGGGTGTTCGATCCCCCAAAAGGCATTCATAACCATCTCTCTAGTGCTTCAGTTTTTTAAAAATTAATTTTGGCCGGGTGCCCCTTTAATCTCAGCACTTGGGAGGTAGAGGTAGGCGGATTTCTGAGTTTGAGGCCAGCCTGGTCTACAGAGTGAGTTCCAGGACAGCCAAGGCTATACAAAGAAACCCTGTCTTGAAAAGACCAAAAAAAAAAAAAAAAAAAAAAATTAATGGGCTGGAGAGATGGCTCAAGAGGTTGAGAGCACTGACTGCTCTTTCAGAGGTCCTGAGTTCAACTCCCAGCAACCACATGGTGGCTCACAACCATCTATAATGGGATCTGATGCCCTCTTCTGGCATGCAGGCATATATGCAGGCAGAACTTAAATAAATAAATAAATAAATAAATAAATAAAGTTTTAAAAAATTTTGTTTGTTTGGTTAACCATGGTGCCAATACAGAAATCAGAGGACAACTTCAAGGAATTGGTTCTCTCCTTCAACCATATGGTCCCAGAAGTTGATTCAGGTCATTAGACATGGAGGCAAGTGCCTTTATCTTTGGAGCAAGCTCATCGGCTTGTCAATCAGCTGTCTTTCAAGCAACAGGCTAGAAAATATGAAAATTCCCTTTCCTTTCTCATTTCCCCTTTTTCCTTACTGTACTGACAACTGAGCCTAGAGACTCAAGCATTCTAGGCAAATGCTCTACCACTCAGCTATATCCTCATCTCTCTTCTAGTTTTCAGTTTAAGACAGTGTTTCTTAGCTACCCTGGTCTTGAACTTTCAGTTTTTTGCCTCAGCTTCTCCAGCAGCAGATATTATAGGCCTATGCCAGCAGCCTGGGCTTCATTGAGTTTTAATGTATAGAACATCAGAATTTAAATATAAATTTAAGCCATAAGAGTCTGAAGGAAGGTGGAAACAGATTTACAAATAACGTTTATAAAACACCAAATTTTAATGGATGAACTGTTTGGGAAGGATTAGGAGGTGTGGCCTTGTTGGAGGAGGTGGCATTGGGGTGGGCTTTGTGGTTTCACAAGCCAGTCTAGCTCTCTCTGCCCTGCCTGCTGCTGAGGTTCAGGATGTAAAGCTCTCAACTACTGTCTGCCTGTTTCTTTCATGATGCTCATGGACTCTCTAAAACTGTGTGCAAGTCCTCAATTAAATGCTTTCTTTTATAAGAGTTGTCTTGGTCATGATGTCTCTTTACTGCAAGTGGACAGTAACTAAGACACTAACGTTCAGAAAGTTGGTCTTAGTCATATACCATGTAAAATACAGCTGCTGGACTGCAGATAGAGGGGCTTCAAAGCTGGGCTAGGAAGTCTGGATTTGACTTTGTGGTGATAAACTAGTACTGCAGAATTAGTGGTTAAGACTTTCTGTAGCAAATTTTAGGAGGTGGGAGAAGCTCAACTTTGAAAGCACTGAGACACAGGGCCAGAAATGATTAAGAAGCACTGAGTTATGCTAAACTCGGAGTGAATAGCTGTACAAGGAGGGCGTGTTTATGAGAGAATAAAGGAGGCAGATCTAACAGGATTTCAAGTTTCATAAAATGTAGGGATGAGAAAAAGGCACCAACTAAGGGAACAGATGATAAAGCTCAGTGACAGAGTAGCTCACACAGGCCCTGCTCCAAACACACCACCACAAACACACCAACAAAAATATGGACAATCACAAATTCCAGTCTCTGAAAGGCCCAAGTGTATCTGTGAAGAATCAGAGGACACTGAAGACTACAGGAGGGAACAGTCCTTTTGTTCAAGACCAATGGCATTTTGCCACTTCCTGCTGAATCCAGATCATATGACAGGATTTCATTCATTAGCTCATCATCAAAACAAACAATGCTGGATAATTTCTGTTTAAAATGTCGGACTTACAGCTTAATTAATCTTTAACAGATTCAAGTAAAACTGCAGGGGTTTCACACAGAGGCTGCTCTGATTAGAATGTGCACTCAAATACAAAATCAGCAAATGTGACCTTTCCCCTGAATTGGAGTCTTGACAGAACTTGACAGATCATTTGGCTACCAGAAAGAGACCCAGTATTAATCTTGTACTCTGAGCAACCCAACGACTATGTGTATATGTGACAGGTTCAGGCCAGTCAGTAGTGTCTGAGACCAAAGAGTCTGCCTGATTTTACTGGGGACAGAATAAAATTCCTCAAAAACTAGCTCTCTACAATTAGAAAATGGATGTTCCTCCATGGATTTATTACCAGAGCAAGATAATACACAACATTTAAACTTAGCTTGAATACAAGGACAGTGTATCAGAAACCTAGTTCTTGGGGCTGCAGAAGGCTGGCTCAGCGCTTACTGCCAGTCCAGAGGACGCAAGTTCAGCTATCAGTACCCACGCCAGAAGGCTCACAACCTCCTACAAGTCCTGCTCCAGCGGATCCAATGCCCGCTCTGGCCTCCGCAGGAGCTGCACCCACGTGTGCACACGCACAATTAAATATGACTGTGAGCATCAAAAAGGAAAAAAAAAATAACTAAACCTAGCTCTCTCGATGAACGCAATAGAACGCGCACATTTACTGAAACACAAAACGCTACCTCACTTTAAACTTTTTGTTTCGAGACAGTGTCTCATTTTCTTGGCCTAGACCTGTCTGGAACTCGCGGTAATCTTCCTGCCTCAGCTTTCTGAGTACTGGCCCCATAGAGCCAACCACGCCCGGCTCCAGTCGATTATTTTAAGCCTATGAGTTTTCGGTTCCTCATAACTATGCACCTCGACCGCTGCCCTAGTCCCTAACCAGGTAGCCATTGGCTCCGGCTTAGGAGAGCCCAGCTTTGGAAAGACATAATAGGCACGGGCAATGCGGTAACCATGCCGACCAGACCTCAGTGCCACTTCCGGCTTCCACGATTACCGGGACCAGCGGAGGCAGCCTGGGCGACATAGAAGGGTTCCCGCGGCCGAGGAGTCTCGATCGGGCCAACTCTACTCACTTCTTCAGTTCGGGAGGGTGGGCTTTGCTCATGGCGACTCCTTGGCGGGCTCGGCACAACGGTGAAGGAGAAAGCGGCCTCCGAAACGCGCGCAAGGCGGGCTTGGCGCTGATATCTGACGTCACCGCCACGCGAACCAATCGCCTTCGGAGAACATTACCCTTCACCTCGCGATACAGATGGGGACGCCGGAACGTGCGTACAAGAACCACGCTTCCGGTTGCGTCGTCAGTGACTGGCCAGGACGTTGAGGCGAGTTCGTCTAAACTTCCTTTGTGTAAAATTGAAGTGGCAGGTCACTTTAAAAACAAACAAACCAACCCCCTTATTTATATTTTATGTATGAGTGCTCTACATGTATACCTGCATGCCAGAAGAGGGCTTCAGATCCTATTGTAGATGTTTGTGAGTGCTGGGAATTGAACTCAGGACCTTTGGAAGAGCAGCCAGTGGTTTTAGCTTCTGAGCCATCTCTCCAGCCTGTGTGTCACTTTTTTCTTTCCTTTTCCCATTTACTACATTTCCCCCCCCCCCTCTTTGCATTTTTGTCGTTTCCCCTGCCTTTTTTTTTTTTTTGGTTTTTCGAGACAGGGTTTCTCTGTGTAGCCCGGGCTGTCCTGGAACTCACTCTGTAGACCAGACTGGCGCCTGCCTCTGCCTCCCAAATGCTGGGATTAAAGGCGTGTGCCACCACCGCCTGGCTCCCCTGCCTTTTCCTCATTCTGTTTTTGACATAATTTATGCTGGCCTCGAGTTCACTGTGTAGTCAAAGCTGGCTTTGAATCACTGCTTCATATGCTGTCCTTAATTTTCTAAGCATACCCAGGTGAAGCTGAGGATTCCTGAAGCACCCAAGTTAACGAATAGCTCGTTTGCACCAGTAGCTGGAAGATGGTTAGGCTGATTCTCTCGAGGATGTGAATCCAGGGTTTGGAGTAGTTTTGATCCATCGTTCAGCAGTTCTAACATTGCTTTCAAAACCCACTTAGCACACCACGGTCCATACATACAACGTGAGGAGTACCACACAACTCCTGAGGTATTGAGCTTGCCCCTGTGCAGGGGATAAAGGTGTGCACCCTCCCAGGGTGGTGGCACTGCCTTCAGTGCACTGGTCTCTCTCATAGTAGTAGTCATTGAGAAAATGATCCACAGACATATTGTCCAGAGACCTGTTAGATGGAGGCAATTCTTCAATTGTGGTTCTCCCTGTGATTAGTTTGTCATCAACAAAAAGTAGCACAAGAATGCTTAACTATATACTCTTCCCACCACTTGCTGTGCTAGTTGAAACTAGAAAATGAACATGAATATTAATAGTCTTTAGCACAGGCTGACCTCAAAGCAGGAGGGAAATCCTGAGCTCTGCCTTAGATTACAGTACTGAGATTACAGGTATGTACCTTTATCCTGGTTGTCTTTTCAACATTAACAGCATTCAAGTTACGATGCTCTCTGGCTTTCTCTTAGTGTTTCCCATTTACTGATATATCACTACCCAAAAGAAAAGCTGGAGACAATGAAACTTTATTTAAAAACCAAACCACTTGGAAAATATATTGCAGGCTGGACACAGCAAACAGACAGATGTATCACTATTTCAAGTAATTGATTGGTATAAATACAACATAGTACTTATCCAAAAGATAAGGTGCTATGTTGGGCCAGCAACACTGCACTGCAAAACTCCAGGCAAAAATGGCATTTGGTAAGAAGGTGTGTGCTCTATAGTGGTCCTAGCTTTCCTTGGCTCAAGTTGCTTACTTTCAGGCCTCCTTGTTGCTATAAGGCTCTGTAAATTCAGAGCTGATTAATACTGGGTTTGCACTATTATTTTGTGAACCCAAGTCCAACACTTCTCAACAATTCCTATTTACTGTTTATTTTTAGTGACTGGCATGTGACAACCAAACCCTTGCTTTTCATGAGGATGTATCACTTTGCTGCACAAGTCAATGAAGAAAGCTGTTTCCCATGTCACTGTGACACTGTCTGCTTCTTCAGGGGCTTCTAGAATAACAGAATTCGAAGATTAGACATTCCCATCTTGATGGTAGAAAATATAGGAACCTTTAGAAGTTATTCAAACCACTCTCCTTCCTGTATCTCAAATCCACTGTGTGCCCTTGCATGTAAGGTAAAATATAGATTTGAAAAGGAAATTCTTTCCTCTTTCTAAATTACTAGTCTACTGGGTTTTGTTTCACAGCATATGCAAGGTGGTGTGGTGATATTTGTGGTAAACAGGATTTGCCAAGCTTCTCTGAGGAGACGCACCTCTCCTCAGATTTTACCAGCAGGTTGAAGAGAGCCGCCAGCCTGTATGTCTGTAGTAAGAATCTCAGCCCTTGGTATAGGTTGATCTCTACTACAGAGCAAACACTTGCACGTGAATATTTAGGATCTAGACTTCTCCTCCGAGCTATCTGCGATCCGAATCTTAGCACCAGCTTCTTTCCACTTCACCTTCTAAGATCCAGTGTCCAGTAGTGAGCAGCATTTGCCTGGAACTTGCTGTGTCCTAAGTTTTCCTCATTCGTAAACATTGCTTAACATATTAACCTTCCATTCTTCCTTTTAAATAGCCTGCCCTCAGCCCCAATGGTCACTGGCAAACAATTTTATTTCCCGATGGATGACAGAGACTCCTTCATCTTCTTGGTCATTGTTGGGATGAGGTGCATGTGGTCATCCACACACTTGGCCACGCAGCTGTCTAGCTGTCGCTTCACCTGAAGCTCCTTAGCTCCTGCATCCATTGAGTCTTTGGCTTTGTCGTTGCAGTGCATGGTGCACCGGGCCAGGCGGTCCTGTGATGAGAAGGAAGAGAGAGAAGGCTGAGAGGCTGGCTTCCATTGTCTGCGTGTTGGTCCCATGTCAGGCCTTGGGCTACAGGCTCGATATAGATTGTCTCTGCCAGTGTAATACTCTCTTAGCTCACACAGAAGGTGCAGAAGGCTCAGACTAAGCACTGAGCAGAAGAATAAAAAAAAAAAAAAAAAAAAAAAAAAAGAACTTTATACAAGATGCTGGCAGCAAACAAAAGACTATTATTGGACTTATAAACACCACGACTCTTTTTCAATTCTTCCATTTTTCATGTGTGTGGTGCTATGAATTTTTAGATGTGTGTATTTGTGGATGTGGTGGCCTGAGGTACATGTTAGGAACCATCCTTCATTGCTCTTCCACATATTCACTGAGGCAGGGTTCTCAACCAAACCCAGCTAGTCTTGCTTGCCAGCATGCTGTAGAAATTCTGCCTCTGCCTTCTAGGGCTAGACTTACAGGTGGGCTGCCATGCCCAAGAGACAATGGTTTCTGGTGATCTCAACTCTGGGCCTCGTGTTTGCATGGCAAGTGCTTTGACCCCTCAACCATCTCCCTACCATACATTTTAACTCTTTACTGTCTGTCCTTGCCACAAAAAAACAGTTCAAGTACTTGTCAAGCATCTACTATGTGCCAGGCTTTCTTCTAGTGTGGACTCAGAAATGAACAAAGCATAGATGTTCCTGCTCCTATGGAACTAACAGTCTCCGGCAGAGATGCTGAGAGAAGAGTAGGAAGTGGGTTGGGAGCTCAGGAGTGAGGTCTGAATGAATGCAAGCAATGCTAGTGGTATCTAACAATGTGGCTTCCCTTGGCCACATTGTTATCTACAGTTACCAGGGGAGGTGGCACACACTTTTAATCCCAGCACTTGGGAGCTAGAAGCAGGCAGACTCTGAGTTTAAAGCCAGTATGGTCTACATAGAATGTTCCAGGACAGCCAGGGCAAACAGAGAAACTGTCTCAAAAAAAAGGGGGAAATCCGTAAAAATAGCTTGCTTACACACACACACACACGTCTCAAAATAGTTAAATATGTTTGTAATTTTATGTTGGCTTGATTGTGGCCCACAGGCCACAGGTTGGGCACTTCTGCTATAGGACATTAACAGTTATGAGAAAAGAGGCCATGACCAATGTCAGCTTGTGTACTCTAATGGTCAGAGGCAGAAAAGGGAAAAAAAAAGCCAGCAAAGGAGGCAGAGATAAATGGCCTGAGGGTGGAACCCCAGAAGTGAGGTATCCTGTGGTTAAATGGTTAGAGTGCTTGAAGGAGAAGGGACTATATACAGACACATCAAGGCAGAGGACTGAGCAGCGCCTGCTGGACCTAGCCTCATGAGTGCCCTCCTAATTACCACTGCCAGCGGCTCTGCAAATGAAAGTTAGCCTGGACTAACTCTAAAGGGAAGGAGACACTTATATAGCAGCCTAAGAACTAACTTTTCAAAGATCTGATCTAGAAATTCCTCAAAACTAAAAAAGGGAAAATACTTCACAAGAGCAGTGACTTTGAAGAGTTTTGTGCATCAGAGTGTGAACGTATACCCCACACTGGGTGTAACTGTCAGGTGAACGGAACCCCAGGCTATCAGAAGTGTTTGCTTCCAAAGCCCACAAATACACTTAGAGGAAGGGAGTAAATTCAAAGTATGGATATCTTTTGTTCCAGGAAGGAACAGAAGGTTTCATAGTAAGGGCTGGGTGTCACAGGTCTGTAATGCCAGCACTTGTGAGGCAGAGACAGGAGGATTGCTGAGTTTCAGGTCAGCTCAAGCTACAGAGCTGAGATCCTGTCTCAAAAAACTCTAGAAATGGTTTTTTTTTTAGGTTTTTTGAGACAGAGTTTTCTCTGTGTAGCCCTGGCTGTCTTGGACTCACACTGTAGACCAGGCTGGCCTCGAACTCAGAAATCCGCCTGCCTCTGCCTCCCAAGTGCTGGGACTAAAGGCATGCGCCACCACTGTCTGGCTCTAGTAATGCTTTTTGTGACTGACCTTTCTATGCCATGAAAATTCTCTCCAGGTGTTCCAAACAGGGGGCACTCTGGGAACGGTTTAAGTCCAGAAATACTGTTAATATAGTGCCCCAGTCTTTACCTTTTCAATTGTGTGTGAACGTATAACCACCTCGAGTACTATGACATACCTACAGAGATCAGAGGACAAGTTGTGGGGCGACCCTACCTGAGGGGCGACCGGCAGTTTTGTATTTTTGTCCCTGAATACATGCATGTGCCTGGCATGTGTGTGAGAACCTGCAGTGGTCAGAAGAGTTGTCACATCCCATGGAACTGGAGTTGCGAGTCACTACATAGACACTGGGAACCCAGCCTGGCTCTAAAGACCAGTAAGTGATCTTTAGTAATGAGCCATCTCTCCAGCCCTGACCTGTTAAAGCCTGCTACAGGAAGGAGAGTTGTTTTCTTCAGTGATGTGACCACTCTTAAGTCGCCAAGCTGCAGTGAAAAACCCCATATTCATGTTCATGAAAGCGACCTTAATTAAATTCAGAGGGATCATTAAAAACAGGAAGACTTGTTGGAAGGTGTCTAATAAAGGAAGGGGAGATAGAAAATTGGAAGGGGAGATAGAAAATTATTAAAATACATGTATGAAACAAAGAAAAAAATAACTAAAATGAGTTTATATCTTTACTTTTTCTTTTTATATGCACTGGTGTTTTCCCTGCATATATATTTGTGTGAGGGTGTCAGGTCCTCTAGAACTGAGGTTACAGACAGCTGTGAGTTGCTATGTGGTTGCTGGGAACTGAACCCGACTCTTTGAAGAGCAACCAGTGCTCTTAACTGCTGAGCCAGTTCTCCAGCTCCATGGTTTTTGGGTTTTTTGAGATTTTATTTTATTTTCATGTGTTTGAGTGTTTGCCTAAATATATGTCTGTGCACCACGTGTGTACAGTGCTACAGAGGGCCCAAGGGTGGCTTCAGAGCACTTGTGACTGCAATTACAGATAATTGGGAGCCACCATTCAGGTGGGTACTAGGAATTGAGTCTTTGGAAAAGCAGCTAGTACTCTTAACTGCTGAGCCATCTCTACAGCCCCAAATTAATATACATTTTAAGGAATTTTATACTACACAACATAGATTGTGTTTAGATTGTGTTTGGTATACAATAAAGGCATAAAGGTGTGTGGTTATAAACTCCCTTGGTAACCTTCTTTTATGGCAAATATAGCACAACTTAACAGCACTCAATTCCCAGGGCCTTTTCAACCTATATCAACCCTCAAGGAGAGCAGAGCTCCCACTAGTGTTAACAGAGCCAAGGACCTAAGGCAGAACAAATGCTTCTCATCACCCGCCAAGGAGCTGCTGTTCAAGGACTTGGGAACTTGGAGGCGTTCCTCACCTGGAACCTTTCCAGCTCGCTGGTGACCAGAGCCTGGGCTTGAGCCAGAGGCGCATGGCAGCGCTCGATGCATTGGTGCACCTGCTGCATAGATGCTTGGGTGTCTTCACAGCAGTTGGCACTGCACCGGAACATGAGGCCCTGGGGAGCGGAGACAGAGCCCGGTTAGACTGTTAAGACTCTGAGAGCAGCCCATGAAGAGCAAGGCTTTGGAGGCCATGCTTCTCTCCCGGTATGTTCCTCGACATCTTTTGTTTTATTTTCCCCGAGAATATCATCAGGACTTCCTAAGACTGGGACAGTTACCAGGCCTAACATTTATTTATTTTTATTTTTATTTTTTCGAGACAGGGTTTCTCTGTGTAGCCCTGGCTGTCCTGGAACTCACTCTGTAGACCAGGCTGGCCTCGATCTCAGAAATCCACCTGCCTCTGCCTCCTAAGTGCTGGGATTAAAGGCGTGCGCCACCACTGCCCGGCAACATTGTGGGTTCTTGGGAGAGCCTTGTGTCTGGGTGGTGGCCGAAGCCTGTAATGCTAACACTCCAAAGGTGAAGGCAAGGAAGATCAGGGTTGGAAACCAACCTGGGTTAAATGAGACCATGTCTGTTGCTATTAGCTCACTGATATATAATGCGCCCAAGACAACCGGAAGAAACCACGTTCTGAAAACTAGTTTCTGTAGCAGAGTTCAGAGGTCGGCCTGGCTAGTCAACGCCCCACAAGGGGACCGAAACAGTAGAGGGTGATTGAGGGGTAAAGTTAAGCGAGGCCAGTAGGGTGAGGGAGGCGGGGCTCACGCGCGCGGGTGTTCAGGGTTCGTAGCATTTGAATCAGTGCAGGACCGCCTGAAGGGATTCCGGCCTGGTGGTCTCCTGGGCCGGGCCCTCCAAGCCTCGCGCCTGATCACCTCAGGGCGGCCGAACACTCGTAACCCAGGCCAGGTGGGGGAAACCGCCCCACGCGAGGCCCGGGGCTCGAACGTCACCGCGCCACCCCCGCCCGAGTTTCCAATCCCGCTTGGGCGCGAGACCGCGCCGCTACCTGCATCTTCCGGATGTTCTCTCTCTCCACACTTTTCACCATGGCGTCCACAGCCTCCTGCACTCGGAGTTGTTGCACCTCCGCCATGGCGACCCTGAGCCGCGCCGCGCCGGCGCCCGCGTGCACCCGCTGCGCCCCGCCCCTGCGCCCGCGCCGGGTTCTCACGCCAAGGCGCCCCACCCTCTCGCCCCGCCCTTGGCTTCGCCCCGCCCTTTACGCTAAACCCGACCCCTCACGGAGTCACCGCCCTTTCTACCAAGTACCACGCCCGGTCTCCTGGCTATTGCGCCCTTGTCCTCAGTAAGCGTTCCCTTTCCCGCACCCTCATCGCCCCTGGCGTCCAGGTTAAGCAACTGCAGGCAGGAGACCGTGCGCGCGTGCACGCGCGCGCCGCACCTTCTTCCGTGGAGCCAGGCTTTTGGTTGTCAAAATCTCTTTACTCGTCTGACTTCTTTTCTTCCTCTCTTTCTCGCTCTCCCTCTGTTCCTTCCAATTAAAAAAAGCAGCTCTTGTACAGTTTGATCAGATATTATTATCGTTATTTTTTTGTCTTGGTTTCTTTTTGTTGCCGAACAGAATTTTATTAAATATACCTACCACAATGTTTAGTCAATTCCCCAGTTGGTGAACACTTTTGTCGAGTTACTAGTGTGTGTAATGGATACAGTACTCTAGATTTTCTTAAGAGTAGTGTGGGAGTACGGAGGGTCTGTAGATAGCGACACTGTAGAGTAACGGCGAGCTGTTTCTGAACTGGGTTGGTACTATCAGCCATGTGCTCTCATGTTCCCATTTCTACTGTCGTATGCAGTCATCTGTGAAACACACGTGGTTGCTGTTCTACTTGCCATGGGCCGGATGCAGAGGGAGCATCATTGGGTTAGGAAGAGGGCAGTTGCAGGCTGTGTTAGTGGTCCCACTGGAGAGAAGGGGGTTTCGGGAAATCTCTCCGTTTAGCCGCGAGCTTGCACTGAATTTTTGTATTGAACTAAAAGGAAGAGAATGACAGGCAGGCACGGGAAGCTGCATTGGGCAAAACAGAAAAAAAGGTTGAAGCTTTGTGGAAAGAGCCTGGAAGGGAAAACGATTAGCATTTGAGAGTGCTGGAGATTTAGGAACTTGCTGCAATTCGCCACTAGATGGCAGGCTAACTCTGTCTTGAGGGTAGGAAAAAAAAAAAAACCACGCAACCTATTGTCTTTTGAGGAAAGCTGTGTTCCTCTATGGCTGGGCTTTCCCTCTCCCAAATACCAGGGTTGGGGATAAGATGTGTTCACTACTTCAAGCCAGACTTACAAGGATCTTCCAGGAGCAGCTGCAGCCAGGACGATGGCAGCGGTCACCCAACAGACCAGGTACTTTGCAAGTACTTTGAATGGGGTCTGAAGCGGGTCCTTCACTGTCCATTTTTCTCCCACTGGCCCCAAAATCAAAGCAGAGGGAGATGAAGATTCTGGAATAGTTACGTCCTAGCAGGGCAAGATGCCTGCCCCAGGCGCGCCGACACCTGACTGTGGGAAGACCTCTCTTGAGACTGACCTCACGATTCCAGATCCCATAGAAAATTCTAAAAAAGGCACAGTTTAATACTTCTCACTTTCCCCTTTATTCCTAGCATGTATCATGGAATTTCAGCAGTCGCGTCTACAGTAATGCTGTTAGTCACACTGAGTCTGGCGGGAAGCCTTTGGTAATACAACTTTGTTAGTTTCAATATTGCAAGTGGTTCTTTGGTGTTTAAGGAAAGTGACTTCTGACATGGGTCAGACATGGGCCTGGCCTTATAAGACAGTGGTCACTTTTTAAAGACCAGATCTCACAGCCTGAAGACAATAGGCCATGCCTCTCTGCAGCTCTCTGTAGGACCAAGAGTTAAGAAGCTAGCTGTCTGTGCTGTGGTCTCAGAGTATTTACTGATTATTGGTCCTAACCCATACCTGGCTCCTCTGTGAAATGTTCCTCAAAATTTATACAAAAGTCTCATATGCCCTTTACTCTTAGGATTTCTCTGAAGAGACTCCTCTGCCCCCACCCTATCCTCTCTCCTCTGACTCTCTTCTAAACTGTATTTATTTTTAGTTTATGTGTATATGTGTGTGATTATACGTATGTGTGCCACATGCATGCAGGAGCTCACGGAAGCCAGAAGATGATGTCAGATCCTCTGGAACTTGAGTTATGGGTGTTTGTGAGCTACCTTGTGGGTGCTGGGAATTGAACCTGGGTCCTCTGCAAGAGTAGATAGTGATCTTAACCACTAAGCCATCTCTCCAGCCTTATCTTATTCTCATGATAAAGCACCTCTCTAATTTTTATTTTTTTTAGTATTTATTTATTTGCTTGTGACAGGATCTCACTATTTACCATCCCTGGCTGTCCTGGAACTCACTATGTAGACCAAGCTGGCCTCACTCTCACAGAGATCCTCCCCCGACTCTGCCTCTGCCTTCTGAGTGCTGGGATTGAAGGCATGTGCCATCACTGCCCTGGTGTTCTCCAGGTTTTAAAGGGAAGTCTTCTCCTTTTCTTCTTGGGGTGGATTATGTGGTCTCTACCCCACCCATATATCCAGTGACTACATAGAAAATGGAAGAGAAATGAGATTAAAATAAAATATCAAGACTTAAGCAAGACCTAGGGAAGGGAGGGAGTGTCAACAGAACCTTAAGATAGGTTGACTACTCCAGGAAGAGGCATATATACCTTGGCATTCCTAAGAAGGTGACCAGACTTCAGAGGGTGATGGCCATGTGGTGTGCCTTGTGACAGAGGGGCTTGGGCAACCTGAAAGCACTCCAAGACTCAGTGTGAGTGGTAGGAAGCCACATAACAGCAGGAAGCAGGCAATGTTTCTGATGCCTCTGTGAGGCGTGGCTTCCCAAGGCTTAGTGTAACCAGTGCTGGAGGAACTGAAACAGAACAGATCGTGGCGTAGCAAAGGCTCTGAATTAATACATCATGGTAAAAATAACTGTTTTGTGAAAGAGTTTATTCCAGGCGTGTGTGTGTGTGTGTGTGTGTGTGAGAAAGAGAGAGAGAGAGAGAGATAGAGATAGAGAGAGAGATATGTGCATACTTGTAAATTTAATCATCTCATTTATATATATGTATGTGTGTGTGTTTGTAAGCATGCATACATATATGTGGATTAAATGCATGCTGGAGCCCTTGGAGGCCAGGTTGGATTACTTACGACTGGACTTAGGGGCATTTGTGAGCTACTGTATGGTTCTGGGAACTAAACAGGGTCCTTTGCAAGAACAAGCAACCACCCCTTTAAAATTTGTCTTTGAAATTAATTTTAAGTTTGTGTGCATGTGTATATGTGTGTGCACATGTGTGTAAGTGCAGGCACCTGCAGGGGCAGAAGAGGATGTTGGGTCCTCTGAAGGTGGTTGTAAGCTGCCCGGTGTTGGTAGTGGGGACTGAAGTCAGTCCTCTGTGAGAGCAGTGTTCTGAACTGCTTAGCCATCTCTCCAGCTCCCAGATTATGCTCTTTCACTATGTGTCTAGTCAGGAAAGTTAATGAAGTCTGGGGCGGAGGAAACACAGTCTGCAGATTCCATCTTGGGCTGAGCATCAAACTGCTGTCTGTGTTCTCAGTCTCTAAGTATGCAGCCTCCAGTGATGGGGGAGCCACCCTTCCTCCCTCTGTAAAGTGTGGATGGCATGATTAATTCCTAGGCGTGGCAGTGGCTTTGAGATTGTGTCTGTGAGAAACAAGGTAAACAGTTATTATTGGTGCTGGAAATTTTGTGTTTCTTTCTCTCACTCTCTTATTAGTGTGGCTGTCATAGCAAACACAGAGATGGCCTGGATAACAGTTTGTGGAGCCGGCTGTGGCTAGCATGTAAGTTCTAGTCTTGTTCCTGTGACAAAATGACTGACAAGAAGTAGTGAACTGTGGGGCTGGGGAGATGATGGCTTGGCAGCAGCTGAGAGCACTGACTACCCTTGCACATGACCTGGGTTCGATTCCTAGCACCCACACAGTGGCTTACAAACATCTGAAACTCCAGTTGTAGAGGATCAGAACCAGATCTGGCCCTCTCGGGTACTGCATTACACACGGGATGCAGACATACATGCAAGCCGACATTCATACATGTGAAATAAAATGAATAAATCTTAAAGGAACAATTTAAGTGAGCGAAGGTTTGTTTTGTCCCATAATTTAATAAAGGAAACAGGAAATAGGGAGAAGATTCAGCAGCCAAGGGGGTATCCTACTCTTTCAGGGGACCCAGATCCGTTCCCAGCACCCACATGTGGCTCACGACTGTCTAGAAGTCAGTTCCGGTGATTTGACTACCTCTTCTGGCCTCTGCAGACTCAAGACCTGAGTCAGTCTGCTGCCCTCTTGTCTGCTTCTCAGTGCAGCACAGTCTGCTCATGGAGCTTTGGCAGAAGCCTTTGCTTCTGGGCTGACCTCAGGCTCTTCCCTGAGACTTGATTTCTTCACCTGTACAATGAACTATTCACCCATCTCTACGATTCCTGTTAACTTCACTCCCCATATAGTCTATCAAAGAGGCTGAGAACCCCCCTGAGGGAAATGTGGAAGTGTTGGAGCGAATGGGGAGATTCCTTCCAAGACTGCACAAGTCAGCCCAGCCTATCAACTCAAAGGGGAGGAAAGCTTTACATTGGCTCAAGGATTTGGTGGCTTCAGCTCAAGGCCAATTGCCTGCTACCTTTGACCCCAGGGAGGTGGCATACCGAGGCAGTGTGCTGCTGGGAGGCAGAGAGGAGGAGCTTAACTTCTTCCCACTGGGTCTTACCTCTTAAAGGTCCACCATCTCCTGGCAGTGCCGCAGACTAGGAGCCTTTGGATCCAAACCTTAACAGGGTCCTTCTGAGGCCTGGATGGGTGTGGTAGGCTGTTGTGGGACACAAAGGTCCTTGCTCCCACAGATCACTAAGGAAACCAAGAATGTAAACACACAGGGGCCTCTTCTCAACGGAGATACAGTACCTGTTTCCCTTGCCCAGAAGGCTGGGCATGGATGCTCATTAATGACCTAATGACCTTTTTGCTATCTGTAGAGGCAGACCTCACCCATCTTTTGCTTTAGAGGCAGACCTTACTCCAACCCCCAGAATCATTATCCCGGACTTTTTTCCTCCCTGGACTGTTTCCCGTCCTTAGGGGAGATGTCACATGTGTCTTATATCCTGCTGACCTTTATGAGACCACACTGGATTCTAGGCCTTTAGCAATAGAATCCACCCTCATGGTCACATGCACTTTGTAAATGAGTTTCTAAGTTGTCACACCTTAAGCTTTATTGTGTGCCAGCATTGGAAAGATTGCTGCCCGGGAACCTCTTTCCAAAAGTTGTACTGTGTTTTAAGTATGCGGACAACGAACTGCCCAGCATCAGAATCACTGAAGTCTGATCCAGCTTGACAAAGTCAATCTGAACCAGGTTTTCTTTTTTCCTTTTTCTTTTTGTCCCTCCCTCCCTTCCTCCCTCCCTCCCTCCCTCCCTCCCTCCCTCCCTCCCTCCCTCCCTCCCTCCCTCCCTCCCTCCCTTCCTTCCTTCCTTTTTTGGTTGTGCTTTTTTTCCCAGAAGACAGGTGTAGCTCTGGCTTTCTTAGAAGTAGCTCTGTAGACCAGGCTGGTCTTGAACTCACAGAGATTCACTTGCCTCTGCCTCCCAAGTGCTGGGATTAAAGGCGTGCACCACCACTGCCCGGCTGGCCAGGATTTTCTTTTTTACCTGTTGGCACCATGGAGGGTACTTAGCAGAGGGCAAAGAAAGTATGGTGTGTGTGTGTTTGCACAATCGGATGTGTGGTTATGTGTGTATGCATCTGCACAGCTACCCCTGGCTTTTTAATTTTTTAAGAAGTATTTATTTATTTACTGTGTATAGGTATTTTGTCTACATGTATGTCTGTGTATCACATGCATGCCTGGTGCCCAGGCATGCCAGAAAAAGGCATCGGACCCTTTGGGACTGGAGTTGCAGACAGTTGTGAGACGCCGGGTGGGTGACAGGAATAGCAGCTGGTGACCTTAATTGCTTGAGCCACTTCTCCAGCCCCAACACCTAGAATTCCCTGTGAGTTCCTTGGATTCGATCTCAGATCCTTATGCAGACAGACACAAGTGCCCTCACCCACTGAACCTTTATTTACTTAGTTTTTGGTGTAGCTCAGGTTGGCTCTGTTCCTCTTGCCTCAACCTCTTGAGTGCTGGGACTATAGGTATGTGAGGCTAGCCTGGACTACATGAGACACTGGCTCAGAAACAATGGAGACAAATGTTTATTAAATGACATGGATGAAGAGCCTAGAGTTATGCCACACTGCAATGTGTTAAGTGTTACCACCATATATGGGTCATAGTATTATAAGCAATTATAATTTTCTTTCCAATGTTTACATGAGTTTCTAAGTTTTCTACAACAAATGAGTCTAACTCGGCTGAATTGAAATTCTTTTAACGTTTTGTTTCTTTTGCCAGTGTATGAGTGTGTGGTCTGAGTATGCATGTTGGAATGTGAATAGGTACATGTATGTGCATGGGCACACATGTAGTGAAGAGGATACTGGTGTCTTCCTCAATTACTCTCCACTCTATTTACCGTTGCAGGTGCTCTTGAGGAACCCACAGGTCACCAATTTGACTAGTCTAGTCAGCCAGCTCGCCCTGGGACCCCCTGTCTCTGCCTCCTGAGTGTTGGGTTTACAGGCAGCCATTTTGCCTAACATTTTGTGGAAACATGGGCTTCCAGGGATCCCAACTCTGTCATGCTTGCTATGCATGACTTAACTATGGAGATATATCCTTTAATTATGAGCAAATTCTTCCTGTGGCTGGTAAAACACTTTCCTATTTTATGCAAGGCCCCGAGTTCTAACCTTAACAATGAAAAAATAATTATCTCATAACATTCTGTCCTAATTAATGAGTGTGGAAGAGAGTGGGGACCGACCAGTTCATGTGAAATGACAGCTCACCCAACAACACTTATAATGATTATTATTTTTGCTAGCAATCAGGTTCTCCACAAAGACTCACGGACCTGTCACTTGCCCAGATGTCCCAGCCCGCCAGGGGTGGCATGGGAAAGGCAGCCCACGGCAGGAAGCAGCCATGTGAATTTATTTTCCATCCTGACAGGTGGACTGCTTATAGTCACAGCTACCTCACTGTCCTGATGACAGGCCTCACCTGCTCGCCGCTGTGACACATTCTTTCCACTTGGATCATAGAACGTTGTTGGGCCTCCACCAGCTCAGAGGCTGCTTGCTGGCCTCCGGCTCCAACTCAGTCTTTGGTACTGACAATCTGATTGCTGCAACTGGAATTTTTTTCTGACCATCTTCAGCATGAAGCAAGCCCTCTCCCACTCCCTCCTGCAGCTGCCCTGCCCATAAAGAACACTGGACAGTTGAACAGGGATGTCTTTCTAAGGTGAAACAGAGTGGAGAGGAGTAGAGCAGAGGTATCGAGGTTGGCACATGAGGAAAATAAAAACAATGGCAGAGGAAGACAGGAAACCTCACCCACCACGGACTGTACATATCAAAATAGCACGTGTAGATAGAGAACTCCCACCAAATCTCCAAAGGCCAAGGAAGGAGGGGCTATGTAAATGACCTAGAAAAGTTGTCAACTCAGGCTCAGGGCCTTTGAGTCTTGGACTTGTCCTCACTCCTTGGTCCACTCCCACTCTTAGAAATGTCTTTTGCTCTATTGCTTTCTATTTCAACTCTCTCTCTCTCTCTCTCCTCTCTCTCTCTCTCTCTCTCTCTCTCTTTCTCTCTCTCTTTCTGTGTGCACACACACACATACATGAGAACTTGCATGTAAGTGCACATATGCATATGTGCACTTATGCATATAAGTGCAGGTGCCTGCAGTGGCCAAAGGTGTCAGACCTTCTGGAGCTAGAGTTACAGGTAGTTGTGAACAGTAGGGCATAGAAGGTGGGAACTGAATTCGAGTCCTCTGGAGAAACATCACTCACTCTTAACCGCCTAGCCATCTCTTCAGTCCCCCGTTTATCTTTCTTAACAAATGGTCTCTGTTTCTATCACTATTCATTTGTCCCTGATCAAATTTCTTGTTCCTGTGTGGTGGAGGTATGGAGAGAGAGAAAGGAGAAGAAAGGGCATAGAGATGGAGGAGGCAGCCATGAGAAGAGATGGACCATGAGCACACGGCCAGGAGAAACAGCAAGTAACATGCGACATTATGGCTGGTAAATAAGTTAGAATAACCCCAAACCTGCTCCACCTAGGCTTACAGCTAGCTTATAAATAAAGTACCTGGATTGGGTGTCTTTTGTATGGACTACCTAGACTTAAAAATTCATTTTACATGTACATATTGTATGAGGTGGTGGATATTATGCATGGGAAAGAGCTTCTTTTGATTTTTTTTTTTTTTTTTGAGAGAATTTGGCGCTGTAGCCTAGGGTAGCCTAGAACTGGTGATCACAGAAAAGATCTGTCTGAGGACAATTTTGGGGGATGGTTTTCTCCTTCCAGATGAGGCAGATGAACCCCTACCCTCTCCTAGTTGTGTGACAAAGATGGAGGACCTACCTGTGGCTGGCTCTTGGGATCTGATGGTTAACCTTGATTGTCAGCGTGACAGGATCTGTAACCACCTATGACAAATCTCTGGATTTGTCCTTAACGGAGTATCTAGATTAGGTCAACTGAGGTAGGAAGACCCAACCCAAATGTAGGTGGGCCTGCTTGACAGGAAGGTTTCCCAGCTTGAATAAAAAGAAGAAAGCAAGTTGAACAACAGAACAGTGTGACCAGGGGCTGCCTCATGGCCCTGGTGCTAGGGCTTCCACTGAACTGTGAACTGAAATAAAGCCTCCCTCCATCCTTCCCTCCCTCCCTCCCTCCCTCCTCCCTCCTCCCTCCCTCCCTCCCTCCCTCCTTTCCTCCCTCCATCCTTCCCTCCCTTCCTCTCAACCTCTTTATCTTTGATTATTTGTTACATATATGTATACATGCATATACATAACACATATATAACATGTATATGTATATACATATATACACATATACATATATAACATATATATATGATGCATACATATATCAGGACCTGCTGGGCTTGTTTTTGTTGTTTGTGTGTATATGGTTTCAAGGCTGACCACCCTGCATCGGACAATCAATAAAAGGGCTCATCTCTGGGAGAGGCTAACTCTCCTTCTTCCCAGCTGTCAATGCTTGCCTGCTGTTCTTTGTCTAGGAGTGGGACACCACACAATTTTCCACGTTAACAGGTTCATTGATATCGCTGTCGTTCTGGTCTTACTTATGTAGTCATGTTTAGGAGACACTATTGCACAACAGATTTCCTGGTGTTTTGACTTCTGGAAGCTTTCACTCCTGTTTCCCCCATGTTCCCTGAGCTGTAAATTCTGGAGCTGTGATGCAGATGTATCTGTTGGGACTGGGCTCCCCATGATCCATTGATGTCTGCATTATGTTGAGTTGTGGTTTTCTGTGATGAGCTCTGTTTGTTTTAACGAGAAGCTTCTTGGATGAGAGATGGTGGTTACACTTATCTGTGGGGTAAGCATAAGATTTATAGAGCCAGGCATGGTGGCTGCCATTTTTTTTTTGGAAGGAAATTAGAAACAATTATAAACTTATAACTCTGCCTGATAAGTTATAGCAGCAGCTCTGAGGCTTTCAAGAAGCAAGGGCTGTGAAAGACTTCAAGCTGCTGCCGGAGAGGAGGCTCTGAGTCCACAACTGTGAAGGATGGCCATCAGGGCAAGGGTGGAGGCCAGGCTGAGGCTCACAGGCCATGGGCATACAGCAAATTGGACTGTGAGGCTAAGCCAGTGAGGGCTGCTGATGCTCCCACCACGAGCTCCCCAGTCTAAACTGGCTATGAGAAGGAGCAGCACACAAAAGGCACTACCATTGAGGCCTTTCAGACCCAACTTGCTCTTTTGTCAATGTACAAGAGGTCCACCACCACAGACAGGTCACTGATGGCTACTCGAGTCCTCTGATGTCTTGATACATCCTGTGGTCCACATGGCATAATATAGTGTCTGGATCCTTGTGACAGCTGGTGAGCAATGCACAGATGGCATCATGGCCTTTACTTACCTGTGACATGCTACTCTAATCTACCAGCTTTGCCTGCTGGGGACCTTCGCAGCAGGCAGGAAGTCAGATTAGGCCAGTGGACTCATTCTATATGCAGGGATGATAACAGGCTCAGTCTTGGGTGCAGGAATGGAAGTCATGACTGGAGGTTAGTCTGGGACCTCGAGATCTGGCACCAGCAACTGCACATCCATGGTTGGACTGGATGAGGCCTCCTTTGCTGTGACTGTGTCATCCTCTAGGAGTGCTGAGAAGGGCTTCTCCAGGGTGGTGTCCAAGTGATGCTGTTCTTGGGCTGGAAGAGCTCATTGTAGTCCTCAGAATTCTGGGTCTTGGCCTGGGACTCACACTTGTCCCTGTCATCTTCACTGTTGGGGCTGTGCCTCTTACTCTCTGAGCTGTGCCCTACCCTCTGAGGCTTGCTGCAGGTCGTGGTGGGCCACCCATAGATGTGGCGGAGGGAGACACCAGGGTTGGTGGCCAGCTGTCAGGGGCTGGCTAGCCTGCACAGGGTCCTGGGTCACAGTGCCTGTCAGGTCCATCACATAAGAGGAGATATTACTGTGGGAGAAGGCCACACCTATCAGCACATCATCATAGATGGCCCGGTCAGTTACCTTGTCCCCGTTGACAAGGACCACATCAAAGCAGTGCCCAGGCTCCCAGCCATAGACGCACAGTGAGTCCTGATAGCCACTGTACAAGCAGCAACCATCAGGATTGAAGAGAATGCCCCCGACAGGCCCTGGATCCCCTTCAAGGCAGCTCACCTAGAACGTCTCCAGGTCCCAGAAGTGGATTGTCCTGTCAGGGCTGCCAAAAGCTAGGAGATACTCACTGGGACAAAACTCCACCAGGATGACAGGCCCTGTGTGACCAGGGAACCAGACATCACCTTGCCAGCTGTCAGATCCCAGAGCTTCACTGTGTGGTCAGCTGCTGATGGTGCTAGCCATTGCCCACTAGGGCTGAACCAGAGACACCACACAGCCTAGCTGTGCCCCACAGATAGGAAGACATAACCCTTTCTCCTGATGTTCTATTTGTTCCACAGAGTGAGAGTAAGACCACTACCACAATTTTGAGCCAAATTTAAAACAAGCTTTAATTAAATACTGGCCAGGATGATGGACTTTGATCAGGTCCCTTCCAGGGTTCCCAGAAAATGGCCATGTTGGCCAGATGTTTATAAAAGCAAACCCATAAGGCTATGTACTTCTTGGCTACATGTGATCAAGTATATCTGGTGCAGTTGGGTTAACCAAACTTGTTTAGGGAAGTGAAAACATTTGGCTTATTATCTTACATAAACAATAGCCCCAGTATTTCAGGAAGTATCTGTCCTTGGGCAAGGGGCTCATAGGTTAGAGATATTTTGATTTTATGGTTCTCTTAGGCACAGTATTTAAAACTTACACATAACCATGGCTCTTACAGTCCTAGAGCTTGGTGTTTGTGTTCTGGGAACCTAAGGCCACAAACTCACCACAGGGGTGGAAATCCAGGCTGCAGATGTTGGCTTTGTACCCCATGAGTGTTTGGAGAATTTTGGCAGCTTTAATCCCAGTCCTTGGGAGGCAGAGGCAGGCAGAGCTCCATCTTTGAGGCCGGTTGAGTCTACATAACTAGTTCCAGGACAGCCAGGGCTACACAGGGAAACCCTGTCTCAAAAAAACCAAAACCCAAAAAAACTGGGATGTTTTGGGTAGAATGTACTTTTGCAGAAGCTACAAATCTCCACACACCCAGAAAAAAAAAAAAAGAGTTAAGATTTAGAATGTAGTAAGGATGGCAGGAGACACTAATGTCCCCGACTTCATCAGCCCTAGGAAGCTGGCTGGGCTTCCAGCACCAGGGCATGATCTCCCTCTTGTTGAGTGAGCCTTAAATCCAATTAGACAGCTGTCGGTTGCCACAGACAGATGAGAGCTACTTCTTGTACCTTTGGGCATACCCTGCCATGATGATAATTGTGGTTCGTAGGTGTTGCTGCTGGGTAGGTCCATTTAGTTGCTTCCTTCCCTCGGCAGCTTGCATAGTATTTTTTGGAACTAAGAAAGCTAGACTACAGGGAAGAGGCTTTCAGGTCACATCCAGCTTGAGTTGTGTGTCATGTATGATGTCTTCAGCAGTAGGGGCCCACTCTCGAGAAGCAACCAAGGGCCACATCGATAATCTAATTAATACTTAATACATGTATTAGTGAATTAATACATCAATAATCTAATTTTGGGAGTCTCTTGGACTACACTGTCCAACTCTTTGAAAGGAGGCTTCTTGTGTCTAGTACAGAGTTTTGTTAGTCTACTCTTGTGGAGAATTTATCAACCAAATCGCTTAACTTCATATATATATTTACATATATATTTACAGATTTATATATACATATGTATGTGTGTGTATGTATGTATCTGTATACACATACACTTATATATAGAGAGTGTATAATTTTAGGTAAATATAAAATAATGATTCCTTGAGGTTTATCAGGACTATCTCTCCTCTTTCTGTATTTATTTCCTTTCCTCTTCTTCATTTGCAGCTTATCTTAATCACTGCTCTATTGCTATGAAGAGACACCATGTCTAAGGTAACTCTTATAAAAGAAATCATTTAATTGGGGCCTTCCAGTTCCAGAGGTTTAGTCTATCATCTCATGGCAAGGAGCATGGTGGCATGCAGGTAAACATGGTACTGGAGAAATAGTTGAGAGTTATATCCTGATCTATAGGCAGGGAGTGGGGAGAGAGAGAGAGAGAGGGAGAGAGAGAAGAGAGAGAGAGAGAGAGAGAGAGAGAGAGAGAGAGACAGACAGACAGACACTGGGGCTAGCATGGGCTTTTGAAACTTCGAAGCCCACTTCCAGCGACACACTTCCTCAACAAGGCCACACCTCTTCCAGCAAGGCCACACCTCTTCCAGCAAGGTCACACCTCTTCCAGCAAGGCCACACCTTCTGATCCTTCTCAAATAGTACCACTCCCCTGGTGACTAAGCGTTCAAATAAGTGAGCCTACAGGGTGATTCTTACTCAAACTGCCACAGAACCCTCCTCCCTGTTATTGCATTTCCCACTTCATATCACCTGTTTCTGTTGTCCCCACCCCCAAGCTTCCTCAACACTGTGGTCTGTTATGCTCTTCTGGTTTCTGTGGTTACTCCATGTTTTGTAATTGCATCTGAGGATTTGGAGCCAGGAGCTGCAGATGAGAGAGAACATTTGTCTTTCTAGGTCTGGGTTACCTCACTCAGTGTGGTCTTTTCTAGTTCCATCCTTTTGCCTGCCAATTTCATGATTAAAATTTTCTTTACAGACAAATAGTATTCCATAGTGTATATGTACCACATTTTTATTATCCATTCATCTGTTGAAGGACCTTTAATTTTTTTCTATGTTTTAGATACTGTAAGTAGGGAACAAGAAGCATTGCTTAGCAAGGACCTAGGGAGCAGGATCTCCAGTGTTCTGGGCAGATGCCCAGGAGGGGTATAGCTGAGTCCTATGATAGTTTGATGCAGATTCTTTATAGTGATTTCCAGAGTAGCTGCACCAATTTGTATTGCTGTCCATAGTTAATCAGGGTTTGTCCTCTTTCTCCACAACCAGGCAGCATCTGTTGTCAATTGTGTTGGTCTTGACCATTCTGACTGGGGTGAGACAAAATCTCGAAGTTGTTTTAATTTGCATCTCCCTACTCACTAAGGATAACAAGTATGGTTCAGGTATTTCTTGGCATTTTTATTTTCTCAGTTGAGAACACCCTATTCAGATTTCTAGCCCACTTTTTAAATGGGTAGGTTTCACTAATGGTTTTGGGATTCATGTATGAAGCAAATATCAATTATCAGTCTCTCAACATCACCTTACTTGGCCATTGCATTTTCCTTCCATGTGTCCCTGTTCTGCTTTCTCTCGAGGCAACATCGAGGCAACAGAGAACTGATTCCACTGTTCTCAGTGCTGATTGCTGCGTGTCAAATCATCTCTGTGGGCTGAGCAGACGGCTCAGCAGCTGATTGCACATACTGCTCTTGCAGAGGACCTGAGTTCAGTTCCCGTCACCTACAAAGGGTGGCTCACAATTGCCTGTAACTTCAGCTCCAGGATGTCCAACACTCCCTTCTTGCCACTCTGGGCACCCACACAAAGGTACACTCATGCACAGATACATACACATGCACGTAAATTAAAAAAAAAATCATCTTGGTTTACAGTTACGTTACCCCGAACGTATCCAATCTCACAGCGTAGTGACTTCCGGGCTGGGAAGACGGCACCGTGGGTAAAGTGCTTGCTACACAAACATGAGAATGACCTGGGTCTGGGTTCCAGGGTGTAGATGAAAGTGACGGTCACTGTGATGTGCATGTGTGCTCTTTGTGCTGGAAAGACAGAGACCAGCAGGTCCCTGAGGCCTGATAGCCACACAGCCTAGCCAAACTGGTGATCCTCAGGTCCCAGTAAGAGACTGTGTCTCAGAAAACAAGGCTAAGAAGTCACTGAAGAATAGTACCTTAGGCTGACCTCTGGCCTTTATATGTATCAGTGCACGTAGACACAGACATAGACACAGACATAGACCCACACACACATAGACATATCCGATACTTTAAAACAATAATAATTTCATTGTCATTCATGTTTTCTGTGGGGCAGGACTTTGAAAAGGACTCAGTTGGACTGTTCTGAATTAGATTGTCTCTTCAATTTAGTGAGAAGCTGGAGCTGCACCAGGATGGCCTGAATTGCCTTGTCTCTCTTCACTGGCATTTTCTGCAGGATTTGCTGCATGGTCGCATTAGGCTTCCTTACAGAATGCCAGCCCAAGGGCACTGCCACGGCTGAAGGTGTACCAGGGTCTCAGGAACCCAGCAGAAGTTAGCCAAGCATTGCTTCCACAGCGACCTCAAACTTCCCAGATCGAAGAAAGGAACTGCATCTCACAGTGGATGGGTGACAAAGCATTGTGAGCTGAAGGCTAGAATGGGAGGGAGCCCTGCCCGCTGAGGGCAGCAGTGTCTTTGAAAGACATTCCTCAAGAGGGCACTGTTGTCACAAGACATTCAGTCATTCTAGCTCAGGACACTGGCAGAGAGGAAGTTGGTACTGGCCCTGGTCATCTTTCCTGTTGCATGGAGCCTGTGGTGGCAGGAACAGCGTATATGGCCATGTGTGTGTCCTGGTGGAAGAGAACCCAGCCAGCGGGTAGCATGCATGTAAGGGGACTTTTCACAAAGGATCTACCTTGAAACCTAGGCAAGTGGTGTCTGTGGGTCCCAGGCAGAGGTCCAAGCTTTGGGTAGGATGTATTTTTGCAGAAGCTATGATCAGTAGCACTGTCTCTGGAAGGGATGGCTTGAAAGACTGATGGAGACACTGAGTGGATGACATTGTCCACTGAGGGTCTAAAGTCGGAAGGAAAAGGACCACAGAGAGAAAGCCGGAGGCCATCGATGTTCGTAGAGAAGAGCTGGAAAGGGAGACAAACTTAAGAGAGTGTGGTCAGAGAAGTGGAAGGAAGATGCAGTGTGAACAGTGACTGGGGCTGAGGCAGTTTCCGGGAAGAGGGCGTGGTCCTCATGGTCAAGTGTACTTACAAGGCAGTGTGGCTCAGTGGGTAGAGTGCTTGTCTCGTTTGCACAGAACCACGGATTAAATTCGTAGTACCTCATAGTAAACCAGGTATGATGGTGCAGTGCCAGTACCCTCACCCCCGAGAACATAGAGGCAGGATGATCAGAAGTTCACGATGGTGTTGTTGTTAGTTGGAGGCTAATCTTGAGCTGCATCAGATCCAGGCTCAGAACAACAACAGAAGATCTGAAGAGGTCAACAACAAAGAGGTCACTGGTGACTTCAATGATGACATTTTCAGGAAGCCAGGCAGGCTGTCATTAGCCAGATTATAGGGAAGGATGGTAGCTGGAGATGATGAAGTCTACGGGCTATCACCTGTTTTTGTTTGTTTTTTGAGATATGGTTTCTACAGTGCTGACTGACCTGGAACTTGCTATGTAGGTCACAAGGGCCTCAAATTCAAAGTAATGCTCCTGCCTCAGCGTCCCAAGTGCTAGGCTCATAGGTATGAGCCATCAAACCAGACACAAAAGATTACTGTGTTTTAAAATCTTGGGTAAGAGCTGATGAGGTGGCCCAGTGGATAAAGCGTTCCCTGCCAATACTGACTGAGTTCCATCTCCAGGACTCATACGGTGGGAGGAAAGAATCGGTCCTCACAGGTTGTCCTTTGACCTCCATATGTGCACGTTCCCCATTCTAATAAACAAATGAATGAAACTAAAATGTATTTAAACATAAAACAAAGGTTTGGGTAAGACTGAGCTTGTGTACAGGCGAGGGAAGGCTCAGGGTGAGAAATCAAGGCTGGAGGAGGAACATTCGAGATGTTTTGGCCTGGGAAGAAGTGGAGTCTAATCTCAGGTGAAGGCCTGAGCCTCAGGAGGGTTGAGTGGTCCTCCTTCAGGGGGGGTAGCCTGGGAATAGATGGAGATGTGGAAGCCAGCTCAAGTGTGCAGGATGAGCAGTGCAGGGCATGGGTGCTGAAGAAGCGTGCCCCGCCCAGGGATGTGTGACAGTCTGCTTAGGCTCCATCCACACGGGTTCTGTACACCTAGCTAATGTTTATTCTATGTTATGGTTCCACAGAAATCATTTTCTCCTAACAACAATATGGAGACCAGAAGACAAAGCTCTCCAAGGCCCTGGCCTCTTTCTGACTGAGGTCCTTGCTTCAAGGAGGCATGAAACAAATGTGTTTGTGAGGGAAGGGGAGGCATGGCATTCCAGGTCAGTCTTGCAGCTCAGAGCATCACAGGGCTGGAGCCTTGCTGAGTCACGTTGCCTAGGAGATGGGAAATAACAGATATGACTCTGTGCTGTCCGGAAGGAGGGGCTGGTATGAAGAGTGCGTCCTGATGACTTTTGCCCTGGGGATAGTGGAGGGAGGAGGGAAGGATGGTGGGAACCAGTTAGTTGTGTGTGGGATTGAGGCGGTCCATTGGGGATGGATGGTGCAGTGCAATGGTATGGCCTTGTGTGTGTGTGTGTGTGTGTGTGTGTTTCCATTTTCATGTGTATGTGCATGTATGTTATCCATGCATGCGTGTATGTGTGTTTGCATGTGTGTGGGACACATGTGTGGTTCAGAGGCATAGGTTGCTGCTGGGGATTATGTTTAATAGTTCTCCTTTTTTACTCACAGAGACAGGGTCTCAAGTCCCACCCAGAGATTACCGGTATAGTCCTCTTAGCCGGTTTACAGTAGGGATCTCTGTCTCCAACTTCCTGGCTGAAATGACAGGTGGGTCGCAATGCCCATGCAGACTTTACTGGGATCTGAACTTTGGTCTTCATGCTTGTGTAGAAGGTGTTTTAACTGCTCTGGCATCGCCTCAGTCTGGCTTTTGGTTCTTATTGGCTTTGTACTCTTGGACATAACACTGAACCTATGATGCTTCTGTAAAGCCTTAGGGATTTTATTGATCTCGTGCAGCTGTGGAATACAAAGGGACTTTGCTTGGATGCACATGCATGTCCATCTGTCTGAAGGCTGGATCCGATCCCTTAGATGTTGCCTGGACTGGGCATCTGATGCCGTGGTCAGAGTCTTTCATCCTCACTGGTAACAGGTTCTGTACCTGCTCCTTCCTGGCACGGACCGATTTGATGCTGTATACTCTGGTGGAAAGGAGATGCTTAGCCAGTCAGGACACTGCACTGATTGTCCACAGTGAGAAGTGGGCTGGAGGTGAGTGTGTAATCCAAACAGGGCCAATCAGAACCGTCCTCAGTTCTTCTATGCAGAAGCAAGCCTGAGGGGTCCTGGACGTGCTGGTACTCATCCAACTTCAACTCCTGCTATGAGAACTGTTAAACCCTGGTCTCAGTCAGTGTCCTCTTGCTGTGAAGAGTCACCATGAGCACACTAACTCTTTGCTAAGAATTCACTGGGATTGGCTTACAGTTTCAGAGGGTCAGTCCACTTTCATCATGTGGGGAGCATGGCTATACACAGGTAGATATGCAGTTGGAGATGCAATTGAGAGCTCTACATTGGGATACACTGACAGCAGGAAGAGAGACACACTGGGCCTGACTTGGCCTCTTGGAAACCTCAAAGTTCACCTCCAGTGACACACTTTCTCTACCAAGGCCACACCCCCTGATCCTTTCAAATAATACCACTCCCTGGTGACCAAACATTCAAATCTATGAGCCTATGGGGCCTCATCCTTATTCAAACCACTACAACCCCCTTTCACCAGAAGGAAGGGAAAGAAATCTCCCTTTTAATAAGAAGGAACTAAAGTTTAAAGAACCTGAGAAGCCACTGATGGCTCTGCTGCCAGCACCGGCAGAGAGAGGGTTAAGCCCGGAGAGTAGTCTCTAGAAGCCTTGTCATAATGTTCTATTACCTTCCACGGATGGCAGAGTCATGGAGGCTCCAGCAGCATCTCTGTGGTACCCTTCACCTGCCAGGTGGACAACCACCGTTTTGAGCCCTGACTGCTCTCTGGGGTGAGCATTTTGCCTGAGAGCTAGAGTGAGTGTGTTCTCAGTTCACAGATGAACAGTGGGCACGGCCTATCTGATGGTTACAGTGTATATCATGCCGAAGGGGGCGGGGGAGGCTCTTCCAGAAGCCTGAGGCTTCAGACCCAAGAGGACTGACAGAAAAAGGCCTCTACTCTGGAGGGCACGTGGGAACAACAAGCTTCAGGAGATGGTGGGCAGCGCTTTTTCCATTAAGACATCTCTCCTCCTTTAATTATCTTCCTCCGGGGAGGCTTCTGTCTACTTTTCTTTTTCTGGAAAGGTCAGGCAGCAGGGACTGCATCCCCGCCACCGCCGCCCCTCCCCGCAGCCCTCCGGATCTCGGCTCAGGCTTCCCGGCTCAGGGGTGAGATTTATCTTTCTTACTCTTCTCAGAGAAAGATGAGCTCACTAGTGACAAGAGTGGCCTTCTGTCCTTCCTTTACTGCTCCAAATGCTGAGAGAAGTGGGAGGCTAGCTTGCAAATGTCACAGAAGCCTGTAAAATGCTGAGCGCAGACGGATGCCGGATGCCGAGAATAACTGGGGTTGCTGGGTTAAGGAGATGGGCGACTCCATCATCTGCTAAGAATCCATTGTTCTGCAGCTGCCTTGGGCACAATGGTGAGCCTGAGGCAGGGGAGGCAGAGGGGGCAGGGTGGGTACAGTGACTAGGTGTTTCTTTGCACCCCGGCTTTCCGGGGGTTGGGTAGAGGAGCAGGGCAGAGTTAGTCAACAGGCAGTCCATGGGTGGATTTAGAACACCCAAAACCAGGGCCACAAAAACCCAACCAAATAAAGCACAAAACAAAACAAAACATCAAATACCCAAGCAAAGAAAGGGAGGCAGGAGGCATCTCTTTGGAAAGATTTTGAACTTCTTCCTTAAAAGGAAATCTCCAAGGGCAAATCTAGAATTTTCTTCAATGTTTCGTGTTTGGAGTTCCAGATGGTAGGTGGACTTCAACAAGGCAAAGGCGCGGTGTGGATTATGAGTCTGTGTAGTCAAGGAAGACCTTGATCCTCTGCTGGGATTACAGTGACGCACCTCCATGTCCTGTTTATACTGCACTGGGGACGGAGGCCAGGGCTTTGTGCATGCTAAACAAATGCTCCACCACCTGAGTCACACATATCCCCAGTCCTGGGCTAGGAGTGCCACTGGGTGTAATGGTGCTGAGATTCCCTTGTGAGCAGCAGATGGTTTGACAAGCAGGCTGTGAGTGGCCCTAACAGACTTTTCTTTTTCCAAATGGGTAGAGATTTATTTTTATTTTTTTATTTTAATTATTTTAAGATTTATTTTACTTATGTGATTGTTTTGCCTGCATATACGTGTTTATACCACATGCATGCCCCGTGCTGAAGAAGGTCTAAAGGATGCCTTGGATTCCTTAGAATTGGAGTTACAGATGGTTGTTAGGTACCATGTGGGTGCTGGGCACTATCTCTCCAGCCCTGGAACACGTTTGATCCTTTCCAAAGGATCCTTCAGGCAGGATTGAATGCTATTTTTTTCTTTATTGTGTTTTTTTCCAGAAGTTTTGCATATACATTTATCAATGTTAAATTATACAACAGGTGGTTACATTCTTTTTTTTTTCTTTTTAATTTTATTTTTTTGCTTATTCACTTTATAACCCGTCCCAGTCACCCCCTCCCACAATCTTGTTTTCTGAGTACCCCCTCCTCCTGTATCCCCCACCCTGCCACTTTAAGTCTCTGAGAGGCTAGGTGCTTCCTCTCCCATTGAGGCCAGATGAGGCACCCAGCTAGAAGACCATACTCCATATACAGGCTGCATGTTTTGGGATAGCCCCCACTCCAGCTGTTTGAGACCTGCATGAAAACCAAGCTGCACATTTACAACATATGTGCAGGGAGGCCTAGGTCCAGCCCATGGAGGTAGATCTGTGTAGACTAGGTATGCTCCACGGTTGGTGATTCAGTCTCTGAGAGCTCCAAGGGTTCAGGTTGGTTTACTCTGTTGATCTTCCTGTGCAGTTCCTATCTCCTTAGGGCCCACAATCCTTCCCCCTATTCTTCTATAAGAGTCCTCAAGCTCCATCCACTGTTTGGCTCTGGATGTCTGTATCTGTCTGAGTCAGCTGCTGGTTAGAGCCTCTCAGAGGACAGCTTGCCCCTGTCTGTTCTCAGGCTGGAGGTTTAGATCCTGGGAGCTCTGGTTGAATCTTTTGATACTCGTTCTAAAAAGGACAAAGGCACCCTCACTTTGGTCTTCCTCCTTCTTCTTGAGTTTCATGAGGTTTATGCGTTGCATCTTAGGTATTGTGTGTTTTGGGGCTAATATCCGCTTATCAGTGAGTGCATACCATGTGTGTTCTTTTGTGATTGGGTCATCTCACTCAGGATGATATTTTCTAGCTCCATCCATTTGTCTAAGAAGTTCATGAGCTCATTATTTTTAATAGCTGAGTAGTACTCCATTGTGTAAATGAACCACATTTTCTGTATCCATTCTTCTGTTGAAGGACATCTGGGTTCTTTCCAGCTTCTGGCTAGGTTACATTCTTTTTATACAAATTTACTATTTTAGGGACTGAGGAGATGGCTGTCAGTGTAAAGCTTGCCACTCAAGCTTGAGGCTCTGAGCTGGTCTCCTAGAGCCTACTTCAGAAAGTTGCAGGGTGTTCCATATTTGTAAGCATTGTGCCGGAGAGGTGGGATCAGGCAGATCCCTGGAACTCACTAGCTGACTAGCCAGCTTAGTCTAGTCATTGATCAGTTCCAGAGATCTCAGACCCTCTCTCTGTCTCCCTTCCCCCTACCAAATGGAGGAGCTGGAGAGACGACTTGGGGTGAAGAGTGCTGGCTGATCTTGCAGAGCACACACGGTTGGTTCCCTGCACCTGCTTGTTTGGTTGGTTTGCCATATTCCAATTTGTTTGGTTTTGATTGCTCTTATATTATTACTATCATTATTCCTTAGATGCCTGTTTATTTTCTAACAGGAGACAGAAAATGTATAGATCTGGATGCGGGGAGAGGTGGGGAGGAACTGGGAGGCATAAAGAGAAAGGAAAGCCTAATCAGAAAATATTGTAGGAAAAAATATCTATTTTGAACAAAAGAAAAATATTTATTTGCATTTTATGTGCTTGTTCTGCCTACATGTATGTATGTATGTGCACCTCATGCATGCCTGATGCCACAGAGGTCAGAAGATGGTGCCAAATCCCTTGCAATCTTACTAATTGTGATGGTTTGTATATGCTCAACCCAGGGAGTGGCACTATTAGAGAGTGTGGCCCTGTTGGAGTAGGTGTGTCATGGTGGGTGTGAGCTATAAGACCCTTATCCTAGCTGCCTGGAAGTCAGTCTTCCACTAGCAGCTTTCAGATGAAGATGTAGAACTCTCAGCGCCTCCTGGATGCTGCCATGCTCCTGCCTTGATGATAATGGACTGAACCTCTGAATCTGTAAACCAGCCCCAATTAAATGTTGTGCTTTATAAGACTTGCCTTGGTCATGGTGTCTGTTCACAGCAGTAAAACCCTAACTGAGACACTGGTTTTCTCAAAGAACCAACTTTTCGTTACATGGATTCTTTGGCTTTTTTGTTTGTTTGTTGTTTCCATTTTATTAATTTCAGTCCTGAGTTTGGTTATCTCTTGCCATATATGATTTTTGGATGTTATTTCTTCTTTTTATTCTAGGACTTTTCTATGTGGTGTTACGTTACTAATATGAGACACAGGGGTGGAGTAATGAGGGAGGCTGTGGAGATTTGTGTGATCTGCTAGAGATGGGGCCAGGGAGGAAGGGGAAGCCTCATCAGGGAATCTGCTACAGAGCTGGAGAGGAGACTGGGGGATTGACTTGGAGGAGAGTAAAGAGAGAGGTGAGGGTGGCTGATGGGTTCCCAGGGAGTGCCTGTAGGCGGAGACAAAGGGACCTGTGAGAGAAGCTCTGGGAGATCTGCACAGTCTGCTGGAAACAGGGACAGAGAGGGCAAAATAAGTAATCTTAAAGAAAGCAAAACATGGCAGAGGGCTTCTAGGAAACAACATATAAGGTTGACCTCTGACCCCCATTTGCAGATCATTTTTTTCTATTTTATGGGAAGAGTAAACAGTCCTTCTTGCAGTCACATCTTTGTGTACTTTTTCTGTGCGCAAACACAGATCCCTAGAAAACACATTTTGGTCTGGAGAGATGGCTCCATGGTTAAGAGAACTTAACATAGCCGGGCAGTGGTGGCACATGCCTTTAATCCTAGCACTTGGGAGGCAGAGGCAGGCAGATTTCTGAGTTCAAGGCCAGCCTGGTCTACAGAGTGAGTTCCAGGACAGGGACAGCCAGGGCTACACAGAGAAACCCTGTCAGGAACTTATTCTTGCAGAGGATCTGGGTTCAGTTCCCAGCACCCACATGGTAGCTCACAACTGTCTGTAATGTCAGTTCTAGGGATTTCTTTTCTTTTTTCCTTTTTAAAAACTTTTTATTGATTTTTTTTTTGTGAATGTCACATCATGCACCCCAATTCTACTCATCTCATCCCTCCATATCTGCCTCCACCCTTTTACACCCTCCAAAGAAAACAAACAAACAAACAAACAAACACACACAATTTTCCTATGAAAGCTGCAGTGTGTACCCTTGTGTCCACACATCTTTACTTGCAAATGTGTATTGCAGTGAGTCTTTGGTCTGGTTCCAGGTCTCTGGCTTTTACTACTCCATCAATACAGGATCCTCACTGGGACTCCTCTCAGATAGTCTGTTGTCTTGTGTCATGGAGATCTTGCAGTTTTGATTCTGTAGGACTGGCCTCTTCACACTCTCCAGCAGTTGATTGATGGGGTAGATGTTGGGGTAGGCCAACTCAAAGTCCTGGATCTGGACCCAGGTGGTAGCTGAATTGGTCTGCCTGCCAGCTCTCCTGTGCCCACACCACTAGGGCCAGCTTTTCCATTTTACTCAGGTGACAGGTAGAGCCAACTCTCCTGTCTGTGGCAATTAAGGACATCTTCAAACCAAGAAAACCTGAGAAGATGTAATAGAACAAGAGGGAGTATGTTCCAGATCCAGCAAGCAGCAGAGTTTGGCAGCTTCAGCCATGTGGTTCTGGCTCTATAGTCAAGAATAGACAGGGTCACTGGGACAATTGATGCTGGTTAGCTGGAGCTAAGAAATTAGCAGTGACTAAGAAGAGACCAGCATCACTGAGGTAAAACCTTCTGGAAGTGTTTTCTGAGAGCACAAAGAAACTGTTCCAGAGGCAGCCAAGGTTGTACCTCAGGCTGCAGCTGGATTGGGTAATCAGCCACGTGGTGCTTGGTTTGAAGGCATGAAGAGATCATGGAGAGCAGCTGACGCTTGGCACTGTGAGAGGCCAGGAAAGGCCATTGGTGAAGGTGCAGCCTCAATGGCAGTTCAAGCTTGGCACCATGAAGACAGCCTATGAGAGGCTATTTGTGAAAGTACAGCCTAATTGCAGTGGAGGACCCCAGGGTACTGGAGGTGCCAGTACCATGGAGGTGCCATGGGATGATCACCAAGAGCAGCAGCAGCAGTGACATAGAGTCAGCCAGAGCCTAGAAGTGCTACACAGAGCAGAACTGGAAAAATGACACAAGCCCTTTGGAGGAGCCCAGAAGATCACGTGTGGATCCCAGACATTGGAACAAGAACCTGTGAAGTTGCAGTTGCCTGGAGACCCCAGGATGTTAGAGATGCCAAAGCTGTGGGATACCTGCCGAGGAAAGCTGCTACCAGGGAGTGGAACCAGCCCAAGAGAAAGAACTGTGTTGCAGTCAACAAAACTGAAAGGAGTTGGACATCAGACACGGAGATATAAAGTTTGGCGTTTGCCCAGCTGGTTTTTGGTCTTGCTTTGGTCCAGTATTTCCTCACCGTGAGGTTTTGGAATGGTAATGTATACCCTGTGATGTTGGAAATGTGCTTTTTGATTTTGATTTTATAGGGATTACAGTTAAGAGTTTGCGTGAATCTCAGAAAAGACTTCAAACATTGGACTTTTAAACATTGTTGAGACTGTGATAGACTCTGCGGACTTTTGAAATTGGACTTAGGCATTTTGCACTATGTTATGGCTACAAGGCTATGGGGCCAGGGAGTGAGATGTGGTGGCTTGAGTAGGTTTGGCTCCCATAGATTTGTGTGTTTTTGAGGCCTCCTATGTTTAAGCTGTGCCCAGTGTGGGATTCCATTCTCTTTTTGGTTGCCTTCGGATCAAGGTGTAGAACTCTCAGCAACTTCTCCATCACCGTATCTGCATCCCATAATGGTGATAATGGACTAAACCTCTGAACTGTAAGCCAGCCCCAATTAAATGTTTGCCTTTATAAGAGTTGCCTTGGTCATGGTGTCTCTTCACAGCAATAAAACCCTAAGACAGGGTCTATGGCCAGTTAAGGGAGAGACTGAATTTGATGTCCAGATCTGTATGACTTTAAAAGAGAGTTAGTTACACAAAGCTATTTATTTGTTTATTTATTTATTATTTGCTTTTCTGAACCAGGGATGGAATACATGCTAAGTAAGCACTCTACCACTGTACCATACCCCACAACCCCAGACTACTATTCTATTGTATATGGTGTTTCATCTGACCCAAGGTGTAAAAGTTCATTAGCTAACATTTTTATGAAATATTACAATGTAACAAAATTATTTTCCTATACAATGTTTTGCCAAGAGAGAAAGCAAATTGGTTTGTTGAAATACATCTCAGAAAATTTATTAAAAATATAATTAGATGGTGCTTTGTTTTTTTTTTTTTTTTTTCAGCAGTCACGTTTGACAGAGCAGCTATTTGTTGAAGGAAAATCAAGCTCACAGATCTTTTTCTGTGAGACAACATCTCAGAAGCAGACTGACAGCTCTCAGGGGACACTTTGAGTCCCCCCACTTCTGTTCTGCCTGACACCAGGCCCCATCCCCATCTGAGGCACTCCGGGGAGACACTGAAACATTCCGAGCTTTGGTTGAGTCACAGTGATTCAACTTTGCCTGTGTGTCCCCCACATTGTGAGTCCTGGGTTGGCTGGAGGGTCAGCAGTAACCTGGGATCACTGTGACTTTAAATGATTTAGGGAAACAGATAATAAGTAAGGTAATGGAAAGCCCCTCCTACTGAGTCCTTCCTTCCTGCTTTTGCTTTCTCCAATACTGAGAAGCTTGGAGGTTCAAAGACAAATAAAACCCATTTCAGGCTCTGGAGAAGCTCACAGCTGTAAAAACAGACAGGTAATGTATAATTAAATTACAACTATTGGATCATCAGGGTGTGGCCAAAAGCTATTAAGACAAGAAGATGGACTGGGAAAATGGAGGAACATGAATGGAGTGGGACACTGGAGGCCAGTCCATGACTGACGGGTAACTTTAGGCATGGCTGAGGTGAGTGGTAAACTCCAAGGTGACTCAGGCAGAAACTGACCAATAAATAGATCTCCCAGGTTGGGAAGTAGGTGGTGTTCACACCGAGAGGGTAGAGCCGAGAGGACAGCTGGCCTTGTTGTTCTTGGTGACAAGTCTGTGATGGCAGGCTTGCTAAGGGACAAGCTCATGGGTCCAACTCTGGCTTTTGAGACAGTTTGTCTCCTCAAAGCACAGTCACAGAGTAGATAATGTATACCTGAGCTGGGGAATGTGGTAAGGGAGGAGCCCAGGGCTAACATGGGAGTGACAGCCAATAGATCATTTTAATTATTTATTGTTGCAGAATAAACTACCCCAAAGCTGAACATCTTAATACAGCCACTATTACTACTTAGGTTTTTTTTGTTTTTTGTTTTTTGTTTTGTTTTGGTGTGTGCATGTATACATGTGCACATGCATGGTAAAGCCTGAGGTTGATGTCAGGTGCCTTCTTTGATCATTCTCCATCATAATATATATAATAGTTATATATATAAAATATATATATATATATATATATATATACACACACACACACACACACACACACACTACATAATACTATTGTATATAATACATACTATATATTTTATGTGTGTGTGTGTGAAATCAGACTTTTGGCTACTCTATGGGTTCATTTTTTCTACCATTGTACTCCACCCCTCAACATAGGTAGGAGGGAAATAAGGTTATCCAGGAAAGGGGGTGTTGATATTGTTAGACTACTTCCTGCTGATTAAGGGTGTTGAGTTCCTTGGGGCAAGTTTGATCTTTGTAGTCAGGTATCTCCAACCAGCAACCAGTACTCAGCACCCAGCACCCAGCACCCAGCACCCAGCACCCAGCACCCAGCAGTAGCCACTACCTCTGCACCCCTCTTGGGGCTCTAGCATTTTTATACTCTCTCAAGAGTTTCCCAAATTCCACGTATCATACACTTGCAGAAATTATCTGCAGTTGGCAAAATCATGCCCCTGCTAAAGCATGAGGCTAATCACAGTCAGCTGTTGTAGACAATCTAAAGTAGTCCCATATCTCACACCTGGGATTAAAACAAAAACATATTCCCATAACATTTTTAAAGAAACCAAAATTCTCACTATGTGTATGTGTATCTATCTATCTATCTATCTATCTATCTATCTATCTATCTATCCTTTCTTTTTAAAAAAGATGTATGTATGTATGTATGTATTTATTTATTTATTTATATGAGTATGCTGTAGCTGTCTTCAGACACACCAGAAGAGGGCATCCAATCCCATTACAGATGGTTGTGAGCCACCATATGGGTGCTGGGAATTGAACTCAGGACCTTTGGAAAAGCAGTCAGTGCTTTTAACCACTGAGCCATCTTTCCAGCCCTTCTTTCTCTTCTTTTCTTCTCTTTCTTTTCTTTTTTTAAAAGAAGTATTTTAGTTTGGAGGCTGGAGGGTTAAAAGCACTTCTGTTCTATCATGAGGACCAGAGCGCAGTTTCCAGCATCTATGTTAGGTGATACACACCTTTAATCTCAGCGCTTGGGAGGAAGAGTAAGGTAGATCTCTGAGTTCAAAGCTAACCTAGTCTACAGAGTGAACTTCAGGACAGCCAGGTCTATGGAAAAAAAAAAGCCATCATCATTATCAAAATGGAAAAATAAAATGATGTCACCAAAGCACTCAGTCAACAGCCAAAACCATTTCCAGATGTGGGGATTAGGACCAGGCTGTCTCTATGGCAGCTACTACAGCTACCGCCCGTCTGTTCACAGCATTAGTGAACAAGTACATTTAGATCACTCAAAAACTGCATGGTAACAAAAAAAAAAACCTTAAACGGGGTGCTGGAGAGGCTCCCAGAGAGATCCTCAGAAGCCAGAAGAGGGTGTTGGAACCCTTGGAGCTGGAGTTACAATTTCTTTGTACCTTAATTTTTCTTTTTTAAAAAAATTTATTCAATTTTATTTTATGTATATGGATGTTTTGGTTGCATGACTGTATGCACACCATATGTCTTCAGTGCTCACAGAAGCCAGAAGAGGGCGCCAGATCCCACTGGAGCTGAAGTTACAATTGTAAGCTGCTGTGTGGGTACTAGGAACTGATCCTGGGTCTTCTGCAAGAGCAATAAGCACTCTTAACCACTGAGGCCATCTCTCTAACCCCTCCACCTTAATTTTTGAGACAGTCTCTCACTGAAACTGGAGCTCACTGCTTAGGCTCTACTGGCCATGCAATAGCTTCAGGGATCTACCTGTCTCCCCAGTATAGTCATTAGAGGTGTGTACCAGCTTTTTACATGGGCCTGGGGATACAACTCAGGTCCTCTTGCTTGAGTGGCACGTTATTGGCTGAGCAATCTCCCCCTCTGCTAATGAGGATTTAAGACTCTCATAGTCCCTGAGACAGAGTCCTCTCACCCCATCACTAGTCACAATAGACCCGTGCTGCTTGTTGGGCCTTCCTTGCAGAGGGCTGTTTTCCATCTTAGCCTAGAGGTCCTAGCCTTCCACTTAGCAAACATGACCCAAAGTTGCCAAACTCTAGAGAGAGAAAAGCTATTAGTAAGGGGTACTCTCCTGCCTCTTTCATGGATTGTCTTATTCCACCACATGGCTCCTTCTACCCAAAGGAGGGGCAGAGGAAGCAGAGCCAGCTGTGGGTGGTGCTCCTCCAGGGTTTGGAACATGACTTTTAGGCTGTGCCAAAGGCACTTCCTGTTCAAAGGAAGGAGGCTTAATGTGGGGTTCTGGCAGCTTGGTACAGCCAGTGGAAGTGGTGAGTGGGGGTAGTCACACATTGCAGTTCCGTGTTCTCTTGCTATGCAAACTAGATTTGGAAGTCCCCAGGATGGGACTTCAGGGCAGGGGGAGAACCTGAGGAAAACCCTAGCCGGGTACATCCTAGAGCCAGTTGGAGTTCAGACCCAGATGTAGCACGGAGCTCAGGCCTGGCTACATTGGAGCCCCAGGGTTTTCACTCTGAGTGTCCCTAGCAATGACTGGAAGTCCGGGTCACAGGAACTGGCCCCAGAACAGAACAGGGGCAGCTGGGTAGGCACATTATTTGTAGAGAATCTTGCTGAGCCCAGAGAAGGTCAGATCAGAGCTCTCAGGATCCTGATCAAGCTGTCAGTGCAGTGTGGGAATGACGATAGAAGGAGACTCAGTGTAATTAGTAGTTTAGATGACACTTGGGCTGAGGCAGTCAGTGGTCCGATAAGGAACTCAATGTATCAAGATCCCAGCCTTGAAATTCTGCCCCACCTCTCTTTCTAGCCACATGGATGTGCTGGTTATTTTGAACTCTCAACTTGACACACTGAAAACTGCCTGGTAAAAGAGTCCTAATGAGGGCACCAATTTTATGGGGAACCCGATTTTTTTTTTAAGATTTTTTTTATGCATATGGGTACTTTGTCTAAATGTACATCCGTATACCAGAAGATGGCATCAGACAGTTGTGAGTTGCATGTGAGTGCTGGGAATTGAACTCAGATCCTTTGGAAGAGCAATGAGTGCCTTTAACCACTGAGCTATTTCTCTAGCCCTGAGACCCCACTCTTAGGTCCATCTAACCATAATTATTTCCTAAAGCTCTCTAGCCCAGTGGCTTTCAACCTGTGGGTCATGACACCGTTGGGAGTTGAACGATCCTTTCACCTGAGACCATTGGAAAACACAGATACTCACATTATGACTCATACAGCAGCAAGATTACAGCTATGAAGTAGCAACCAAATAATTTATGGTTGTGGTCATCACAACATGAGGAACTGAATTAAAGGGTCACAGCACTAGGAAGCTTGAGAACCACTGCAAATCCAGTCACAATCAGGAGGGTTTCAGTATATATTTTTCTCTGAGGCAGATACAATGGAGTCCATAGTGAGTAGTGTAGGACAACACACACACACACACACACACACACACACACACACACCCTTCTATGTATTCTCCATTGAGAAATTTGGGACGAAGCCTCACCACTGTGGAGCCAGCTTATCTGTTCACAGTTGAGTCCTTTGTTGATCCTTTCTTTCTCCCCAGAGCCAGGAAACCTCGTGTGTGTGTGTGTGTGTGTGTGTGTGTGTGTGTGTGTGTGTAGATGTGACTGATCACATTCAATCTTGCTTTCCATCCTTCTTTCTTGATACTGTGATGACAGCTGAGGGAGGATCAGCCTGCATCAGATTCTGGGAAAGTGGGAGGGAGCAGAGCTTTGGCATGAGGAAGGGATTTGAGAAACACACATTTATACTGTTATGAAGAAGGAAGATGTAAAACTAGGCAAGGACTCATTTTATGACATCCCTTAAACATCAGGATCCATCTTTATATCCCACATGACTTTTTGTACCAGTGAGTGACCATCTGTTAAACATAAAGTTTTAGAATGCTGTTCTGGTTTGTATAATTCTAGAAGCTTCTGGAATGTTCTGGTAGGTTCTTTAGTCTATAAAAAAACATGCTTGTTGCAGGATATTTGATCACATTGTGAACCCTAAGATTGTGTTGTTTACTGAAAAAAAAAAAAACTGCTTCTAGTTGTAGTGTGGCTCACCCCTTAACACACACCTTTAATCTTTCTGTCTGGAATACAGATATGCCCTTAATACATAAATTTAATCCCAAACAATGAAGGTTAGTTTGTAGAAAGAAGCACTCATGTTTGAAAGTGATGTCTAATTGACTCAAGTGACAAATCAGAGAAAGATTTGACAGAATAGGATATCCTAGCTCTCACGAGAAGAGAAAGGAAAGGGAAGCTACTTGAGGGGCAGTACAGAGAGGAGGGGGCATTTTATTGAGAAAGTTTTACTGAGATATGTTGAAGGACAAGCTAGACACAGGTGAAGACAGAACAAGCCAGAGAATGAGGAGCCAGAAGATTGGAACATTGCTAGAGTTAGTTTGAGGCTAAGCAGAGCAATTCAGTCAGAGGTTGAGAGAAGCCAGATTGAATCAGTCATCATGGAAAGGAGTTTTGAGCCAGAAAAGCTGAGTTGAACCAGCCAGCCAGAGTTCAGAAAGAACAAGAAATGGTGAGCTTATTCAGCAGTAACTCTCAAAGGCTGAGACTGTATCTAGGCCCAAATAAGATGCACGGAGGCTAAAAGCTTTTAGGACTAGAAAATTTATTTATTTCACTCGGAGTCGCAGCTGTCTCCGAGTTCGAGTCCAGCTGTGCCCTAGGGGGGAAAAACAAACAAACAAACAAACAAAAAAACTTGCCCAGCAGTGGTGCGCACGCCTTTAATCCCAGCACTTGAGAGGCAGAGGCAGGTGGATTTCTGAGTTCAAGGCCAGCCTGGTCTACCAAGTGAGTTCCAGGACAGCCAGGGCTACACAGAGAAACCCTGTCTCGAAAAAACCAAAAAAAAAAAAAAAAACCAAACAAACAAACAAAACAAAAAAATCTAATGTAAAGATTTCTACCAAATGAAATTATGGCTATACAATCAATTCTAGCTATTTCCTCCCTGTTCAAATTATGACCATTTTAAATTCCTCAGAAAGGCAAATTAGAATAACCACCTTCAGCCTCCAAGTCCAGGGAAACTGGGGAAACGACTCTTCATAACTACTTCCAGTTGAATGGGGAGGGGTAGTCTCTGATGAGGTTTGTGTCCTGACTGGATCTAGCTGAAAGTCCCAGAGATCAGGAGTTCAAGCAGGTCTGTTTAGCATTTCTGACGAGAGGTTCACCAAGGTGTGTAGTCTGTAATATACAAATCTCAAACAAAATTTTAGTATCATTAAGATATCTGTATGGATTGTATTAGCCTGTGTAGGGTGTTCAGACTAATTAGGATGAAATTCTGCTCCAATCAGAAGCCTTCATTTGTACCATGTGAGGGATGGCACAAAGAATATTTTTTTTTGTTGTTTGATTCACCTGAATCTATTTTCAGGTGTCTTCCACACCTTGGCTGTTGTGAGCAGTGCTTCAGTGAACAATGGATGCAGACGTCGCTTGTCCCACGAATCTCATTTTCTTCGGCTATGCATCTGGAGAGTGATTGTTCTGATTTTATTTAAAAATTGATTGGACGGTGAGCCATCTGGACGAAGCTGTTTTTCATATAGTGGATAATCTTTTTGACGTGTTCCTGAATTGAATTTGAAAATATTTTATGGAGAACTTTTTGTGTTCATGTTCATCAGTTGTGAGCCTAATAATTTTCTTCTGTTTGGGGGCCTTTGTCTGGTTTTGGAACCAGAATTGCCTTCATGAAAAAGATGGACAGGGCTGGAGAGATGGCTTAACAACTGAGTGCGCATGGCTACTCTTCCGGAGTACTGGGGTCCAATTCCCAGCACCTGTATGGCAACTTACCACTGTCTGTTGCTGTCCTCTGGCCTCCTTGGGCACAAGGCAAAAAGGTGATATGCAGATATGTATGCAGACAAAACAGCCTACACATTTATTTTAAAAATTAAAAGTATTTATTTAATCTTGGTTTAGCTTTAGAAGGTCACCTATTACTCTGTTAAATGGGCACAGCACTAAACTAACTTGGAATGAGGCACCCATATACCCAGAGACTAGAGCAGCCTCAGCTCTCATCCGAGATGCTTCTTTCTGGAGTAGACAGCGGATTAACACAGAGCTTGTCCGGGTGCAGAGAATAAGAGACTTTGGTGGCGTGCTCAGTTCCAAATGGGACATTCGTGTCACATCCCCTCCAAGCCTCAGAGTTCAGGGGTCGGAAAGACTGTAAGAGCCAGCGGCTGTGGGCAGCTACAAGGGAGCTGTGTTTTCCAAACACAGCAGAGCAGCTGAGCTCCAGTGGTTGTGACAGCATGCACAGGACCTGTGCAAGCTCAAGCCAGACAGTATCCCAGCGTGGGGTGGGGAGGCAGGCATGAAGTTTGTCTCTCTACCCCTGAGGAGGTATTGTCAATGAACACCTGCAGGAAGAGGGAGGGTTAGTGGTCTTCTCCTTCCTCCTTCCTCTCTTCCTCCTTCCTCCTCTTCCTCTTCCTCCTCTTCTTCCTCTTCTTCTGTATCACCACATCTGGTTAGAAAGTCAGTCTTTTTAAAAGTTGTACCAATGGAAAGTTGCCTGCACTCCAATGGCCTCATATCCAATAATACATGGACAGCACAAGTTATATATTAATATAGTTTATAGTTAATAAAGTGGAGAGGGGAGCCAGCCCCAAAGGTGAGTGAGTAATGAATGTCGAACTGAGGAGATCGGGAGAATGGGTGTGAATATGATTAAAATACATTGCATGAAATTATCAAAGACTAATAAAAAATGAGAAAAACATGTCCAAACAGGCATTGCTATTCCATGCCGATTTGAGAATATTGCTGTGATTCTAAGACTACTCTGAATTTTGGTGTGTAAATACTGATTTTTTTTTGTAGATATTCTCATCTTTGTACTGACTTTTCTTCTGACCTAGATTTCAATATAGTTTTGGGAGTAAACGTTTTAACACACATGCATAGGACGCACAATAAATAGTCATTGATGGAGCAAATATACAGACTTACTATTTTTATTTATGTGTATGTCTGTGTGATAGAATATCCTGGACAAATCACGCCGGTGACAAGTCTCACATGGTTGGTTTTATTGCTAGAGATGGCCTCTGAGAGCGTGAGAGGAAAGAAGAGAAGGAGAAAAGGACTATGGGTCAGGTTACGAATCTTTTATCCGGGTCATGAAGAATGTGACGCATACGCAAAAGAGATGTGCGGCAGGTGCCATGGCAACGGACACATGAGCAGCGATGTCGCCTAGAGATGCATCGTAGGCATGTCAATGGGAGCTGGCTATAGACAGCTTTTGGTTGTACATGGATGCACCTGGATGCTAACAGTGTATCTTTAAATGGGAGTATGCACACAGAGAGGAGTGCCTGCAAAGTCCAGAAGAGGGCATCAGCTCTCCAGGAATTGGAGTTAAAAGTGATTGTGAGCCACCCAATGTTTCTTTGGAAGAACCGCAGATGCTCTTAACCACTGAGCCATCTCTCCAGTTCCTTAACTTTATATTTTTGAGAACTTCTGTACTATTTTCCATAATGACCACATCAATTGAGGTTTTTTTTTTTTTTTTTTTTTTTTTTTAAATCTCATCTCACAGCTAACATCTTGAGGAAACTAGGTGTTCCTTTTTTTTTGGGGGGGAGGGTGGGTTTGAAACAGGAGTTCTCTGTATAGCTCTAGCTGTCCTGGAACTCACTCTGTAGACTATGCTGACCTCAAACTCAGAAATCCACCTGCCTCCCAAGTGCTGGGATTAAAGGCGTGCACCACCACTGCCTGGGTGACATTCTTTATAGAAAAGGGAAAAAAACCTATAAATTTACTGTCTGGGTGGATGTCCTCTGGGAGATCACTCTCCCCTCACGAATATAGGCAGGCAACATGATATAATAGAATTAGTGACTTGGTTCTGTGTGTTCTGGAAGAATCAAAGCTGTGCCTTGCTGGCTATGCCGTGGAGAAAGCAGGTGAGGAGAGAGGCAGTATCTGGGCTGTAGTAGCTCCACACGGGAGCCAGGAAGCACATGCCCACAAAGGTGGGAGGCAAGCTGCTGGTACAATAGCAGCTTAAGAGCTTTCTTAGAAATCAGGAAAGCTACCGGATTCCTTGTTGTATCCATTCTGTATCTGTGAAATGGGTTTGACAGGAGGAAAAAGACCACATGCTACATGTGGATTCTTCTTTTAAAAATTAGTTTGTTTTTAATTAACAAAAAGATTTATTTTATTGGCGTGCGTGTGTGTGTGAACTTGTGTTGGGGGTCAGAGGACAACATTTAGGAGTGAGTTCTCCCCTTCCACCTTGTTGAGGCAGGTTCTCTCTTGTGCTAGTTTGACTGAAGACTAGATGGTCTGTGAGCTTCCTGTCTCTGTTTCCTGTGTCTTGGGATTACAGATATGCATCTGATTTTTATTTGTTGTTTTTGTTTGGAGAAAAGATCTATGTTGCCTTGGCTGACCTGAAATTCAATATGTAGTCTAGACTGGCTGAACTCACAGAGATCTGCCTGCCTCTGCTTCCTGAGTCTGGGATTAAAGACACGTGCCACTCATTATGTCTGGCTGCATCTGTTTATTTTTAATTTATTTATGTATTTACCTATCTATGTATTTATATATTTATGTATTTGCTTATTTATGGGTTCTGGGGATTGAACTCAGTTTGTCAGGCTTGTGAGGCAAATATTTTCAGCTGCTGAGCCATTTTCTTGACTCCATGCTATGTTCTTTAGGAAAAAAACAACAAAGGTATAAAGTATTATTCACTCAATAGGAAAACTTAACACCCCATTCTCCATCCACCTCAGTCTGAAGATCTTGTATATAAAGAGATCCAAGACCTAAGTGTTATGACACACTAGAAAAATCTTCTAGAAAAAGATAAGCATGGCCATTTTAACCTCAGGTAGAGGCAAGGGTTCCTTCCAAAGCTTGTCCACTTGGAAGGCAGATAAGATGGGCAGGCGGAAGGAGCAACCCCTCCAGCTTGCCAGAGTGAGGTATAGAGCTTTAGACTTCACTGTGAGGGCTCCTTGCCTTCATGAGGAGGAGCCAGGGCTTAAGCAGGAGAGCCTGGAAAGGCTACAACTGCTTTGTTTTCTGAGGCAAGAGGCTGTTGAGCTGGGGAAAGGGAAGGAGTGGTGTGCCAAAGAGGAAAGGCCGAGGCCAAGTGTGGGGTGTGCTAGGAGTAGCCTGAGATGACCAAAACTGAGCCTCCTTTCTTGGAAACCTGGCTGTAGGGTGGTGGATGTTTTTCTAAACTCCCCACTCCCGTGATTCAGTGTGGTGGTTTTAGCAGTGATCAAAGCAGGACTTTGCCCATGCACATAAATGGCCAATTACCTCAAACTGTTGAAAGGCTCCAGAAATCTCAAGCCAGGATCAGTTCCCCAAAGCCAGAGAATGGGAAAATTTTAGGCACGGATCTGAAGACAGCATGGCTCTGTGAAGTATGCTTCAGGTGGCATGGTGTCTTTTGAAAAGAGCAGTGGGGTTGGGGTGGCGTTCACACACGGAATAATTCACCCACGGGAAACATTCAGTTCCCTGGTCATTAGTGTATGACAGAGTTATACACTCATCATCATGGTCAATTAAAAAGTTAAAAGAATTTGAAGATTCTATTTAAACTAAAAAGACCCTTTAATTTCATTTTATGTGTATGAGTGTTTTCCCTGCACATATGTGTGCACTCTGTGATGTGCCTGTGTGTCCACAGAGGCCAGAAGAAGGCATGTGAGTCTCTGAAATTGGAGTAACTGATGGTTCTAAGTTGCCATGTAGGTATTGGGAACCCAAACTGGGTTCTCTGTAAGAGTGACAAGTGTTCTTAACCACTCTGTCATCTCTCTAGTCTATGATTAAAATCAGTTGACTATGCGTATTCATCGAGTGGGGTGTATTCACTTGAGTAGGGTACCTGAGGAAGCCAGATGACGGTGTCAGGTCCCCCAGTGCTGGAGTCACGGGTGTTGTGGGTGACCAGAGGTGGGTGCTGGGAACTGAATAGACACGAGTTGCTGAGCTCTGTTTCCAGACCCAGTGCCAGGCAATTTTAGAATACTGTTACATCAGAAAGAAATCCCGTCACCCCAACACCAACCCTAAACAATCACGAATCTACAGATTCTTCTTCCTGTTCTGGGCTTTCACAGGGACAGAACTGTACAGTGCAGGCTTCTGCACATGGTTCCTGCCACTCAGAGTAGAGTTCCTAAGGATGGCCAGGCCTCAGCATCTGTAAGCACGTCGCCGTCGCCACTGCAGCATCTGTAAGCTGCCTCTCCTTTCTGTGCCTCGAAGCTATCTCTTTTCTTTTTTAAAAAAAATTAAATTTATTTTTATTTCATGTACACTGGTGCTTTGTCTATATGCCTGTCTGTGTGAGATTGTCGGATCCTCTGGAACTGGAGGTACAGTCAGGTGTGAGCTGCCATGTGGGTGCTGGGGATTGAACCCGGTTCTCCTGGAAGGGCAGTCAGTGCTTTTAATCACTGAGCCATCCCTCCAGCCCTGTTGTTTCTTTTTTGAGTGTTAGGATTAGTTCACCAATTCCCCTGTTGGACATCCAGCTTGCTTCTAACATTTTGTCTTCTGAATAGTGTTGCTATGAGCATTCGTTTGCCTCAGGAGAGGCACGCTTCACTGCTCTTGGGCCATATGGTAACTCCATGTGGAATTGTGTGAGGAATGGCCAGGCTGTTTTCCAAGCACCTGCTCCATTGTATGTTTTCAGTAGCAACACATTATGTGATGGTTAATATTGCCAACTCAGTGAGATCTAGTCACCTAGGGGACCATCGGGTTAACTGAGGTAAGAAGACTCATTTCAATATGGGGGTACCATTCCATGGACTTGGGTCCTGGACTAAATTAAAAGGAAAAACAAACAAACAAACAAAACTCCCAAAGCATCAGCCTCCATGGCTTTCTGCTTGATTGAAGATGCAGTATAATCAGCTGCCTGCCACTGTGCCTTCCTGCAGCAATGGACAGTACCCTCAAATTATGAAACAAAACCCAACCCTTCTTCTTCTTTTTTTTTTTTTGAAATTTTATTTCTTTCATCAGATACTTTAACATAACAATGACAAAACCACTACAGAATATTGGTACTGAGGACTGGCTGATAAAATAAATCTGTGTATGTGCTGCATGGGCTTTAGGAACTGGCTGGCAGAAGGAATACGGTCAGGTTTGGAGCTGTGGGCTAGAGAAGCCCTATGATGCTGTAAGCAGAGGTGACGACCATTCTGTGAGAGTTTGAAGACCAGAATACTGAGAGAAATGCAGACAATAAAGGCCCAGCTCATGAGCTTTAGAAGGGACAAAGGTGATGCAGGGCTAGAGCCCATTCAGGTTAGAGTCTAGCAAAGAACCTGGCTTCATTATGCCTGTGTCCTGAGATCTTGATTGAGGCGGAATTCAAAAGCAATGCACTCATTTCTTTGATGGAGGAAATGTCAAGACAGGATGGCATTCAGGTCATGGCATGGTTACTATAGTTATTCTACAACAGTGCTTCTCAACCTTCCTAATGCTGAGACCCTTTAATACAGTTCCTCATGTGTTGGGAGCCGACTCCTAGCAGAAAGCGGCTAATCGTCTTTGTAGCCAGCTCGAGCCATATTCTTTGACAAGAGACTTGTTTTCAACAGCCCGCAACAGCTGAGCACACTCTGATAAACATCTTATTTTGCTCACATATCTTGTTTTGTTGTTTAGTGCCCCTGGTTGCAAGGCACACGTGGTATCCACACTGCAAGGCACATGGTAAAGTGCCTTTAACTGTGTCCCCCCCTGCTTGTCCACAAGGGCAAGACATATGGTAAAGGGTATAAATACCCAGGATTTCCTTTCAATAAAGAGAGACTTGATCAGACCCTCTATCTTGTCTCCATTCTTCGAATCTCTTGCCCCTCCATCCCCTCTCTCTCTCTTGAGAGACCCTGACCCTCAGATCAGAACAGCAGCTCCGGTCGAGACACTCATGTTGTGGTGGCCCCCAACCATAAAACTATTTCACTGCTACTTTATAACTAATTTTGCTACTGTTATGAATTATAATGTAGCTATCTGATGTTTGGGATAGCTGGTATCGGACCCTCATGAGAGGATTGCTCATCCACCAGAGGGACTGGGACCCACAGGTTGAGAACCAGCGCTCCACAGTGAGAAAGCTGAGAACTGAGAGCTGACGATGTGACGTTCGGGGCTCAGAGGTTCCGAGTACAGTCCTCTGAGAGGAGTCCCTGGTCAGCTGCCCTGGGGGAGTAAGGAGTCTTTCCGTGTCAAGGAGCCCGGTTTCCAGAGTGAGGAAGACTGAGTCAGGGCTCTCCATCCCACCTGTCTGTAGGAGATTGTAATGAGTCACCCTGAAGTGGCAGGTTTTGGACCATCTCAAAGGTTTGCCTCTCTTTTCCTGGGTGTGCTAATTTAGAGAATGATGCCCTTGGGCTTCATAGCTGCACAAAGTGCTCATCAATGGGGGGGGGGGCTCGAGGGAGACTTGAAGGGTATTGGCCTTCATGGTTTCTGGAACCGGCCACGATGGAGAAAACTGCCACCAACTGTTGGGATGAGTCTTTGGAGGTGGCTCTGTTGTACTTTTGCTTCCTTGTTCCTCTTCCCATGTGTCGTCTTCTTGAGCTCCTGGTTCCCTCTGTTTTAGCCAGTCACTGCTTTCTATATTCCTGGCTTGTGCAGTCAGGCCTTTCCCAGCACTTCCTCATGTGATGGCTTTCTGACAGACTTCACCAGGTGGGGCCGGGGCTCAGCCATCCACCTCATCTCTACATGGGAGGCCTGGGGCTGGGGCTGGACATAGCAGGAAGGTTGGGCTTGGTAGAATGTTCTCAGTACCTGTTCTCTTGTAGGCTTGGGACTTTTGCCCAGGACTGGGACACTTCCTCAGTTTCTTATCCGGCAAGTCAGGCTGATTCATCTAGTTCTGCTCATTCCTTAGGGCTATCATGCATTAGGTCTGGGCTTTTATCCCAATTAGGATAATAGCACTCCGAGTTTGGTCAGTATGCGGCTTTTCTTTAATGAATGAAAAACGAACTGGAGGCAACTGCAGAAGAGGCTTTGCCCATCCCGCCCCCCTCCTGGCGAGCCCATTCGTGTTCCAGACTTCTGAAAGCCAGTCATGTGGCCGGGATGTCTAAGAGCACGGATGGTAGCTCTGTTTAAGAATCCTTTCCTTTTGATTACATGGGGTGGAAAATGAACCCTTTTGATTAAACCCTTGTGGATATTAAATATTATCCTTGGCCTTCTGGCAGAGAAGTCCACATTCAAGGGCGAGTACAGTCACCTGTAGTCCCTGGTCAGTGTGGAATAGCCTGGTGAGAGCCCACCGCAAGGGACAGGAGGGCTTATGGGGCTCATTATGGAGCCCCCTTTCCTGAGAGCTTGTAAACAGAGAGGTATCACTGCTTTTTACATATGAAATTTCACATATTCTCACCCTATGTGAGTTGTGTTTTGTGTGTGTGTGTTTTGTGTGTGGTGCGCGCACGTGCGCGCCTGCATCATCATACACTCATGGAGTCAGGATTACTTTGTAGAGTCAGTTTCTTTCTTCCACCTTCACACGGCTCCCCGGGATTGAACTCAGGTTGTCAGGCTTGCTCAGCAAGTGCTTTACTCATGGAGGCATCTAGCCCTACCTTGGTTTTTATTATTATTATTTTTTTTGGAGATAGGATCTGTCACTAATCTGAAATTCTCCAGGCATCTTCCTGTCTCTGCTTCCCCAGTTCTGGCATTACAAATGTGTCTTACCTCATCCATTTTTTTTTTTTTTTTTTTTTTAATGAAAAAAAATTGTTTTAAACATGGGTTCTGAGGATTGATCTCAGATCCTCACACCTACACAGCAAACACTTTACTGGCTGAACCATTTCTCCAGCCCTACACTTCCCCTCTGTAAGTGCCCGGTTAGCACTGAAGTGGTTAACTGGACCTATTCTGAATTCGTGTATAGTTGGACATTGTGGGGAGAGTGTGTCGCCATAGCTAGATCAAGCTACTGGGCTCAGTCTCCCATCTGAATCCACCATAGTTTCCACTGGGCAATACTGTGAAGGCCCTGGGGCTGGATCGCGCTGTTGCCTCAGCAGGAAGCAAAGGTACCTTTATGTCCAGGTTTGGGGAGTCACCTTCAGTACCTGCGCCACTGACTGTGCAAAGGAAAGCCCCTGGTGGGAGGAAGTGGGGGTTGAATGAGAAACGTGTGGGCAGTTTAGTGTTTTGCTCCCTCTTCTGATGAAACCCAGGCCTTCTGACAAATGCAGACCACGAGACTGTTTGACCTGAGAGTCAGCAAGCAACCAAAGTTCCGCCCGGTTCACAAAGCTGTGCAGGTGGGGGGAGGGGGGAGGGAGGAGGGAGGGAGGGAGATGTGCTCATTTGCATGAGGGCTGGTGAATCAGCCAGGGTCACAGAGGCATTTCTGATGTTCCCTCCATGTTTGTTGCTCTGGTAAGATCTAGGCAAATTTGCCCACATTTCAAGTTCCTTGACAAGAGGGTGGAATTTTTTTTTTTTTTTAATGTGTATGTATCTGTGTATGTATTTGTGCATATGTGGTGCCCACAGAGGCCAGAAGAGGGTACTGGATTTCCTGGAGCTGGCGCTATAGGCAGTTGAGAGCTTAGGTGCTGGGAGCTGAATCTGGGCCCTCTGAGAGCAGCACACACTAAACCCCAACCCCCCCACCTCTCCAGCCCCCCCCCCCACTTCACCTCCCCCCCACCCCCACACCCCCCAGGGATCTCTTTGGCCCTGGGATTGTTTTTTTCTTTATCTGTTTTGTTTTTGCTCATCAATTCTTCCCCCAACTTCGGTTTAGTTCATAACACTTCCCACTCTGTCTATTTGGAAAAACAGCACACACTTGGCTCTGTGTAGTAGGATTCACATGCTGTCTTTATGACTAAAAGAAAAAAACAGAGAGGAAAACAAAAAGTAAAATCCATCAGAAAATGGTTTCCCAGATCTGGAACAACGAGATGCTGTGTTTGCTTTGCTTTCATGAGTTTCCAGACGCAGGCAGGCAGGCAGTGGCAGACTTCTGTCTGCAGGAAGCAGCATGGGAAGAATCTGAAGAAAGTGTGAAGCAGCAGGAAGACCCCTCCTCCTGTTGGTCTCCGGTGCAGGCTGGTGCCGGCCTTAGGTCTTGAGGGACCAGACCAGGCCAGTGGAGGAGTCTGCCTTTTCTCACTCACTATAGCCTCTCATGAGTCCCAGGCTGGCTTTGAACTTGATGTGTAGCTGAGGATGACCTTGAACTTCTGATCCTTTTGCCTCCATTTTCTCAGGGTTGGGATTAAAGGTTGTACACCATAGAGTACACGCACCGCTCTGGGCATGAGCCCAGGACTTGTGTATAGTAGGCAAGTTCTTTACAAATCAGCGGTGCAATCAGCCTTCTCTCTCTCTTTCTTTTTTTTTTAAATTTAAAAGACAGAGCCTCATGTAGCCCAGAACAGCCTTCAATCCCTATGTAGTCACAGATAACCCTGAACTTCAGAGTGCTGGGATCACAGGCGTGAGCCCACCACATCCAGTTAGATGCCCTTCACTCTATAACCCAGGAGTCTTGTTCCATGTCAACAGGTACAAGTGAATCTCTGTTTCTTCTAGAAAGTTCTCCACTTATTACTCTGTACTTGCACAGGGATGGGATGGATGAGAGGATGGGACAAGGTCATTAGACCAGTCCAGGGCAGTTCCTCCTGAGTAGGCGGGGACTCCTCAAGGCTGTGTCTTGTTATGGCTGTTGGACTTTGGGGACCCTCACCTTCACGGTAACTTCTAGATCAATGTTCAAACACACTAGCCCACATACTCTTGAGAGAGGCGGAACATTTTGACAACTCCTACCAGTATATTCAGAGGAAGACATGACCGGGCGCTCTGGGCCAAACTCTCCAAAGTTCTACGTTGAAGTGGGGACACTGGACCCTCCGGATCTGGAGACTTTGAAGAGATAATTGAGTGATATGATGCTGTTAGCATGACTCCCTGTGGCTTGTGACCGTGTCCTTGTAGGACATGCCCACAGAGGGAAGAGTATGTGAAGCGGTGGTGGCATCTAGAAGAGAGGCTTCAGGAAAAAGCAGCCATACTGACACTTGGGTCTTTGCCTCCCAGGCTCTAGAACTTTCAGTATGAGGGTCTCCTCACAGTTGATTGAGCCCCATTATGTGGCTGTAGCAGCCTGGGCAAGCAACATGACTCTGATGGACACTGTGTACTGGCACCATGAACTCCTCCACCAATTCTGCCTGATTTGTAGAAGGTTCCTTTTATAATTCACAGTGAGGTTGCAAAGGGATATTGTTCTAGGGGCTGGGGGGTGTGTTTCAGTTGGTGAAATGCTTGCCTTGCAAGCCGAGGACCCAGCTTGATCCCAGAATCTGTGGGAAAAAGAAAAGGGAAAAAAAGCTGAGTATGGTGGCACATGTCTGCAACCCCAGGAATAAAGAGCAGAGACAGGCGGATTTCTGAGTTCGAGGCCAGCCTGGTCTACAGAGTGAGTTCCAGGACAGCCAGGGCTACACAGAAAAACCCTGTCTCAAAAAACCGAAAAAAAAAAAAAAAAAAAAAAAAAAACCAAAAACCAAAATAAATAAATAAATAAAGGACAAGAACTGATAGAATGAACATACACACACACACACACACACACACACACACACACACACCCCGAGGGGATTTATTAGAACAGCTTATAAGCTGTGGTCCGGCTAGTCCAACAATGGCTGTCTACCGATGGAAGACAGTCTACCAAGACTCCAGTAGTTGTCAGTACATGAGGCTGTATGTTTTGGCTGGTCTTCAGTGTACTCCGGGATCCCCCCAAAGTAGACTCTATCACCAGTGAAGGAATGGACTCGCCAGCAGGAGCCACAGTAAGCCTGCAAAGAGAGCAAGCTTCCTCTTCCATGTCCTTCATATAGACTGCCAGCTGAAGGTTGACCCAGATTAAAGGTGGATCTTCTCACTTCAAAAAGTCCAGATTAAAAGTGGGTCTTCCCATGTCAAATGATTCAATTAAGAAAACAGCTTCCTCAGAGGTGTGCCCAACTGTTTGGGTTTTAGTTAATTCTAGAAGTAGTCAGTTATATTGACAACCAAGAATAGCCATTACATGACTCTTGAGGAATGACATTTGAGGGTGACCCCTGGGCTTCAAAGGCATGCACACACATGTGCATACATACCCACACACATGTATACACCCACACAAGGGACATTGCCCTGCTCCTTCATTAAGTTTACCACAATGTTTATACTTCACTTTTTAAAAATTCTTTTCTTTTGATAAGGTTCTACTGTGTAGCATGCTGGCCTCAAACTTACGATCTTTCCTGGCTCGTCCCCCTTAGTGCGGGCATGTGCCATCATACCTGCATTTCTTTGCTTGGGTTTGGGGACAGCTGGACTTGGAAGTGGAAGACTGAGGCATTGTGACTGTTGCTGTGACCTTGGGAAGTCACACAGTTCCCAGGCCCTTGCGTTTCTGGGCCATTGGCAGTGGTGAATGGGTATGGTTTGCATTCCATCCTTGCTGTGGATTAATAAGAAACAATCCTTCGGAGCCGGGTCCCTGACCAGCGAGGCTTTGCCAGGGAGTAGCCTAGCTCAGTTTGTGAGTTGGTGTTACTTCTTCATCTGAATAGCCTGGAGGCCACCCTCTCTTCCTATCTGAGCACTCAGATAGCCTGAGCCAGAGCTATCCAGTGCAGTATCTGCATGGCCTGTGTGTGATTCATCGTACATTCTGGGCCTGTCTACTATGACTCACCTGAAATTGGAATCCACCATTTTCCCAACCAGTGCCTGGTGGCGTCATGCTTTGCTGTTGTCTGTCTTTAATTCCGTTCAGCTCAATGCAGCTCTGAAAACCTAAACAGTTCTTAAGAATTCAGAACCACAGGGCACTCACTGTCACACACAAAATATATATACTGCCCAGTCTGGGCTCTGGGGAGCTCACAGTTTCCCCAGGAACACAAACAAGATCCCTACATGAAACAAGTTGAACAAAGGCAAGACACATGAGTCATGCTTCCTTTGGGTGGAACAGAAGTTCCCAGGTCAAAAGGATGAGGATGGCTTCTGCAAAGGTTAGTCTTCACTGTGAGCCTGACTGGATTTAGAATTACCTGGGAGACACAGCTCTGAGCAGGTATGTCTATGAGGACATTTCTAAAGAGGTGTGACCGAGGAGGAAGGCGTATTGTCAGTGTGGGTGACACCATCTCATGGACTGGGGTCTCAGACGGAATAAAAGGGAGTTGGAGAGATGGCACAACAGTTAAAGCATTTCCCATACAAGTGGGGTCCCATGTTCAGATCCCCAGAGATGCAGAAGACAGAGATTATTTCCCAGAGCAGGCTGGCTGGCAGGACAAGCCATATCAGTGAGCTCTGGGTTTGATTGAGAGACCTTGCCTCAGTGAACTAGGTGGAAGAGTTATGGAGGATGAATCCTAACTTCTACATCCAGCCTTCAAATGCACACATGCTTACACATACACACAAACTCAAGCACACACGTGGGCCCACACACATGCCAAAAGTGCACCTATACGAGCACACCACACACAGACATACATAAAAATGAATAAAGGAAGAATGTGAGTGGTGCACTTGCACCCTCCTCACTGCTTCCTGACCTGCTCAGATGTAAGCAAGCAGCCTTGCACTCACACTGGCATGGGTCTTGCCGCTCTGCCTTCTCTACCGTGACAGACTGTATCCCTCGCACCATGAGTCAGAAGAGAGCCTTCTTCCTTGGTTTGTCAGCTATTTGGTCACGTTGGCAGGGAAGTAATCAGTTACGCTGCAAGGCTTGAGCCCCAGGGATGGGGAGGAGGAGAAGGGAAGGGGAGAGGAGAGGGAAGAGAAGGAGGAGGGGGAAGGAGAGGGAAGGAGGAGGAGAGGGAGGAGGAGGAGAAGAAGAGGGGGGAAGGAGAGGGAAGAGAAGGAAGAGGAGAAAGAGAAGGAGAAAGAGGAGGAGAAAGAGGAGGAGGAAGTCATTAGAGAGGTTGTGAGTTCTGGGAAAGGTCAAAGAGGAGAAATGGGTCTTGGCCTGTCCTTGGTGTCTGAAAGCAGCATTGGTGACAATATGTTTCTATAGATAATTAAGGTCCTAAAGATCATGGAGAAGTCTTTGAACCCGTGGAGAAGGGGGCACTCTGTGAAGGGAGGAAGCTCTTCTGCAGGGTAAGAATTAGTAGAGAGAGGCTCAGAGGTGGAAATTGGACTTGAGCAAATGGCCTGTTTAATTTGGATGGTGTGATATAGTTTCTAAATAAGCCTCCCTTCCCTCTCTCTAACCCTCTCTCTTTGGTTTCTAGACTCTGATGCCATGACTGGACCCAGCTGCAGTTACAAGGCTTCTCCTTTCCAACTAACAGCACCCCCCATGCCCCCACCCCGGCCAAACGACCACTTCCTTGGCACACGAACTGGAGTACTCTGCTAATGGAGCCAAAGTGAGATTGATTTTGGACGTCAGCCCTGCTGGAGATCTAAGGGTGATCACGTGGTCTCCTCTCTGAGGAGGTCACTAGGTACGCAGAGGCCCCTCTGGGAGAGAGAGTAGAACTCCAGAAGGCCATATAGTTCTTCTCTGGAAAACATTATTCCTAAACTAGGAAATCCTTCTGTGACCCCCTTTAGATTAGTTTGTCCCACAGTATTCATGCATTAGAAACTTGGTCCCATTGTGGCAATGCTGAGAGCTGGGGAGACCTCTCAGAGATGGGGCATTGGGTACAGAGCAAAGGAGCATGGCTCCGCGTCTCCACTTCTGTCCTCCTGTCTCACCATGCAACCACTGCCTCTTAGCCAAGGCGTCCTCACTGGAGAAACCTCATTTCTCTAGGTGGACAGAGATGATGTTGTTTTAGAAGTTATTGGGATGGTTGGCTCATTGAGGTTTTAGGGTTCAGGATAGAGAGAGATGCTGGTTGAAGAAGTGTTCAAGCTCTTATTGGGGAGCATAAATCTAACAGAAAAGGATCCCCTGATAGATCGTCCTCTGAGGACCCCAGGAGCCTGAAGGAGTGTTCATTTTCTGTTGCTGAGGTTGGGTGCCTCATAAGGAAGAGGTTTGTGTTCCTCTCAAAGTTCTGAAGGCCAAAGGCCTAAGATTGGATGACCTTATCTGGAATCCAGTGAGGGCCCCTTGGCTATATCACTTCATGGCATTGCCACAAGGGAACCTGCTAGAAGCAGCAATTGCATGGTAAGACAGGAGGACAGAAGTGGAGACGGGGAGCCATGCTCCTTTCCTCCATACCCAATGCCCCATCTCTGAAAGGTCTCCCAGCTCTCAGCATTGCCACAATGGGACCAAGTTTCTAATGCAGGAATACTTCGGGGCAAACTATTCCATTGTCTTAGTTAGGGTTTCATTGCTGTGAAGAGACACCATGACCATGACAATTCTTATAAAAGTGAACATTAAATTGGGGCTGGCTTACAGTTTCAGAGGTTTAGTCCATTATCATTGTAGGAAGCATGGCAGCATGCAGGCAGACATGGTGCTGGAGAGCCAAAGTTCTACATCTTGACCACAAGCAGCAGAAGAGGACTAGATGTATTTTTTATTGGGCATAGCTTGAGCATTTAAGACCTTAAAGCCGCACCTCTACAGTGACTGACTTCCTCTAGGAAGGCCACACCTCCTCCAATAAGACCACATTTCCTCCAGTAAGGCCACACCTCCTAATAGTGCCACTCCCTATGGCCAAGTATTCAAACGCAGTCTCTGGGGGCCATTCTTATTCAAACCACTCCATCCCAACAGTGGCCACAGCACCACCATTACTTAAAATGCCATCAGAAAGTATCCATCTTCTCTAGGATTAGACTTAAAGAGGGACTCACTGAGATGCCTAAGCCTGGGGTGTCTTGGAATTGGTGCCTTGTGATTGGAGCTCTGAACATTTTTCTAAAAGGAGAAGAGGGAAGGCCTACCAAGGAAAGGTCATATATTAATTGAAACTCTGGTTTTCAACAGCCTGCATCCTCTTCTTCCTGGGCAGGCAAGGGCTGTTTCAGCCATGCTCATTCTCAGGGCTTGGACCTGCCTCTCTTGAGGGAGGAGTGAGTGCAGTTGACAGCTCCCTAGGGAGAGCTGAATAATCCAGAGTCTCCTGAGAGGACTGGGGCTGAGGTTTTTTCCTTGTAGAGTTTTAGTGGGGGGAGGGGGAAGAGAGAGAGAGAGAGAGAGAGAGGAGAGAGAGAGAGAGAGAGAGAGAGAGAATATATCTAGGTAGAGCTTTGTAGCATCTCTAAGTTCCAATTTCTTTCTTTCTTTCTTTTTATTTTTCCTACATTTTTATGTATGTGGCATGTATGTGAACATGCAGTGGAGGCCCAAGGTTGATGTCATTCTCCGTCGCTGTCTCACCTTGTTCATTAAGGCAGGGTCTTTCAATCAAACCCAGAGTTAACTGATACAGGTGACCTTGCTAGCCAGCTTGATACGGAGATTCTCTGTTTCTGCCTTCCACATGTCCATCCAAAAATTTTTTTGAGACAGGATCTCTCTATGTATCCTTGCCTTTCCCCATTTTGTAAATCAGGTTGGCCTCAAAGTCGTATACTAGAGCAATAATTTATGTAGGTTCTGGGTATTTGAACATCTGTCTTCATACTTGCACAGAAAATGCATTAAGCTCTGAACCAGCTCCCCAGTTCAAGCCTCAGTTCTTCCTTGGTAACACAGAGATCATAATACAAATCTAAGAGTTGCTTAAAGAACGCAGTGAGATAATTGTATGCAGGGTAATGTGGTGGTTTGAATGTGCTTGGCTCAGGGAGTGGCACTATTAGGAGATATGACCTTGTTGGAGTGGGCATGGCTTGGTTGGAGTGGGTGTGGCCTTGATGGAAGAAGTGTGCTACTGTGGGAGTAGGCTTTGAGATTCTCCTCCTTGCTGCCTGGAAGATAGTAGTTTTCTCCTGTTTGCCTTAGGAACAAAATGTAGAACTCTTGGTCTTGGCTCCTCCAGTACCATGTCTGCCTGGATGGTCTTCAGAACAAAATTGTAGACGACTTTGCCTTTTCTCCAGCACCATGCCTTCCTGGACTCTGCCACGCTTCCTGTATTGATGATAATGGACTGAACCTCTGAATCTGTAAGCCAGCCCCAATTAAATGTCCTTATAAGAGTTGCCTTGGTCATGGTGTCTTTTCTCAGTAATGGAAACCCTAACTAAGACAGGCATATACCAATCAATCACTGAATAACAGCCAATACAAATTATTATAAATGCATCTTTAGGAAGGAAGACCAAAGTGTGAATGCTTCAGTCCTTCTTAGAAGGAGGAACAAAATACTCATAGGAGGAAATATGGAGACAAAGTGTGGAGCAGCAACTTAAGGAAATGCCATCCAGAGACTGCACCACTTGGGGATCCATCCCATATACAGTCACCAAACCCAGACACTATTGTGGATGCCAAGAAGTGCTTGCTGACATGAGCCTGATATAGCTGTCTCCTGAGAGGCTCTGCCAGAGCCTGACAAATACAGAAACAGATGCTCATAGCCAACCATTGGACTGAGCACTGGGTCTCCAGTGGAGGAGTTAGAGAAAAGACTGAAGGAGCTGAAGGGGTTTGCAACCCCATAGTAAGAACAACAATATCAACCAATCAGACTCCCCCAGAGCTCCCAGGAACTAAACCACCAACCAAAGAGTACACATGGAGGGACCCATGGCTCCAGCCACTTATGTAGCAGAGGATGACCTTGTCAGGCATCAATGAGAGGAGAGGCCTTTGGTCCTGTGAAGGCTTGATGCCCCAGTGTAGGGGAATGCCAGGGTGGGGAGGTGGGAGTGGGTGGGTGAGTGGGGGAACACCCTCATAGAAGCAGGGGTGGTGGGGGCGGGATAGGGAGTTTCTGAAGGGGGGAAAATGGGAAAGTGGATAACATTTGAAATATAAATAAAGAAAATAACCAATTAAAAAAAGGGGGAAAAAAAAAGAATGCATCTAAGTCTGATGAACTGAGTGAACTGGGATTTACGGAAAAGATATGAATTATACTATTTGTTATTTAAAGCAGACAAACATAAAACAGGAGTAGAGGAGATACTGTTAACCACACCAGGCTGCAGGCTTCCAGCCTGTGGCAGTGGGAATACAGGACCATTTGTTTTGATAGTAGCTCACATGGATCACTAGAGAATATTAACTGGTCTCTGCTCTGTGCTAGACCCTGGTAGAGGCCTGAGGATTCAGCAGCCAATAGAAATACCCTTGACCCCTTGGAACAAACACAGAGTGATTTATGTGCAGCAATTAAACCAACAAAGTCATTTCTGGTGGTAATGATGGCTCTGGAACATTTCCCTCTCTTGTAGAATACAGCTGCCAAGCTCTTGGGGCTGAGGCCACCATGCCTGCCTGTGCATACACAGGGCTCCTGGGCCAACCTGGCTGATCACACCCCGTAGCCTTCAGGTCCTCTGGGATACAAAGCCCCTCTGAATGTGGGAGAGCCTTGGAAGGTATCACTTCCGTCCCTCTGGGATCATGCTAGCAACACTTACATTTTGAAGGACCTGTTTGCCATAAAATTCAGATGTTTCCGCCCCACTCAATGCTTTCCTGTGTCTCCCACTTGGGCTGGCCTCTGTGCTATTTGGAGTCAATAATCGCTTGCAGAGTCCTTTGGAATCACATGTTTATTAGTTAAACAGAAATATGCTAAATCTTTTTTTTCCTCCATGCAGAAAGGAAATATATATAACCATCAAGGCCAAGTGCCCTGGAGGTCAGGAGCAGCACTGCCTGCCAGGTCTTTCAAGCATGACTCTCGGCTTTCCAAACCTGGCGTGCCTGAGCTTTGGATCACAGGAAACTAAGTGTATCCTGAGGTCAGAGAGCTCGCTTCTGGAAGCTGCCAGTTCTATGACAGTGGACAAATCACTACCACTCAAGGCTCAGTTTCCTCAGCTGGGAAATGGGATGTTTTGAAAGTTATTGTGGAGAGAAAAGGGAAGGTGATTCTTTTATTTAACTTTTAAAAATTGTTTCTACTTTAAGCATGTGTATGCTTGTGTTTCCATGTGTGGGTATGTGCATATGAGTGTAGTTGTCTGTGAAGGGTCAGAAGAGGACATTGGAGTCTCTGGGCCAGAATGACAGGTGTTTGTGAGCTACTTGATGTGGGTGCTGGGACTGAACTCTGGTCCTCTGCAAGAGCAGTATTTGTCTTAATCACTGAGCCACCTTTCTGGCCCCACTCTCTCTGCTTTAGCTTTAATTGTTAACAGCCTAGAGTTACTTTAGGCCTTAATTAAGGGATTGCTCAGATTAGATTGGCCTGTGGGCATGTCTGTGGGGGATCATCTTGTCTGTTAGTTGATGGGAGGGGCTGGCCCACAGTTACTGGTACAACTTCCTGGGTAGGTGGAGCCAGTCTATATAAGGAGGCTCACTGACTGTGAGCGTGAGTCAGCCACGAGCTGCAGTCTCCCATGCTTTCTGCTTCAGGCTCCTCTTTGATTCACTCCCTGACTTGCTTCTATGATGGACTGTGATCTGAAAGTATAAGCCAAATGAATCTTTTCCTTTCACAAGCTCTGTTGGTCAGAGGTTTTTTCTTGTTTCTTTTGTTTTTTAATCACAGCAACAGGAAGTAAATTAGAGCAGAGATGCTTCAAGCCCTCAGCTGTGCAGCCAGCCATGTATGAGCAGAACCAGAGATGAATGTATTGTGCTGACCAGGGCTGGAGGGATCAAGCCCTGTTAGGATCTTAGTGTGACCTTAGAAAGCTGCTTTGGTTTTAATGCCAATGTCACCACCAACTCATATCTTTGAACACTTGATCTAAGCTGTGTGCTGTGTTGGGGAATCACTGGGGGCGGGACCTGGAAGGTCGAAGTAGTTCATAAGGGTTGGCCGTGGGCTTTTATAGACAGGCCCAGCTTCCTGCCCACCAGTTCCTGCTCTGCTGACATACGAAGATGTGAGTGGTCCTAGCCACATGCTTGTCACCACAGAGCCACCTGCCATAACTTTTCCTGGAAGCTTTGGTCATATTCATGATTAGGTTAGAAATATGCATGTCTGGGTTGTCTGTGATGGAGTTTTCAGAGACTAGATCCTAAGACCTGGGAGGCAGATTAACCCCATGATGGATTCATAGCTGGAGGCACAACTGTGAACTGGTGAAGGTAGGAGACAAAGTCTAATTGGAGGAAGTAGTATGTATTACATCCTGGAATTCTTTCCATTTTTTTATTACCTAAGGCATGGCCAATGAGGTAATGGTATTTAAAAGACTGCATGCACAGGATAAAAAACATTGCTTCCACAGTGCCTACTTATAAAATGCTCAACCTGCAAAAAAGGACCAGAGGAAGTTCTTCCACAGGGAATGTCAAACAGTCCAATGTTATGTCAATATTTTGTGCAACGACCACTAGAAATGATTTGTGGGCAATTTCCTTTATCCATTATTTATCATTATATGTCAGGAAAGCCTGCCACTAAGGTAGAAGTCTGAGATTACTGGGAAGCCCTGAGCTGGGTGCAAAACTGCAGACTCTCTTTTTCTACGGGGGTGGGGATCACCTGAGAGTCTTGCAAAGCCTCCCCATGCTAATGAGGTGACCTTAGCCTTCAGCCAATGATACGTACCCACCATAGACATCCTTATCCCGCTCCCAAAACACTATATAACCCTTGATTCATCACAAATAAAGGTGAGCTGCCTCTCTGAAGCTGAGCCTGGCGGTCATTCTGTCACTCACTGGGATTTCTGAACCGTGTTCTTTGACTTTGTTCCTTTCATCTTATGTGGGTCGATAGCCAATGACCCTGCCAGAGAGAAGGCATCACACATTATGCGTGGATTGATATTTGTTGGCTGATTCTACACGATACTTTTAGAGAATGTTTAAAGACACAAAAGAATTCTGCCATGCAAGGGTTTTACGATTGCTCCGAATGAAAAAACCACAAGAAGATTAATGTTAACATTGTTAAAGAAAATGTCAACATAATATTCAACACAAACAAAGGTACAGATCAGAAAGGATCAGTTGTGAACTCTAATGATTTTCAAAAATTAATGGGAGATATTAATTGACTACAGCCTACCATTGCATTAACTATTCAAGAATGAAGTGATTTGTTTCAAATGTTACCAGGAGATTTGGACTTAAACAGTCAAAGATGGTTACCAGCTGAAGAGATGGGGGGGGGGGGGGAGAGGGAGAACTAGCTCTCTAGTAGAACAGAGACTGCAAGATGCACATTGGATTGCATAGATCCGAAACTAGACTGTGTTTTGGTTATTGTGCCTTCAACTCAGTCTCCTACTAGACTCATTATGCAAGGGGAAGATAGTATTATAGAATGGATCTTCTTAGCATACAAAGTAAAAAGGTAAAATTACATAGAGAACGTTTTTAATTTGATCATAAAAGGAAGAATAACTATATGCCAGATCATCAGGAACAGACCCAATAGAAATTGTAGTGTCTTATATTAAATCATGAGATTGCATCATTACGGGTAATCAATGAAGATTGGCAAAGAGCTTTAACAACTTTTTGGGAGAAATTAACAGCAAATATCCTAAAAAACAAAATCTTTAGTTTATAAAAAGAACTAATTGGGTTCTCCCATGTATTGTAGAAGGAACACCAGTTACTGAAGCACCCACATTCTATACTGAGGCAAACAAATTGGGAATGGCAGGCTGAGAGTCAGACAAAATAAGCAAGGTAATTCAAAGCTATATTCTTCAGTTCAAAAATCAGAGTTATATGCAATTCTTATGGTATTATTAGATTTTCCCAAATATCTTAATATAATTACTGACTCTCAATATGCAGAAAGGGTTATTCTGCACATAGAAACTGCTGGATTTATTGCTGATTATTCAGAATTAACCTTGTTACTTAAATAGTTGCAACAGACAATCAGGAATAAAAATTATCCATTATATATAGGCCATATTCATTTACACACAAGTCTGTCCAGGTCTGTTAGCACAAGGAAATGAAATTGACCAGTTGTAGTAGGAAGTTTATTAGGAACTTCAAAATTTCATGAAAAGCGTCAAGCAAACCACTGAAGCTTAAAAAGTTATAAAAAAAATTGTCCTACATGTTCCTTATATAATCAAGCCCCATTACTCACTGGAGGTAACCCTAAGGGTGCCAAAAGAAATGGCATCTGGCAGATGGATGTGTTTCATTTTGCAGAATTTGGAAAACTAAAGTTTGTACAGCATACCATCGACACATTCAGGATTTCAATGGGCTTCTGCCTTGAGTTCTGAAAGACGGATTACACGTTTACTGGAAGTATTGGCTACCTTGGGGATACCTTTACAAACTAAAATTGACAATGTTCCTGCATATCCTCTAATAAAATGAAACAAATTCTGCATATTATAGTATCAAATACACTATTGGTAAACCATACAATCCTACAGGACAAGCGGTTGTAGAAATATAATCTTACCTTAAAGGAAATACTTATAAAATAAAGAGGAAAAAAAAAAAACAATCAGAGATAGAATCAATAGTGCTCAGCTAGCTTTAAATTTTCTGAATGTAATTAAAAAGGAATAACAGCAGCTAAGAGACACTGCGTCATAGAAAAATCAAATCAGCTTATACACTATAAGGATGTGTTTACATCAGAATGGATCCAGCAAAAGCGTTCCATTGGGAATGTGGATTAGTTATATTATATTTATATTATTATATAAAAAATGCTTATTTCATTGAAAATGTTCTGTTTATAATTTCCTGCTACACACAAACACAGTTAATGGCTTAAAATAGAAGGGGAAATGTAGTGACATTTTTGAGAATTCTGGAATTTTGGTTTCTTTTAAAAAACACAAATATAAGAATGTAGCTGGGCAGTGGTGGCGCACGCCTTTAATCCCAGCACTTGGGAGGCAGAGGCAGGTGGATTTCTGAGTTCGAGGCCAGCCTGGTCTATAGAATGAGTTCCAGGACAGCCAGGATACACAGAGAAACCCTGTCTCAAAAAAAAAAAAAAAAATGTGATTTCTTTTAATCCCAGGTGTGGGGATGTGGGCTGCTTCAGACTGTCTGCAGCAGTTCACCATGATTTGCCTTGGGATTTTTTGTGATTGTGTGATATTTAGAATTCCAGGAATTTTTTCATAAATGGGAGGGCTGGCGAGAGAGGCGAAGGTTGGTTGCAGTTTGTTAGTAGCCATGGTCAAAGAAGAAACAAAAGGAAAGAAAAGAGATTCAGGGATCTCTCTTCCTCTATCCTGGTTTCTCTCCTACCTAGTGTTAGGGGATGAAACTGGGGGGATAAAGGGTGGGAAAAATAAGAACCCTCAAAGTAGCAAAGACCAGTTACAGACCATAGACTAAACCGTCTGTAACCACGAGCCAGAAGTCTTTGTTCCTGACGGTTCTGTCAGATATTTTGGTCACATTTAAGTCTCTGCCATCATTTCATTTTAGTTGCTGTGATAAAATATTCTGAAAAAGAAAGCAACTTTGAGGAGAAAGAGTTTGTCTTTCAGTTCCAGGTTATAGGTCACTCAAGGGAAGTCAAGGCAGGAAGTTAAGCTACTAGTCATAGCCTCCATCAAGAGCACAGAAAATATATACATTTTTTGCTAGTTGTTCTCACAGTTTGGGGCCCAGCCTAGGGAATGGTGCCACCCACGATGAACTGCATCTCCTGCATCTCTTCACAGTGAAGAACCTACCCTCACCCCCACATACATGCCACAGGTCAATTTGTATAGATTATTCCACATTAAGACTCTTCCCATGTGTTTCTAGGTTGTATCAAGTTGACTAACAGTTACAGTGGTGGATTGCAGTTTGGGGCTTTGATCAATGAATGTAGCAAGAATGATTGGGGAACCACTGCACTGTAGAGGAGGTAGGAGGCAAGAGAGAACTGGGCCTCTAACTCTTGGTCTGTTCAAGTGGTCTCAGGACTGGCCTCAGCTTTCCAGACCCCAGCCTTTGTGATGACCACATACATGAGTAGATTTTGACAATATGACTGTAGTAGCAGTTCATACTCACAATATGGTCCAGCATTCTCAGCATTAAGTGTCTCATATATATCTTCTAATTTTATAAATTTAATTTTAATCTTCATCACCTATGCAGTTTGGGGAATTGAGGCACAGTGCTGGAGCTAGGATTTGAAACTGACTTTCTCTGATTTCCAGAGCTTATGCTGGTAGTAAAACTTTTTACTAAACAACTGTAAAAAGTAACACCACCATGACACGGTAGTGGAGGCGGGGAGGCCCTGGCCCTGGGTTGTTCTGGGGAGGTACACATAGCCTGGGACATGGTCTCTACTTAGTAAACCAGGAAAACATGTCCTGGTGGGTATCTTGCCTTCTCAAGGTCCCACAATTGATAAGAGAAACAGCCCAAGTTCCACACCCAGGTCCTCTCTATCCTAGGCTGCCTTCAGAGCCCCTGGAGGAGGCCGAGACAGCCATCTTCCTGAGAAGTGTGTGCTACAGTAGACAGGCTTGTTCATAGCAAACTGCTCCTTTGAAGGGCATCACAGGCCGATACTCCTGGTGCTCAGACAAGGGCCTTAGCCCATTCAACCATCTCTCAGGGACCAAACCACTCGAACCCCCTTGTCCCTCAGTCCAGGGGAAACACTGGATGTTACATATCCTGAAAACCTACACTCTCTATCTTTGGAAGGCTGAGAATGGAAATGAAACTAGGAGAGCTTTCTGCTGCCTACAAGGGAAGCCTTGTTTGGTGGAGTACGGACTCTGGGGAGCCACGGAAGGGTGTGCAGCAGCTTTCTATGAGGGCTTTGTGAAGAAAGGAGCGAGTAGCTGGGGTGCTACTCAGTCCTTAAGTGTGGCGGGAGCTCACCACTGACATCCACGGAGACCATATTAAGCATTATTCTTTTTTTAAAATTTGTTTAATTATTGTATATTTTTCTTCTTTATTGGATATTTTTTATTTTGTTTTGTTTTTCGAGACAGGGCTTTCCTTGTTACCCTGGCTGTCCTGGAACTCACCTCTGTAGACCAGCTGGCCTCAAACTCTAGAAATCCCCTGCCTCTGCCTCCCAAGTCTGGGATTAAAGGCGTCCCACACTGCCGGCATCATTATTTTATTTCATTTTCAGTATTATCCCCTTTCCCAGTTTCTCTTACCACTCAGAAACTCCTCTATCCATCCCGCTCCTCCTGACTCTATGAGATGTCCCCCACCCTGCCTCCCACCCTGAATAATGTCCCCACCTGGGACATTATTCATTATTCTTAAAAGAAAAAACGAGGTTTTTTTTTTTTTTTTTTTTTGATATGTGGGTATTTTGCCTGCATGTATGTAAGTGTACCACATGAGTGCTGGTGCTGTAGAGGCCAGAAGAGGGCACTAGATTGTTGTGAACCACCATGTAGGAGCTGGAATTGGATCTGGGTCCTCTGAATAACAAGTCCTCCTTATGGCTGGGGCACCTCTCTCAGCCTCTAACCATTACTCTTTAGAGAGTATATATATTTAAATTTGAATGCATGAGACAGCTCTTACTACAGAGGGATAGAGATGGTTCATTCTGGAGTGATATCCTGGGGACACAGATTAGGTTTCCTTAAACTCTATGTTCCAGTGAGGGTAGTAATTTCATGTACCTTTTATAGTAACAAGTAACAGAATAGAGAAAGTCAATATAATAACAAACAAACATAACAAACACATAACATAACTAATATAAATACTTTTCAAATACATCAGCAGATACATGGGTAGCTGGGTCACAGGAAAGCGAGAGAACTCTGCTATAGGCCTTAGATGCTGGCTGCATTATTAGCCCTTTTGTTGGTTGGAAACTAAGGGGTCTGCTGACACATCCTAAGAGATTTATCCAAATGGTCTCAGAAGTGTTAAGTCAGGCACAGAGGAAGGCAACAGATGGCCGTTAAATGCACCAAAGATGGCCCAAGATGATATGGCTGTGGACTTTGTGGCATTCCATCCTCTGCAATCCTGAAGTTCTAATCAGCCATTCTGTTTTTGCAGACTCAGCTTCTGTCTGGGAAGTTTTGCTTACAAGTATATGGTATGCGCGTGCTCTCGGGTGTGTGAGTGGCCTATGTGTATCTCCATGTATGTGTATGTATGTGTGTGATGACAACTTCGTGCTACTCTCCTTCTACCTTTTCATAGGCTCTGGTGATGTAACTTAGGTGGTTGTCAGGCTTGCTGGTCATAAAGTCACCTCAAATAGACTACGACATTATCTGAACTCACTGAGAAAACCTGATAAACACTTCACAGACATTATTGACCCCTCTGCCTCTCTGAGTATGAAATCTACAGTCAGCCCTCTTCATCTGCAGACTCACAGTCAAGCAAATGAAGATCGAAAACTCTGAAGAAAAATCACATCTGCATAGAATTTTTTTCCTCATCATTGTTTTCTAAACAATACAATATTGAAGAACTTGGGAGAGAGCTCAGAAGTGAAATGGCTTCTGTGTAAGTATGAGGCCAGAGCCCCAGCGCCCTTGTTGAAGGTGTGTGCCCACCTGTAATCCTGGTGCATGGGGAGAAACAGACAGGGTCCCTGGGCTTACTGCCTGCCAGTGTAGCCAGTCAGTAATCTCCAAGCTCTGTAAGAGACCTCGTCTCCTCCAAATTGGGTGGTAAAGTGATTGATGAAGAGGCTGACCTTGACCTCTGGCCTCCCAATGTGTATTCACACGTGACACATGTACATGCTCACACACATACAACAGCTATAGCAACTATATGCATAGGGCTTACACTTGTGTTACATATCCTAGCTAATGTAAAAATTACCTAAAGTTTGTTGGGAAGTCTGGGGAGAGGCTAAGTTGCTAAAGTGTTGTCTGTACAAGCATGGGATTTGAGTCCCGTTCCTGGAACCCACACAAAATGTTGGTTTTGAGTGTGAGCCTCAGCCTTTAATAAGTGATCCAAATAAGCTGGTTTTGGGGGGTGGATGTTTGTATCTCAGTCATAGGGAGGCAGAAACAAGTGGATGTCTGGAGACCAGGCTAGCCAGCCTAGCGGAATCAGTGAGATCTAGGCCAAGAAAGACACTGGCTCACAAAACAAGGTGGATGTCTCCTGAGGGTGATGGCAAAATTTGTCCTCTGGCCTCCATCCACAGGGACACATTACATTGTACATAGCAAACAAGGAAATAGAGTATACATCTGCAAACACTGTACCACTAAAAGAATTGAGCATCTGAGGCTGCTGATGTACATGAGAAGGTCTTGGAGACCACCCTCTGCACATGTTGAGGACAGACTACAGTCTGCATGGCAGTGTGAGTAATGCTCCTTTTGTATATTTGCTGATGAATATTATTCCATGTCTACTCTAAGATAGATGTAGTCTTTATTCCAAATTTACAGGGTTGGATAAAATCTTCTTCCAAATGCTTATCTGGTTTCTAGAACTTTTGTGTGGCCCCCAGCACAGAAATACCTACTTATGTGTTGGTTACCTGCACAGAAGATAGCTGTCTTTAAAAAGAATGCGGAGGATGTAGGCTTAGATTTTTTAAAACCTACTTTTAATAAAGGTTTTAAAATGCTTTGACCCTCCTTCTACTCCGCCATTCAAAGGTAGGTAGAAAAGATGGTAAATAGGACACGGGAATGTGGGCCTGTTTAGAAGTAGTTTCTTTTTCTTGCTTTTTTTTTTTCTTTATTAGTATTTTAAGTTAACATACAAAGTACTGGGTTTTATTACAGCATCCTCATACATGTGTCATTACAGTTCTGATTTGTTTCCCTCTGCCCCCTCCCTTTCTTCCTCCAGCTAGTTTCCTCATCTGATTTCCTGTCACATGTATTCCATCACCCTCTCTCCTCATCCTTTTTTTTTTTTATTATTAGTAACTTTTTTTTTTAAAGTGTTAATCAAAGGCTTTATAAGTTTGGTAATGCTCAATAACAAGAGCCCATACAATCAGAAGTGTAACCCAATACCCAACCTAGATATACCAACTATCTATGACTGGCAGAGACACGTGAATATCTGCCTCCATGTTCCCCTCCCCTCTTGTCTCCTAGCTCCTCCTCTCCTTCTCCTCCTCTTCCTCTCCTTACTCCTCCCACCTTAGCTCCTCCTACATATCACCCTTTCTGTTAAAATAAAACTTTTCTCTCAAAATACAATTAGAGCATAACTATACCAATTTTTTTTTTTTTTTTTTTTTTTTTAGTTTTTTTGAGACAGGGTTTCTCTGTATAGCTCTGGCTGTCCTGGAACTCACTCTGTAGACCAGGCTGGCCTCGAACTCAGAAATCCACCTGCCTCTGCCTCCCAAGTGCTAGATTAAAGGCGTGCACCACCACTGCCTGGCAACTATACCAATTTGTATCAGTAGGGTACAAGATAGACCTAATACCCAGTCTACATTTGTTGACTAACCAGAACCTCTGTCATCTCTCCTAACTAAAAGACTTAGTTCTGAGCCTGGCTTTTTTCTTGGCTTTAGAATGAATGTCAGCTGAAAACCATCCTCTCAAATCTTTTCTCTCAGAGTAAATAGCCAGGATTGGCTATGAGACTGTAAGTCTTCAACCCTGTCAGAAATCCAGAATGACTGAATTAACTGAAATTATGGGAAGCACAAAGCATAGCTTCTAAAACTTAGCCAATTTATAGAGACCACTAAACACCTGGACAGTCCCTATACTACAAAACGTTGGAGCATCTGATCTTCAGTCTTCTGGCCCAGGATCATCTTCAGACCTAGTGATGCAGAATTATTAATGGCCGATTACTCTGTCTTGGCAGAGTATTCCGCAAACTACTTTTCTGGACAGTAGTTTGTCTGTAGATGAAAGGAGGCAATTCTTGCCTAGTGGCTATCTCACCACAACCAGAGTAACTCCAAAGATGCTCAATTTCTTCTTAGAATCCAAGACAGGAAGCTGTCAGGAGCAGACAGGTCTCTAAATGAACATTAATACAGAAATGTTTGTGACGTCAATTCTGTGGATAGAAGTAGTTTCTTGGGGCCATTCCAATCTCTGTTTGTCTGAATACTAGCAGTCCAGTTCAGTGGTATCAGGATAGCAAACATGAATTAGCAGTGGTGGCATGATCTAGCAGAAACTGCCAGTCTTCTGCTGAATCCAAACAAGTTAGTGGCAGTGACCAGGACCAGCCAGGACACCAGGTTCTCTGCTGTGCCTCTCTCAACAAAGTGCAGATGAGAGAAGATGAAGACTCAAAACCAAGGAGGTGTTGCAAAGCTAGCACCTTTGCTGCCCACTGGGTCCCATTTATATGCTCTCCAAACATCACGTGTCCTCTCACGGGTCTTGCCTCAGCAAAACACCTCGTGAGTTTGTCTTAGCAAAACACCATGTGACACCACATGACATATCCTGAAACTTCCACTTCAAGAGGACAAAGTAAAGAAGTATTAGACTATAGCTCAAAGTGTGATCTAAATGGGAGTCCACACTGATACAAATAAACAAGTGACTGAATAAGCAAACTTGATGAAAGGCATGCTGTGAGCTGAGAATCACAGTGTAGCTTCTCCCAGCTTCAGGTCATTGCTGTCACCCATCGAATTGCTGCCTCTGAGGTTTTCTTCCTGCCTCCTCTCCAACGTCCGTCTCACCCTGGCCCTCCTATGAGGATGCTTGTGATCTCAGTGAGGACTCATGGAGATGATTACTGTGGTAACCTATGTAGATTACCGAGGTAACCGTGGTAACCCCCACAGTTCACTTAGCCACAGTTCCAAAAGCTCCTCTGACATACCTCATCACAGGTTCTGGACAGTTTTAGGGCTGTGTGATGGTTGATTTTAATGGAGAGTGGCCACAGACTAGAATCATCTGAGTAGGGAGCTTCACCTGAAGAACTTCCCTGATTGCCTTAACTGATGTGGAAAGAGCCATCCCCTGCAGGGGAACCACATTTTGGCAGCAGTCCAGATAATAACAGGGTGTGGAGGAAGAAAAGTGGTTTGCTCTTGGCTAGCTCAGTCTTCCCTCCCGCCACTGAGGTGAGGTAGGCTGTTAACTGCTGTCCCTGGTTTCTGCACTGTCCTAGTGTTCCCAGGTGTTTGTCACTGAGTATGGATCAGCAGCTCCCTAGGGAGCTTCAGGCATCAGACTGGGGCTGCTGGACCCAGTTTTGGGGAAGAGCTACTACCAAGCTCTCAGGTATGAGATAACTGTACTACTTTTCAGTAAGCTGATACAACAACAACAACAACTCCTCATAGTAATAATATGTTCATATAATAATTCAATAAATAATAATAATAAATTCATCCTATTGGTTCTCTCTTGTTTCTCTGTCTCTTTTTCTTTCTTTCTTCCTTTCTTCCTTTCTTCCTTCCTTCCTTCCTCCTTTCCCTTTCCTTCCTTCCTTCCTTCCTTCCTTCCTTCCTTCCTTCCTCCAGTTTTCCAAGTCAGGATTTCTTTGAGTAGTCCTGGCTGTCCTGGACTCACTCTGTAGATCAGGATGGTCTCGAACTCCCAGAGATCTGCCTGCCTCTGCCTCTTAAGTGCTGGGATTAAAGGCAAGTGCCACCGTGCCCAGCTGGTTCTGTTTCTTTAGAGAGCCCTGACTAATATAGGCTGTTGTTCAATCACATTCTTTAATGTTCTTCCAATATGTAACTCTCCCTTAACGGGGGGGCGGGGGTGGAGAGTAACTTTAAAGTAGAGAAACCCGACAAGCACAGCCTCAGCCAGGTGGTCAAGTACGTTGTTAGTGTGTCCCCCTTGATGTGATGAGATGAGAGTGGTGCCCCACCTTGAAGAGGATCTAGCCTAAACCACATGAGCATGGTCTAATTATGGGAAAAACAACAGACCAACATTGAAAGAGGCATATCTACAAAACACCAGCCCAGCACTCCTTAAAGTTGTCAAAGTCAGCAAAAACGAAGGGGGATGGTGAGCTGGCTTAGCTGGTAAAAGTGCTTGCTGCCCAGCCTGACGACCTGAGTTTGATCTGTAGAGCCCATGTGGTAGGAGAGAACTGATTCCCAAAAGCTGCCCTCAGATCTCTATATGTCCACTATGACATACATGTATGTCCTGCCACAATCGCACGTCACACACACACACACACACACACACACACACACACACACCAAACAAAGACATGTAACAAAACTAGAGAAAATCTGAAAAGTGTTTAGGGCCAGGCCCAAGGTCAGGACTTCTCAGCACAAAGGAGGTTTATTTACCGTAGAGGGACAAACAGGGGTGGAGTGGTAGGGGTGAGTTGGGCTTGCCTTTGGATTGGGCAAAGATAGCAATAGGTGTCTCTGCAGGAGTGGGATTTTTAAGGAGAAAAGGGCAAGTCCATGCTAGGATGAGTTGGTAACTCTTGATTCGACATGTTAGTCCGTGTAGCCGTGGACCTTATGGCTAGCTTTAGGAATGGGGAAGTGCCCAAATGAGGGAGGCTAATGGTTTGGCAAGGGGAAGAAAGGAGGGAGAGGAAGACCTGCTGGTGGTGTGCTTGCCACCCTTGGGGGTGTTAGTGAGCCCTTTAGGCAGAAATGTTGCTGCGAGTTCCACATCCAGATCTGCAGGCAGCAGGAGGACAGGCACTGACTTGGGGCTTTGAAATTTTAAAGCCCACTCCAGAACACACTTCCTCCAACAAGGCCACACCCACTCCAACAAGGCCACACCTCCTAATCCCTCTCAAATAGTGCCACTCCCTGATGACCAAGCATACAAATATCAGAGCTCATGGGGGCTATTATTATTTAAACTAGGAGAGTAACATAGTATCTCAGAGGAGCTGAGAGACATTAGAAAAGCCTAAAGAACACCAGAGAAACAGGGTCCTCTCTCTGCAAGAGCAACAAGTGCTCTAGCTGCTGAGCAGTCTCTCCAGGTCTTAGGCAATCTATTCTAGAGACCGCCCCCCCCCAGGGGGGCTTATTGGGTGTTTAATCATAATGATAACAGGTATTAAAAATACAAAACCTGCCGGTCGGTGGTGGCATACACCTTTAATCCCAGCACTTGGGAGGCAGAGGCAGGCGGATTTCTGAGTTCGAGGCCAGCCTGGTCTACAGATGAGTTCCAGGATAGCCAGGGCTACAAAAGAAAAACAAACAAACAAAAAACAAAAAACAAAAAAAAACAAAACCCCAAAACCCAAAACCTGAATAATGAATGATATTGGCTCTTCTGTCACCCCAGGGCTTGCTAGGAGACAGGAAATTCTTCAGAGGCTGGGAAAGGTGGGACTTAGGGAATCGCAAGGGAGTGTAGTTGAGTGGGTGTGGCAGGGACTCACTGGCTGTCACCTGGATCTTTATGTCTTACTGGAGTCTCCTCTGTTTATTCTCTGTCCTCCTCTTCTGCCTGCCCACCTTGCCTCTGTCGTGCCAGGAAGTGTCCATGAACTCCAAAAGACCACCAAGGAGCCGATTTTGATGTAATTGCGCTAGGGTCTTTTTATTCAGGCTCAAGCTTGGGTTAGAGACACCACTGTCTCTAACACAGAAGAACAGGAGGGTGGAGTCTTGAGCCCAGTTTCAGGAAAGCATTTATAGAGGCAAGAGGGGGTATCCAGCCTGGCACACATTTGGTTGTAGGGGCATTATGGCCTTTACCATTATTGGCTGGTACTGGGAGCCGAACCATAATCTTAACTTCTGATTTCCTCCTGATTGGTGGTTGTAAGGAAGTGAGGTGCCAGGGGCAGAGTTGTAATCTGAAGGTGCAGATCTGTTGGGGAATAATCTGGAAACTGGTGCTAGACTCTGACTTACTGGGGAGTAACCTGGAAACTAGTGCTAAGTTCCAGTTTGTTAGTTAATTCAAGTTCAACCTTAGCCATCTCCCCAGCCCCACACTGAGTTTTGAGATTGTCTGATCAGTTTAAGTCCCAGGGGGCCTCCTTTATTGCCCCTCAGAGCCCTGTTATAAGCAATCTTATGTCTCACTTTTAATTTTATTTTTATGTGTGTGTAGCTTAGTGTATACATGTGACCAAGTGTGTGCAGGAGTGTGTGTGTGTGTGTGTGGGGGGGTGGTTGGAGGTCAGGACAGGTATCAGATGCCCTAGATCTGGAGTTATAGATAGCAGTAAGCACTCTTAACCCCTGAGTCATCTCTCCAGCCCCAGTATGCCAGACTTTTAAAAAAATGGGAGCTATGGGGATCAAACTTGGGTCCTTATCCTTTTGGACATATGTCCCAAGTCCTCCTTTTCATTATTGTTAGAAGCCGGAGTGTTGGAAAGAGTCTGGTAACTGCTGATTGGGAGAAGGAAGGGAGGAAGCAATTTGTGGCTCATCTTCTGTATTCAGCAGGAAGGAGTCTCTGGTACCACAGGGAAGGATCTGCATGGAAATCGGCCCTGGGGAAGGGCGTTGAGCCTGTGAGGGGCAGTTAGGGTGAGACTTGAGTTTCTCTTTGCCAAGAGTTGGCCTGAGATACAAGGAACACTGTGGTGGCAGGGATGCCACCAGAGCCGGATGGCTTCGGGACAATGTGTCTGCAGGGATGCCCAGACCGAGAGGGAACGTGTCTACACGCAGGTGAGGTCATTTGGCTGAGCACTTGTAAAAATGAAAGGTGAGGTTAACCACAGCCTGCCTCTCCACATTTTGCTCACTGCTGGTGGGATGTTCCAAAACACTTGCCAGAGGTTGATGATACTGTTCGCGCCATGAAAACTCCAGAAGCCAGGCTTGACATTGGCACTAAATGTCTAGTCAGTCTGAAAGCCTGGGATGCCTGGGCCACCCAGGACTTGGTCTGTGTGGAGATGAAGCACAATTTGTTTAAAGCTTCCAGCTGATTCTGATGTACAGTCAGGGCTAAGGAGCTCAGGTCCTAAGAGGTTTGTTTCTATTCTGTACAATTGGGTTGAGGGCTGGCTCCTTGGGGATCCCTGGGTGCAGGCCCACCAGTGTCTGGGGACTGCTATAGTTTGGATTTTTAATCTCTGCCAAAGGATCAGGCATTAAAGTTTTGGCTCCTAGCCCATAGTGCTGTTGGGAGGCAGAGGTGTGACTTTCCCTGGGGAGACATGAACAAATGTCTATTTATCACAGATAGGTACTGATGATGGCCCAAAGAAAGCGATCTGTCCAAGTATAGCTTAGTGAACTGATTATTTATTAGGGTTACTTATAGGTGACAAGCAAAACCACCCTGGCATGGTAACAACTCAGAAGATTGCATACACTGGAGAGTTCTCTGTATAGCTAGAGGCAGTCCCACGGAAGAACCTCCCTCCCCGGCAACTATTTACTGCTTATAATTACAGAAATTATAATTATAATTGTGTTAATTTTTTGAGAGGTTCATACATTGTATTCTGGTCATATTCATCCCCCTCTCATCTCCTTCCAGGGCCATCCCCAGACAAATATATAAACTCTTACTTATAGTCTCTCTCTTTCTCTCTTCCCCCTCTGTGTGTGTGTGTGGTGTGGTCAGACGACAGAGAGAGAGAGAGAGAGAGAGAGAGAGAGAGAGAGAGAGCGAGGCATGTGTGGAGGTCAAAGGACAACTTGCCAGTTCTCTTCTTCCACCTTTTGTCCAGGAATGATTAACTAATGTCCTTAGCCTTGGTGGCAAGCACCTTTACCCAGTGAGCATCTCACTGGCTCTGGGAAGTGCATTCTTAATATTTCCCTATCATCATCCCTCAGCATGTAAGTGTCAAACTTACCTGTCTTCAGATTCTATGTGAAAATGCTTGAGTTTTAGGATTGCTGCATGACAGTACTCGAGAGCTGGCAGTAAGTAAGAGTACTTGCAGTTCTTGCAGAGGACCCGAGTTTGGTTCCCAGCACTTCAATATGGCGGCTACTAGAGGTACCTACAGTACCTCTAGTTCTAGTGGCTCACAACTACCTGCATCTCCAAATTCAGGGCATGCTTGCCCTCTTTTGACTTCCACAAACACCAGGCAAGCATATGCTTCAGACACATACAAGCAGAAAAAAAACATTATTTTATTTTTTTAAAAAAACAAACCCTGCTCTATCTCTAGGGACATTTGAGAATTCCTTCTTCAGGCATCTTTTCTAGAATGTGGGCCATGGGTAAAGGCCATCTCTGATCCTTCCTGCTTGGGGTCTGGGCTGTTTTGGGTGAGATCTAGTCTTCCCTGGTGGGTCCTGTGTGATAGGACACTGTTCATGTCAGCCTAGGGCAGATGGAAGGGAGAGAGAAGTATACGGACTTGAGAGTCTTTCTGGTGAGACACTGAGTTAATGAAAGTAGGGGAGTAGAAGAATGGATTGTGTAGGAATAGCCATGGGTGGTGGTAGGTTTGAGAAAATCTTAGCAGGATGGATGGAGGGTGATGATACTTGCCCGAAGAGTCCTTTGTAAGGCAAAATGGCCCTGCTGTCAATCCCTTGGGCTCATAAGAATAGTTTGCATAGCATGTGGCTTGCAAATGCTGCATGGTCCCCAGGTGCTGCAGCTGCCAGCGGCTGTTCATCATCACAGGAAGCAGCCCCTGTAGCTGTATGAATTATCAAGGTGGCCCCTGTCACATGAGGCAGGTTGAGCCAGCAGGCTTACTGTCTTGGGAGAAGGCACCTCTGTGGCTGAGAGAAGACAGTTTACAGGTTGGGAACCTTGTTCTAGTTCCTGGTGGGTGGTCCCTGGTATCCAGGCTCAGAGACATCAGGTGTTTGTGTTACCTTTCTTCCTTCTTTTCTTCCTTCCTTCCCTCCTTCTTTTTAAAGATTAATTTATTCATTTAATGTATGAGTACACTGAGCTGTCTTCAGACACACTAGAAGAGGGCAACAGAACCCACTACAGATGGTTGTGAGCCACCATGTGGTTGCTGGGAATTGAACTCAGGACCTCTGGAAGAGTAGTCAGTGCTCTTAACCTCTGAGCCATCTCTCCATCCCTAGTTACTTTTCTTGATGCTGCCTGTCATGGTTTAAATATGCTTGGCCCATGGAGTGGCACTATTTGGAGGTGTGGCCTTGTTAAATAGGTGTGTCAGTCACTGTGGGCGTGGGCTTAGACCCTCACCCTAGCTTCCTGGAAGTGGGTCTTCCACTATCAGTCTTCAGATGGATAGAACTCTCAGCTCTGTCTGCACCATGCCTGCCTGGATGCTGCCATACTCTTGCCTTGATGATAATGGACTGAACCTCTGAACCTGTAAGCCAGCCCCAATTAGATGTTGTTCTTATAAGACTTGCCTTGGTCACAGTGTCTATTCACAGAAGTAAACCCTAACTAAACACTGCCACAAAATATTTGACCAAAGCAACTTAAGGGAGGAAGAGCTTATTTTGGTTTATGGCCTGAGGTGCAGTTTCTCATGACAGAGAAGGCATTGCATCTGTAGTTAGGGAACAGAGAGAGATGGATGCCAGAGCTTAGCTCTCTCTCTCTTGCGTTCTCTCTCTCTCTCTCTCTCTCCCTCTTCTCTTCTTCCCCCTCCCCTCCCCCTCCCTGCCTGTGTGTTTCCCTGTGTGTTTCTGTATGGGTATAGGTGTGCATGCATATTGTTCATGTAGAGGACAGAAGTTGACATCGGTGTCTTCCTCAGTCACACACTTCCTTCTCTTTTGGGACAGACTCTGTCACTGAACTTGGAGCTCACGGATTTAGCTAGACTGGCTAGACTAGCCAGCCGCAGGGACTGTCTTTTCTCCACTTGCACAGGGATGGGAAGGGTTTGGTTCCCATTTGTTACTTTACTTCATTTTGACAGTGTCTCATTGTGTAGCCCTGTTGGCCTGGAACTCACAGTGATCCACCTGCCTCTGCCTCCTGAGATGAAAGGAATGTGCCACCACGTTCACCTGCCTCCTCCTCCTCTCCTCCTCCTCATCTTTTTCAATTTAGTTTAGAGGGCTCAGTGGTCAAGAACGTGGGCTGCTTTTCTAGAGGACTCAGGTTTGAGCCACAGTACCAGGGATACACTCGGTGTGCAGCATGCAGGCAAAACATCTGTACACATGAATGATAATACATTAGAAACATTCTAAAAAGCTTATTTTGGCCCTTATTTTGGAGAGATGGGTTAATGGTTACGAGTACTGGCTGCTCTTTCAGAGGACTCAGGTTCGAGTCTCAGCACCCACATGGGGGCTTGTGACCCTCCCCCAGGGGAGTCCCAGGGGATCTGTCTTAGTTAGGGTTGTTATTGCTGAGACAAAACAACATGACCAAAAATAAGCAGGGGAGAAAAGGGATTATGTGGCTTACACGGCTACATCATGGTTTCTCATGGAGGGAACTCAGGACAGGAACTGGAATCAGGGCAGGAGCCTGGAGACAGAAGCGATGCAGAGGCCATGGAGGGTGCTGCTTACTAGCTTGCTCCTCATGGCTTGCTCAGCCTTCCTTCTTACAGAACCTGGGACCACCTGTCCAGGGATGGCACCACCCACAATAGGTTGAGCCTCCCCAAAAAACTAGTTAAGAGAAAGTCTGCCTACAGCTCTATCTTACTGAGGCATTGTCTCAGTTGACACTTCTCCAGTGACTCTATCTCATGTCAGGTTGACACAAAACTAGACAGCACAGGATCTGACACCTTCTTCTGGCTTCTATGGGCACAAAGCATGCATGTGGTGACATGCAGACAGAACATTCATAGAAAATATAAGAAATGAAAAAATATTTTATTATTAAAACTACGTGTGTGTGCACAAGTGCAGGTATCTGCGGAGATCGGAGGTGGGATTCCATTGAGCTGGAGTGACGGGCAGTTGTGAGCTGTCCAGTGCATATGCTGGGAATTGAACTGGGGTCCTTTGGAAGGGCAGTATCTGCTCTAGCCTGCCATCTGACTTTTCATTAAAGGTGCTCTTGAGCTTAAACTCACATCTTTATCCTTGTAAGGCAAACCCTTGACTGACTGAGTTATCTCTACAGACCCAAGCTCAACTCTCAATGGTTTGAAGATCACTGGGTCTACCAGAGCTAAACTTTTAGGCCTTAGGGTTATAACCTCGAAACAAGTTAAATTACAGACTCACAAACTCTGGAGCCACAGGCCTCTGTTTCCCTCCTTGTCTCCTTTTACTTGAAGTTTTGCTGGTAACTGGGTACAAGTGAATATATATATATTGTGTGTGTGTTGTCTGTGTGTGTGTGACTGTGTGTGTGTGTGCTGTGTGTGTGTGTGTGTGTGTGTGTCTGTGTGTGTGTGTGTGTGTGTGTTCTGTGTGTGTGTGTGTGTATGTCTGTGTGTGTGTGACTGGTGTGACTGTGTGTGTTTGTGTGTCTGTGTGTGTGTGTGTGTGTCTGTGTGTATCTGTGTGTGTGTGTCTGTGTCTGTGTGTGTGTGTCTGTGTGTATCTCTGTGTGTGTGTGTGTCTGTGTGTATCTATGTGTGTGTGTGTGTCTGTGTGTATCTATGTGTGTGTGTGTCTGTGTGACTGTGTGTGTCTCTGTGTGTATGTATATATATATTGCAGAGAAATGAGACCGTTGAGTGCTCAGTGCGTTTTGTTGATTGACAGTTTGGTTTTGGGTCAGTCGAGCCCACAGAACACTAACTCATTGAACACAGCAGGAAAGCCTCATCGCAGAAGCTGGGAGCGTCCCAGACCTTGGCTTCCATCAGAGTGCAACATGAAAGCGGTCCTTTAAGTTGTGCTTCTGAAGTGGGCTGCAGCAGGAGGCTGAGGCTCCCCATCTGGGGACTGCTCCAGGCCAACCCACACTCTCCCAGCTAGGCTTGTTACCTGGAAGAGATTTTCCCAGTGTGGCTTTATCGGAGGCTGTGGTGGGCAGCGGGACACACAGAGCTTTCCTGTGTGGGCATAGAGACTCTCTGTCAGGCTGCCCTTTGGAGGAATCATGGGGCCGATGTCCACACCTCCACAGGGAGGAGGGTGGAGGAGAGTGAGCCATTGCAGAAAAGACCAGTAAGGTGCAGAAGCCAGGAGGCTGGCCTGTGCCCCAGAGTACCCTTTGCTTCTGTTTGAGACAGCGTCTCACCTTGTAGTTCAGTCTGACCTTTAGCTTGCCATCCTCCGGCCTCACCCTCCTAAGAGTTGGGATCACTGACCTGTGCTGCTGGGCCTGCCTTCCTCTGTACCTCTCTGACACACACACTAGAGAGCTGCACTTCTGAATGAGGGATACTGTGCTTCGCTGGGGTCTGAGGGAAGTCCCTCCCTGGTGCTGCTGCTTGGTAGCATGCCTGTAAGAGCTTGGTCCCCTTACACTCCTCAGTATCTCTTTCAGGACAATGTATCTCTTCGAGAACATTCTGGGGTTCTGTGGCAGCGCCTTCTGTTACATTGTGTTTGGCTTACAGCCTTACATGGAAGCCAGTGCCGTAACTCTGTGACACACCCCTTGGTCTCAACTCTGGTCTAACATAGCCTTGCTCAGCAGTAGAGGTTCTCAAGCGCCCCCCCCCCCCAGCCTTTCTTGCTCTTCTGTGAATCTCTTGCCCACAGAGATAAACTTAAGGTTCCTTCCTTAGGTGGTTGAGGACTGGATAGCACCCCAAGAGCTTTTTTTTCCAAACATTATTTCCCTTGCAGAAGCCTCTCCATTGAGTCTTATATTAATACTTCCCAAAGCAAGGTGTTACCCCCATATGTATTAGTTTATTTTTTCCATTGCTGTGACAAAATAGCCCACAAGAAGCAATTTAAGGAAGGAAAGAAGGAAGGAAAGAAGGAAGGAAGGAAAGAAGGAAGGAAAGAAGGAAGGAAGGAAGGAAGGAAGGAAGGAAGGAAAGAAGGAAGGAAGGAAGGAAGGAAAGAAGGAAGGAAGGAAGGAAGGAAGGACAGAAGGAAGGAAGGAAGGAAGAAGGACAGGAAGGAAGGAAGGAAGAAGGAAGGAAGGAAGGACGGAAGGAAGGAAGGCAGGAAGGAAGGAAGGAAGGAAGGACAGAGAAGGAAAGGAAGGAAGAAGGAAGGAAGGAAGGAAGGAAGGAAGGACAGAAGGAAGGAAGGAAAGGAAGGAAGGAAGGAAGGAAGGAAAGAAGGACAGAAGGAAGGAAGGACAGAAGGAAGGAAGGACAGGAAGGAAGGAAGGAAGGAAGGAAGAAGGAAGGACAGAAGGAAGGAAGGAAGGAAGGACAGAAGGAGAAGGAAGAGAAGGAATGGACAGAAGGAAGGAAGGAAGGAAAAAAAGGTTCATTCTGGTGTGTACTTAGTGGAACAGTCTGTCAGTGCATGGAAGGTGCAGTGTTCCTGCCTCAGCCTCCGTGCTGGGACAATAGGCGTGCACACATGTCTGGCCAGGAGGCTTTTATTAGATGTCACAAAGTGGGACCAGTGAGTTGGGTCAGTCAGTAAGCGAGCTTGACACCAAGTGTGATGACCTGAGTTAGACCCCTGGGACCAATGGCAGAAGGAGAGAATTGACCCTGGCAGGTTGACCTCTGACCTTCACATGAGTACTGTGGCATGTATGTATGCACAAACCCACGAATAAGTGTAATAAAATAGAAACATGTAGTAGATGTTTGGAGGATCTTTCAAGCATCTTGTGTAATAGTAAAGGCAAAGAAACTGCCGGCCGCTGGGCCAGCACTTCTGACCCTGAACAGTGAGCATGGACTCGTTGCCTGGTGTGCACAGAAAACCAGGCAAAACCAAGAATGTATTTGTCAGAAAAGAGCATGGAAATTGCACGCTGATGTTTAGAAAGCATTGCTTAAGATTCAAAGCTAGAGCTGGAGAGCTGACTTAGCAGTTAAGGCTGCTTGGGGACCTTGCAAAAGATCCGGTTCGGCTCCCAGCACCCAGTATCAGGTGGCTCATAGCAGCCTTAACTCCAGAACCAAGGGATATGGCGCCCTCTTCTGGCCTCCATAAACAACTGCACCCACTCATGGGTGCATACACATACACACAGACACATGTGCATAAACACACACTCATATGCACACATCACATATACATAACTAAAAATAAAAATAAAATTCACAAAAGATTAGAAAATGGATCGCATATCAGCATGGCATGCTTGGAATAGGGAGTGTTTTACACATTTAATAAACTTGTGTGGAAAGATGTGCCTAACGTGATACATGCACATGGAGATGATACACGCACATGATGACGCATGGAGAATCCTGAAACAGAGTTGTCACTCTGCAGTCTAGGCTGGCCTCTAACTTACAGTGGTCCTCCGCCTCAGGGTCCCGAGTCCTCAATTACTGGCATGCACTACCACACTGCCTAAATTCTATTCCAATGAGGAAATCCTATGGAAGTCTCCTTAGAATACAGATGCTTCCCCAGCTTAAAATTTAGTCGTTATACTGAGAGGATGGCTGAAGGGCATGGAAACAATTTTGAGCTGGGCAGCATATGTGGGAGAGGGAGATCTGCACCCCAAATCTGTGCATGTATCCTGAATATCTCACCTCCAAAGCCAGAACAATCAGCCCCCATCTTCGGTAAAGAACTACCGTCACTGGTCTAGGAGTAGATGTGAAAGTAGGAGGGAAGGAAGGAAACACACGTGTTACACTTGCTGGAGTACACAGGGATGGTGGGAACAAGGATGGGAGGACACAAGGATGCTGTGGGAAGGCCCTGCCTATCTTCTTATGCTCTCTCTCTCTCTCTCTCTGCTGAGAATTGAATTCAGAGCCTTGTATATGCTAGGCAGGCATATATACACATACACACATACACATGTGCATAAACACACATTCATATACACACATCACATATACATAATTAAAAATAACACTGGGCTACATTCCCCAGCTCTGTTTTGCTGTTCTTTTAAATAAAATATTTGGAGACAGATTATATCTTCTAAACAAAAAGTAAAAGTAAAAAGAAAAGCAACCCAGTAGTGGAAATAAAATGGAATTATATAAAAAATAAAATAAAATAACCCAACAGCAACAGGAAAAAGAGGTCCAATTATGTGGTTCCTTTCTTTAATGTGAGCACTTGGGAAGCAGAGGCAGGTGGATTTCTGAGTTCAAGGCCAGCCTGGTCTACACAGAGAGTTCCAGGTCAGTCAGAGCTACACAGTGAATTTCTGTTTCAAAACATAAAATTACTCACTTACTCAACAAGGAAAAAAAGAGAACCAAGGCCAGGCAAGAGAAAATGTCAACTGGCATGCATAAAACTACTAGCTATATTTATAATTAAATGTAAATGTCTATTCCAAATAAAGGCAGAGATGAACACATTAGAAAACAAATCTGGTCATAAAATCTACTTTAAAAATAAAGATTGGAGGGAGGTTGGGGAGATGGCTCAGCAGTTAAGAGCCATCCAGAGGCTCTTCCAGAGGATGCTGGTTCAATTCCCAGCACCCACATGGTAGCTCACAACTGTCTGTAACTCTAGTTCCAGGGTATCCGGCACCCTCACACAGACATGCAGGCAGGCAGAACACCAATGCAAACAAAAATAAATAAATCTGAGAAGAGAGAGAAAGAGAGGAGAGGGAGAGGGAGAGGAGAGGGAGAGGGAGAGGAGAGGGAGAGGGAGAGGGAGAGGGAGAGGAGAGGGGAGAGGGAGAGGAGGGGAGGAGAGGGAGAGGGAGAGGGAGAGGGAGAGGGAGAGGGAGAGGGGAGGGAGAGGGAGAGGGAGAGGGAGAGGAGAGGGAGAGGAGAGGAGGAGGGAGGGAGAGGGAGAGGAGAGAAGAGGAGAGGTGCAAGCGTGGAGGATGAGAGGACGCTCTTGGTGTCCCTCAGGAGCTGTCCACATTCTTTTGAGGTGGGCTTTCACTGGTGTGGAACTCACCAGATAGGCTCGGCTGTCTGGCTAGGATCTGACAGATCCCTGTTGGGTTTCACCGCAGCACTGGGGTTGTATGAGCACATCCGGCCCCAGCTTCTTAGACTTGAATTCTCAGGACTGAACTTGTGTGGCAAGCACATAACAGACGGAACTGTTCCCTAGCCTGTAGCAGACTCTGTAGTCCAGTGCTCTCAACAAGATAGCAAGAGACGGGACAGCTCTTGGGGCACCCAGAGACCACTCAGAGTTGAGTGGCTTAGTTTATAACAGGGCACTTAAAAACAGGTAAGCAGTTTCCTTTTACAAAGGACAGAAGGAGCTGGGTGTAGTGGCTTATGTGTATAATCCCAGCACTTGGAATGCTGAGACAGGAGGATTCTATGAGTGTGAGGGCCAGTTGGGGCTACACACACACACACACACACACACACACACACACCCTAGGGGGAGGAGAACTGACTTTTAGCAGGGCTACACGTGGGTATTTATTTATTTATTTAAGTTTTGAGACAGGTTCTCACCTTGTAGACCAGGCTGGTCTATAACTCAGAGATCCACCTGCCTCTGCCTCCTGAGTGCTGGATTAAAGGTGTGTTCCACCATGTCTGGCCCTAAAGACATTTAAAAAACAATAAAGATCTGCGTTTTGTTCCTTTGAAGTCATAGCCAAACTCCAGTGAAGAGGGGACATTGCAGCTTTATGTAGGAACTTGTTCTGTGGAGAGGATGCTGTGGGCATGAGTGTTTGGCACCAGGGTAAAAGTGACATGAGTGACTCCTCCACAGTGCCAGGATTTGGGCTGATGAGGTCCAGGGCACACTTATATAGTTTAATTCTTACACCTTTCCCTGCAGCTTGACTTAGTGTCACACAGGCATGTTTTACTAAAGGAACTCTCCTGGGGTGGGGACACTGGCTGAGTCCACTCTCCAGTGCTTTCCTCACACCAGGGATCTATCCCCTGAGCCTCCCCTCTCCTCTGACTACGCTGTCAACTTGACACAACCTGGACTCATCAGAAACTGGAGTCTCAGTTGAGACAGTGTGCACTAGATTGGCCCGTGGTCTTGTCTATGAAGATTGTCTTAATCATTATTTGGCCCAGCCCTCTTTGGGTGTCACCATTCCCTAGGCAGCGGGGCCCTGGGTTGTTTAAGAACAGAGGGGAGTGACTGGAAGCTAGTGGGCAGCTTGAGTGCAGTTGTCTCTCTGCTCTTGACTGTGGGTGTGCTGTGTTAAGCTCTTGTCTTGGCTTCCTCTAACTGACGGTAACCTTGACTTCTGAGGCAAATAAGATCCTCTTTTTCTGTAGGTTGCTTTTTGTCAGGATATTTTATCCCAGCAACAGAAATGAAACAAGACCCCCCTTTACACCCAGAGCAGTGACTTGATGGGAGCTGAGGCTGCTGGTCATTGTAAGGTCTCCAAAAGATCAGGAGCCAGTCAGAGGACCACCTGGGAAGGTACTGTGTGCTGGGTTCTGGGAGTAACCAGTACAGCTGTGCCAGGGCCCTGTATATGCCTCCAGCCTTCCTCCTCCTCACTGTCCTCCCAGTCGGCCTAGGCAGAGAGTATCATTTCCACTTTGCAACTGCAGCGGCCTAGGGTCAACTGTCTGTCAATTTCCTAGGGTCATGTGCTGGTGTATGACAAAACTTAACATAGACCCAGCTCTGAGGTGCTGGGAACTGATCTCTGGTTCTTTGTTTTTGGCTGCTGGGTCTCCCCTCTAGAGCACTGTTTGTTAATCTCTTATGTAAAATTTATAAGTAAGACTTTGTCATGGAAATGGAATGCATTTATAAAAGATTATATGAGAGACAGACAGAGAGACAGATAGAGAGACAGTCTGAGACCAAAGCTGGAACAAAAATACCTCACAGGTTAGAATAAGACCAAAACAATATATCTTGTAGGATATGAGTTCTGTTTACAGTTTAAACCATTTGCTTGGTGCTAAAATCTAGCTAAGAGATAAGCCTGTTTGTCCTTCGTAGAGTCCCTGCTAATTAAGGCCTCTATCTGGAATCAAGAGTAAGTTCCTGGTCTGATGCAGACGGCTCCGTTCACTCTATGCACACCCTTGCCTTTGTTCCTGCCTTTTCATTGTATCCTTTTAACAATACCTGCCAATCCTCTCGCCCCCTGTAACACCTTATTTCTCACATAAAAAGAACTTCATGAAACCAGGAGGCTGCTCTTGGAAAAACAGGTTTAGGGGAGACAGCCCACTGGCCTGGTCTAAAGTGCACTTTCATACAGCTTGCTTTAATTTGCACAATCGTGGACTCAATCATTTTTTGGTGACTCTCAGAATTAACAACAGACAGACAGACAGACACATATTTGCCCTTTGGTACTAACATCCCCACCCCTCAGTTTCAGACACCAGGCATCCTGCTGGAATGGTTTCAGATTGGTATGGACTCCATTGGAAGGCTCCTGGGAAAAGCAGAGGTAAGACCTAGGTGGGTGGTGATATTGGCTTTGTCTGAGAGATTTAAGATCTCAGAGAAGGATAAATACTTCAGATGTTCCTAGAACAGGTCCATAAATCTGGCTGCTCATCAATTTCATCCAGGAAGGGAAAAAAAAATCTAAAAAATCTACAAAACCACAGAACAATCTGCACCCTCAGGGCTATGGGTAGGCTTGGCCTGGCTAGAAAAACAGATTCTACTTGTGTCTTTTCTAGAAGCTTCCAGGGGCCACAGGAAGTGCTTGGAAGGCTTGTAGGCTGGGCCTGGGACCAGGCAGTGCCTCTATTCTTGGACCACCTCTGCCCACTACAGGTACCTCTGAGGCCTTCTGAATGGAAAGCTAAGTGCCTGCCAGCTACTCGGGGCACACAGCTTTGTGCAGGGCCACAGTGAACATCCTGAGCCTTGTTCTCTGTGTGCTTACTGTGATGACTTTGTCAAAACACACTCTGGGGAGCTGCTGCCTCAGGGCCTCTGTGTCATCTCTTTTATTGGAGGAGAAAAAAAAAAAAGTCCTGCATTATTGTTCTCTGGGTTTCTCAGGGATCAAGAAAGCAAGGAGCACTTTGTGCAAGCAGCAAAGCCTGCTTTGTTGTCTGAGGCCAGGGAGGTGAGGCTGAGGAGAAAACCTTTCACAGACTATAAAAGAGGCTGCCACACACAGCAGTCTGGGGGTGGAAGAGCCGGAAAACCTTCGTTGACACCTCTCTGCCGGCTCAGTCAAGGTTCTGCATGTTTCTGTGTGAAGGCTATCTTGGGGGTGGGGATGGTCCAGTTGGCGATGTGCTTGCCACACAAGCACGAGGCCTGGAGTCCAACCTCCAGAGTTCATGTTACAGAGCTGGGCGTGGTGCATTTGTAGTCCCTGTGGGAGAAGACAAGCTAATCCTGGGGCTTGCTGGACATCAACACCGTGCAGGCCAACAAGAGACTATGCCCCCAAACAAGAGGTGGGCAGTTCCTGAAGAACAACACTCAAGGTTGTCCTGTGGCCTACTCATGCATATGAACAGACAGGTAGGCAGACAGACAGACAGGCAGGCAGGCAGACAGGCAGGCAGACAGCAGACAGGCAAGACAGACAGGCAGGAGGACAGGCAGAACAGACAGACAGACAGGCAGACAGACAGACATATACTAAATATTTCATGGTGAGATCAATATCACTGTGTAGCTTTAAAATTCACTCACTACATAGACTAGGTTGGGCTGGAACTCACAGAGATCCTCCTGCCTCTGCCTACTGAGTCCTGACAATAACACACCTGGCAAATGCATTTTTTTTCAGCGATGTTTTATTAATTCTTGAGAACGTCATGAAGTCATTTTGGCAGGCATTTCTAGGGGGCCAGTTTTGTGAAGTGGTATTTCTAGAAGGTGGAGTGAGTTGTTCTCACTGTCATATGCTTTTGAGTGGGCATCAAGACAATTGGCAGTGTGCTTCCTTGCATGCCTCCTGCTCTCCTACAAGTGGTCGCAGCAGCTGCTGCCCTCCTGGTATAAGCAGGTGAGTGTGGCTCAGGAGGGTGTGTGTGTGTGTGTGTGTGTGTGTGTGTGTGTGTCTTTCACAGCTCTCCAAAGTAGTGTTCCTGGCTCATCCCATGATGTCAGAAATGGTTGGTGTGCAAGCCCTTGCCTGTGGAGGCTACCATGAACCTGAATAAGTCTCTCTCTTCCCTCCCCTCCCCTCCATCCCCTTATCTTTTTTCTTTCCTTTCTTCTCTCTACTTCTTCCCTTTCTAACTAGGTCTTACTATATAGCACAGGCTGGCCTGGCACTTGCTGTATAGGCCAGAGTGGTCTTAAACTCATGCCAATCCTCCAGCCTCAGCCTCAGCCTCTAGAGTCCTGGCATGATGGGCATGTGTTGCCAAGTCCAGATGCCTGTAAATTCCCTTCAGTTGGAGCACAGAAGGTTAAAATTCTCTGTGTACTTCAAATGTGTGTCTATGTCTCTACATATATAATAACATCAAATATGTATTTATGATTGCCGTGTGTATAATGTGTATGTTTGCGTGTGGGTGCCTTCTACCAGCTGAGCCATCTCTCAGTCCCAATCGATGATTTTGCTTTTGATAGACACAGTTTGAGGATGTCACATAGGAACGTACCTGGAGGACTTAGTAAAGTGGCCCTGACGGGTGCGGACTCACCAGGCCTGGGATGGACAATTTACATTCTACTCAGTTTCTACATTTCTATAAAGGTTAGGCTGCAGCTGGAGTGGGAATGTCACTGTACGAACCACAGCCAGTACAGGTCTGCGTGTGCTTCAGCTCTCTCTCCATACAGATAGTTAACATATGTATTCATTATTGTTGTATGGTGTGTGTGTGTATGTGTATATGTATATGTGTATGTGTGTGCATGTATATGTATGTGTGTATGTATGTGTGCATATGTATATGTGTGTATGTATGTGTGTGCTAGTGTGTGTATGTGTACATTATGTATGTGTGTGCATGTGTGTATGTATATGTATGCATGTGTGTATGTGTACATGTATGTGTGTACATGTGTGTATGTGTGTATGTGTGTGTATGTATGTGTGTATGTATGTGTATGCATGTGTGTATATGTGTACATGTGCACACACCAGTGTGCATAAAAAGGCTAAAGGATAACTTTGTGGAGTCAGTTCTCTCCAGCCACCTTTCTGTGGGTCTCAGAGACTGAACTCCAGTCATCAGGTGTTTACGGCAAGCACTTTACATATTGAGCCATCTTGTTGGCTCAGTTTTCTGTTGATATCCTTACATTAGATCCTCCATGAGAGGAAGCCATTATTCTTTTTTGATGGGTGCATAGGATTCCGTTGACTATTAGAACTGGGTATGGTTTCACTTATCTATAACTCCAGTGTTTAAGAGAGGCAGGAGGATCACGGCCTTGAGGCCACCTTGGGCTACATATCAAGTTCCAGGCCAGCAGGGCTATATTATGACATTCTTTCTAAAACAAACAAACAAACAAACAAACAACAAGCAAATAAACAGCAAAGCAAATAAGACGAAAAACCAAAAAAAGCCAGAACAACCATGAAAGGCTGCATCAGCTGCATCAGTTAACCCTCCCTGGGCGGAGCGGAGACTGTTTCCACTTTCTTCACTGCAATGCTGTAACATCCTTCCTGTGCTTACACTGACATTCTGCTTTGTTTTCGTCTTTTTGTTTTTAAGATTTTATTTATTTTATATACGTGAATACATTGTGTGGTGGTTCAGACACACCAGAGAAGGCATTGGATCCCATTACAGATGGGTGTGAGCCACCTTGTGATTGCTGGGAATTGAACTCAGGTCCTCTGGGAGAGCAGTCAGTGCTCTTACTCACTTAGCCATCTCTCCAGCCCCTAATATTTCTAAAGGGCAAACTGAGAAGCGAGATAGGTGGGTCAATGTATGTGTGGATCTTCTTGATCTTAACCAAAAGGCCGAGACGCATATATGAGCATCTTAAACCCACACAGAACTGTCATGCTAAGCCTCTTCCCATCCTTCATTCCCAGACTTACATTACCAATGGAGTCTGGGAAATACCCTACCACAGTGGTTATTGAGATTCTCTCCTCTCTGAGCACAACAGGTAAAGGTGCTTTCCAGTTTGCATCTCCATGGTTTTATGTGAACTTAATATATCTCTTCTTTCATGATCTGCTTTTTATATCTTGTACTTGCTGGAAAACAGAAGACCAGAGTGGCAAAACAACAACAACAACAACAACAAAGCCAACCAACCAACCAACAAACAGAACAAGAACAAAAAAAAAAAAAAAAAAACCCCTACATGGCAGTTTCTACATTGTTGGGTATGGCCTGGGTCCTGGGGACCCACAGAAGCAATCTGAAGAAGCCACGTAAAGGAGGAAAACAGTTGGTTCCAGAAAAACAAAAAGAATCAAGATTGTTTAGGAAATGGGATGAGGGGAGGGGGTAGGGAAGCCCGAGTTTCTGAACGCCAAGAGGCTATTTGTTTCTGAATTTACAGCAGATGCCCAGACTGGGCAATTCATATCTGCAGAATGTAAGGCTCAGAGTTCCAGAGGCTGCAAGTTCCCAGATCTAAGTACCAGCAGGTTTTGTGTGAAGGTGGGGGTGTGCTCTAATTCCAAGATGGTGCCTTGTATACTGCCTCCTGTGGCAGAAGAGGAAGAAGAGAGGGTAGGAGGAGAGAGAGGCAAGAGAAGAGGGGGAAGAAAGGGAGGAGGAAAAGAGGAGGGGGAAGGGAGGAGTCAAGGGAGGAGGGGGGAAGAGGGAGGGAGGGGAGGGAGCAAGAGAGAAGAGGGAGGAAAAGAGAGGGGGCAGAGGAGGAGGGAGATACCTACACAGAGATAGATAGATAGATGATAGATAGATAGATAGATAGATAGATAGATAGATAGATAGATAGATAAATAGATAGACAGACAGAGAGGGAGCTTGGTTGCCCACACATCAGAGGTTTAGAAAAAGGACAGTGCACTCTGGAGGGGGTACCCGGATGCAGGCTTCTCACAGGGGTGAGGCACATATATGTCTCTATGATGGCTTTACAATGGCATGATTCTAAGACACACTACTTAAAGGATGTGGTTTACGAAAACATTTAAAGATTCAGGAAGTTTAAAAATTAAGTGAAGTGCATGAGTGGCTTTACTTATTTACCTGACTCCATCTTGCAAATGAAATTGCAAGGTGGTTTTTAGAGGTGCACTGCTTAGATCTAAGGGTGAGAGGATGGCTGAGAGGGACATTCAACATCAACAGCCCTGAGTGACTTAGTTGTAATGTATGTCCGTGTGTGTGAATGTGTATGAGAATGTGTATGTGTGTGCAGTGTGTGTACATGTGTGTATATGCATGTGTGTATATGTATGTGTATGTACATGTGTGTATGTGCCTGTGTATATGTGTGTGTATGTCTGTATGCATGTATATGCTTGTGTGTTGTGTGTGTATGTGCTATGTGTCTTAAAATGGCTGGCCCATGAGCTCCAAGGATCTGTTATCTCTTGCTTCTCAGTGCTGGGAATATCAACCATCATATTAAGCACAGCTTTTAAAATTTATATTTATATATATATATATAATAAATATATTATAAATTATAATATGTGGTGTGTGTACATATGTAATCTCCAACCATATATACATGTATATGATTGGAGAGATGGCTCAGAGGTTAAGAGCAATGACTAATCTTTCACATACATTCATTTTCCAGCACCACATGGCAGCCACAGTCATCTATAACCCAGTTCAAGGGGTCCTTTGGTCTCTGTGGGTATCAGATACACATGTGGTATACAAACATCATAACAACATACAATAAATTAATATAAATAAATCTCAAAAAATAAGTGGATAAAATTAAACACACTAGGAAAATAGAAACAAAAGGCTTCTTTATGAAAATTGTATATATTTTATTCATTTCTGAAAAATCTAATACATAGATAAGTATTTTGATCATATCTGATCCCCACTTCTCTCCCATCTTACTCCTAGGATCTCCCAAAATATTTACCTCCTAACTTCAAGTTCTTTAAAAAAACAAAATCCAAAACCAGCTAGATTTTCTCACATGTGCCTGGGTGTGAGGCCAACTACTGGGGCCTGGGCAACCTGCCACTGGTCACATCCTCAGAGAACAGTGGCTCTCCCTCCTCAGCAGCCCAGCTCCTCAGCTGGGATGGGCCCTAGTGCACCTAGTGCAAGATGAAGTGGTTCATCTTGGTCTTTTAATATTTAATTTAATTTAAAACCACTTACCCAGGGTTGACATCACCCACAGTAGACTGGCCTCTTCTACATCAACAATTAAAGAAAATGCCACAAAGGCTTGTCTGCAGGCCGGTCTGGTGGGACACTCGCTCTTTTGCGTAACTGAGCTTCCCTTTAGATGATCCTAGCTTGTGTCAAGTTGATAAACTCTAACTGGCCCAGCTGACTGTCGTGAGACAAGCGCTATTTCTGTACGCAATTCTGTTTTTAATGCGCTGAAGTTCTCTCTCCATCCAGAGTCTGGAGGGAGCAGCTTCCTTCCCTCACCAACAAACCGAAAAGGTGGATGGCACCTGAGGAATGATGCTGAGGTTGACCTTTGGCCCAATGTGTCACACACACACACACACACACACCCACACGCACACGCACACGCACACGCACACGCGACACACCACACACACACACACATTCGGGGCTCTTTCAAGCTCACTTTGTACTGTAGTGTTCTGAACAGACCCTTCCTGCTTCCCCGCGGCCCTTTGGAATGCTCCTTTGGGAGGCTTTGGCTCTGCATAGATGTTGACTCTGGGGAGAGCAGGTGCAACACCCTTTCTGTCCATAGGGGTCGCTCAAGGTCTACAGGCAGGAGTTTCCAGTGATAGGACAGCTTCTCTGAGCTCCGCTGCTGTGCACTCTGCGCCCTGTCCCCACAACAGTCTGACTCATTTTTCTACTTCCTAGAGGGTATATTCTTGTACCCTAACATAGAGAGCAGTGCAGTCAGAGGAATACATAGCCAAACCCAGCTACAGGATCAGAGCCACAGGACAAACCACCAGCTCCCTTAAGCTGCCCACACATCTGCAGGAGCTGAGCTTAGCAAGTCCGGAATCTTATCCATTATCCCTCTTGCTGTCCCATGCTTCCTTTTCATGTTGCTCCCCCTCAGCTTACCCAGTTAACTGTCTCCACCCACCCACCCACCCATCCATCCATCCACCCACCCACCCACCCATCCATCCATCCATCCATTTCCATCCATCATCCATTTATCTGTTTGGGGGCATTTATTTTTCTTTTGTGCCAAACATACTGAAAAAATAGCACCTCTTGGTTCTGGAAGCAACTGGGAGTTCTCCAGCTTGGGGCTCCAGAGGTGAACGGAGCTGAGGAGCGTGCAGAGGGGACAAGCACTCATCCATCCTGAGGTGCCCACACTTCTTTCTTGCGACTTTGGAGCCATTTGTTCATGTGTTCACACTGACAGGCCCTGGCCTCCTGCTCTAGGTGCAGACGGCACACTGTCCTGGTTTAACAAATCAAGGCCATTCCCTGGCAGTGGATGATTAGCTTAGGCTGCTGGGACCTGAAAGGATCCTGGAGGAAGGTTCTGGAAAGGTGTCTTTTCCCATGGGAGACCCATGGGGAAGAAAGCCTTTCTCATAGGCATTGCATGAGAAACAGTGGCCTCTGAGATGCAGAGATGAGGGCAGATATCAAAACCCTAGGTGGGCAGAGTGGGAAGTTGAAGATATTTGGGCCTTTCAGTCAAGCGTATGAATAAAGTACTTCTGGACAGCTCCTGCCTTCAAGCTATTAATGCATATAGATACCTTCCTTGATTTGCCTTTAATTTTTCCCACAAAAAACCTGGAAAATAGTTTTTAACTGAAAAACTAAGCCCTTACCACTCATCCACTAGATTAGGAAGATAACAGGTTATATTGAAGAAGGCAGTGAACTAACTGGCCCTGTGCCTGGCCTAAAGGATATGGCTGCAGACAGACTCATTGCCGTGTGTGCAGAACTCCTGGAGCACTGTGAGTGTGATAGGCTTGGCTGTTTTACCACAGAAGCCTGAAATCTGGTTAAAAACAGAGATGGCACACAGCTGTTATCTTAGCACTTGGGAGATGGAAGCAGGAGGGTCAGAAGTTCAGGGTCATTTTTGGCTGCATAGTGAGTTCAAGGCCAAACCTGGACCCTGTTTCAAAAAATCAAACTAGGACCGGAGAGATGGAAAAGCAAGGTTAAAACCACATGCTGCTTTTGCAGAAACCCTGGGTTTGGTTCCTAGCATCCACATGGAGGCTCACAATCATCTGAACTCCAGCTCCAGGGGATCTGACGCCCTCTTGGGGCTTCTAGTGGCATTGCGTGCACACATGTGATTCATACACACGAGGCATTCACGCGTACACATTAAAGCACACATTATGGAAACACAAAGAAGAAAATGAAGAGTGAGCCATCCTGTTTATAGGAAAGGCGCTTACCTTTAGCTGTTTTCCTGACAGACTTTCTCTTCTCTCTCTATTTCCTCCTCCCCTCTCCAGCTCACTACACGCTCTCGCTCTCTGAAAGCTTATGGATGGCAATGCCCAGCAGGGGCCGTGTCTCCTGCAGCCCTGAACTCCTCTGAGATCTTGGCTGGTACCTCCGTTCCACGTGTCTTACACTGAAACTGTCACTTGTCATCCTACAGTGTAACCTCACCCGTGTCCCTTTGTCTAGAGCTGTCACAAAGGATGAAGTTAGTCTGGAGAGAAGTCTGGAGGGAGAGGGGCTAACCCAGGCATTGTAGGTCTTGAAGTGGACCCTCCATCCAGCTGTGTCCTGAGAGTGAATTCTTTTGGACAAGTGTGGCTCACTCAATACTGAAGCCTTCCCATATGCAAGTCTTGGACTTCCCTGGCTCCCAGGAATTCGAGGGGAGCCTCCACACCAGCTTCCCTGTCTCGGCTTCCCAGATGAGCTGACTAGGGATGCAGGGTTGTGCAGATGGCTGGTACCGAGCTCCATGAGGGCCGTCAGGATGCTAGGTGAGTAGGGTTCCTGCTGTCTGTCGTCAGCACCACTAACCCTGGCTTGGCTTCAGGGCAGGCACCTAGGGACCAGCTGGAAGGGCTGTCATGAAGAACACTGCAGGAACATCTTGGGAAAAAGGTTGTCACATGGCTGTCTGACCTCATCATTGTCTGTCACACCTTGCTGCCCTCTGGCACATACACTGTGCCTGCTTTGTGCGTACCTGTGTCTCTCTTCGGGCGTTCCTACTCCTTGTGCAATGACTACCAAGTGGCTTGGCACAGATCTGAATGCATGTCCCAGGCAGGTGGCATGATGACACCTGGCTGGCCCAGCTCTCCCTTTGATCCCTTGGCTACCCTTGTTTCCACTGTATTCCCTTCGCAGATACTTGTGGTCTAGTGGAACTAGCCTGTGAGCGCATTCACCTGTGATGCGCAAGTGTTTGCTTTGTGTTTATAGAACACAGTGCCCAGGGATCAATACAGCTGAAACCAACAAAACAGAGGCTCAATACAGACTATCTCACTAACGATACATAGGGCAAGCACTGTTTGCTGAGCCTTTGCCTTGCACCTGTCTTTGAGGGTTTTTTGTTTGTTTGTTTGTTTGTTTTTGGTGACAATTTGTTAAAGCTGATCAGAGGTCTCCAGTTAGATACAGCCAGTATGCTCACAAGGAACTAGAGACCAGAAAAGTTAATTCACCTACCTAGGGTGCACAGTATAGAGGTAGGATTTACTCAGAAGTCCACGCATTTGGCCAAGATGGATTATATAGAGAGTATTTTTGGCATCTGTGTCATTGTGGTTCAACGATAAGTCTCCTTGATGCTGTGCTTTTAATACACTTCAGTTTAAAGATCTAAACCTTTACCTAGATTGTTAAAATCACCATTTACAATGAGTCTGAGTTCTAGTCTCTTTCTCCCTTTGCTGCCTGTGACATTTGAATACTCAGTCTTCTGTTTCAGGTGTGGAATTAATACATTTTAAAAATGTTTAGTATGTATGTATGTATGTATGTATGTATGTATGTATCTATCTTCTATCTATCTATCTATCTATCTATCTATCTATCTTATCTATCTATCTATCTATCTGTGTGTGCATGTACATGCCTCTGTGTGTGTGCCTGAGTGTGTGCATGTGTACCTGTGTGTGCCTGAGTGTGCCTGAGTGTGTGCATGTGTACCTGTGATGTGCCTGTGTGTGTGCCTGATGTGTGCATGTGTACCTGTGTGTGCCTGAGTGTGCCTGAGTGTGTGCATGTGTACCTGTGTGTGCCTGAGTGTGCCTGAGTGTGTGCATGTGTACCTGTGTGTGCCTGTGTGTGTGCCTGAGTGTGAGTCTGTGGGTACCTGTGCATGCACACCACAGTCAGAAGGCAGAGGGTGTGAACACTGGTGCTCAGCTCCTTTTCTTCTTTTTATTTGGTCTAGGACTTCAGCCACAAAGGATGCTCCACCCACATTTAGAGTGGGTTTTCTCTCTCCGGCTAAACCCTCTGGAAGCATCCTCACTTGACACACCCAGAGTGTGTCTCTAGATGATTCTAAATGCAGTCAAGCTGATGAGGAAAGCTAAAATTGTGGTTTTTCTAATGCTGTTTCTTTGGAGAGTCTTCATGCTGTTATCTACGATGGTTGTATCCATTTATACCCCAACAGCTGTGGTTTAGTCTCCATTATCCACATGGCTGTATCTGTCACACTCTGGCTTTCTCTGCATACTCGTCAACATGCTTGTGTGTGTGTGAGTGTGTGAGTGTGTGAGAGTATGTGTGAGTGTGTGAGAGTGTGTGAGTGTGTGTTTCCATATTAACCGTTCTGACTGGCAGGATGTTTTGTACCTCACTGTGGTTTTGACTTGCAGTTCCCTACAGGGATGGTGAACGTTTTCTTGTGCATTTTTGTGTATCTTCTTTTGGGGATGTTTATTCCTATCGTTTTGCCATCTTTTTTTTTTTTTTTTTTTTTGGTTTTTCGAGACAGGGTCTCTCTGTGTAGCCCTGGCTGTCCTGGAACTCACTCTGTAGACCAGGCTGGCCTCGAACTCAGAAATCCGCCTGCCTCTGCCTCCCAAGTGCTGGGATTAAAGGCGTGCGCCACCACCGCCCGGCTCATTTTGCCATCTTAAAGACGGATTGTTTAGGTTTTTGTTGCTAGGTATTTTGAGTTTCATATGCATTCCAGACATTGATCCTTTGCCTGGTGGACATGATAAGCCAGGGAGAAACTGGGGCATGAGAGGAGGGTACAGGTGTGTTGATGTGGACTTGATGTCTCCCATGTGGGTTGTGAAAGACGCCTCAGAGCTTCCTTAGACACAGCAGCCTCCCACTTACTTAAAGTTTCTGCTTCTTGTAGAATTACTCTTGGTGACTTCTATTTTTAGTATTGAATTGAGCATTTTGTGGAGGTCTAGAAGTCAGAGTAGAGACAGCCATGTTTCTTAAGTGGTTCCAAACATGTGCTGTCATTTCTGGTTCTGAGTTTTAGGGGATTGCTTGTTTTATTCCTTTCCTGTTTGGATTTGATGGGCTTTAAGTTTTTCATTTATTTATTTGCATTGTTTGTGCTTGTTCACGCACACACATGCATGTTGCACATAAAGTCACCAGGATAACTTGCAGAATCAATATCTCCTTCCTCTATATGGGATCGAGGGATAAAATTCAGCTTATCAGGCCTGGCAGGAAGAGTCCCTGCCCACTGAGCCATCTGGTCAACTTTAGAATTGAAAGTTTGTTTTCTGCCTGTTTCTCGAAGAAAGAGCTCTTGAGTTACCAGTTCAGAAGTTTTCCCATCTTCCTTACTTCTTTTTGTGTTTATTATTTTCTTCTTTCTTTAGACAGTTTGCTGGTTCTTTTTATAATATTTATATTATAAATATCATAGAGGTTTAACCAGCTATCAAATTTAGTTGTACTTTTGGCTGTAGATGGTTAGTGATTATATTTGTTTTCTTGTTTAATTTATCAGACTAGACTTTTTATTAAAATACTGAATAGAAGCCAAGTGAATGGACATCTGTCATTGTCCTTTGATTGACCAAAGTTATTCATCTTTTCTTAAAATTTATTTTTACTTATGTATAGGTATGTTTGTATACATATGTGCACATGCGTGCAAATGCTCAGAAGAGAAACTCAGATCCCCTTGAGCTGGAATTACAGACAGTCATGAGCCACCATGTGGGTGCCAGGAACTGACCTGGGGTCCTCTAGGAAGAGCAACCAGTGCTCTTACCCACTGAGTCATATCTCCAGCCCATAGTCATCTTTTCTTTTTTCATTCTACAAATATGTATTAGGTGGTTAACATGGTAGATATTAATTTTAGCCCCAGGGATCCAGTAGTGAATTAAGACCCCAAAGTGTTTGTTCTTCCAGGGATGGGGAGGCAATCCCGTGCAGAATGGACTATGCACTGAATACAAACAGTTACAGAGTCGATGAAGAACAGAAGCAGAAAAGAACGACAGGCTCTTGCAGTTAGAGGTAAGGACAAGTCATCCCCAGGGCACAGTAGGCATAATCTGAAGAAATTACAGCAGGTGTCTTAACTTACATTCTAGACATAGTTGGAACAGTAACTAATTATGAGAAACAATAGAGATCATATCTTTTCCATTAGGAGGCCTACATATAATTTTTCTAAAATATTTTATTTGTGTATGTATGTGTGCGTGTGCATGTATGTGAGTGTGTGCTGCATGCCATAACAAATGAACAGAAGTCAGAAGGCAGCCTGTAGGACTCAGTTTTCTCTGTCTACCAAGAGCTTCCTAGGGACCAAGCCCAGCTCGTCAGGTTTGGTGCAGGAGCCTTAAGCCACCACACCATTCCATAGGACCCCTGATAATGTTTTAATAGCTGAAAGTGGTCATTTTCAGCTTATTCTTGACATTACTGCATTATAATTATGGAAACATTAAGTTATTGTTACTAGTGTTATTGTTGCAGGCAGTTAAATTTGTAGAATTAACTTCCAGTTTGTTTATCTGTTTTAGGGGAAAAAATGATACCAGGGAGGGATGTTGTCTTTAAAGTTTCTTTGTTTCAAAGTAAATGGCTGTAGTCTTATTGCACCTTGATAAGCCATGTTTGGTTGATCTCACAGGGAGGCCTGCCATTTTCTGAAGCGAATCAGAGGAGAAATAGATCTAGGGGAGAGAGGAGGTGGAAGGGAGAGTCAGGGGGAAGGGGGAGGGGAAACTGTGGTTGAGGTGTAATATATGAGAGAAGAATTAAGAAAAATGTAAATGGTCTGGACATGGTGGCACACAAACTTAATCCCAGCACTCAGAAGACAGAGGCAAATAGATCTCTAATGAACTAAAGGCTAGCCTGATTTGCATAGTAAATTGCAGGCCAATCAGAACATAGGAAGACTGTCAAAAAAAAGAAAGGAAGGAAGGAAGGAAGGAAGAAAGGAAGGAAGGGGAAAATAAGGAATGTTTTCATGAAAATTGTTTTGCCAGACTTTGAGATTTGCCTTTTCTCTTATGTCAGTATAGTAGACCTTCAAGGAAACCTCTAGTTATAGACTAAATGTTTTTGAGGCGGTTTGTGTCTTCTCAGAGACCAAGTGAAAGCCACAGGTTGAAATGGGAGCTTAACGGCCTCTGCCAGGGTCCGCCTTTTACACTCTCCTTCCCAGGATGGAATCTCCCAGGACGCATCCGAGTCTATTCTCAGGTAAGGCTTGGGGACAGCTGTAATGAAGCCCTGGCTGTTTGGCTAGCCAGTCATGTTCACTTGGGTGACCCTTAAAGCCACGAGGGTGGAAGAGTGTCAGGATGCTTGGGGTGTGTTTCTGATGCAGTTGAAAATAGCACTTCATTAGAGTTAGAGGAAGGAGATGTAAATAAAGACCCATGCTGGCTGTGAGCTTCACATACATACCAGGTTCCTGAGCTGTTTGTGTGTATATGAATGTGTGTGCGTGTGCATGTGCATGCACATGTGTGTGCATGTGTATCTGTATGTGTTCATGTATGTATGTGTATGCATGTGCATATGTGCGTGCACGTGTATCTGTGCATGTGTGTATCTGTAAGTATGTGTGTGTGCATGTATGTATATATGTACATGTGTTTCTGCGTGTCCATGTATGTATGTATAATGTGTATCTGCACACACATGCATGTGTGTGCATGTGTGTATCTGTAAGTAGGTATGTGTACATGTATGTACGTATGTGTGCATATGCTTGTATGTGCATATGTGTGTGCATGTGTGTATCTGTAAGTATGTGAGTGAGATTACAGATATGTAACCCAGTTTCATATGGGTTCACAGTGTTTGAACTTGTGCTTTCACCAAGTGTGATAAGTGACCCATCTTTCCAGTCCCTTAACCACTTTAACATGTGATAGGCTGACACCATCATCTGTTTCATGTGGCTGAACCAGTCCTGGGCTCTCTGGAATTTTCCTGACACCCTTCCCACATGCCTTATTTCATCTTGAAGGTCATTAGAGGCTGGGAGCTTGAGTTGGACCACATACTCTGGTGTTTAGGATCATGTTTAGGTTTTTATTCTAAGAACCAGGTTGTGCACATGGGAGATTGTTCTAGCTCTGCTTTCTAAGCTAAGCTGTTGGGAACTGAGCAGATGTGCGGGGGAGGCTCAGAACAAGCAGCAAGGCCCCAGAATGGCAAGGCGAGGAGAAGCAGGTTGGGATGCTCGCCCAGGACTTGGCCTCTGGGTCCCCTTCCTGACAGGCAGCAGAAGTCCCACACTCATCCTGGGGGTTGTGCACCCTGCAGGGAAAAGGGCACTCTATTTCAGTGTTATAGTGTCCTCCTGGGATGACACCCACATTCCCACAATCCTCTCTGCCATGTGCCATGTGCTAGTGGTGCAGGCCCTTGGACAGCGCTCCAGCTCCCCTCTCTCCTAGGAGTTTCCTGCACGACTTGAGACAGAAAACCCAGGTACTCCCAGGGAACCCGCATACCCAGGTATGAAACATTCATCAGGCCCAGCGTTCTTGCAAAGAGGCTATACCCAGGTTTCCCTTTTAGCACAAAGACTCAATTTATTTTTATGCCCAAGAATAAAATTCCTGTAAAGCTGTCATCCATTTGTGCATAGCATTGAGCACAAACCAGTAGCCTTCCTCATAGGAGCATCCATTTTAGTTCAAGGTGATCAAGGAAGCGGCCTCTGGGACCCACACAGGGATCTCTGTAGCTCTGTCCCTCACTGAAAAGTGCTTGAACCAACTCTGTGATTCCGGCTCCCTGGCTGTGAGCTGCTGAGCTCCTGCACTGGAGAGACACAGGGATGGCTGGCTAAAGACTTATAGGGACTGGGCGGACAGTTCTAGAAGTATTCCTTGCAGTTAGAGACCAGCAGTGGGTCCAAGGGCTGAGGCACATGAAAGGCTGCGCAGAGACGTAGCCTTGGCACTTGAGTTGCTGTACATTATAGCTGTCTGCTGGCTAGTTTTAACTGTCAACTCAACACAACTTAGAATTGCTTGGGAAGAGAGTCCTAAGGAGGACTTGTCCAGATCAGGCTGGCCTGTGGCATGTCTGTAGGGGACTGTCTTGTTTGTTCCTTGAGATGAGAAGACTCATTCACCCTGAATGTAGGTGGCACCAGAGTTGGGCCCTGAACTATGGAGGAGTGAAGAAAGGTCTTTGTAGTTCTGGGTATCCTGGAATCCTGGGGCTTGCTATGTAGACCAGGATGGCCTTGAACACATTAAGATCTTTCCACCTCCGCCTCCGCCTCCACTGCTTCCTCTGAGTATTGGGATTAATGGTGTGTACCACTATCACCCAGCTCCTCTGCTCTTGATTGTGGATGTGATGTGACAAGTTGCTCCAGGTTCTTGCTTTGACCTCCCTTAGCAATGGAGGTGACCTGGAAGCTGAGCAAGCTCTTTTCTCCCCTAAGCTGCTTTTCATCAGTTGTGTTTTATCACAACAGGATGGAAACTAGAACAAACCCCACAGGGTAATTGAGTGCCCTTGCTCTGCAGGACTCTGCAAAGCTTCCCCTAAGAACAGCCTCACAAAAAACCTTCCCAGAGTCCGACACAGCACAGCCGCTCTCAGCCTGGAGGGTGTTACCAGGGTGCCTCGGAAGGCAGAGCAGTAGGGGTGGACCCCTGGAATTTAGCAGGCTGTGCCCCAAGCTCTGCATTCCCAACAGTTCTAAGGAATATTAATATATACTACACAGAGCCATCCGTCCTGTCTACCTCCACATCTCATGGCTTCTGTGAATGTTGTCAGGAAATAACCCAGAGGCATTTCTACACGTCATTCTGTCTCCCAGCAGACCTCAGCTCCTCTCAGCACAGGACGAAGTGACAGTTTCTCTCCAGGTAGTAGGAAGAGCTTCACTCTTTAGGCAGACAGAGGTCAAGTAGAGTCAGGTTTAGGATCCCCACAAAAATCATCTAGAGCTCAAGGAATGGCTTCATGCTTAAGATTGCTTACTGCTCTTTCAAAAGACCTGAGTTATGTTCCCAGTACCTATGTAAGGCTGCTCATAGCCAGATCCAATGCCCTCTTTGGCTATTGACAGTAACTGCACTCAAGCACACACACTCATACATAATTACATATGAATTAAGAATAAAAATGAAACTGTTAAAAAATTGGCTCTTTGCCCTCATTCACATTTGCAGAGAAAATTTTGTTTCAGCTACATTAAATAAAAACTTCAGTCTTGATATTTAGGAAAAAAAAGAGTTCATTCCTTCATCCTTCCAAACAAGGTACAATACAACTGAGTAACAATACACATTCTGAAAAACACAACAGTATCTTATATTTCTCACTACTCTTTAAGTATAATTCAGATATTAAGGAAAAAAGCTTCTAATCACATTAATACATTACAGAAAACCAAAATTAACTTACCACATAAAATAAATTAAAACATTACATATTAACCTTCAGTGCATCATATACAGAAGTCAGAAAGATGAGTTCTAAAAACAGCATCGAGTTTTTTTTTTTTTTTTTTTTTATAATAAACTTATTCCACTGTGGAGAGGAGCTGCTTTCCAGTTCTCTGTGTGTGTGCACATGTGCACATGTGTGCATACAACACTGTGTCTTTGAGATAGATCAATGGCTTCAGGGAATACGTCTTACGCCAGAACATTAAAAACAAACACAAACCAGGTATGGCAACACACACCTGTAACCCAGTAGGCTGAGGCAAGGGAATCATGGGTTCAAGGCTGGCCTGGGCTATAGAGTAAAACCCTGTGTGAAAAATGTGTTGTCTAGTGTGGTCTCCCCTTGGCCTTGGGAGAGAGACAAGGTTATTCCTCACCATAGGATGGGGGCCTGTAGCAGTGTCAGAGTGTTGCTGGTCCATTTGGTGGCTCACAGGCATGAGGAAACCTGGCCTGGGGACTTGCAGGGAGCAACACCACCATCTAAGACTCAGGGACACAGTCACTTTCCTCACCTGTGTGGGCAGGTGGGTACCAACCATGCCTCCTTCCCCCACACCCTCTTTTTTGGAGGAGAAAAGGGATGTTGGGGCTATTGTTTCCACCTTTTTCTGGGGCACATGACAAACAGACTCATGGTGTGGTTCTGTGTATGTCCACCTGGAATCTATCTTGCAGACTGGGTCCCGTTGTACTCTTCCACGAAGAAAACGTGTCCCACGGTGTGTTTAAAGTTACAACTAGAAGTGTGGAGCCTTTCTAGAATTCATTTTTATTTTTAAAAATTAGATTTTATGCATGTGTGTATACAAGCATGCCCCTGCGTTTGTGTTGTGTGTATGTAGAAATCAGAAGACATCCTGGGCAAGTTGGTTCTCTCCTTCTACCAGATGGGTCCCTGGGGATTGAACTCAGGTTCTCAGGGTTGTTGGTAAGTGCCATTTCTATCTGAGCTGTCTCGATGTCTCTAGACTTAATTTCAGTTCATTTAATGGGAATGTTCACAGTCCCCTGAGTCACTGGATCAGCTGTCCTGCCCACTGACCTGTGTGTCTGCTGAAGAGTCGATTCAGTAGTTGTACTGATATCAAGAGAAGGCCGGTGTGAGCTGACAGCAGGGTGCTGGTACAGTTAACCAGGCCTATCTGTGCTGTGAGATGGCACAGGAAGGAATACAGCATTTGTCTGACTTCCAAAATCAAAGTCACCAAAGAAGCAGGTCTGTCGTATGTTGGGGCAAGGACAATGTCCATCCAGACTTGCCTCAACCTAGTCTCGGCTTCTGACTCTTCAAAGGGCAGACTGATGGGAAGGCACTTCTGGGAGACATTTGAGCCGGCTGCATCTGTGTACAGGCACTGGGATGGTACTAGCTGCTGCGACCGGTAGGACCCGAGAACCAGAATGTTCAGACACTAAAGCTGAGGTCCTCCCAAGATCCTCTGACTTCACCATCGTGTGCTCGTGCTAACTTTCCCCACCTCCGATGAGCCTTGCATGGTAACATCTTCAGGATGGGACATTAGTGAAGAAGTTCCCATTGATATTTAGATATCAGTTCAAACTCTTTAAAAGAAGTCAGACATCCAGGTGCCTCCAACAGACCAGAAAAGACCTGTTGTTGGAAGCTAACAGTGTGAACTAAATTAAAACAAGCCCTGCACCTCCATTGTGTTGACCCTGTGGGCCAGTACTTTAGGTGGGATCTACTGAGAGCATTGGGGCCCGATAGAGGGCTAAAGTCCAGTGAGGTTGATTGGTATCTGAGCAGCAGGCTACCCTTGGCCTTGACCCACTTGTATGACCCAAGGAAAGCAAACTTAACCTATTTTCTTTAATAATCAAAAAGACTCTGCTGGGTGTGGTGGTGCACACCTGTAAGCCCAGCTCTCAGGATGGTGAGGCAGGAGGATCTTAACTTCAAGGCCAACCTGGGCTACACAGCAAGACCTTGTCTCACAAAACAAGATAAAACATCAAAACAAAATAATAATAATAACAAAAATGAGGACTTCTGCCTGGAGCTGTGTCAGCTAAGTCATTAGAGGACAGCATTGAACAGACCCAGTTTCTTCTTTTGGGGCTTCAGGCATTGTGAACAAAGGGGGCCAGGGTTAAGACCTGGGGCAGATCAATGCCTAGATTACATGAGAAAAGTTCATAAAGGTGGAATGGAGAAGAGTGAGAAAACAGGCAGAACTTTCTGATGGAGGTTTCAGACCAACTTGGTATGTCACATACCCCTCTCCTGACGCCTTAGAGGCTGGAGGGGTGATGGGGGGTGGACTTTTCACTCCTCAGTTGGAGAATGGCCTCCTCAATAAGCAGCTGAATGGATTTACTGTCACTCTGTCCCCTGACAGTCCAGAGCAGCCCAGGAACGAGGGTGGGCTCAATGGGTCAGAGCACCCTCGGGTACTCAGGGAACACATCTCCTTCCCCAGAGGGGGATGGAGAGGCTTGGTAGTGATTTTGTTAATAATGCTAACATTCTGAAAGGGGACACAAAACAAAACAAAACAAAACAGTGGGCTATTTCTCTTTTTGCTTGAAAATAAATAGGAAAGGTAAATGTTTCCTTCTAAAAATAAGCAAAAACCAATAAAGGGCTGGTCCCCTTCATGGATTTGGCCCACAGCTCACGGCTAATGCGGGAGCTGGGCTCACGAGGATGTTAATCCACTTAATCAAGTGTTGGAATGTGCGTCCTCCCTAGGTGCCCACACAGGCTCGCTTGTCCTCTTGTTCCCATGAGGGGACTCTCTCTACCATTGGCCTTGCTAACTTTGCTACAGCATGTATACAGGGACTTTTCTGTCTTAGTGGGCACAACCTCCGGATAGCACTTTGGTTCCCAGCAGAATGGACGTTTGAATTCTGTCTCTACAGCCCCTGGAGGTTCCCCTCCCTGCAGCCTTACGTTATCAAAGTGGCTGGCCATTTCTATTTGGTATAACTTCATGGTCAGCCACTCATGTATCACTAACATGGATACCCAACATTGACATAAAGAGATTACAAATAAAACCACGCTATCCACCTAATAAATAAGACACACATCCTGACAACAGCTTGAAGAATTGTCAGGGCTCACGGGAGACCATAGTGTCTTCAAAGAATAATAGACATTTCCCCTTGTCCATTTTGTACACCAACCGTGGAGTCTCTGTGGGGGTAGATGGCCCATGGAGAAGAAAGAGTCTGGAATCCATGGCTGGCAGGAGACACCAACCCAAGCTCACTCTTGGTGTGGGTTAGTAGGAAGGCCAGCTCTTTGAGGTTCTTGTTTAACTTGTCTTTAAAATGTGGTCTACTGGCCTCTTCTCCAGGGTGTACTGAGGGAGCCCAGCAGGCAGCTTTATCACACAGTTTTGAAGACTCTCAAAGGACAGAAGGCTGCCCAGGCGGTTGTGCACTGAGGGGAAGGTCTCCCAGCATGTCCCAGGGACCTGGACACTGCTGCTGGTCTTGTCCCGAGACTCCTTTCCTTGGTTGGGCTGTCATAGGCCGCCTGGCCAAATTCCTTCTCTGGGATCTTCAGACCACTGGCAGACAGGAAAAAACAGGATAAGTAATGTGGGCCTGAGCCATGCTGGGGAGACAAGCTTGGGACAGAGACTTGAGGCAAGACCATTGAATATCACGGGCTTCTCTGAGCAGCCATGCCCAGTGCCAGGTCAGCCTCAGGGGCATCAGCTTCTGAAACTTTGCTTTCAGTGACCGAATATGAGTTACACAGTGTGTGTGTGTGTGTGTGTGTGTGTGTGTGTGTGTGTGTATGTGGGTGGGGGAGCGGGGTGCAGTGGCGAGAAAGATACGCTATAGTAGAGAGGCGGTTAGGGAGATATTTCTGTCAGGAGGGCTGCAGTCGAACCAGATTCCTGGCCAGTTCCACTCAAAGGAATGGCAGGGAAAACATGCCCTTCCCTCCCCTCCCCCCACTGTTTTTGTCTTAGCACCTCTGTGCCAACTTGGAAAATGGTGGCCATTCTCTCTAGTCAGTAGTCCCTCCCCAGAAAGAAAAGGGTGGAAGCTGCCCTGTACCTGTCTCAGAGTGGCAGCAAGCAGTCCTTCCCTTCAGGAGGGCGCTGGGCTTCTCGTGTCTGCAGACGAGGGCACGGCACCACTCACAGTGTTTGCGGAGCTGACAGCAGCTGGGGACAGAAGGAACAGGCTGAGCGGCACCTGCCTGTCAGGAGAGCCTAGCTAGTAGCCCTGGGTACCCATTCAGGTTTGCAGAGTATCAGTCACCTCAGGACACTGAGGGCCTGGACAGATCCTGACCAGCCACAAAGTACCTGCTGGCTGTTAGCATGATTGCTATAGATAGCTCTGCTCTAGACTCCCCAGGTCACCTGGCTCCAGATTCCCTGGCTGGCTGAGGGGACAGGTCAGTCACATAGCTGCTTGCTGTCTCAATAAGGGGGCAGCTGAGAGGCTCTGCCAGTGTAGTAATGGTCTTACAACAGACACAAGGACTAGGACAGCAGACCCTAGGGCTGGAGGCCATGATGCTTCAGGAGGTGGCCCTTCATCTAGGAGTGTCACTAGGCTTGTGCCTCAGTTGTCCCAACAGAAGCAACTCACCAGAAAAGTGCCTCTTATTGCTCTGTGCAATCTGGTCAGCCTTGAAGGATAAAAGCCTGGTGTTGCCTTCATACCCAGCCCCACTGAAATAGCCTTAGTACAGTCTGCACTCCCAGCCTTGAGTGAACTGTGCTCCCAGGCTGCCTTTAACTGAGTGTGCCCTGTGCCGATTCAAACTAGGGAAAATCTTCTGAGCCCTTTGACTTAGACTTAACCATCCCGTGAAGTAAGTCAGGCTTGGTGTCTGCTGCAGGGAATACAGCATTGTATTTCCAGGGGCTCTGGTTGTACTGGCCAGGCCAGTGGGCAGCTATGGGCGAGCTAATAGAATAAGGTACTCCTGTAATCTCCCTTGACCTAGGGCTCAGTTCAGTTTCCTGGAGGATGTGATTCGGGTGGTGGAGGATAGAGAAGAAGGGCAGTGTGGGGTGATGACAGCCTTGAGCCTGTGGTGTAACTTTAGAACTTGTTAAGTGTTTTCTGCAAGGAGGAAACACTTTTGCTGTGGTCCAAGGGGGCTGGGTGCTGTTTCTAGCTCTCTTTGGAGCACCTGCCCAGATCATAAGTTTTCAGAAGATTCTGGGTTCAAGGGCAGTGGTGAGACATGCCTTGATTTGACACAACTTCTACAAGAGCTCAGAACCACTGCTAGCAATCGTGCCGTGCTCCAGGCAGTCACGTAGCTTGCTTGACACTATGTGCTGAGACATTAACTGTCCTTGCAACTCAGCTGATACCACTCTCATGTCACAATGGCAAGCTGATGGCTATTTTGTGTGGCCATACTTCAGATGCCCTTGGCAAAGCAGGTGGGTGGGGGACATGAACTCAGGGATGACAGATACTCACTGGATCAGCACACAGGTAATAATGAGGACAGCCAGGGCCACAATGGAGACCACCACCAGGGCGGTGATGGCCTGCTTCTTCTGGCTGGCAGCCACCACTGCCAAGAGGTCTGCATGCTCACAGCGAACACCCACGTACCCAGAGTGGCAGCTGAGGGAGAAAGGAATGTTAGCCTGCTCCTGACGGAGGACACTGGACAAGCCTCAGAGAGCAGAGGCATCCTTTGTGATTGGAGACACAGGTGTGGGGCAGTGAATCCACTTTCCTGCCAAGGTGCTGCTTGCTGAGGGGAGGGGAAACTGATCCCTGCGTTATCAAGGGTACACTTGTGATCACTGATTTTATGCTAATCCTTGAGTGCTAATGGCAGCATGGATGACAAAAACTCCATTTTGATAGGTGATGAAACTCCTGGTTATCATTACTCTGTATGTGCTATGTTCATGTGTCTGTGTGTAAGATGTTCATGCATGTGTGTGTGTGTGTGTGTTGGTACAGGTGCATGGGTGTATGCACATCTGTGAAGGCCAGAAGTCAATGCTGAGTGTCTTTCTGTATCACTCTCTCCCTTATTTTAGAAACAATGTTTCTTGCTGTATCTGGCGTTTAACTAATGGTGAGGCTGGCTGGCCACCAAGCCCCAAGGATCCTTCTGCCTCCTCAGTTATGGGGTTATATAGATTGCTACCCAGGGAGGATTCCACCCCCTCAGAGAAGGGGAGGGGCAGTAGAGGAGGGACTGGGGAAGTGAGGACCAGGAGGAAGGGGGACAGTAATCGGATGTAAAGTGAATAAATAAATTAATTAATGGAAGAAAAAAAGGGGTGATGCTAAAGAACAAAGAACACAGAAAAGATCTTGGATTTAAAGGCCCTACTGGGCACTTGTCACTGGCCAGGCTGCTCTGCAGACATTCCAGGTGGAGTCCACTCAGCTCCCAGAAAGGCTCATGGAGCTACAGGATAAACAGGGTATGTTTTCTCAGATCATGGCTTTTGTCCCGGGCTAAACATCAGCATTGGATGCTGAAGGGACAGGTCATGCAGGGGTCTAAGGTGGCAACCAGAAGATGCTCAACACTTCTATAGGAGCTCCCGATGCAAGGACACACAGCCTTCCTGGACTCATCCAGAGGTGGTTTTTAGTTGAAACTCAGATGCCTGAGTTTTACTGTTGTTTTGTTTTTGAGATAGGGTCTGGCTATGTATATGTGGCCTTGGCTAGCTCAAACTCATGATCCTCCTGCCTCAGCTTCCGAATGTCCAGGTGACAGCAGTGTACCACCAAGCTTGGCTACTTGTTTTTTGGTTGGGGTTCTCATATGCTTCACGTGTTCTCTCATTTAATCTTGTCATGAAAAAGTCAAGTCACCTGCTGTCCCTACACCTGCTTCCCTGGGGACTTGAAGGACATTTGTACCGAGTCCACAGCTGGATCCTGGCTCCCTCTCCTTTGCCAGGCTGGTGGTTTATGGTTTAGCCTCTTATCTTGAGAGACTGGAAAAGATGAGAGTTAAAAGTTGAGCATGGTGTAAAGGGCTGTGTCCTTGGGAAATAAGAAAGCCAGGCTGGGATAACAGGGAAATAAGAGCATGCCTGACAGTCAGGCTGTCTATACCGACTCTCCTGGCTCAGTGGAATGGGGTGCAGACAGCTTCTGTCTAACTAAACAAACAACCGAGGGGAGGCCGAAAGGAAACCAACTCACTGGATAGACACCAGCCTTTCCCCTGGGGGCAGATGGGGAACTGCAAGAGTAGGACAGAACCCATGGCAGGTTGGGATCAGCTGTCGGCTTTGGGCCACACAGGGTCTGAATTGTTTGTGTCTAAACAACTGAGATAGGTTCTCCCAGCCCATCCTCACGTTCTGACTCTGGGCCCAGATGCCCCTACCTTCCAGAGGTCCCTGAGTTATAGGTATCTTTTCTGTGATATTTGACATCTCTTCCATGCAGGGTCTTAACCTACTCCCCGATATCCTGCCAGTTCGAGGAGTCCACATGGTCTCTAGCCCCAGGGTAGATGTATGCACGAGTGGCCACACATGGGTCCTTGGACATCTCAAGTCCCAAGATGTCTCAAGTTGGACATCTTTCACCCAGAACACAATCCCTCACTTTCCCAACACTGTGCCCACAGACCACATTCTCCAAAATCTACATGCCTTCTGCATTCACCCCCCACACCAGCCTGTCCACTCCCCCATGGCTCGCTCACTCAGCGCCGCCCAGACCCCGTCCATTATTGAGCACCTGCAGCTCCACCTGTGCCCACCCTCTCTCCTCAGCCTCCTTGCTCCTGGGGACTGGCCTTGACCTACAAAATGCTCTGCTTCTCAGCAGTTCCTCATGAGTGGGACGAAGATAAGAAGTGACATCTTGTCTTCTCTTTAGTTCCCAATCTTCTAATATTAGACTTAATTATGCTGATTATTTTAAGCACAAGTCACACAAGGAGGGAGGAGTGTCACCTCACCTGGCTACAGATGAGTCACACCCTCACTGTGATGCGGATTCTACCTCTGGCAGGCGGATAAAAGGGAAATGCACGTGTGCACGTATGCATGTGTGTGTGCATGTATGCATGTGTGTGTGCATGTATGCGTGTGTGTGCATGTATACGTGACCAAAATCCATTACATAAATGTAAGAAACTGCAAAAACAGTTTAAAAAAAGAAACAAACAATAAAAAAATTGAATAAAAAAAGAAACCCAAACCAACAATCTCAGGTTCTGTTGGACTGAAGATGTAGCTCAGAGCAACAGTGTTTGTCTAGCATGCACAAAGCCCCAGGTTCGATTCCCAGCAACACACAAGACAAGCAGAAAGCAAAACCCTCTGCAAACCCACTTTAAATGGAGCAGATTGATTTCTGCCTTAGTTTCACCAAACTCTTTCCATCCGGATGGTTCCGGGTGTGACATGTTAACCAAGGCTGGACATTACCTCTGTACTCAGTGATACTTTGTATATCTCGGATTATATCCTCAGGACAGGAGCTCACAGGTACACAACTTGGCACAGGCTCTGTAGGCAAACTGGCCTGTGTTCAAAGCCCTGTCTTCACCTCCTGTCTATGTAACTTTGAGCCAGTAACTGCTCTTTACCACACACTCTGTATCTTGAAAATGCAGTGGAAGTGAGAACCACTTCACAGTCAAGATTGCTACAGGAGCCTTGTGCATATTGGTAAGCAGTGCTCAACACAAAGGCAGGCTACGTCTCTGTTAAATATGAAGTTAGACAGCAGGGGATGGGTTGGGGAGATGGCTCAGTTGGAAAGGACTTGCTTTGCAGTGTGAGGATCTGAGGTCGGGGCCAGAGTGAAACTGTCTCTGATCCCATTTTGTATCAGCTTGTGCTTAACTCGCATCACCCCCGGGGCCGGGCTGGGAGCAGACTCCCTGGACCAGTGGAATGAGAACGAGCTCACCTGAATCAAGAACTGGATTCAGGGCTGGGTGTGGTTCAGTGGCAGAGAGCACTCGTTTAGCCCTGGGTTCCATTCCCAGCTCTGAAATAACAAAAAGACCTGGATCCACCCCATCCTACTATCCTTCCCGTGGGCAGGGCTCCTTCGTTAGCTCAGAGAGAGGGCCTCTTGGGACAGCTCCTAGAGTTTTTCAGTGATGATGACAGAACTCACCCTCCTGCCACCTGCCGGTGTTCAGAGCTTAAAATGCGGGTTGTGGACCTGAAGACTAAACCCTACTTAATTAACTCATCGAATGTGGATCATTGCACGTGTCCAGAGGCACAGCACAATCCCTTCAGAGTCCTCACTGTGCTCCCTTGATGTCCTGGTCCCTTCAGGTGCACACAGGGAAACTGAGGCTGAATGGGGCCAGGTCACGTGTATGGGACACTCAGCTGGATTTAAGCTCAGATTCCCAGATCCAAAGAGACTCTCACTGTCTTGCTTTGGGTGGAGGTGGGGCAGGACAAAACCAAGGCATAGTTCTCTCTAGTCCTGCCACAGGGTAATGTCACGCTACACCCCTGCTGGTATGATGTCATATTGCCTTGCTCCCCCACTGGTGTTCGGAGGCTGATGGAGATGCCTGTGGGGTTCCTATGCCAAGAGCAAATCCCCCATCTGGATCTGATCTCTGTGGCTGTAGGGCTGCCTATGCTGGAATGATGCTCATGGTCTGCTCTCTCCAGCTGTCTGGCTGTTCAGACTCACTGGCATGCATTGTGGCCAGCTCCCCAGCCAGGGCATTGGAGAATATTTTCTTTGAGTGACAGAGATGTGTCTCTCTGGGGTTGCTGGCAGGGTCTTCAGTCACCAGGAACATCCAGGACAGGTGGGAAACTTTAAACAGTCTCCTGTGGTTCCTCACACTGGTCACCTGAGTGAATTCTGCCTCCTTCTGTCAGCAGACTACCACCTGCCCATGCCACCTTGGTACAAGGGTGGCCCCTGACCTTACATCTCCATACTTTTCTGTTTCCTGCATCTCTTCCTGCCGTGGTGTTGGACTGCAGCGAGATTTCTACAATGTTCAGATGAACAATCTTGGGCTTGTCCGAAACAAGCACATTTGAGGATAATTTTCGAGATGTCTGACTAGTTCTTTATTCCCCAGTTTGAGAGTATGAAATGTTGCTTTAGATTTTCTGGGAACCTAATGCCTTTATTCTTCTTGGAGAGTGTGCTCAGAAGCAGTGCCCGCCTCTGCACCAGGTTCTCAGCTTGCTGGGGTTTCTTTACGAGTCCCTGACAGATGGGGCCCTACCTCAGGTATGTCAGTTTTATTGACCAGAATGTTGCATGTGTCAGCTCCTCCAAGCTGGGAAGTTCTTAAGAGTGGGGACAGAATGTTCTGGCTTTCCCTGCAGAGACTCGGAGTTTCTGGTCTGGTGGGAATTTGGTAGCTAGAACATTCTTTTGGTTACTATAAATATAAAGAAGGTGTGAGGTGTGGTCCTGTCTCCCAGAGCTGATGCATCAGAAGGGGTAGAGAAGCAAACCTTACCAGGTCTCCAGGCCAGACAACATGCCTTGTTCAGAGACACTGGCTATGTGCCCCAAGAATGCTGTGCAGAGGAGAGGGCCTAGCCCTCACAGCCACCACAGTCTATGATGTTAAAAGGGCCCGCTGAGGACTAAGAGCCACTTACTCACAGCACTCAGGGGGTCACGTGAATGACTAGAGGGAACCAGTGGGTGACTGTAAGCGAGTAGCAATGGCAGTAGGTGATGGACACTAACATTCTGCTTTGGTGTCAGGCTATGCTGGGAGCAGGTGGGGACCAGAGATCTAGAGAGGACAGCCCTCTCTGGGTAGTGTGTAGGTACACCCATGGCGGGGGGAGGTCAGGCCAACACTGTGTCATCTGTTGAGTCAAGAGAAGCTGAGCACCTGTTGGGAAGCTTGAAGCCCAACTTCCAAGATGCACACAAGGACTTAGGGTCACCAGAGAAGAACACACAGTGTCACTTGTCACATTAACATGCCCACAGGCTAAATACTGTCCCTGGGCCACCAAGATCCTGCAGGGAAACTGAGAGAAGAAGGGGCTTGCTGTTTCCCATGGCCTCTGCTCTCCCTCTCTGCTCAGGTTGGCAGTGCCCTATTCTCAGCCCTTGGCCCCACAGAAGGCTGGTGAAGAGTCAGTATGATTGGTCCTGCCCGCTCTCTGGGGGAGGCTTCACCTGACAGAATAAAATGCCCAAATTATGCTTGCAAACAGGGAGTTTGACGTCTTGAGGTGACTTTTGTGACAGATCCATTTATGTTCATCTTGTCACAGTCACAACAGACAGTGAACATCTGCAAACATCTGTGAACTTCGATGGCTCCCACTGTCCAGAGGATAAAGGCTCCCCCTCAGTGGACCCTGCTCCCCAATTCTTCCATCTTCTGCCTACCTGCTGTGGCTTCTGACCTGCAGCAGCCCTTTGGCACCTGGGACTGGACATCTTTCTGCTTGTCCTCTGGGTCAGACCCACATCTGCTGGGTGGCCTTCCTCCAGGGCCTTTTCCCCTCACTCCACTGACCATGGCGATTACCACTGGCTCTTTTTTTTTTTTTTTTTTTAATGTGTGGATGTATGTGCACCCAAGTGTGTGTTCATGTGTGCATGCATGTGCGTGTGTGCATGTGCCCAGACACACATGTTTGACACACATGTGGAGGTCATAGGGTGGCCTTGAGTGTTGGTCTTCGCCTCTAGCTTGTTTGAGACAGGTCTTTCTTTGTTGTTGCATACACCAGGCTAGCTGGACAGTTAGCTTCTAGCAATTCTCCTGTCTCTGACCCCATCTTCTGGTAGAGGTGCAGTGGGAATACAGACATGTCCCTTACTGCATTGGCTATTTATGTGGGATCTGAACTCAGGTCATCAGGCTTGTGTGGCTAGAGCCTTACCCTCTGAACCATCTCCCCAGCCCCTATTGTTGGCTCTTGTGTCATTCGTTAGAGAGGTTCACTGCATGGCGCTTGGCTGAGAGCCACCACGGTGTGACATGAGTACTGGCCCTCTGCATGCCTTTCTAACTATTTCACAGGGTGGATACAAAGTGCCGGGTGCATGGAAACTTCATTATAGAGGTTCAGGTACCCAGGTCAATGGTTTCCTCCAGGAACTCTAAGTGGACAACTAAACTCTAGTCAGTATGCTGTTAAAAAAAAAACAGATCCCAGCTCCAGCATCCTGGGACTCCCTTGCACCCTGGACATTTGGTTGGCAGTTCTCATCCTTCAACCTGCTCATCCCTCTGGATCTCAGATCGATAGCCAACCTCATAGAAGCAAACACTCTTTTAATTGGGTGCCTGACCACCCTCCTTCCCCCATGACTAGGGGATACTTACACACACGCTGGCTTCTCTTCCTGAACCAAAAACCTGCAGGTTCCATGGAAGCAGTACTGAGTGTGGGAATCTGGGCACTTGTTGAAGTGAGACACCACTGCAGCCGCCACGGGTGAGTCTGCTGGGGCGAAGAGACAGCATCAGACTGGGCACAGCTCACACCCAGGAGGAACTTCTGCCCTCACCTGGTGCCTTCTGCAAAACTCACTTCCTAATGCCCAGCCAGGAGTCTCCATTAAGCAGTCTGGGTATTTTTCTAAGATAACAAAAATAATTTCTCCAAAGGCTTTAGTATAATTCAAAGATAGCTAGTTAGATTCATTTGCAAAGTGGCACACACCTGAAATCCTAGCACTCAGAAGGTAGAGGCAGAAGGATCATGAGTTCGAGGCCAAGCTAACCCATATGTGGAGTTTGAAGTTGGTTCGATCCCATTATCTCCAACTCCCAAAAAGGGGCCAAGGAACAGCTCAGTGGGTGAAGTGCTTGCTATGCAAAGATGAGGCTGAGTTTGGGTTCCAGGACCCACATAAAAAGACTTTACAGTAAGGACTGCAACTCCAGCATTGTAGTCCCTGGGGGATCACTACACTGCTGAAGTCAGAGCGCTATGCCTTGTAACAGAATAAACAAAGACGCTCATTAGAGAAATATACTGACACACATGCAGGATGGACTCAACGTTCCTGCTTCTGTGTTCAGAGTCTTTGAAGGAGTCATTGTAAGCGAAGGCAGATAACATCCTCAATAACATCCCAGAGATGCCTGCCAATGCCCCCTCTCCTGTGTTATCATGCAGCCCCAAAACTGGGGTCTACACCCTGAAGAAACTCCACATGACACTCAAAGGTTTGTCTCTCTGTCCTCAGAGCACAGGGTGAGAATGAGAAGCCTGCTACTTCTGGTTCTCTGGTTTTTGAGCCTCATGTAGTCCAGGCTGGCCTAAAATTCACTGTGTAGCCCAGGCTAGTCTTGAACTCTTGATCCTCCTGCTTCCACCTCCAAAGTGCTGGGGTTATAGGAGTGTGACACCACCCATGGTTTATTCAGTACTGGAATTGAAACCAGGCCAGCACTCTCTACAACTTGACCTTATTCCAGTCCACTTCTGGTCCTTCATGCAGCCAACTCTCTACCTGCTACCTACAGTGCATAATTCCAGTTCTTTCTGATGCCCTTCTTTAGGCTAAAAAGGTCTTAGAAAGGATGAATGAAGAGCAATGACAATCCATGCTACAACAACCAAATGATAGTTTTTTTTTTAAAAACCCTTTGCTTTAGTTACAGTGATACATTTACTTTTGAATACCAGAAACTTAACAGAGATTTCTGAATTGCAAAAGTACTTTACTGAAACTATTGATATATAATAAAAACCACCTTACAGAATAAAGGGCATCTTAATCCTCAACTCGTCGAGAGTCATAAAAACACAGCACACACCGACATACTTGTGAACCTACATTCCTGCTCTAAAAATCAAGGGTGAATCATATTGTAACTAGGAAACTGCCCTTGTCTGGGACCCATAAAAGTGTTTGTGACCACTTAGGTCACCTAGGGGTACACTCAGATTCATATACAAGCTCATTCTTACTGACGTTCAAGGCTGGAAGGCTGGAGAGGGCTCTGCTGTGTGCCAGGTACTTTCCTTAACTGTGTCAAGGCAGGGCAGGCAACTTACCAAAGATGGGCTTTGCTCGGGTACTGTCTCCTCATTGAGTAGGGGGCAACATGGTTTCTAGTTTATCAAAGTAAACTTATGAGGAGACTCCAAGTTCCTGATATCCTCCCCCAAGACTGGGCCTCTCAACTTCTTTTTCTCTTTTTATTCTTTTAAACTAAAAGATGTAGTGTGTGTGTGTGTGTGTGTGTGTGTGTATGTGTATGTGTGTGCATGTGTGTATGTGCATGTGTGTATGTGTTTGTGTGTATGTGTGTGTGTATATGTGTGTGTGTATCTGTGTGTGTTTGTGCATGTGTGTATGTGTTTGTGTGTATGTGTGTGTGTGTGTATATGTGTGTGTGTATGTGTGTGTGTGTTTGTGTGCGCGCTCTTTCTCCTTGCTTAAAGGTGTCATTAGGTAGCTCAGGCTGGCCCCAAATTCATATCAATTATCCTACTTTAGCTGAGGGCTAGAATTATAGGTGTGTACCATCACGCTTGTCCCCTCTTTCCCTTGCCCCTCCCTTCTCTTTCTAAAAACACAATAAAATATTAAGAGACATAAGGAAAGCTTGAGGAAATATAGCCAGGTAGAAAAGGTGGGTAAAGGGTAGGATACTTGGCAACATCTAAAGAAGGGCTGGCCCTTGGAGGGCAGGCCAGGCCCAGGCCCCTGGCCAGGGCCATCTCGTACCAGCACCATGTCTGATTAGCTGTGGGGCTGATAGGAAAAGCAAATGTTCTGCTTAGAGAGTAGCCTAGTACCAGGCACTTGCAAGCAGCTGGAGTTTCAAAAGTTCCTGTTGTGGAGTTGATGAGAGGCCTCTCCATCCTGGAGACCTGACGCCCATCCTGTGGACATCACTGGTCTCTGGAGAAACTATGAAGGAGAGACCACAGACCCACTAATAGGGTCCAGAGCCCAGCCCAGCTCACAGAAAGAGTCTGGAATGGTAATCAGGGGATGAGGAAATCCCTGCTTCAATCCACAGGGGCCTCAGAAGTCTGGGCAGACACCATCTGCAGGGTCTCTGGGAGTTGAGGTAGGGGAGCTCCAGGGTTGCAGCAGCCACACCCCTGAGCAGTCTTGAGGAGGAGCCCTAATTGGCCTGTATATCTAGCTAGTTGATGGGGGCCTAGGAGACTGTGACTCTTCACTCTTCCCCAGATGTCGTGTTTGCCAGTTGTAAAGCTGACGTCATTTATAGCCCTTCCATCACTTCCGCAAGTAGCCCAAGTAATTTTCCAACAGTTTCAACATGACATCTAGCAAGATTTTCCAGCCAAGGGTAGCAGTTCAGAGGCAACGATGGCAGAGCTGACTACAGCCAGGGAAAAGCAGACACCAGAAGGGCGCCCCCTTTAGGGCTGGACAAGTATTTCACCATGAGGCCAAGCTGGAGGTCTTATGGTTGAGGGAAGCTGTGGTCAGGGCAGCAGGCCTGGCTATAGGGCAGGGAGGGGAATCATCTGACTCCACACATGTGCTGTGGTACCCACTCCCCATACACTGCCACATAATAGATAGTAGATAGATAGATAGATAGATAGATAGATAGATAGATAGATAGATAGATAATAGAGAGATGATAGATAAGCAACCAACCAATGAAACCAAAAAATAAGTAAATGTAAAACATAAATGTGCTTTCCCATGACAGGATCCCAGAACACAGATGTTCTAGATCTTTCAGCAGTCTTTTCCTCTTCCGGCTGATTTCCACCCTCCTTGGGTTCGTCATTTCCCCTGTAAACTGACTTTGGGGCGCCCACCAGGCCCTATCCTCTCATTTAAGAGAAAGGGTTCTTCGTTATTTTGCCAAACCTCACACTACTGCGTAGCCTGTGGTTAGTCTTTCAGACCCAGGAACTAGACATGCAGACAGCACATGGCTGGAAGGTGCTAGAACTAAATGCTTAGCTGCTCTTCTCTGACTTTGAGCAGAGGAAGAGCTATAGGAAGTGAGGATGCCGCCTAAGTCTGAGATGGCAAAAGCTGGGAGGCACATGGTGGAAGTCAACACATCCTCACCAGCGTCGGGGAAGGGAACGCTTAGTAGAAGCAGCTCCTAGCAGAGGGGACACTTTTAGGAAGAACGAGAGGAAATTCTGCTCTTTGAAAGTGGAGGAAACTGAGTATGGCAACATTTCATTCCCACAGAGGAGCACCACAGGGGAGCACTGGCCAGAACCACACACAGATGTAAAGGAGAGTTTTAGGCACACGAGCACAGGTCCACTGAGGAGTAGCTGGGGTGCACTGGGGGCCCTGCCTGCCACTATGTCCCTGTGCAGCATGGCACTCACGCCTAGGAAACCTGGGAGTTTCTGGCTCAGGGCAAGGCTCTGGCAGAGCTGGAATGGTTTCTGTAACTTGAAATAAGTCCCTGGGGGCCACACAGGGAGCATAGAGGCCAGATTGATTCCCCTGCTCATTTCTTGCTCCAGGCAACAACCAAGAGATGTGATTGAACTAAATTTAAAGGTTGGCACCACCTTCTACCTTCCTACAGAGACAATGGCTACTGACAGCCCACAGTCTGTGTAAGGAAATCAGACACTCAGGGGTCCAGCCCCATCACTATCCCTGGGATCCCACACCCCAAGGGGCTCTTCTGCTGTGCCCACTTTAAAGTCAAAGGCAGAGTCAGCATCAAGTTTGAAGCATTTTTCTCTTTCAAGAAGAAAATCTGAGTGTAGACACGCTCTGCCAGGACCCTACTGCGGCCGAGGGAGCTGAGCTTACAGTTTTAACCCAGTTGGATTTTCTGAGGCAGGACTGTGGTGGTAATAGCTAACATTATTACTATCAGTCATTGATGGATTGTTTGCTGGCATCACACTTGGCATGATGGGAGGCCACTGCTACTCTGCTGCGTGAAGCAGAGGGCGGTGACAATGGCTCAATGCTGCTCACTCAGTAAATGGCAGAGCTGAGACCTGAACTTACAGGTGGTCTTCTGGCTCTTCCTCTGACACCTGACCAACCACTTCAGGGTGTGGTCATGTGAAGAGAGGGGCAGGAAATTTCCAATGGGCACCATCACACCCAGATGACTCATTTGGAGATAAACAAGTCTGGGATTACTAAAACATTTCAGGAGCATTTTAGGACGAAAGGGGCAGAGATTCCCAAGGAAAATGGCTTAAATCGGCAAAGAAAATTTAGGGAAAGAAAATCTAAAATGTCTGCAAGTTAATTTGAAGTTTGGGATGGAACTGGCTTCTGTGTGTCCCACTAGATGTTACAACATGTAGATTTCAAGGGTTGCCTACCTGCACCTGACTATTGCTGGGGACCCTACTTCCGTCGGAGCAGGGGAGGCCAGTCCCTTCTCCCTGCATTCCATATTATGGATCCAGGGATGGAAGAGGACAGATCCATCCCTTCCCACAGCTGCTATTGCTCGTGAGACCCTGGGCTCAGCCTACAGGTTGCTCTCTTTGTCTATACCAAAGTCTTGATAATTTTAAGAAAAAAAAAAAAAAAAAAAAAAAAAAAAAAAAAAGCAGGCTGTGGTTTTGCTTTGAAGACAGATGCCAAATGTCCCCCAGCCCAGCATTTTAATCATTTGATCTCAAACAGAAGGACCGTTGCTTTCATATCTTCAAACCAGAAGGCCCTTATTCTAATGCCATGTTCTTGGGTGTCAGTCAGAGTTCTGAAACCGCTTCTCCTCCAGTTTTCATTCATGCAGTCAATGAGGGAATTCCTGTCCCCAGCTCTCAGAGTCAGAGTAGGAGGGGCTCTGGCAGCCACAGGTGAGCCCTGCCAGCTGGGGAATTCTGCCCCAGCTTTGTTGAAGGAAGAGTCCCGTTAGAGCCCCGGGCTACCTGCCTTTGCCAGCTCTGTGAGTCTCTATTCTCTTTATAAATAGCAAGATTGTTAGGGAGAGTGGCTGGCAGGAAACCCTCAATCAGCCCTGAGGAAAAAGGCTCCCCTCAGTTAAGTCTTTGAACCCTAATCCTTTCAAACCCTCTGCATCAAGGATTATAAACACTACAAAGATGGTTGTTTTTCTAGAATATTTTGTGTCCTCAGAACTTTTGGGATGTTACCCAAAGCCTTGCGCATCTGAGGCAAATGCTCCACCGCCAAGCCACACCCTCTGTCCTCAGAACCTCCAACAGTCCTCTCATTAATGCAATGTATATACAAAGTCTCCGTGGGTAGATGATTTGCCCAATTCTGAATGGGGGGACTGAGGCTTCAGGAGGTGAACTGGAAGCAAACTTAAAAACCTTAAAAAACACAGGAGCTAGCCATGCAGTGGTGGTGCATGCCTGTAATGCCACCATTCGGGAGGTAGAGGCAGGCGGATCTCTGAGTTTGAGGCCATACTGGTTTACAGAGTAAGTTCCAGGACAGCCAGGGCCAAACGGAGAAACCCTGTCTTAGACGACGACGACAACGACAACAACAACAACAACATCAAGAACAGCATCACAGGAGTAGGGAGACCTGCAGAGGTGGCTTAGTGGGTAAAGGTACTTGCTACTAAAACTGATCACCTGTGTTCGATCCCCACAGGTGGGAGGAGACAAGCTGTTCTCTGATCTTCACACACATCCCATGGCACATGTATACACAGACACAATATAAATACACGTCTAATAAAACTATAGGAGGAAGGCCACGCACGGTGACACTTGAGAGGCTGAGGCGGGGTGGGGCATGAGTTTGAGGCTAGCCTGGGATATGTCATAAGTCCCGATCTCTGTCTCTACAAAATAAAACAGTTGTTGCAGGGGGAGAGCCTCTGGTCTCAGACACATGTGGCCTTTTGTCCTTTTGAGTGTGCCACTGGTGTAGAGGGCTTTGACAGCCCTTCTGTCAAGATCCTGTCCCAAGGGGAGATGTCTCCATGTTGGGAGAGGGCATTGTGGATAATTTTTTTCTTTCTGTAGTTTTTTTTTTTTTTTTTAAATTTCACAAGATGATTGCTTTAAGAGTTTGAAAACATACTGAAGCTTCAAACTCTGAGGGTTTGGGGGTGCAAACTCTGAGGGTTTGGAGTGCACAGCCTGGCTTTATTTCTACTGTTTTAACCACAAGGCTGTAGTGTGGGTTGCAAGGGTGGGATTTAGGCATCTAGATCTGAGTTTGAACAAGCAAAACCATGTAACTCCCTCAGTCTCTAGCATGAAAAGAGAAAGCTGATGATCGGTGCCACCCCCTCCTTTAGTTTCAGGAGCCTTGGAAATGATAAACCCATGCATATGATGCTCAAGACCCCTGTGAACGTGCAGCAGTCACATGTAACCTCCAGACATCCTCTGGCATGCCTGAGTTGCTCCCAGACCACTCACAGCACCCAGTGCAGTGGAAATGAGGCACTGCTGGACAGTGCTGTACCACACCTGATAGACCTGATAGGGAGTAATGACGGGGGGGGTGTCTTATGGGTTCAGCACACCATGGCGGTGGGAGCATGTGGCAGTCTCCTCAGATCATGGAGGATCAGGAAGCAGACAGTGCTCCAGAACCAGGCAGGGGCTGCAGCAAAGTTTTTCAAGGCTCACACTAGTGACCTACTTCTTCCTGTGAGGCACCTCAAAGATTCCACAGCCTCCCAAATGACTTGCCGCCAGCTGGAGAACAAACACTCAAAGCGGGGGCTTGTGAGGGGTTGTTTAGATTCAAAGTATAACAGCTCAGGTGTCAGAAGGAAGGCTAGGTGGCTGATGCCTCCTTTAAGACATATGTATGTCACCTTTGGGTCCCATGAACCTTCCACAGTGGCTTCCTATCGCCCCAGCACTCTCCCTCCTAATTCTATTTTTTTTTTTTTTGAGTCAGGGTCTCACTGTGTAGTTCTGACTGACATGAAACACCTTGTGTAGACCCGACAGCCTGGAACTCACATCGATCTGCTTGCCTTTGCCTCCAAGTGCTCGGATAAAAGGCACACACCCAGCATTTTGAGTGCACTAATGCACACAAAACACATCTCGGTTTGTGTGCACTAATTGTCATTCTCCTGGGTGTAGAATCAGTGTGACAAAGGATCCCCCCCCCATTTCTGAGACTTCTGAGATCTTTGGTCAGGCTGTGAACACCGCAAAGGATGAAGTTACTCTTTATCTGTCAATGTCACCTATCACTTTTCAGACCCCACTGTAGTCAGTGGCCCCTGCAAAGGGCGAAGTTACTCTTCATCTGCCGGTGTCACCTATCACTTTTCAGATCTCTTTTGCCCAACTTCTTAATTAAAAAAATTTAAAAGAATTAAATATTTGTATACATGTATATCTGTGTGTGAGTATGTGCACACGGAGCTCAGAAGGGGATATCAGATGCCTGAGCTGGGGTAACAGGCAGTTGTGGGCTGCCTGGTGTGGTGCTGGGTTCAGATCCTCTGGAGGAGCAGTCCGAGCCCCTACACAATGAGCCGCCTCTCCCACCCCCTTGACTGAGTCTATATGGGAATCTTTGCAGGGTAATCTCTGTATTTGGGTTGTAGATTTTTTTCTCATATGATTTTCAGCTTTTTATTTTTGACTTTAATTAGCCAGCTGTCTTTTGCCTATTTTTCACAGACACACCCTTTCTTGTTTATTTAATAAGCCCTCTTTAAACTACTAAGGATAACAATTGTGTATCCTGTTATGTATACTACATATAACTTGTGGTTTGCATTTTCATTTTGTTTATGCAGAAGACACCTTGACCTTGTAATTAGAGGCTGTCCCTTCCCTGAGATTATATAAATGTTTACCCGTGTTTCTACCATTGGGTTGTTTACACACATGTAAGCCATCTGTAATTTATTTTAGTGTTCAAAGTGTGCTTTATTATTTCCTAAATGATCTGCCAGTTACCCCAACCACTTATTGACTATCTCAGCGTTTCCTTGCTGATTCAAACGGCTACCTCTGTTACCCATTAGGACTCACTTTCTGGTTCTTCTGTCCAGTTCCACTGAGATTCTGTCTGCTCCGATTCTGAACTACTTGCTGTCTAACCTGGTAATACCATCTGTCCTTGACCCCTGACCTCATTCCTAATTTTTAAACATAGTTTGAATATTTATTTTCTTCTACATCAACTTTAGGACCCTCCTCGATTTTCACAATTTTTTATAGGTGAACTGGAACAACACATTAGGGACAACGGGCTTATTTACGGCTTGGGTTTTTCTAGTTAGAGACACAAAGGGCCTTTCCACTTGGCCAGGGCTCAGTTGTGGATCTGTGGTGAAGATCCACCCACACGGCTGGAGTTATTACTTCCAGGTCATGGCCTTGGTCTTCTTAACGACATGGACAGACTCAGCAGAGGCCTCAGTCATGACCACTGCAGTGTGCTGAGTACCAGAGGCTGGCAGGGTGGATCAGGGCTGCTGGGGTAACAACCAAAGACCTGGCCTATGGATGGCTCTGCCACGCCCATCCTCCATGATTTTGACCAAGTCACAGCTTTCCCTGGATCTGTTTGTATCTTTGTAAAAAATGAGGTAGTAGGTCTGGTACAGAGAAGGTTCTTTACAGATTAAGTCTATCAAAAATGAGCTGGTCTGGTGGTGGCTCAGTCGATAGAGTTCTCATGGGAAGCCCTGGGTTCCCTCCCCAGTACAGTATAAACCTAGTGTGGTGATGCATGCTCGTAAGCCCGCCATTTGGGGAGATTGAGGCAGGGAGATCAGAAGTTCAAAGTCAGCCTCAGCTACACAGTGACTTTGAGGCTAGCCTGGACTAGAGCTACACGAGACTGTGTTCAAGCTTACTTCTTTGTTGCTGTGATAAACACCATGATGAAAAGCAACTTGGGAAAGAAAGGGTTTATTTGGCTTAGACATCCCATGTCTCTATTCACTGAGGGAAGCCAAGGCAGGAACTAAAGCAGAGACCACGGAGGAATGCTGCTTACTGGTTTGCTTCCTGTAGACTGATCAGCCTGCTTGCTTATATAATCCAGGGGTGCCATCACCCACAATGGGCTGGGCCTTCCCCCATCAACCATTAATCAAGCCACAGGCCAATCTGATGGAGGCGATTCCCTAATAGATGTTCCCCTTCCCCACATGACTCTGGTTTGTATCAAGCTGACAACTGACCAGTGTAGATGCTGCCTCAAAAACAAAGATGGTGGGCAGAGCAGTTCCCTGTGGCGAAGGCAAGGCCTGTAGGCACACATGTATCAGTGAATGTCCATGTGGTTGTACAATACTGGCTGCTTCAGAGACAGATGGGGAGTTTGAATGTGGCTCTTAGGCACAGAAAATGTGGGTTCAGTCTCCCTCCGTAGGGGTGTGTAGGACTAGGAAGTGGAGCCAGGACGTTAACAGGAGCCATTGTGACTGAAGAGCACAAACCCCACATGACTTTTGACCAGAGAGTTGCTGTGAGGGAAGGCTGGGTTGGAGTAAATCTTCATAGCCCCTTCCCCCCTTTCTTCTTCCCTCCCTCCTTCCCTTTCTTCTGTTCTTTCCTTCTTTTGTTGAGATAGTGTCTCCTTATGTATCCCAGGTTGGCCTTGAATTCATTTTGTATCCCTGGGTGGCCTTGAACTTGTGCAATCCTTTCTGCCTCGGCCCCACAGAGTGCTGGGGTTACAGGTGTCCTACTGCACACTGGTTCCTAGTCTGTCCCTCTTAGCAACATCTTTGGCTGCACTTCAACAGCCTCCACCCACTCAAAACAGTGAGGGCCTAATACAGAAAGCCCAGGCCAGTCCTGATGGTTCCTTGGCTCATTAACTCAGGAACCTTGGCCTTGATTTATCTCTCTCGGAGCTGAGAGGGCAAGGGAGCCACAGAGTAGGATGGACTTCCCCATTCCAGGAGACAGACCAGGCATGGACCCTCTGAAAGGAGCTGGCTATGAGGAACATAGATGGTAGCTGCCCCTTCCTCTGGGCCCAGGGGAGCTTGGATGGGCTGTATGCAGATCTATGCCAGGAGGCAGACATGCCCTGGTGCCCAGCACTGCCTGCCTGACCTCAGGAGATGGGACCTGGCTTCACAGCCTAGGGCAGAGCTGCCCCGGCAGGTGAGTGTCTGCTCCCACCAGCTGCTGGGGAGAGGTGGGCGTTGGAATGCTGTTCCTCGCCATCCTGGCCTCACTCAGCCTGGCATTTCACACACCCCTTCCTTAACCTCATTCTCTGTCTGTTTCATTCCTCTTCCCACGCAGTGTTTACTAAAATCCCTCCTCCACCACGGGAAGCACGAGACTTGGGTTCCCTGGGCCTCCTGGGAAAGTTCCCACAACCTTGCAGCCACCAAGCACAGAACCACGGTGTGGCCATTCCATCACACCCACTGCAGGCCAGGAGGCCCCAGCTTCCACCTTGGAGGGCGCAGACCTTGTTAGGGACAAGAAAGCCACCAGGTAATGTCAGAGGAAAACTGACTCTCCCTCTGAGGCTTACAAACACCTCACAGGAAAAGAAAAGGATGATCCATGTCCCGGTGGCTTTGCTGTTTGTTTATAGCTGAGGACAGCAGCCAGGGAACGATAAAGAGCCCGTGAGGTGTCTGATGGTGTCTACAGCCTCGTGTCTAGCTATGTGCTCTCTTGAACAGTGTGGGTCTTGTAGCTTAGATGCTTGTCAGAAATGCAGACGGTCAGCTGTCCCCTCAACCAGAACTATATCCTAACCACTCTAGAAACAGTGCCCCATGTGCTGCGGCCAGGGATGTGACACCCCCCCCCCCCTGCTTCTCAGCCACAGCTACATGCAGGTTGGAGAAACCACCTTGGAAAAGTACGGGGCCTGTGTTCACCCCTGGACCCAGGATAATGACCTAATTGTTCTGAGGTGCAGCCAGGACAATAGCTTGTTCCTTGGGGTGTCTACTGTGTAGAAAAGTCTGAGAGCCAATGGTTTAGGGCACATATGAATAGATTAAAACAAACAAACAACAACAAGAAATCCATAAAGGAGACATTCCTTCCCAGACTATAAATAGAAACACAGAAAGAGGTGTGAACCATTGCAGCAAACCTCACCGAGAACAAACTGAACATATAACCAACAGCCCATCTGATAGAACTTAACCATATGGTGTCAGTAAACTTACAAAGAAAATGAAAATCGCTGAAATCTGTTCTTCAGCGTAGCTCAGAGATAACATTGCCTCCCACCCCCCTTCCCCCATCATTTCCTCGTGAACACATTTTGAAAAACAACTTTTTCACACAACGATTTTCTGGTGTTGGTGAACCGGACCATTTCTATGTGTAAGTTTTCATAGCTTGACTTCATTTCCACAGAGTGGGTTGTAGTCTGATAACACGCAGTGTGCTAGGGTTCCCTGGGCCGAGGGAAGGTCTGGTGCTCACTCTCAGAATACAGACTTTCCTTTGACGCACAACCTCCTTTGCTGTAGTTGGACATCCATCTCTCCAGCTTAGAAAGGAGGTTTTATTTCTGTGCCAAGGGACAGAACTTCCAAAAAACACAAATGCCTTTCAGCATCATGTAGAGTAAATAATCAAGGGTCTGTGAATCAGCCATCCTTTCTAACTTCATCTCATCAGTGAGCCGTGGAGGACACCCAGGCCGACTGTCAGCCCCCCGAGCTGTGACTCGCTTCCTGGGCGTCCCAGGCTTCAGCTTTATCTGCTTCTGGGGTTTTCCAACAAACAGTACATGTATACAGATGAATTAGCACTTTGCCTTTGAATTCAAGCCATTCAGGAGACCGGAGAAGCAAAAGCACTCCAGTGGCATTGAACTGTCAGCAGCATTCCGTGGTCCACTCTGGAGGCTACCAACCTTAGACTCCCAAATAAAGCCCTGGACCCTCTCAGGGCCCCAGAAGAACCCAGTAAGTTCATGGGAAAGGGGAAGAGGAAAGCAATGAAAACCTGGATAGCCAGTGCATGGTCCCAACAACCCAGCCACACTTCCCAGAGTGGCACAACCCAGAAGTCACCAACTGTTCAAATGCAAAAGAGTTCACTCTGCTTAAGGAAGCTCTAGAAGTGCCTACCAGGTCCCTTTGCATTGTTTGTAGCGTGTGTGCATGTGTGGAAGGCAAAAGACAACCCCACTGTTGTTCCTCAGGGGTCATTCACTTTTCTGTGGGGGTCTGGTACTTTCCAAGTAGGTCAGGCTGGCTGGTCAGGGAGCCCCAGGGACCTTCCTGGCATTGCCTTCCTAGCACCTGGCTTACAAGTGTGGGCTTCTGTGTCTGAGTTTGGAAACTTAAGTTTAAAAAAGTGTTCATAGCAGAAGAGAGCGGCAGAAAGATTGTACAGCCTAAAGAACAGGAAGTTTGCTGAGAGATTTTTGTCTCCTAGAAATGTCAGAGATGCTATATCCATGAGATCTCACCAAGATGTCTTTTTAAACATGAGCTGTAGAGGACAAGCCTAACAGACATGCTCACACAGAAGTGGGAAATCTCATAGGACCCTAATTTAGGCAAAGAACTACAGGCAACTAAAGAATGCTGAGAGTGGGCGGGGCCCCCAAATGGTTTATCCAATACCAAGTGGTCAGTTCTGAAATCATATCCATACAAGTAACATTATACGTACAACCAGATTGTACTTATACATGGTGTTGAGAAGGAGCACTTAAGACCCAAGGAAGGAGCCTGTGTTTTGGTGTGTGTGGGGGGTTGTCCCCCACAAGTTTGGCTCAATGCTGCAAAAGAGAAATGCATAGAAGCTAGCTTTAGACTGGGGAGGTTGGTACCCACACTCCTGTATGGATTTCAAGGAGAGAAAGACAAGGATTGAGAGGAGGAATGGAATAGATAGAGACCCTACATGAGGACCCAACACAGGGATTGGAAAGAGAGGAAAAGAGGGTGAGCTGGTGTCAGCAATCCTAGCTGCTCCATCTCCTACAGAACTTAATAGTACTGAATGGACATTTCTTTTGCAACTGGCCAGGTGGGCCAAGGGAGAGGAGGATGGAAGAAGGCTCTGTGTTGAGATAGGTCGTGAGGATGGCCTGGCATCTTTGCAGTGACACCATGTCCTCTGAGGCAGCGTGATGAGATCAAGTGGCTGGCTGCCTGCGTCAGGTTGCCCTACTTCTTACCATCACCAGACAAGCAGGCATTATCTTCCCATTTCACAGACCAGGAAATGGAGAGGTCGGGCGACTTGTCTAAGGTCACTTTGCTGGTAGGCACGGGAGCTGGTCAGAGTCCAGGGCCCTTGTGTACTCAAGGCCTGGCTTTCCCTACCTCGTTCCAAGGCTGCTGCCGGCCTTCATTCCTCTTGCTGTCCCTTCAGATTATGAACCGCGTTCAGAGAAAGTGGGGGGTTTTCCATCCCTAACTAATTTCACACCCTTTCCACACACTGGGCTAACAAGCTATCTGTGTGCCCCCCTGCACATGCTTCTCAATCGCCATTTGTGCTACGAGTGTGCTCAGAAGACAAAGGTGTCTTTCACGTTACTCCCTCATTAAAACACTCGGCTTTTGTGTGAATGCTGAAAACCGTCAGTCATTTGTTCACAGCGGTTCTAAGACTGATTCAGTCCGTTGTTAAGGAGAGTCCTGATTCTTGCAGACACAAACTTGAGAGCAGGGTGTATATATTTATGTTTGACAGATTCAAACTCCAATTGTAATGGATGCTAATTATTATGATGTCTGTTCTTATGCATCCAGGAAAGGCATAACTATAAAAATATTATTTTTTAAATTGAAATATAATTATAACATTTTATTGCAGAAAGCCCCAATATGTCCATACTGTTACCTAGCACTGAGTGAGCACTCTTCTTTCTTCCTGTGTGTTTCCTGTGGGCCAGGAAGGACACGGAGCAGGAGCAGGACTCATTCCCTCTTCTAGGCAAGTGGCTTTGAGAGACCTGAAATGTCTACCGTTTGGCCCTATGATGATGTCAGAGTTTTGAACTTCCTTTTCAACACGTTTTATTTCATCATTTTAAATTGTGTATAAGTGTCTGTGTCTCTACGTGGGTATGTAAGTGTCAAAGCCGGTGCTGGAGCAGCCCGAGGCATCGGATCCCCTGGAGCTAAAGCCACGGGCAGTGTGAGCCGCCCCACACGGGTGCTGGGAATGGAGCTCAGGTCAAGAGCAATATTCTCAGCTAAACACTGAGTCATCTCTCCACCTCCGCATCTCAGACTTTTTCTTTATATGACTTTGTAGTGATTTCAGGTATGAGTTGGAACAAGAAGGCTCTTCTAGGAAACATTTCTAGAAAGATCTAGGACCACCATGTGTAACCTGAAGGGTCCCCACCCAGGGTCAGGCGCATCACAGCTCCATTTGTTATGGTTCTGATGGCTTCTACCTGCTATTCCCACCCTCTGCCTGTACAGCACTCACAGGAGGAGGATCCTCCACGGGAGAAATATGTCAGCCGGCTGAGCACACACCCCCAAAAGGAAAATGCCTTCAAGACAAATCAGGTAAAATTTCCTCCACAGCCTCACCCACAGTTATTAGTGTCATAACAGCCAGGCACATACCGGGGTAAACACAGCCCCAGAGCAAGGAGGGAGCCTGAAGGATGAAGAGAGACCAGAGGGGTGACGCCTTCCATCTGCAATGGCACTAGGTCCTTGAGCCTCTCACCAAGATCACCTAAGATGCACAGAAGGCTTGAGTTCAAAGTCAGTCTCTGCTCTTTCAAATGTCTCATTTATTATTGCCACTATGACAAAAACTGCAAATTAAATGACTTGAAAACCACACAGTATTGTCTTACAACCCTGGAAGCCACAAGGTGATCTGACTGTCAAGAGGCTAGAATCAAGCAGGCGTGACCAACTGCCCAGCCAGCTCTCCACAGCTTTCAGAAGTTCTTCAGCCTGAGATGCAGTTCTGTTCCTGTCCCCATCTCGCTCTCTTGCTTGCTTATTTTAAGGGTCCTTGAGAGACTACAATCAGACCATCTACCGGAGATAATCCTACTTCCAAGGTCCTGCAGACTATCTGCAAAGTCTCTTTGGCCACAGAGGTAGCATAGTCATAGTTTCTGGGGGCTGGGGGTAGACATCTTTGGGCTCAGTCTGTCACACCATGCCGAAGAGTCCCCTTCTGCCTGCTGCTGTAATAAGATATTCTCTACTGTGATGACCCTTCATTTAAAGACATACTTATTTTATGTATAAGAGTGTTTTGCCTGCAAATATATTTAGGCACCATTTGGCTTGGTGCTGCCAAGCTTGGAGGTCAGAAGGGGGCTATGGAAGCCCTAAAACTGGAGTTATAGATGGCTGAGCTGAGTGGGTGCTGGGATCTGAACTCCAGTCCTCTGCGAGAGCAGCCATGGCTCGTTGTTTTCCCTAAGTTCCCTCTGCAACCTCAAGACAGCCTTTCTGAAAGGCGAGGCAGCAAGAGAGAGACTCAAGTTTTTGAGTGTGAATGATCACAGTCCACACCCAACAGAATTCAGAAATTCAAACACATGACTCTGTCTGCTGGAACCACATAAATCTAAGCTGCAATCGGGGAAACAGCAGGTGAGAAATCTGACCCCAAACTCAAAGTAACTTGAAGGGTAAGAGCCTGAGGAGCTTGCATCATATCGGAGAAGAGTCTCCAAACTGTAGTTCCCACAGGCTTTGGTTCTGTTTACACATGGCTGCTCTCAGCCTTCACCAGGGTCTCCAGCATACAGGCTGCCTGTTCGCTCTTCATTCCTCAGTGACGCCAGTCCTTCCCCAGCAGCAGCTAATCACCTCAGCACTTCGAGTTTCCTTATAAAAGTATTGCTCTCGTTATTAGTGATTTTGGTGTGTGCAGGGTGTGCATATGTTATGTTGGCATGTGTGAAGGCAGAGAATACCTACGAAAGAAAGTCTGTTCTGTCCTTCCACCATGTCGGTCCTTGGGGATTGAACTCAGGTAGGTAGCCTTGGCAGCAAGCACTTTTACCTGCTGAGCCATCTTGTCAGTCCCCCATCCCACCCCCACCCAGCTAGATCTCAACATAAATTCACCCAGTGCTTATTTCCTTAGGGTAAATTCTTACAAGTGTGTCAGCGGAGGGTAACAAACTCCCGCTTTGCTGCAAACCCTGTGCAAACCCTGTGATGAGCGCTGACAACCTGCTTTTCACCTGTTGTCAGATCTCACACACCAATGGTGCCTGTCTCCAACTCTCCCCACTGTGTGCACCACCTCTGCCCCTCATGGATTTCCATTTCTTTGGAGGCTTCAAGCCTGGACATCTGCTTTGCCTTTCTTGGCCTGGGGAGTGGTTATTTTACAAGATGCCCATTCGAATAATCTGTTCATTCTCTTAGTGGAGTGTTAAGATTTCCCATTGCTCTGAGCAAGTATTTTATGTACTAAGGATATGAATTCTTTTTAGGATTCAAGAACAGAGATATTGACTATGTATTTTTTTCTGTAGTGACTTCTTTCGTTCCTCATAGAACTATAATTTTTATAACTGTTTCCCTTTATTATTTGTTCTTTAATGATCTTTTCTTTCTCTCTTTCCTTCCCTCCCTTCTCCTCTTCCTCCTTCTTTTCCATCATATAAATATTTTTTTCCTGGTACTGAAGATTAAACTCAGGGCCTCACGAATGTCAGGCAAATGCCCTATTTTCCAACCCCTAATATATAATGCATATAACATGTAGCAAATAAACATAATACAACAAAATAAATATAACAAAAATGTTTTTGCGACAGGTTTTCACACAACCCAAGGTAACGGCGCCTTAATCTGGCACCGGCTGGATGACCTTGAACTTCCGATCCTATTGCTTCTACCTCCTGTGCTGAGGTTACAGGTGTGCACCTCCACTCCTTGTTTATGCAGTGCTGGGGATCCAGGGCTTTGAGCATGCCAGGCAAGTACTCTACCAACTAAGCTACACGGCCAGCCTCCCATTTGCATTTTCTTAGAGAATTTTCATGCTTTTATCTTTGAAGTATTTCAACCTGCTAATATTTATTTTAAAATGTCATCTAGCTTCCAAATCTAAATCTGTTGATCTCAGATGCTTACTGTCCTGTATCAGTGTCACTGTGGCATGAACTGCCCTCTATCTAGAGATGTAAACCAACACTGTATCCCATGTCAGTTGCTATGTGTGACTGTGTTTTGAAGAGTACCCAGTGTCAGGATGAAGGTCAGTAGTTGCCTCAAAACCATGGTAACCAATTCAAAACATGTAGGATTCGGGAGGATGGGTTTCTACCCATGGGATGAAATTCCATTGTGTAACATGTAATGGAACCTTGATTGGCTGTAAAGCTTTGGGCTTGGAATTCCTGAACTGCTGGGCTGTGGAGGTGGCTCAGGGTTGAGAGTGTTTGCTGCTCTTGTGGAGGATGCAAGTTTGGTTCCCAGCATCCACATGGGGCTCACAACCATCCATGACTCCAGATCCAGGGGATCTATGCCTTTTCTGGCCTCTAAGACACCAGACTCACACACACAACAGTCACAAACCCCACATATACATAAATAAAAATACATCTTTAAGATGATAACTCACAATGTTGTGTTGTACACACAAAAATTTAAGAGGGTAAAAAGTTCCCAAAATAACAAAAATCATAGAAATAGTTTTAAAACATCCGGGAAAAGATGGCCTTCAAAGATGTTTGAAATAAAGATTCTGTAGAACACTTGAGAAGAAACTTTAAAAAGTCTCCTCAGGATCTATTTGTGGAATGCCACAGGTCTTTCCTTTTAAGGTAATTTATTTAGAAGGAACTGTGGTATAGCAGTACAATGGTATAACATTGTTCTTATTGGCACATATGCCATCAAGGGAAGTTACTCTTTCAAAGCCTTCAGGATAAGGGAGAACTTGACTAAATGACACTAGGTTCACCTTTAAGGGTAAGATATAAGATATTTAAAGACACAATGTTCCTTTAAACTGGAAGATTTGTACCATCAAATATCTAATAGACACAATGAAATGGAAATAATTAAAGCATTTTAACACTGGCACAAGAAAAGTTACATCTGTAAGCCAGCATGGAAGATCTAGAACAGATCTAGTCACCCATGTGGCAAGGTGACATGGGATAAAGTGGTGTTTCACATCTTTTGGGTATGGGGCGGTCATGCCACAGTGACTCTGAGGTGGGAGGGTAAGCCCCGAAAGGGCTGACCATATGTTAACTATGGCAACATCTCCTGCCACTATCAATTACAGAGTAATTAGACTTAGACATACCCTCTCAGAGCACAACCCAGGTAAAGCCGGGTACAGTGGCTCACATCTATAATCCCTGAGCTTCTACAGATGGGAGGCAGACTGGGAGAATTCCGAGGCTTGTAGGCCAGTTAGCCTGGCATGCACAGCATCAAAAGACCCTGTCTCTAACAAGGTACAGGCAAGGACTGACAACCAACATTGTCCTCTGACCTCCATGTTGAGGAGGTCCACACACATACACACACACACACACACAACACACACATGCACGCACACATGCAGAGTTGGTTTTTTTAATAGGAATTCTGGAGGTCTGAACTCAGTCCTCATGATTATGCTAAGCACGTTAACCCACTGAGCCATCTCCTTAGCCTCTGCTCTTCATATTTGGGTTGTGGCTGTTCTCCTTATGTGCAATTATTTAATTTGTAAAAATGGTAATTTAGCGCCTTTCCAGTCAGGGTTAAAGCCAGTTCATAGCAAATTGCAAATCCTTTATAAATGCCATTGTATTTATTCACAGTGAGGAAAATTATTAGGCACAAGAAGAAAAATAATTAAAACCAGCTTATTTTGGCATTAACTCTTAGTTCTGCCAATGCTAGAAAGCTGGTCTTTTCTTTTCTTTCTTTCTTAAAATAATCAAAACTGACTTTACAGGCAATTTCCAGCTTACAGGACAGTAGACAGACTGTCACAAGGAGGTGTGAGGTGGGGTTGGTCACTGCTTCTGTAAACTGGCCTTCTATACCGCACACTAGGCTGGAAAAGATGGCAGGTGGAACCTACAGCTAGGGCAAGTATACTTAGCACAAGTGTACAAATACTGTGTATTAGTTTTTATAATCTTGATACAAACTGGGTCAGGTAGGAAGAGAGAACCTCAACTGATGAATTGCCTCCATCAGATAGGCCAAGGACCATGTCTGTGAGCCAGGGGCACAAGCCAGGAAGCAGCTTCCTCAAAGTTCCTTCCTGACTTCCCTCAGTGAGACACTATGATGGAGACTTAGAAGCCAAATAAACCCTTTCCTCTCAGTGGCAGTTTGAATGAAGAGGGCCCCATAGGTACATGTATTTGTATGCTTAGTCCCTAGTTTATCAACTGTTTGGGGAAGGTTAGGAGGCACAGCCTTGTTGGAGCAGTGTCACTAAGGGTGGGCTTTGAGGTTTCAGAAACCCACCCGAGTCTCAGTCTTTCTTGGCCTACATCTATGGATCAGGATGTGAAGCTCTCAGCTATGCCCCAATGCCATGCCTGTCTGTTTCCCACCAGGATGACCACAGACTAGACCTCTAAACCTCTAATTAAATGCCTTGGTCATGCTCTCTCTTCACAGCAAGAGGACAATAACTAAGACACCCCTCCACCCCCAAATTGCTTTTGGTCATGGTGTTTATCACAGCAGCAGATAACAATCAAGAACAACTATAGGTTCCCTGTGCAGACGGAACCACGAGCAAGCTTGTATGGGGCTCCCTAGGACTAGGTGTACCAGTTGGTGAATGGGCTGTGGGGAAGCAGCCATACGGATACCTATGTCAGGTGAACAGGACTCAGGAAAGAGGACATAGCTCCAGGCTCAGGGTTTGGAGATAGTCTACAGAGAAGGAAAACAGAGGAGAGGAAAGAGGATCCCTGATCTAATGCCAGGTCATTACCAAGACAAATGGAGGGAACACAGCATAATCCCCAGCTACGACTGAGATCTGTGCAATGGTGTGGGGGATGTCCTCTGTTCTACTCTGGCTTTACGGTTGGATGTGTGGATCTCCCCCACACAGATGAGCTTCTATGGTCCATGTCCACACCTGCCGGGGTGTGATGACTGGTGTGCACTTGGTGCTATAGGGAGTAGGTCCTTTCACAGTCACTGGGCCCTCATGGCCACTCACAGGTATAAGAAGATGCTGTTTGCATCTGAGTCAGGGCTCCGAGGTCTTCATTCTACCCCACAGTTCTCACTGTGGCTACATTCTAGAGTCCCATGGGAGGGGTTAAGAGCACCACATTCATGTTGGGAAGTCCGCCCCAGACCTATGAATTAGAGTCTCAGTGAAGTACATCTGACCCATAGTAATCAAAATAAAGATGACTACTGTAGACATTTATTCATAAGATACTCATTATAAACTCACTAACCTACAAAATCCACAATCTGTTGTTTATTGCCAGTGTTTGGCATGGACTAGCCATGTATCAAGTGCTCCACAGTGGTATGTGGCTGTCATATGGCACAATGTGATTCTCTACACATTGGCCAGAAGGTTTCAGAGGTGCCTCCTTTTCGGGAAGGCACACATGCATGGTCTGAGCAGCAGGGCAGGGGGTGGGGATGGTGGGCTCTTTTACTTAAAAAGAAAGCATTTACTGAGCCAGATTTTCCTCCTTTTCTTCTTTGAGACAGTATCACTATATGGCTTTGGCTGGCTTAGAGCTTGCTATATAGACCAGGCTGGCCTTGAACCCTCAGGCCTGCCTTTTGCCTCGTGCGTGCCACCATGCCTGGCCTGAGCCAGATTCTAAATGATGTCCGTCTTTTAAAAAGGAGGAGGAGGGAGTAAGTATCCTTTGGGGAGGGTGTTGCAGTTCATTCAGTAGGTTAAGTGCTTGTCTGGCGTGCCCAGGGCCCTAGATTTATCCCCAGCACTGCATAGCCACATACCATATTCTAAAACACAAAATTACCATATTCTAAAACACAAAATTACCATATTCTAAAATACAAAATTAACATATTCTAAAATACAAAATTACCATATTCTAAAATACAGTGATTGTCAAGGTTCACCCTATGTTTCACAACTGTCCGGACATGGCCTTCTCATCGGGAGGTTCTGCCAGGAAGCACCCACGACCAGACTCCTACAAACACACTGACAGGAAGAGGCCACCACTGGACCCCAGGAAGACATACAGGTTCTGAGGATGGACATTCATAAAGCTATGTTACTTAAGACTTTAAAAAGTAATTCAATACACGGGCTTCCAGGATCCAGACTCTAAGCACAGTGCTATCAAGTGGGCATGATTTTCCTGCTTAGATATTTTTCAACAAGTCAGAGGGGCGTGGTGAGAAGGTTTGATGATCTCTCCTGCTAACCCAGAAACTTCCTGCACTGTGGCCACCCGAAATGCGCAGCAGACAGGACACTGCACACATTCAAGCTGAACCAGGAGAACACTGCTTTTATCCCTGCTAACTGACTTTACAATCTACACAGTCACCCACGTTCCCCAGGTCTCCAGACATGGTGTCGAGTCTCATCAGGATCTACAAGGAAGTTCTGTCAGGAAGCACTGGTGGCCAGACTCGTGCAAATACATGGAATTTTGACATCTAAGAAAAAGTCCACCATAGGACCTGAGCTGACCTCGGCCTAAGGGCAGGGCAGACAGACAGAGGAAGATTATATAACGTGGTGAGAAGAAAGAAGGTGAACTATGGCTGTTAGATACATGTGCTGGCATGGTATTTCCATGTGCACATGCTATCCGCACACCACATACATTGGTGATGACACACATGGCTTGCTTTAAGATGAGTATTTAATTTTATTTGTATTATATATTTTAATTCATTTACCGCATGTGTGTGTGTGTGTTCATGATGCTATGGGATGCATGTGGAGGTCAGGAGACTTTTGAGAAACAGTTTCTCTTTCATCCCATGGAACCCAGGGATTGAACTCCAGTAGTCAGGCATGGTAGCGAGCACTTTTACCTTGAGCCGTCTTACTGGCCCACAAGTCTAATTTTTAATGAAACAGAAGATAAAAACAAACGAAACTCTAAGAGAACAGTTTCTGATCTGTCCTGCACAAGGAAGAGACTAGAAACCAGTGACTGGGTGTGAATTAGATGTGAGTCTGCCCTTAAATACCATGTGTTGGGATGATGTGTGTGTGTGTGTGTGTGTGTGTGAGTGGAGGTTAAAATCAGTGGCAAGGTATCCAGAACCCTGCAGCTCATCATCGCCTGAGTTTGAATTCTACATCTCCCACTTTCTAGTGACCCTGGGCTCGTTTCAGAACTCCCCCTGTGCCCAAGCTTTGTCAAGTATAAGATGCAGCTGCAAAAACTACCTCCTTCTCTGGGTTGCAGGAGTTAAATGACTGCAGAACAGACCAGTACCCAGCACATAGTAAATACCGTCAGTTCACACTGGGAGTACATGACTTTAACATGACCAATCAATACAAGTTGGTTAACATGTAGCAGTTTTGGACATCATATATGTTAATTTAATAAAATATAAAGACTCAGCTACTATTTGTAGGGCTTATTCTTTTGATATTTGTTGGGCAGGAGGATTGCTACAAATTCAAAATTAGCCTAGTGCCATTCTGAGCTATAGAGTAAAGCTACACACACACACCCACACACACACCTCATATATAAATTATTTATCTATCTCTATCTATCTCTCTATCTCTCTATCTATCAAGGGGGGCTTACTCTGAAAAGGTTGGGAAGTACTGACCCAGTGGCCCCTATGGTCAGGGTTCAGGATTCTGCCTTCTCTGTTCTGGCTTTTATTTAACTAAGTGCTAGTTGCAAAGTGCTGAAAACTGACTTTAATAGAAGATGCCAGATTTTTATAGAGGCACATCATAACCTGTCACAGTATCGGGAAGATTCATTGGTGGCAGATTTCAGAGTGACACACATGACACCTTCCCTTTCTGAGACCTCAAAAACATTTTTCTAGATCTACTGGGATCTATAGCCCAGAATGGCAAGGTGCGGAGGCAGTGTTTACCATAGTCCAAGCCCCTCAGAGTAGAGATGAGAAAAGGCTCATGGGAAAGGCTGCTGAGTGACAAGGGGGAAGGAGATGATGTTGCTTCTGGCTGTGGGCTGCAGTTGCTGCACAGGGTCACTGCTCTGTCCCATCTCATTCCTTTTATCTTAGGCTCACAGATTGCCCAAGGTCACAGAAGGGTCAGGTGTGTGAGACATCTGGGAATTGGACCATGACTTCAAGATAAGACACTAGACCTGCAATTCTCAACCTGTGGGTCGTGACCCCTTTGAGGGTCCAATGACCCTTTCACAGGGGTCACTCAAGAGCATCTACCTATCAGATAATTACATTATGATCCATAACTATAGTAAAATTACAGTTATGAAGTAGCAATGAAAATAGTCCTATGGCTGGGGCCACACAATATAAGGAACTGCATTAAAGGGTCATAGCATTATGAAGGTTGAGAACCACTGGGATAGAGACTCAGGATGATGCTGTGAACTGTAGGCTCTGAGGTTCCACAGCTTAGAAGCTGCCCCTCTGGCTTGAGACCCCAGGGAACAAAGCCACCATCCTGCCTCGAAGTCACTGTGTACTTCCTGTCGTCCCAGAGATGACACCTCAATGGGGAGACGGGGCCTAGAGGTGAGCCCTTACTCACTGCAAACTCAGTCCTGCTGCATTCCAGAGTCCAGGTGAGGAGAAGCAAGGGCTCCGGGGATAGGGGACTGTCGATCAAAGCTGAGAACATCTTAGCTTTTAGGGTAAGCACCACTCAGTCTCTGCTTCCCACCAAGCCTTAGCAAAGCGTGACTAAGGCCTCAGACTGCAGCTTTGTGGGCCCCACCTGATGGGAACCTTGGCCTACATTTTCATTCAGTGAGATGATTGAAATGGCACTGAGGTGTCAGATCCACTGCCTTGGTGCTCAACTGTGGGGGATAAAATAGCCTCAGACAGTCTTGCTGGGCTAGAGAGACGGCTCAGCAGTTAAGAGCACTGACGGCTCTTCCAGAGGTCCTGAGTTCAACTCTCAGCAACCATATGGTGGCTCACAACCATCTGTAATGCATACGATTCCCTCTTCCGGTGTCTGAAGACAGCTACACTGCACTCATACACATAAAATGAATAAATATAGCTTAAAAAGTTTTTAAAAAACAAGAAAAATAAAAAAAAAAAGACAGTCTTGCTTCATAGAACCTGCTTCTCCAGCGATGACACAAAGCATGGAGAATAGCAGGGGGCAGCAAGGGAGGACGGGGGAGGACGGGGGAGGACGCTTCTGGTGCACAGGGAGGCTGCATCACCCTTGCAACGTCTCCCAGTTGTCCACCGTCTGCTTCACAGATGAGAGGCGTGCCTAGGGTTGGGGATGCCGAAAGGCCTCCTACTCTTCTGTTAAAAGCAAGGTTTCCAGTGTATGACTCTCCCGCTTGCAGGAAGGTGACCACTTGGTGGATGGTCCATGGGAAATACAAGTTGAAAATGTATTTAGTGCACTCAGCTGTTGGACACCTGAGTTTGGATGTACTCAGAGCCCTACCCTTAGCATACCACCGAGCAAAACCATCTAACAAAGGACTCACTTTATAATGATGTGCTGAGGATCTTGGGGTGGGTAGGATGGCTCAGCTGGTAAAGAGCTTGCCAAGCAAAGCCTGAGGGTTGGAGTTTGACCCCTGGCTTCCATGTAAAGTTTATATTGAGAAAAACCATACTAAGTTGTCTTTGGATTTGCACACATGTGCTGTAGCATATGCATTCCAACATCATACACTTAAGTCAAATTCTTAAGATATACTAAGTATTTTGTGTGATTCATTTACTGCTACTGAGCACAAAGTTGCTGTAAAGAAAAAAAAAAATTAGAAGCAGTACCATCGTGATCTAGGGATGCCTGCATTTAGTTTCTGCAAAGAGGATTGTGACTTGGGAACCACAGGGCCACTAAGGTAAGCTCATTGATAGGAGACACTCAACTGGATGCTAAGACCACAGGGAAGGCTGCGTACTCGGATCAGGACCTGGGGCCAGGCTGCAGGGCACAGTGGGGAGCTCTGGGCTTGGGCTAGCCTTGGTGACCACAGCAGCTGCTCGACAGCAAGGACACAGGGAGTGAGTGACAGGCTCATCTGCTGTAAATGTGCCACCCCTTTATTTCTGCATCTGGTCATATCACTTGTAAATCTGAGGTTTGTCTTTCAATTTCACTTTTTCTACATTGACATCATGTGTGTTTTTCTTTATTATTGTACATTTTACTTCTTCATCAGTAGAATTGTTCAAAGCATTTTTGTATCCTTGGAATTTGGGAGGTGGAGGCAGGAAAATCAGGGTTCAAGGTCATCCTCAACCATATAGTGAGTTTGAGGCTAGCCTGGGCTCCATGAACGCTTGCCTGAAAACAACCAATATGTTTTCTTTTTGTGACAGGGTCTTCCACATAGATAGATAGCCCAGGCTGGCCTTAAAATCCTGCCTTAGCTTCCCAAGCACTAGAATTGCAGGCATGAACCACTCTGCTTGGTTCTTTAACACAATTAAAAATTAAAATAAAAAATTTATGTGTGTTTTATGGGTCTTTTGCCTGCATGTATGTTATGTGTACCACATGCATGCAGTGCCCTCAGAAGTCCTGGAACTGAAACTTTGTGAGCTGCCATGTGGGTACTAGAACTGAACTCTGGTTCTCTGAAGAGCAGTCAATGCCCTCAGGCAGAGTCATCTCCCCTCCCTCTCACCAACCCAGTTTTGAAGGGCCTCCTAGGAGCCCTCTGTCCACCTTTTCTGGAACTGCCCCCCTTTTGGACATTTAAAGACTCCTTTCTTCACTCCCATGGGGAATAAGCTAACTTCTTTCACTATTTTTATAAACGCAGATTCCCTAGAAGGGTCAACATGGGCCACGCACTGTACACAACGTTAAAGTTCTTGTTTATCAGGTTAACATTAAGCTGCTCTTAAGGACCAGGCTGGGCTACATAGGAAGACCCCGTCACAACCTATCAAATCTCAGAAAGGTCACCCTGCCTTCCACACCCATCAGGAATAGATACTGTCATCCCACATGAGATGTCCCAAACTCTAGTATCATTCTCGACAATAACAGAGTAACACCCATGATGTCTGTCTCCTCACAGGAGTGGAAGGTCTTGAGGAAGCGGCTTACTTTATCTGAGCCTTCCAGATCACCGTCCATCACTGAGGGAAGTCAGGGCAGGAATGCAAACAGGAACATGAAGCCTCCTTGCTTGGCTTGCTCATTGGCTCATGCTTAGCTTCCTCATACACCCCAGGACCACTGACCTAGGGATGGTGCTGCCTGCGGTAGCTTAGACCCTCCTATGTCAACTGATAATCAAGACAATCCCTCACAGACATGCCTACAGACCAACCTAATAAAGACAATTACCCAATTGGAGTTGTTTTCAGGCTATTCTAGGCTGTGTCCAATAGACAGTTAATACTAGGACCATCAAGACATTGAAGGCAGAAAATTGTTCAACAAACATCTGCTGTGTAGAATGATTCCCAGGTCATTCTGGACTTGGGGTGCTGGGCTCTCTTTTTCAGGTCTAACTATGGAATCTTCCTTCTTCCTCACCCTCTGGCCCTTTGTCACCCAGCATGTTTCCTCTTCTGCTTTTGCCAGTCAGATTCTTCACTAAGAATCAGACTTCACTAAGGCTGCATCTGCAGAATGGCTGGTCTAGGATGTTCTCATGGAAGGCAGAATAATGATCCAGCCTGTGCATGACCCTGGGTCTCTGCATGTGCCCTAATGCCTGTGTTTCTCGGGCTAGCTGGGGCACCCAGTATTTACCCAACAGGACTCTGAGGCCAACTCCTTAAGCATAGGTGGGAGGGTGCTGGGTTTTGTTGTTGCTTTTTTTTTTTTCTCTTTTCTTTTTTGTAGGACATGGCTTCTGCTTTTGGCAGGATTGCTGCCTAAGAGAGATGCTCTTCTTGGCCATGCCACAGCTACAGCTTGGGAGAGAGGCCAGGCTGATGGGGAGTCTGCTTAGCACCCAGTTGTAGCAAGGTACAGCTCAGTGAAATGGGTCAAAACTGTCCTGTGGAAACTAAGGCTGAGAGGGCTGCGTCTTCTTAGTGTACAAGTGTGACTTTCTTGAGAGAAGTCTGTCACGATCTGCCCTGGTTCTGTGAGTGTTTGGGACGTCACAATCATCGCAATCAGCCAGGCACATTGGCATTGCCCTGTAGTCCCGGCACATGAGAGGTGGAGGCAGAAGGATCAGGAGTTCAAGGCCAGTATCACCTATATCAAAGGTCAAGGCCAGTTTGGGCTGCACGTGACCCTGTTTCCAAAGACCAAACCAAACCAGACCAAATCAATCACCATCCCTTCTTTGACAGGGTTAACACTTAGTTCTCTTCAGGGCTGGATACAATGAATACCCTCTGCCTTCTGGCAGACTGTTCTCAGCCATGTATGTAAAATAAATGTTAAACACTAAAAACACCAATATAATAAGGTGTCTCCAGGCCTAGATTCTAAAATCCTATGAATTGTAGCACTTGCCCTGCTTTCCCCAAAGTTGGTGGCTGCTCTACTAAAACATGCCCTTAGCACACCCAGTGTCAAGCATTCTCTTCCTCTGCTGGCATCATTGGATCAAGGCCTTCAGCCCGCACGAGCTTAGGTAAGTGGCTTCCATAGTTGACAGCCTATTTCTGTTCTTACCAGTTAGCTCAGATATTTACCAAGTGGCTCCCATATGGTGCTCAAACCTGTTTATGTGACTTGTACTCATTATTGTATTTGCACAATTTAATTATATATTATGTAAATTAATGAACTATCTGCATGGAAGGAAAGAGCTACTGTAGGAACTGAGTTTAGGGTTCCAGAAAGACCCAATGAAGATGAGCACACTAAAACTGAGGCTGTCGGGTTCCCACGTAGAGGAGATGAGGGACACACCGAGACAGGAGAATCCGTGAAGGCCCATGGGCCAGTTAGCCTGACATACAGTGGGTAAAAGTACAGAGACCTTTTCTCAGACAAGGTGACAGTCAGAGATTGACACCCAAGTCCTTGCCCTGCACACTGAATGCCTCTATGCCACAGGAGTCCACGAATGCTTTTGAATGTTGTTCATGTCCCTACTAGAGTCACTCTGTACCTCGGAGTTTGGAAAGCCACCGACTTAATCTCTTTCCTTTATTTCACGGGTAGGGAACTGAGGTGCAGGGGGAGTTAAGGGCTTTGTAAATGTCTCTTAGCCAGCCCCAGGAACAACCTCTCCTCGTTCTGTGTTGTTTTCTCCAAGAGAAGGCTTTGTTTGACAAGCAGCAGACACAGCACAATTTTCCCCCTCGAAGAGTAACAGGTAGGGGCTGGGGCTGGCGCATCTAGTAAAGTGCTTGTCGTGCAAGCATGAAGGACTGAGCTAGCATCCTCAGCACCTGTGTAAAAAGTCAGCTGTGGAGATACAACCCTGTAATCGCAGCCCTGGGAGGCAGAGACAGGAAGATGCCAGGCGCTTGGTCTCCAGGCGGCCTGACTATATCAACAACTCTAGGTTCCGTGAGAGAATTTGTCTCAAAAAATAAGGTAGGTGGCTCAGCACTTAAGAATGCTTCCAGTTTTCCTAAGACTGGGATTTAAGTTAGGGTTCAGTTTCCAGCACCCACAAGGTGGCTTCCCAATCATTTGTAACTCTAGTTCCAGGGAATTCAACCCCTTTTCTGGATTCTGCAAACTCCTATACACACAAAGTAAACAAACATAGGTAAGCACATAAACAGAAACAAAGAGAAAAATCTTAGAACCAAAACCAGAAACAAAATAAGGTGGCAAGCCATTGAGGACGACATTGTATGTCTGTGAGACTCTAGGCTGAATGTGTATGTACAAACACACAAGCACATACACACCTGTACACACACATGCATACACACATGAACACATGCACTGGCATGTATAACACACACACACACACACAGAGCAGGTAAAATGAGGAAGTAGATGATGAAGGAACGCACCTCGGAAGGCAGAAAGACGAATTCCACCCGGCCACTCCTCTATGCCAAGCACTATGCAACCTCACACAGGTGTGTGTGGTTTTATGCCGCGCTGTGGCACAGCAGGCCTCTTGTGTGAGAGAAAGAGATTTGAAACAGGTGAACCATGTACCTGGGTCAAACACGTGAGCCTTCTAATTTTAGAATGACTTCAGCTTCACGTGTGAGAAAACTGCAGACAAAGGAATCGGGAAGCAGTCTGAAGCTCTGAAAAGCTTTTGTTGAAGGAGGTGAGCAATGAGGACAGGCCTGGCTGGCTGGCTGGCTGGCTGGCTGGCTAGCTGGCCACGCTCCCTCTGCTTTGTAAACAAGCAGAACCTTCAAAGGCTTTCCCCTCTAATCTGACCTGCCCTTGTTCTGTGGAGCCCAGCCTGGATTCTCATCTCAGCAGACTGGAGTCCACAGTCCCCACTGATGCCTGACCTGGGTACTACCTCCCTAGGCAAGTAAGGATGGTGATAAGCCCTACAAAGAACCCCACGGTGATGTTTCTATGTTCATTACTTTTGAAAAGTCTTCCAGAAAACATGTTTTTCAGAGCAAGAAAAGAATTTGCTGTCCTCTTTGGTTTTTGTTTTTGTTTTTTTCTACTTTTCTGGAGAATGAGTTTCTCCATGCAGCCCTGACTGTCCTAGAACTGGCTCTGTAGACCAGACTGACCTCGAACTCAAAGAGATCCACCTGTCTCTGCTTCCTGAGTTCTGAGATCAAAGGCGTGTGCCAACCCTGCCTGGCTCAGGTGTCCTCTTAAGTGATGAATTTATAAAAGCTTTTTTTCAGCTAGATACATTAGAACAAGACAGGGTCCAGACCTGCTCTAATAGATGCAGTGCACCTGCTGCCGTGGGAGCATGGCTGTCCTTGCGGGGCTCTCTGAAGTCTGTATGCTGCTGCCACCCCCAGTGATGGTGGGACTTCTCTCTCTTTGCCTTACATGATCACAAATGATGTGGGGGAAGTAAATTTAATATTCCTTTAGATCAAAGAATTTGGTTCTGCTCGTTCCAGAGCAATGAAAAATAAATGATGTCATGTCAGCACTGGGGGAAAAGGACCATCCCAGATGTCCTCGGTGTATAGCGACCATCAGCTTCTCCTGTCTTGTCATTCTTCCCTCTTGCTGCTCAGCCCTGCTGTACAAACTTGCACTTTCATTTGCTAATATAAAATCAATTTTATGTTCCTGTTTAAGAGACGACCAATGAGAGAAGGAGAAGGGAACCCCAAGGGAACCCTCCCACTATGATGTATTGGTTTTATACAGAGCGGTTGGTTAGTCTACAAGGCTTAATGTGAGACTATTCATCTATTGGGGTTCTTTTAAATCCAAGCATACAATCTTTACCAACAGTTTGTAAAACATTGTTAAAGCATCAATTTGTGGAGTTTCCCTATTAATTGGTTGTCCTTGTACATCTATATATTGTATTAAAAAAAATCTGTTAAAAAAAGAAAAGAAAAGTCTTCCAGATACTAAATTCAACAAGCCAGTAAACACAGGCCAGATTCCATAGACACCAACCAGGGAGAAGCATGGGGAGTCAGAGGTGTAGACAGCCAATCTGAGGAGTGTGCAGGGCGGGTAGGAACTAGGGGCCCAGAGGGGCCCTCACCACACCTTCTTGGTCATTACAGTGAATCTCATGAGAAAAGAACCAGAGGAACGGCCTGGGATTGTGCAGTCCTGCTGAGGGTGAGGCAAGTGGCTGCCCGACAGCTTTGTGTCTGGGTGCATTCTGTCCTTTTAAAGGGGGCATTGAAAAATACCTTTCGAAGATAGGTCAGAGGTTTTTCCTGAGGAGGGTGTAGCCAGTGTTCTAAGCTGTGGGTGCCAACGCCCTCACCTGCCTCCAGCTGATGTTTCTCTTTGACTTTTATAAACAGACAAGGATAAAAGTTTATGTTCCAAACTTGAGAACATTGATTTCCCTCCTGTGGCAGTTTATGGTCTAAGACTGAGCGTTCAGTGACGCTCCCAAGAAAAGTTCACAGGCTGTGTAGTCACCTGCCAGGTTGGCCCCTGGAAGGGCAGGAGGCGATATCTGATTCTTTGTAGTGTTCTAGCAAGCAGAAGGTTAGGATCTGAAGATACAAGAGCATCCTTGAGAGGCAACATCCCAAGAGAATCAAATGCATCTGTCCTTCTGTATGAAGCAAGGACCCGACTGTACTGAAACCCACAGATGCTCAAGTCCTTACAGGACATGGTATAGAATATACATGGACATTACACTCATGTTCCCACACGTGTGTGTGTGTGTGTGTGTGTGTTTGTGCATGCATACATGTGCACATAGAGGTCCAAAGTTAATATCATTGTTCTTCACTGTATTTTTTGAGGCAGGGACTCTCACTGCTTCAGCTTGCCTACTTTAGCCATCTTGCCTTAAGCTGTCTCACCTCCTATGCGCTGGAATTACAGGGAAGCCCATGTCTCTCCTTCCTATGTGGAGTCTGAGGATCTGAATCCTGCTCTTCACAATTGCGCCAAGCCACCTCCTACGCATTTAGAACAGCCTCTTGATTACTATATACACAAATAGTGCATAAATAAGCTATACTGTTGCTGTTTTGTAAAGAGTTTGGGGAAGAAAGTTTATACATGTTCGCAATGCTTGACGTTTTCCTAGGTATTTTTGATCTCTTTATCCTTTGGCTTAAAAGGCAGTACCTGTAGATATAGAGGGCCAACTCTGCATGGCAGTTAGACCACCACACTTGGCTCTGGGCAGGCATCACCAATTGATCCCTGACTACAGCGCTCCCTACAAACGTGAAGGCATCCTTGGGATCTCCCTTCCAAGCCTCCAAGGCCTCTCCTTGTCCATCAGAACATCATGTGGAGATTCTCAGGCTATTGCTCAGCCCAGTCCCACAGATGAGGAAACTAATCTAAGCACATACTTCCTAACATGCTCCGGAACTTGGAAAGTCTGAAAGCAAGTGGGCCCTACTGCAGGATCCTGGCCTCCTACCCAAGGCCCTGTCTGTATTCTTTACTGTCCCACCCAAATTAAATGCCTGGGAAGCATTTGATGATGCAGTTTCCTACACCTCTGGGCCCCTCCACCCTTTGTATTTGGGGAATTTAAGAAAAAGGAACAAAACAAGATCTTACCAAGAAAGGTCTAGGGCAACTGTCTGCTCTAATGGCATGCATGTTTCCCCCAACATATAAAAAAAACTCATGGGACAAACCCTGTGCTCCTCTGAGCCCGTGTCCCACCCTTGGTTGGCACATGGGGCCTATAATTTCCTCCACAATGCTCTGTGATGCTCGGCCTCACCCTATGAGTGCCAGAGGCTGTTTGCCGTGCAGTTGTCATTTGGGGATATATAGAAACTGAAGGTCGACCCATTTGCTTCTAGTTCTGGCCAGCAGAGTGGAGAAGCCATGCCCATTTGCTACAGTCCTGAAGTCCCTCATCTTAACATCTGATGGAAGCTTCTGGAATTTAGTATATGAGCCTAGCAATACCCAGGGCATAGAGGGAGGGGAGCTCAGATACTGAAGTCACTCAGTATATAAATAAATACATTTCCCAAAAAACAGTTTTCACCTGAAAAGAAGTACAGGTATCGGACAACATAAGAAACCCCCCAAATATTCACAAATTAAACTGAGGGCTGGGGAGATGGCCTAGTCAGTAAAGTGCCTGCTGTTCAAGTACAGGGGTCTGAGTTCAATCCCCAGAACCACCTTAAAGAGAAGTTGCTGAGTGCTTTTAATCCAAGTGCCCAGAGGTAGAGACAGAGGACCTTGCTGGCCAGCTGGTCTAATCCAATTAGTGTGCTCCAAACCACTGAGAGACCCTCTCTCAAAAAAGATGGGCAGTGAGCACTAAGGATGTGCTTCTAAGGATGATATTCAAAGCTGTCATCTGGCCTCCACGTGCCTGTGAACACATGTAATACCTATGCACACGTGAACCTACACATGCACAGGGACATGTGAGCTGCTCCCACCTCAGGATTTCAGCCCTAGGGGAGGCAGATGGGGTGGGACAGATTAAGCAGTCCTATTGGTAAAATCACTTAAAGAAGAGAAAGTGTGACAGGCAAGCCCTGCTTAGTCACCCAACCTTTGGAGAGTTCACTATGACACAGTCACCACTGTTTGAACTTGACTGCTGGCCCCTCCCCCTGAGTCCCAGGACCCAGGTTATAAAGTGAACAAAACCTAAGAGAACCAACCAGTCCCACGTCTAAGTCATCCACCCAACTGAGAGCAGCCAGAGGCTGGTCAAGAAGCCACCTTGCTTGTCCCCAGAGAAGTGGCTTGGTGCCATCTGTACAGCACACAGTGTGGCCTCTGTTCTGACCTGTCAACCTGGACCTTCAGGAGTGTTCAGCCTTGACAATGTCAGACAGCAGAGCAGGTGACTGAGCACGTTTGGGGGCCTCTGTGTGAGGGGAGTAAAGCCTAAATGCTTGCTGATGTTGGACACATTCCCCAAGAAGGAAATCCAGAAGGGAAAGAGGGAACTGAGGCTTTTGGTGGGGTAGGCACTGCCATTTTTCTGGCTGAAGGACCAGGTTTGCCAGGAGGGCCTGCAGCACTCCAAAGAGGCTCAGCAGGAGCCACTCCAGGGCCCCAAGGGAGCAGACTCAAGTGGGATATCCCCAGACCCTGTTTGTCTATGTGAACAGAGAGAGACAAAGGGGCAACATTGCTAAGAGGTCCTTTCCAACCGATGGCTACATTAGCATTACCACCATTCCAACTTGCCTCATAGTGACTCAGTAGCCAGCAGGTCTCCATTCCACCTGGCTGGCCCACCTCCAAAGCCTGCATGCTTCAGGTGCAGTTTGGTCTAGAAGGGTGCAAGGCTGAACAGGGCCACATACACAGCATCTCAGCCCCCTGGACCAGCCTGGTGATATTTCCATCAAGTACCAGAACAATGGCAATCCCTGCCTGGCCTCATGTCCAAGTTCCCTCATGCCCAGGCTGTAAGTGTTGCTATGGCATCTGGTACTTGCCAGATGGCTCAGTGGGTAAGTGCCTGTCATACAACCATGAGCACCTGAGTGCATGCACACACTCCTGTCCTAACACACAGAAAAGCAGGAATCAAAATCATCAAGACCACCATTACTATGCACAAACAGAAGCCCCTGGCTAGGAGCCCAAAAAACAGGATGGGTTTCCCTGGGACATGGAGAAGGTGGGGGCTTTGTCCCCCAACTCTCAGGAGAAGAGAGAGAGGGAGAGGGAAGAAGAGAAGGAGGGAGAGAGGAAGTGGGAGAGGAAGAAGAAGAGAGAGAGGGAGAAGGAGGGAAAAGAGAGAGAGAAGAATGTAACTAAACCTAAACAAAGAAATACACCTAAACAAAGGTGTCACTGGGCAGAATCCAGCAGGAGCTTCAGAAATCTAACCATCACATAAGCTGATAAAGTAAGGACAGCTTCAAGCTCTTCCTGCAGGCCCCATTTCACCTGCTTACACTGGGTGTCTAAACAGATGAAGGGCTCTGTGAATAGATGGCTCCTGAGAGAAGCATGCACAGCCTCCTTGGACCATGAAGGCCTTCCTGTCAGCTTCCCTCTGCCTGCTCAGAGGAGTCAGATAGGGTTCAAAGTCAGGAAGTGTCCCAGGGAGGGAGCTCTCCAGATGAGAGGTAGGCCCCACACCCCATCCACACCCAGGGAGGATGGACTCACCACTCAGGGGGGACGTGCTGTTCTCCAGAGCCTGGCACACAGTTAACAGGATACCTGTGGGGGAAGCAGAGAAGATGGTAAGTGTCTCCTCCGAAATGGACTTCCTTATGAAGGGGCCGATAGTTGTGTCTGACTACCTTCTTTGAGAGGTAAAGGAAAGCAGAAGGCCTTTGTGCCAAGACCAGGGGAGCTATGCTCATGGAAGGGAGCAGAGGGAACTGTCCATGTCTTCTTCTGCCTGTAGTCTCTCTCCACGGGTTATGGAGTTTTCCCTTTGCTGGATATGCTGTTGCTGTCTTTTGGGTGTGAGGGTATGGGTTAGGCACAGCACCCCCATACTTACACAGGGGCCCCTGTATAGCAGTTAGACTTCCCTCTAGTTGAAGCAATGTGCTGAGACATAGCTAGGGTCTAGTAAGGCATCTTTGCTTCCCTGAGACTGACTGTCCCTAGCCAAGGAGGATGGGGACCACAGAGCATTTCACCATTACAAACAGACATATGAGGAGCTTGGCTAAGGACAGATGGTGAGAACTGTCACCACACTCTTTCCTGGGAGGTCATAGGGTGTATTCAGGCATCTCCAGGCCCCATTAGGTGCAGAGCATGGTAGGGACAATGACCTATGAATGGAAGCCCAGTGACAGCACTAGGCTTCTAAGGGTCCTATTGGCTTCCCTCATGAGACAGACTCTAATCTAGTCATGAGGACTCCAAGACAGCACAGTGTCAAACCCACACACAGAGCCTCTCTATGACCCGTAAAGCCACCCCTGCCAACAGGTGACCCATGTATGCCCTCATATTACAGTGGTGGAAGTTTCTGGAAACAGAGCAGTAAGTTCTCATAAAAAGGAAGCTCTTATGAGTTTTGAAGGCAGAGATATGCCTCAGGCAGCCCTGCAGAGGAGTCTGGGCCTCAGGCAGACCATTCTAGAAGGCAGATTCCCTAAGCCACTGCAGAAATCAAGATAGGTCTTGTCTGCCTCTCTACCACGTGACCTCGGAGGGTGCAACAGTGGGCTCCTGTTTCTCAGAGGAAGCGTTTCCTTCCTACAGCCCACATGTTCATAGGATTCCCCAGACACGTTTCAAAGGGACATCTGCCATGCATACACCCAGAGTTCTGTTCCTGCCAGAGCCAGAAAAAGTTGGGGGTTGCTCCTTCTGAGCTGTGGAACAGTCATGTCCTGACGCTGTGGGCTGGAGTCAGCCGGTGACCCATAATCAGTCAAAGCTGACATGGAGGTGCCTGGCATAGCTCAGGACAGGGAGTATGACCAGCCTGTCAGAAACTGTCCCCAAACCACTGAGGGATCCTGATGTCACCTCCCTGCCTGAACACAATCTGTCAGGGCAAATTGCACAAACCCAGCACCAAGTCTGGCCCTGCAGCTTCTGGAGCAAAGACAGGAGGTTGCGTGTGTGCTGGGGCCAGTCCCTTGCCTGGCACAGATCATCCTTCATCCCTGTTTCTTTCTCACCTGTCAGCTGCCAATTGCCAAACTCATGAAGGCATTTCAGGAATTAATTAATGGCTACAGAGAACACATGTTCCTCCGAGGAACAAACAACACTTTGCTTTTATTTATGATTCTAGAAAGGTGACAATAACAGCTTCCTTCTGTACTCTCAGTTCCCATGATGCCCTAGTTCCACTCTAGCTTCTATGGGCCTTGGCCCAGGCAGAATGAGACCAAGCCTCTCTTCTCAGGTGGGGTTCCTCCATTCTGCAACCTGCACAGGTTCCTGCACTCTTGCCTTGTCTGTTCACGACCCTAGATGTAGGTTCTTCCCAGCACCCCTGTCCTTGGGGATGTCCAGGAAACAGAGGCTTGGAAACATTCAGAAATCTGCCCAAGCTCCTATAGTAAGTTGAGACTTGAGTCTGCCCACTTGCAATGTACAAGACACTGTTAAGTAACTGTGCCCTGGCTGGTATGACCTATCAACAGGTGTGTTTCTACCCAGTATGATCATCCTGGCTGAACCCACAGATCTAGAGGTCTTCCAGAGGCCACAACCTCTCCTTGCCCTCAGTTTCCCCATAAACCAGGCCTGAGGGCTGCTCCATCTGTATGTGCTGGGGATCCAGCAGCCCTCAAATGTAGCCTGGTGTCTGAAGGCCTTCTAGGAACATGTGGCCTTGGCAGACACAAGGATCTGAGAAGCCAAGGGGCCACCACAGAGCTGGCTGTCACCACCAGGACTCAGAAAGATACAGTCTAGGCTTAGACTCTGCAGCAGGAAGGAGCCATTAGTCCCTCTAGGCTGAGTGTCAAAGCCACCTGGCACTGGTCCTGAGGTTGGGAAGGCAGGCTGTGGGGCCACCCAGCCAGCTCTTCTCCCTTGAGGACAAGCATCCTTTTAAGGCAGTCCTGCCAGGGTCTCATTCTCATGTCTGTCTAAGTAGCTACAAAGTGGGGAAATCCCAACTGCAGACTTCAAAAAGAAAAGGAGGCCAGCGGGTAGTGTTGACGGAAAAGCCACACACAACGGAAGTGCATCTTTAGGGAAGTCTGGTCTCTGCTCCCAACACGCACTGGGACCCAGGCCTCAAGGCAAGGTGAACTCAACACACTTATAACACTGCTGTTTGCCACTCCGACACTATTGATAGAAACAAGGCTAACCCATGCCTTATGGGGTTGCAGAAGTGGAGCCACCCCCAAGCCTATCCATGATGGACTTGTAGGAAATGCCATTTTGAGAGGCTGGGCACTCCTGTTCCCCTGGGTCCTAGAGCAGGGGCATCTACACTTCAGCCCCACACCTAACTGAGATTGACAGGTCTGGACAGGGACCAAAGCTGTTCTCTCAGCCTAGGACAGGACCCTCTATCCTCACTGGCCATCATTGGCAATCACCTCTTCTGGGATACTCAGCTATAGTCCCCAGTCCTGAGAGGGGTATCTTCAAGCTCCTGGGTGCCCCAGCAGAGGTGAATGTGTCTACCCTGGCCTCTACTGTAGCCTGTGTTTGCTCCTAGGCTGAATGGCTCAGTGGGAACCTAGCAAGAGCTCCGAGTTGCTCCTGTGTTTGCACCTCTATGCTCAGCTTCAGAGGGAAGGGCAAGGTTGGGTGAGGTTCTAGGGTCAAAGAAAGATGGGGCGGTGGATCATGATCCAAGCAGGCACCTTTGGGTACAGATGCTCTCGGTTCAAGAATACCATAGAGTGGGTATGGGCAGGAGCTAGGCTAGAGTGGAACAGAAGGATACGTGAGCACCTAGTGGAGGGAGGGGTTGATAATCTTTTTTTCTTCCTCTCTATCTCATTTGAGGAACAGAGGAGGAGCCACAGAGATGTGAATAGCCACCCAGTGGGGCTCTGTAGCTTAGCATGAGGTCACTCAGGCTCCCAGGGGTATAAGAATTCTTGTGAATGGGTGACCCAGATCCTAGGCCCTGCCAACAGAGACCAGTAAGCATCTTGTCTTACAAATTCCTGAGTGGAGAAGAGCCTCCCTGTGTCTCCTGGGAAGAGGTGTCAGTTTACATGTGGCCCTGTGCCCAGAGGTGCTGTGCACCAGCTCCGTGAGGAAGTCAGGCCAAGCTGCAGAGGAACCTTAGGGGAACTGGCCAAACAGGACAGAGAGAACTCTGGGGACAGCAAGGCAAGGTGTTTGGAAAGACAAGAGACCCAAGAATGAGTCACTTAAACAGATGGCCTCATGGGACAGAGGGCTCTGTCTAGAGCCTACCTCCAGAGCCGTCCTCCAAATCACAGAAGGGACCTTGACATCCAGGAAGAGAATTTGGTGGGGAATTTACTGGCAAAGGCCAGTGCTGTGTCAGGAGGTAGGTCCTGATACAGCATGGAACTGGAGTTCTGGACGGTTGTGAGCTGCCATGTGGGTCTTAGGAGTGGAATCTGGGACCTCTGGAAGAGCAACAAAGTGCTCTTAGCTGCTGAGTCATCTTTCCAGCCCCTTGTTAGTTAATAGGGACACAGGGCATCTGCCTGGCCTGGGACTCTGGGAGCCCCAGGATTCTGCCTTTCTCTGCCTCTCTATGCTGGGATCTCAAATGCATACCGTTGGAGTTGGCTTTTTTCCATGGGTTCTGGGGTCGAACTCAGCTTCCCACAAGTGCAGGGCAACCATCTTAATGATAAAACAATCTTCCCAGCCCAGTTGTTTTTTTTAAATGTTTGGAATTTTTGTATGTAGATTTTGAGATATCTTGGGAACAGGAGCAAAGTCACAAAGAGAAAATTAATTTGTTTCATGTGTATGTCCTGTGAATAGACTCGGTATCATTTGGTTCAGTGACTTTAGGGTGCTGGCCTGGTCACTGTGACCCACTCCAGAAAGTCAGATGTAGAATCTTCCCCTTGAAGCCTCATGTGGGCACTTAAAATCTTTCAGGCTTTGGACCTCAGGTTTTCAGAATAGAGATGTACAACTTCTGTAATGCTTCTATTTTGGAGGTAAGAAGGTGTCAACATAGCACCAGGCTGTAGACTCCATGCCAAGCACCATGTAAAACTAGGTGTGGTAGTGCTGTTTGTAACCCTAAACTCAGGAAGTAGAGATGAGAATATCATTGGTTCAAGGCTATACTCAGCTACATAGGGAGTTTGAGGACAGATCTGCTACTTGAGTCCTTGTCTCAAAAGAAAAAAACAAAACCACCCCCCTCCAAAGCCAAATCCCCCCTTTCCCTTTTGGCTAAGGTAAGGAATGCTCAGTAGAATGGGGGAATCGGGCAGACAGACACCCAGAGCCCAGGTTAGTCTAGGGCTGTGTTTTCTTTAAGAGTCCACCTCCTCGCCCTCTCCTGTCTTTCCTTCTTCCTCCTCCTCCTCTTCTGCCAGGTAGTTCAGGCATGTCTTGAATTCATAGCAATCCTCCTGTCTCAACCCCCTGAGACCTAGGATTAGAAGCATGTGACACTATGCATGGTCCAGTTTCTTTTGTCCAATCTAGGACTCTGTCTTTAGGTGGCCAAGCTGGTTGAGACTGGCCAAGTTTCCAAATTACAGGAAGCTCTGAAGACAGAGGGCTGTCCATCTTCTAGGCCAGCTAGCTGGGGACAATTGACCTTGTTTTGACCCCTTCTGAGTAAGTCCTCTGCCTGGAATTAGGGGTCAGGGAATAGTAACTGCCTGCACATAGACTCAGCCAGGGGTACTTTTATGATAACTTTATCTTCCAGTTTTTGCATGGAATAATATAAACTATCAGGCTCTGCATGAGATATCAAATCAGGGTAATTCCTACTTTTATATCCTCAGTACAGACTCGATGGTTTACTAGTCTATCTGGAAGTCACAACCCGTAAGAGTCAGTGAGCATGGGTCCCTCAGCTGCCTGTCCTACCAACCTCTGGGGTGCCTTAGGCTGCTAATTTCATATGGGCAAGTCTAAGGCAATGTCTTCTGGTGACCGTATGTCAATGGTTCTCAGCCTCCCTCCAGCATCACTTGAAAGCTCAAAGGAATTTTCCACATCCTTCTAGGTCTAGGAGAGACTCTCAGGGACAGAGAAGTGGAGAAGAGACAAAGGGGTTGGTATCCCAGCCTCTGCCATTTCTGAATTCTGATTTAGGTATGCTTTGACTTTGCCACAGGCCTGGGTTCGTGCCCGTATCAGTCAGTAACTGGGAAGCTTTGACACACTCTAAGTGTGCTAAGCTTTGAAATCCCTCTGTCAAACAAGAATAGGATCGCCTTAAAGGACTATGGCAAAGGTGAAGTGAAATGGGCACATCGCTTCCTTAGAGCACTGTATGCCCACTGGTCCTGGCAGCCAAGACTTGATTACCCCTGATGTTGCTTCTTCATGCCCCAGAATTCCCTGGAATCCAGGAGAGTAGCAACAGTTGCCCACCTTATTCTCCCTCGGGACTCATAGAGGGGACGGCAACAAAGGGGCCACTTGGATCCAGGGTCACATTGCTGAAGCCCACTGGTACACCAGGATGCTGACTTGGCTTTTAGGATTTTAAAACAAATTACTATTTACTTATACCAATGAATCAAACACAGAGCAAACATCTACATAGCAAGAAAAAGAGGGTCAGACTGGGAGGAAGACATAAGGCATCAGGAGGGAGAGGGGGAAAGAAAGAAAAAGGGAGAAAAGGATGTGGGTCTGGAGATAGCACAGCGGTTAGAGCAGGTGTGACTGTCACAGGCACTGAGTTTGGGTCCCAGCACTCACATCATGTGGCTCACAGTCTCCTGTAACTCAAGGGGATCTAGTAGCACCTTGGGACTTGAGCTCAGGTGTATACACAGACACACAAAGACACACACAGACACTGACACAGACATAGACACACACACATACACACTTAAAAATTAAATCTTTTTTAAATAAAGGGAAAAAAACCAAGCAAGAAATCTGAGATCTGTGATCTCCCCTCTAAATATTGAAGACACTTGGGGCAGTGGCAGTGTCCCCAACTATCACACTGAGGCAAAGGCAGACAGTATAAGCTGCCAAAGTCACCAAGACTATTCCAGATGCTTGTCCTGACTCCCGCCCCAAACACCATCTCCAGCCTCACCCTCCAACAGGGCCTGCTCCCCAAGTCACAAGGTCAAAAATAAACTCACGTCCTCCTCCGCCTCCTTCTGTTTCGGGCAGGGCTGAAGACCAGGTCAGCCCCTCCCTCTACTCTGCAATCCAAGCCAAGCCCTCCTACACAGTCAGCCCCCACAGGGACACTTCATCCATCCCTGGATCCCCAGTCTAGGCCTCAGTGCCTCTCAGGGAAGTACAGCAGTTGCCAAACCGGTTCTTCAGAGGCCTTCCAGCCTTTGCACTGGCTGAGAGAGAGAGAGAGAGAGAGAGAGAGAGAGGAGAGAGAGAGAGAGAGAAGAGAGAGATCCAGCACTCTGGACCAGATCCTTTCCCAATTCACAACCCAGGCTGGAGTCCTGAGCAAGATTTAAAACGCATAGCCTGAAAAGTCAGGCATGGTGGTGCTGGACCAAGGTCTCTGTAGGCGACTGAAGGAGGAGGGTCATCTTCCTTCAAGGTCATCCTCTGCTCCATTGTGAGTTTGAGGCCAGCCTCTCCCAAAGAAACAACAATGCACTCCCCTCTAAATCTCCAAATGCACACACACACACACACACACACACACACACACACACACACGGCCACCAGGCCTCAGAGGTACTGCACCCACACTCCTCTGCAGCCTCGCTCTAGTGCTTAGATTCCCACTGCTTATCCCAGCTGCAGCCAGGCATCCGGAGGCCCTCACTTAGCACACTGCTTGGGGTCCTTACTACTCTGACCTCTGTGTAACTGCCAGGGGCCTATTTTCCTTCATTGTAAAAGGTCACAGAATCCATCTCCTGGACAAAGTCATTGTAACACAGGAATTAGGGGGTTTGTGAGAAACCTGCCAGGCACTGAGTGAGCGTTCCTTCCCATCTATTTTGTTTTAGAGATAGGGTTCAATTAACGAAGCCCAGGCTGACCTTCAATATACTATGTAGTCAAGGATGACCTTGGATCCCTGGTCCTGCCTGCATCTCCCTAGTGCTGGATCTCAGGCTTGCCCCACCACACTTGACTGTTCTTATCAATAGCTGTTTAGGACAAAGGATTGCTAACCACCCTGATCTCAGCCTTGGTATACTTTAAAATATCACATTGTGCTCGGAAATGCATGTGACTTGTGTATGCACCTGGGCAGGTCTCTAAAGTGTTCTCTCACATCTGGTACCTCACTCCCCGTGGAGACATATCTGACACCCCAAGGCCAGCTCACCTATGGGAAACGATCATGTCCTTTTCAACTCCCCCTTCTACCCCACACCTTGAGAGTTGTCCCACTTATCCGTCTGTCCCAGGAGTGTGGTGTCTCCTGTATCCACTATCCCCATACTTGGCCTAATGTCTGGTACCCACTTTGGTTTGACTGAGTTACTCTAAGAGGTCTCCCTATTGGAAGAGAGCTGGAGTATGATGGGGAACCTGAGAGAGGGGGGTCCCAGAAACCCAGAATTCTCTGCTTAGACTCCTCTCCTTCTGCAGCTCTGGGTTTTCTTTCTTATTCAGATTTCAGGGACATGGAGCATACTTGAATTCTTACTATTCATTCATTCATTCACTCACTCATTCAAATAGTGACTGAGTATCTATTACTGTGGCCGAATAGGTGTTGGAGAGATGGGGAACAACCCACACAGTCCTCTTCCTGTAAGCCACCCTTCCAGTTCTTAAAAACCACCATAATGAACATGAAGAGCTCAAGGTGGAGTGAGGTGATTGGCCTGCCCAGTGGAGCCAGAGTGCTCCTACCTCTGTCAGCCCACCCCACTGTGCCATATCCATCTGTCTGTGCCTGTCTCTCTGACCCTTTGCTCAAGCCCAGAACCCTGGTTGGAGGCACGAACTGGCCTGTTGAATGACTAGGCTGAGTAGCCACAGATAAAACCTACCCTTGGGTAGAAATTCCAATAGATGTATCTGTTACTTGGTAGCGTTAAATTGTCTTGCTTGATATAGAAAATCATGACTCAGAGGTTCTCCTCTAGGGTGGGCTGTGGAACTGGCCTGCCTAGTGACCCCCCCCCCCGATCTTCCCCAGAGAAGTTTTTATTTTCTCAATCTTGGCTCTCTTGGACTGCTCCAAGGAGACCCGAGTCTATTCCATGGAAGCCAGTGTGACTAGGGTGCGCTCGGGCTCTTTAAAAAAGAGGTACCCTGTAGATGGGAGGTGCAGTTAGAGCATCAGAGGAGTTCCTGCCAGGTCTGCTTAATAGTCTTTCTTCCCAGGTCCAAGGAAGAAAGGATCTACCTGGTCCAGGTTTCCTAAATACACTAGCTCAGGTGTCCCCATGATACTCCACCCTGTTTTCTAAGCCCAGCTAGATGCCCCCACTTCTTGCCATGTGCCCATCACTCCCGCAGGCAGGGCCTTTGACTTTCCTGAGCTACCGGATGCTCATTAGTACCAGGACCAGTGACAGCTCCCACTTGGCTCATGCACACAGGCCATCTGGGGTTCCCAGTCTCTCTCTCTCTCTCTCTCTCCTCTCTCTCTCTCTCTCTCTCTCTCTCTCAGCCCAGACCCTGTTCCCCATAGTCTCAGATTTATAAAAGCTACTTAGTAATTGTCTTTCCCTGTGTCAAAGGTCAGGTGAATGTTTGCAGTGTACTTTGAGCTGTTTAGAGTTTAGATCCTAACTAATACATGCCTAAAACTGACATCACAGACCCGAGGTTAACAGAGTTGACCTGATCGCAAAAAGAGGTGGTGCATTCTGACGGGCTGGAATGCTCCCAAGGTAAATTAAACAGTGAAAAACAGCTAATGAGAAAAGTCGGAGAGGTACTTGCAGGAGACCCACCCTGTCCCACTGAAACGATTCCATTCCTAAGGACACATGTGAACCGAGACATATTGTGTGCAATAAAGACCCTTGGTCCTTGCTGACCCTCACCCACTCAGCAGCTCAGCTCACTGTGGCGCTTGCTGAGGCTTGCCTGCCGAGTACACATACCACATACAGGCCTGACAGCACAGCACAGCTCTGGCTCAATCAGTTACTTGCCAGGATGCAGAGCTGTGTATATGTCCTGGGGCGAGGAAGCCCTTAGCAAGGCCTGTCTACAAGATCTGTGCCATGCCCTTCTCTGCCACGGGGGAGCCCATCTCTAGATCTCTTCCATACAGTCAAGTTTATCAAAGACCTGGGATGGGTCCTGAGTCAAGCTTCCTCCTCCTCGGGGGCCTCTCCAGCCACCCCCATCTGAGTTCCTGGAACTGCAAGGTAGCAGTGCTGGCTGGAGTCCCCAGATGCTGAGTCACCAACAAGCTTTCCTAGGGCTGAGCTCGGAAATGGCAAAGACATTGTACCAAGATGAGTACTCCAAAACCCAGTGCCAGCTGACTGTCGTTGACTCAGACCTCAAGGTGTCTCAGGAAGAGGTCCTAGAAGGATGAAGAAGAGCATGGAGGAGTGGGCCAGACACAAGGTAGGGCTCAAGTGGCCAAAGCTATAGTACCAACCACGGAGCCCAGGGCCTTGGAGCCTGAGACAGGCAGAGAATGAGGCAGGATAGAAAGACAGGGAAATAATAGGGACCCGCAAAGAGAAAGGAGCCTCTTATTCCAGAGCCAGAAGCTTCTGGCCAGGTGAGAAGCAAGCATTACAGCGCAATGGCCAACATCTACTAGGAAGGTTTACAACATAAGTAAATAGAGTAATGACCCAGGCTTAAGGCCTGAACACATATGACTTTGGGCAGGGCCTACTACTCTTCAGTTTTCTGGGAATCGCAAAAGAGACATTTATTTACAGCAGCAATAGTCTACCTTCCCGCAGCCCTGTGATCTAGACTTTTCCTGGTGATAGCCTACCTTCCGCTGCCCTGTGATCTAGATTTTCCTGGCTATAGCCTACCTTCTGGCAGCCCTGTGATCTAGACTTCTCCTTTATCAAGTGTGATCTTGTCTTTGGGAACCACCGGTGACCTCATGCTGGTTCCTTCACCATCCTTTGAAGATAACAACTTCAAAACCACCCAAATCCTACAGATGACTACTGTAAAAACGATGAAGGGGGCTCCCTTTCAGAGAAGCCCACACACTCACTTTCTGATGTGTTTTGTTTTGTGGTATGTCTTAACTGTATTACTTAAACATCTATATTTTAAAATACTTTTAGAAACATCAGCTCTGCTTCATCCTGGCTCACCTAGAAATTCTTCCCCAATTTCACCTGAATTGAAAACGGAAGGAACTCTCTCGGGCTGCTGCCGTGATACAGTGAAGTTGTTCCTTTGTTCTCGATGCTACAGATAGAGTATACTTGCTGCCAGCAAATGTGGAAGCCATTGCTAGTCTGTGAGGTCCACAGAGATGGCATGAGTCCTTTCCCCATTTGTGTACTCCACTGGGACATCTCAGTCTTCCTGGCCTGTGGTGGTTCAAATCATCCTTTGAGCCTGACACTGACTGACATAGTTAGCCTATTGGTAGCCTCATGCTAGCTGGGCATATTCCCTTCTTGGTGGCTAGCCCGTGTGCAGATATCTCACCTGGCTAGGGGCTTAGAAGTCCTCAGGAGTGTGCAAACAGTCCCTGAACTCTGCTCCATTTCCCAAGTGAGTGACAACTCCCCAAGACTCAGGACACGCTGGCACCACCCTACGGAAGGTGTTTCTCAGGCCAACACAGATGCAAGTGTAACTTGTAATGTCAATGCAGTATAGGCTAGCCTGGGAATGAAGGCAACTGGGAGGAAGGGACAATAGATAAGCGGCTGCTCAGAAGCATGGTCATAGAGAGGAAGAAGCAATGCCTAGAAGGTCACCAGCTTGCAGGGAGCCCCCTAAGCTGGGTGGGTCCATTTTACACTGCAGACTGACAGGGTCCCAAGTGAGAGACAGGAGTGACCCAGAGGAAAAGGGAAAGAACAGGTGAGAAAAGCCCAGGGCTGGAAGGAAGAAGGGTGTGAGTGTGTGCATGAGTGAGTGTGTATGTGTGTGCGTTGGGTGAGTGAGTGTGTGAGTGGCTTGCTGCCTCTCACTAGCAGACCTAACCAGCAGCCCCCTCCCCTTCCTACAGGGCTTCTTCCCACTGGCAGTACACCCTTGCAGGGTCATCTCCACCCCACAGGGGTTTTATTACTGTACCAATGACAAAGGCCACTGTTGGTATTCAGTGGGTAAGTCAAGGATACTAAATTTCCATAATGCATGCAGAGGAGCCTCTCCTCCTCTTAGGATGAGGTTGGAGTTTCTAGATAAGACACTCTAGACCCCGAAGGGGAAAATTCCTTCACCCCAGGCCAGTTAGCCTTCACCTGTGCCTGAAGTAGCCAATGGGAAGGGGAAAGGATCTAGGAACAGTAATGTGAACTGACAAGTCCCTCATCAGAGACTGGTAAATGGTCTTCCAGAGACTAGACTGGGACTATGGAGAGCCCTGGAGGGTATAGGGTGCTCTTATTCCTGCCAACTCTGACTCCATCCATGTCCATCTATCTGCATCTGTCTGTCTGACTGTCTTTTGGATTTTCACGAACCAGAGGCACCTCGGTTGGACAGCACAGAGCCTGCCTGGATAGTATGGAGGCTGACTAGCCACAAACAAAGGCCACTCAGGAGTGCTGTCCCTCAGGATCTTGAGGGACGGAGCATTCTGTTCTCCTGGTCCATAACCTAGCTTGGGAGCCCTGATGTCCACTTGGGTTGTCATGGCCACATGTAGCAACACTGTTTGGTGCCTTACAGTCTCTGAGTCATGTCTCCAAGTCTCCATGGGCCCTGAGGACACTGGTAAGGAACTGGGCACACTGCCCACTTAGTTTGGGGACAGACAACCTTGTGCCTTTTGTTAATGTCAGTTTAGAACATCGAAAAAGAAAAACAGAGCTACAGTTAGAATCCCTCAGGATTATGAAAGAGGTCATGGGGGGTGGGGCGGGAGCACCCTGACAGCCCTCCATCTTCTCCACAGTCACCCCTTCAGCTTCTGTTGGGAAAGTACAGAGAGAGAAGGAGAAAGAAAATGGGATATCTGCTGCTAGGTTGGTTCAAATCTCACGATATTCAGGGAGCTCATAGGAACAAGGAGGGAAGGAAACAGGATTCCTGCTGAAACCCCAGAGGAGGGTGCCATGGCACAAGGGTATTGGATCGTCCCTGTTCAGGGTGCTCTCAAGTACAGCCTTATAGCCAGACCTCATTTCAGATAAGCTGAAGAGGTGAGGACACTTCAAGCTTGGGTACTTGAGTCCTGCTAGGGGGTCAAGCCATAACGCCCTTGCTGTGTATCAGAGTATAGAAGCTGTCCATTAATTGCTGAAACCTAGACACCACTAAGATGTCCTTCACAGGTAAATGATACATGGCGTTATGCTTACAGAATGGATATTATGTAGCAATGAATAGGATATATATATATATATATATATATATATATATATATATATATATATATATATTATGAAGCTACCAGGAGACAGGGAAGTAAAAGAAGCTGGGCTGGAAATGGCTGGGAATTCCCTATGGGAACTGAGAAAGACACAAGTGTAGAGGTCTGAAAAGCTCCATGGTGACTAAGAAGTTAGGAAAGGGATGGACAACAGGAGACAAAGAATTTTGAGGCCTTGAGCCTACATTGAATGATGCTCTAATGGCAGACTACAATCATCATTATAAATCTTTCCAAACCCCTGTAACATATACTACCATACGTAAACCTTAATGTCAACTAGGGATTTATACCTATATTTAATTGTAGTTCAATTGGCAGTGGGGGGTAGCTTAGTGTATATTACTCTATCAGAGTACCTGAGTCTGTTTCTTGGCATTCCCATGAGGCAGCTCTAGGGGAACCAACACCCTCTTCAGGCATCTGAGGGCCTTGAAGTTGTGTACATACACATAAATAAAATAGATATTAAAGCAGTTTTAGATAAACATTATTAACTTAGTAGTTGCATATCAGCACTGGCATGTCAACTGTAGCAGACATATCAGCCAATGAGAGGTCCTGGTAGCAGGAGAGACAAGAGAGCACGTGGGAGCTCTGGGATTCTTGATTCATTTCTTTTTAAACTCAAAACTGCTCTAAATAATAGCCCATTCAGTTATAAACCAGACCAACAAAGACACCCATTGGTAATGACGGCATGATGAGAGGCATCCCCTGTCTTCTAGTTGTCTAGTTGCTCTAATGTCCTACCTTCAGGCAAAATGTCCCCTTTCCAAGAAGGCTACATCCTGAACAGTTGAGGTGGGCTTTTCCAGACATGCAGAGACCCTACTGAGTTTCAGGGGTGATCCACAAGCATCTTGGTCCATTGGCTCCCTGACCATGAACGTGGAGACAGACTAGCCTGAGCTATGCCTAGATTCCACTTGGCATCCAACAATGAACACGAGCAAGGCTTGGCCACCTCCTGTCAGTCCTGGGCCATGTTGGAGCCTGGTTTAGCAAGCTGCTGTTGTAGGGGATCCTGGCAACAAACAATGACCAGCTCCAGCTGGTGACTCATTTCCATTGGCAGGACCACCTATCCCCACCCTTGATCTTAATCACAGAACATGTCAGAAGACAGGGAGCAGAAGAAAACCCCAATCTCTAGGTACAGAGGGTACAGAAAAGGCATCAGAGAGGATGGGGAAATGGGCAGATCTGTGTGCAAGGAATATTCCAGAGAAGCCTTGCAATGTGGAGGCTGATAGGCACAGACAGGCACAGACCAGGCATCCTAGCAACCTTGGACACACCAAGATAATCCAGCATCCTGGTCCAGGACACACAGGTCTTGCTCCTGTGGCTTCTCCTACCACACAGTGGCAGATGCTAGAGACATTTCTTCTTAGGACCTGGCCCATGCTTTTTATACTGGTTGTCATCACACCATGACAGGGAACAGTGGCTAGTTAACTTCTAGGTCTTCCAAGTATACATGAGAAAGGCTCCTGAGTGGGCATCCCACACAGCCTTCATAAGAATATGAACCACAGCCATGGAGACTTTTGCTATCTTCTCTGCCTCTGAGATCCCAGGGGCACCCAGGACAGGTTCCCTCTGGAAGAAAATACCAACCCAAAGGCCTTTTGGAAGCTCACCCAGAGTATCATTCTGCTTGGCGACCTCAGCACCACCAGGGGCTGGCACCTGAGACTCAGGTGGGAGGACACAGCAAATAAGCTCATTCAGCAGCAAACCCACAGACTCCAAGACTGCACTCTGCTCTGCGTGTCCCTGTGCTAAAGACACTGGCTCTGAAGCATCCGCTAGGTCCATGGTGGACCAGTTCCTTCCATCTCTTGTGACATTTTTCACATGGAGAGAACTGGACAGACAACTGTCTTCACTGATGGAGTGTTACGTGTCTTCAAGGGAAAAGAGTCAACCTCTCTAGAAATGGTAGAGTCCAGAGTTCCTTCTGGTAAGAAGTCATTAGAACTTTCTTACTGATACCTCTGGAAGACTCGAGATCTTATCAATCTAGTCTTCATATCCAACATCCCTGCCCCTTTCTGCTCTGGCTTTGAGGACAGCAAGTGCCTGAAACTATCATGAAGGTAACAGGCCAGGCCACCCCCTCATAGGCTCCGTGCCCCGTTGGGATGCCAGTCCTGTGTACTCAGGAGTTCCTCTGTATGGCTCACAACCTTTTATAGAATCCAAGTACTGTTTTAAAAATCCTAACAAGGCAGGTGTCATAGTTTTGTCAACTTGTCACAAATCTAGATCTCCAGTAATAGGTAATTTTTTTTTTTTTTTCTGAGACAGGGTTTCTCTGTGTAGCCCTGGCTGTCCTGGAACTCACTCTGTAGACCGGGCTGGCCTCGAATTCATTGAGATCCACCTGCCTCTGCCTCTCAAGTGCTGGGATTAAAGGCCTAGTGGCTACTACTGCCCAGCTAAGAGGTAATCTTAATTGAGGAATTGTCTCCATCAGATTGGCCTGTAGGAATGGCTGGGGGGATTTTCTTGATTACTGATTGATGTGGGAAAACCCCGATCACTGTGAGCTATACCATTCCTGGGCAGGTGGGCCTGGGCGATATGAGAAAGGTACCTGAACAAGCCTTAAGGAGTAAACTAGTAAGGAGTATTCTTTTGTGATCTCTGATTTGGTTTCTGTCTTGAGTTCCTGCCTTGCCTTCTCTCAGAGATAGACTGTGATCAGGAATTGTAGGGGAAATCAATTCTTTCCTCTGTTGCGGGAGATATTAAAAAAAATAAACCCATGACGTTCCTGCACTAACTCAGGACTACTCTCAGCCCTCCAACTCTCTGACAGGGCCGAGCTTCTGAGCTGATTCTGCCGGGCTGTTTCCCAGCTTGCTCTCATAGCGACAGGCTGCTGTGTTTCCAGCTCCGGTTTGCGCATCCCTGGATCTGCTAGTTCCTTTACAGGCATAACCACTCGGTTGTTGGTGGACCCACCTTCCAGTAACCCAGCAAATCAAAACTCTAGATGCTTAAAGTTAACCAATGGATTTGTATATCAGCAAATACTCAATATACAAGATGCCCACACAATTAGAATTCTTATCCCAATTATCTAACTTGATATGAATAACTACCGTTGATTGCTAGAGACACAAGGGCCTCGCCTCTCTCCTCCTCTCGCCCTGCGTTTTTCTCTCCTCCCAATTCCTAGCTCTGCCTCCCTTTTCCCTGTCCAATGACAGGGCTCTGCTGCAAATACATTGCGCAGGAAATTTCTGCCACATTCCTCCCTAAGTTTGATTTGGTCAGCATTTAATCACAGCAATCAAGAAACAAACAAGAAATGCATGAAGGATAAGAAGCATAAGTAAGAATACTTCCAGGCCTAGGAAATACATCTTTTTTTTCTCATTCTAAGAAAAATAGAGCAACATCTTGAGCAATGATACACATAGGTTACATACATAGAGATACCTTCATGCTGGATCCCCAGTAGGCATTACTAATCGATCACAGAATTCCCATTGAATTCAACCACAGCTCCCAGAGTCTTCTAAGTAGTCACTTCCAAGAGATTATAGTTGGCCTAGAAGATGAAACCGCTTCCTGGGTATGCTAAGGTGATAAATATCTGCTGCTATGCTGGTATGGGAGTCAGAGATGGAGGGCGAAGGAAAGAGGAAGATGGAGAAAGCCTCTGAGGGTAAATGCTGGCCAGTTGTTCAGAATTACCATGGAAGTTGAGCATACAGACAGAAGGAAAGTCATCTGTCCCTTCATATCCTCAGACAGACTGGGTCACCCAGATATCTGTCAGTATAACTGCAAACTGAAAGAGGATTCTTCTAACCTTGCTCCAAGACAGGGTGGGGCCAAATATCAATAGTGATTCATGCAGATTTCCTCATCTCCCCAAAGCAAAGAATTTTATAGAAAGAGATTTTCAGAAAACTCCTGACACCTCTGAAAATAGCTCCTCAGGTGACAATCAGCAGAGGTGAACAGCACCTGAAATATTCATGCACAGAACTCAAACAGCCACGAGTAAACTGAACGGCAGCATTGCTCCGTGCTTTCAGATGATTGTTTTGGAGTCTATGCATGCTTTTCCACAAAAAAGCAAATGACCTTATCTTCAAGGCTATTTGTCCACTTTTGGTCTGTTATCAGCTGAGTCAGAGGTCACCATGGCCCCAGAAAACATTTTTGGCTAGGTTATTCCTAGTCTCTCTCTCTCTCCTCTCTCTCTCTCTCTCTCTCTCTCTCTCTCTCTGTGTGTGTGTGTGTTGTGTGTGATTGGTAATTCCATAGATGAGTGCCAGTCTGGTCAAGATGGGATGAATGGCCCAGGCCTACTCACATGCACAAGCCTGGCCTCCTTGTGTAAGGAAGTACACACAAGGGAAGACATACATCACATCATATATGTGGGATGAGAAATGAGCCTCCACATGACTGCAATCCAGTTCTCAAGGCTGAGGGCCAGATAAACAGTCTGTCCTTGGATAGTCCGTCTTTATCCTTGGCCTACAGACTATGTCTGGCTGCAGACTGCTCTCTGGCCTCCTGGGCATTCTCCACAGAGGACAGGAGGCAGTAGAGAATCTGTGTTCTTGATCTTTCAACCATCTCAGCTATGAAGCTGGTGGCTTTCCTCCCCGTTGGAAATGGATCTTGTTTTGTCCTGCCTTCTTCCTGTCTTAGCAGTTGCCGGCCCGTGCTGTTTGGGTTCAAAAGTACAGGCTGAAATGACAGAAGACTTCAACTAATGGGAGCTGTTCTATTCCCAAGAGTCAAGCCTCTTCCTCCCTCCAGGAAGAAGATGTATCAATCAGGCCATGAAGAAGTGACAGGAGAGGGTCATAGAGAAATTCATAGACCCTGATAAAGACCACAGCTGTTGGCAGAGTCATGGGGCAAACCTGCAGAGATGGAGGAGTGTGGGCAACCCCTGCTCTGGCAGAGCGGCATCTTAGAAGGAGCTATTCTCCATGTGTGCAGCCTCCAGAGGCTGGTGTCCTCTTCTGACAATGGCTCCTCTTCCCCCACTGGACCAGCAGAGTAGCCTCTGTCCACAACTACCAGCAAGCCAACTTCTTGCCTCTGCAGTAGACACAGTCTACCTTAAGCAAATTTATATCTTAAAGAGAGATTGTTCTGGAAAATGGCTTTCTGGTAAGGTCTTTTAAATATGATTTAGACCTTTCCTTTTATGAGATGGAAGGTCTTACCATGTGGCCCAGGTTAGCCTTAAACTATTAGTGCTCCCATCTTGGCCTCCTCAGAATTATAAAATGTTTAAGATTTGAATCTTAAAGGTTTATTTATTTATTTATTTAACATGTATGTGTATGTCCAAGTGCATGTATGTATATAAATACTGAAAAGTTTTTATTATTTTCCTATGGATAAATCGCCAAAAATGGATTACTAGGCCCAAAGATCAATACTTTAAAAAATGATTTATTTTATTATTTTAAAATTTGGTGTGTGTATCTGTGTATTGGTATGTACATGTGAGTGCACTGCCTGTGGGAGCCAGAAGAGGGCGTCTGATCCCCTGCAACTGGAGTTACAGGGCATTGTAAGCCCTGCTGTGGGTGCCTAGAAATCTGAACAGCCACACCTGCTTTCAACTGGTGAGCCGTCTCTCCTGTCCCAAGAATCAGATTTGTTTAAAACCTATTTTGTCAGACACTCAACTCACTCACTGTGAATAGGTCCACCCTCTTCATGATTTGCTGACATTGCTTAAAAGAAACAAAATAAAAAAAATAAAAACAAAGACAGGAAAATCAAAGACCAAAACAAAAGACTCATGTGCGGTGCTGACCTGAATCAGGTACTACACTGTCTGTCTTTTCTGATATGTAAAGCGTGCCCCCCCCCCCAAAAAAAAAGAAAGAGAAAAAGAAAAAAGGCCCCAGCTGGACTAGGTTCCCATGCAGGCATGAGCAGCGTGTGTTCCTGTGTTCTCATGTGCTGCTCTAGTCAACACCAGTGCCTGTGCTTTCGCTGGGCGCATGGCGTCACTGGGGTTGGGGGTGAAGAGTCTGAAAGAAAGGCAGCCATTAGCAAACCTGCTAATACAGGCTCTATCTTTAGTTGGATGTGAAGAACTACACGTGTTGATGTGAAGGCGTTAAAGTTGCTTCTGGCTTCCGCTATGATTGACTAAAGGTGTAGGGGTTGAGCGAGGAGACCGGTAGGGGCTGTCGGGGATTTGGGGGCAGCAGATTGTGTAAGCCGATGAAAGAGAACATCCTTCCAAGCAAACATCTTTTGAAAAATTCAGGGTAGAACAATAAATAGGATCCTACTAATAAATTTACTGTAAGTTTCCTCTGCACAATACACACTTCAAATGGTAACTCAGGTGAGCACGTGTCATCTGAGCCCAACTCCACACGGAAAGAGGAGAAAGCCTCTGCTGTGCTTGTGTATAGTATTCACCTGCCTTGAGCAGCAGCCACCCCCCCCCCCCGCGGCACCCCCCCCCTCCACCGCCTCCACTATCCTTTGTAGAAGCATGGTGAGCTGCAGGGATGATCTGCACGGGTGCAAATTCAGGACTGGCAGACAACACAGATTAAAGCCACCTGAGCAATGGCCTCTCACACATGATCAACACCTTACATATGACCAGGGGGTTGGTCCCCACAGGCCCCAGGGCAGCTCCTCAGCCCCCACAGCCTTCACCACACTCCACAGCAAAGCCTCAGCCTTCACAGCCTTCAGTGTCTAGCGGCTCAGGCTGCATGGACCTCTGTAACTTGATGCAGACAACTGGAAACAGTAGGTAGGGGACAGGACAGCATATAATGGTTCTTGATTCCCTAATCCTGATTCTGGCACTTGCTGGTTACAGTAGCTTGAGAAAATTTCCGTGTGTGTGTGTGTGTGTGTGTGTGTGTGTGTGTGTGTGTGTGTATAGGTGTGTGTATGTGTGTGTGTGCCTCAGTTTGCTCATCTATGGAATTGAGAGAACTTCCATGTCTCACAGAACTGCTAGGTGGGGCCAGTGGGTTTTGTATAACAGGTAAAGCACTTTGAGGACTTACGAATGCCAGCCGCCTTCTAAGGGCAGTCTCCTCTGTGCTCTTACAACACTCCCCTGGACCCAATTCTATACCTTATGTCCTTTTGTAAAAGCCCCAGTGTCCACTTAGGCCACTTTTTGCAGGAAACTTCATGGCTGGGAGCCAGGGCTAGGTCATCGTTGTCTTTGCATATCACCCAGCACAGCCCAATACGTAGTTATCTGCCAACTGCAGTGATAACCCATGAGATGCCTCTCTTGCTTTATGTTGACTGACTTTATGTTTGTGATTATGCCACTGGCTCTATAATACACGGTGGATGAAATAGCTATGTTGGGTAAATTAAGTACCAGATGGCACATTAGCATTGGGCCCCAGAAATCACAGAGGCTGCTTGATCACGTAGATGCATCTTACCTGGGATGGGGGCCGTGGGAGCTCATGGCTTCCCTTTAATCCGAAGTCCAGAAAATCCAATTTAGTTGAAAGGGCTGTTTTGTTTATTTCCCCTCGTTGCACACTATGGGAAAGAGGCCTTTCACAGGAAACCAAGCTCACATTACATAATGAGTGGATGTTGTTTTCCTAAGGGTGCGTCTCTCAGCTTTCAAGTGGCCCACTCGTGCAGAACTGATCCGTTATCCCACCTTAACCTGAATGGAGCCTCAGTCCAGGAAGCTGGAATAAAACCTTTTACCCTTTTTTTTCTTTCTTTCGTCACAAAGAACATAAAAATATAATAGAGGAGGGAGCTGGACTCACTGAACTCCCCCCCCCCCCCCGCCAGGTGACCGTGGAGACGTTCATCATGGGTAGGACTCGGTGCTGATAAACCCTGAAGCAGCTCCCCAAGCATTCCAAGGATGAAATGTGTGCCTAACAGCAGTGTCAGAGTCCATGTACCAAAAATTAGTGGATTGAAAGGAAGAAGCAGTCACTGTGGCGGTTGGACACTTTGAAGATCCTAGACCAGAAACCAACAAAGACAGTGTTGATCTAAAAATATTACCAGTCAGGCTGGAGATGTAGCTCTGTTGACAGAGCGCTTGCCTAACACGGGTGAATCCTTGACTTTGTTCCCAGTTCTGAATAAACCTGTTGTGGTGGTGCATGCTGTAATCTCTGCATTTGAGAGGGAGATGGGGGCCGGAGGATCAGAAGTTCAAGGCCAGCCTCAGCTATATAACAAATTCAATGCTAGCCTGGGCTACATGAGACATTGTCTCAAAAAAAAAATTACCATCAATCAATTGCTATAACAAACTTCTATAGATGATCCTGAAAACAAGAGTCAAATACTTCTCAAGCCCATGTGGAGCACCCACCAGGATGGACCACATTCTGAGGCATTAAATACAACCAATGGAAAGGAATGGAGATCATACTGTGCATGCTTTTAGATCACAACCCAGTGAAATAGGAAATCAACATAAGACAAATGACTACGGGCTGGAGACATGGCTCAGTGGTTAGGAGTGCTTGCTGCTCTTACAGAGGACCTGAGTTCAGCTCCCACCACCTATAACTTTAGCCCCAGAAGATCCTACACCTCTGGGCTCTGAGGGCAGTGCCCTCAAGTGCACATAGCACCCCCTCATATATAATTAAAAAATGATAACAGTGTTTGAGGAATAGCTAGAAATCCCCAATTGGACAACAGGTTCCTAAACAAAGCATAGATCAAAGCAGTAATGTGGAGAGGAGCAGCAATGCCGAGAGGAGCAGCAATGCCGAGAGGAGAAGCAATGCCGAGAGGAGCAGCAATGCAGAGAGGAGCTAAGCGTGTTTTGAAGCAAGTGAAGATTCATCTCATTGAAGCTTGTAGGATGCAGCGAACGCGGTACTCAGAGGGACAACTGTAGTGCTGACTGCAGCCCACACAGGAGGATGCAGAGCGGGCACTGCAGGCTTTCATCTCATGAGATGAGGGAAGGGAAGAAGAGAGGGTACGGGAGGGACAGAGAGATGGAGAGGAGGAGGGAGAGGGAGAGGAGAGGGAAAGAGGCAAATCCCAAATGAACAGAAAATCATAACTGTTTTGGTTAGCGTTTCCCTCTAGGTGTCTGAAAGTTATCATTTGTATAGGATGAGATCTTTCCAAAATTTCCACCAGCACCCCCAAATTTCAAAGAGTCGAGGCCCATGTCTATCTCCTGAGTCCTGAAACCAACCTGGCTGGGGTGGGAGATGATAGTTTTTCTGAAGTTTTGTTTTAACCTAAAAACCAACTTTAGTGTTTTCAGTCTTGCTCTCCCCTCACTAATGGATCTTAATTTGTTTTACCACAGAAAACAGTGTCATGACTGAAGCTGCCCAAGTTCCCTTTGAATGCCTAATTTAACCCATGTTCCAGCAAGATGTACCAGGTTGGCCTAGGGACCCAAGTATGCCAGGGCAGATGCCACATGCTCTTAGCTGAAGGGAAAACGAGAAGGAAGACCGTCTCAGTTCCCAGAATGTCCCAGAGAGGATGGCAGACCTGCCACATGCCCTCCAATTCCCAGAAAGTCCAACATTGACAAAAGCTAGCAAGGATGTAACCAGGTTCCCTTGGCCTTTTGGGGCAATGAGACGTAGTGTCCACCAGACTCTAGCTAAACAACAGGGTGAAGGGATCCTCCCCTCTCCAGGAGAAGAATGGGAAGCACCCCTGCAGCACCACAGATGGAACAGGAGATGGAACTCTTATCACAAGGGTGAGCAGGGGAGGGCATTCTCTGGGATACACGGTTACCTTCCAGTTCCCAGTCATGCCCCAGTCCCTAGGAGCAATCATACACTCTAGTCCCTACAAGGGTGGTGCATTATAGCCCCAATCCTGAGAATTGTGGGGCAGAACAAACACCGCAGACAGACCCACATCTCTTACGAATGAATCGGCAAAATGGAATTTGAAACCAATAAAGGCAGAAGAAATTATCCAGTAGCCAACAAACAGCAGAGGCATTATTTGACAAAAATGAAAAAAATTCGACTTTGACCTCAAACCCAAACACATTTTCCAAAAGAATGAAGATTCAGACCAGCAAATGAAAAAGCCCAAGAGAAAATGACACACAGAATTGCTGTAGAAAACCTCTTTATACCCTCAGCTCTAGGATTTACCACAGCAGAAAGCACCCAAGAATTACAAGCAGATTCCAAACCCTCATAAACCAAAACAAAGATGACACCACAAATTCATAAGTCTAAATACAACACACACACATGTAAAAGGCAAGATGGAAAAAACACTTAATGGGCAGTGTAGAAAACTGTTTATGGGTCAATAAGAAAATAACCAACCCCAACATAGACACAAGAAAATCAGCTCAGCCATGCTGAAATCCCATGAGAGATGAACAAAAACAGTTTGGTCACATTTCACGTGGCTTAGAAATGACGGTAATCACCACAGACAGCTCTACAGAGAAGCAGGCGTTCATACACAGGTGATGGAAAAGCAAAAGTGTTCAGCTTTCTAGAAGCCAGGTTGTCAGATCACATTAGGAGGAATGACTGTGAATCTTGGGGGCTGGAGAGAGGGCTGAGTAGTTACAAACATTTTACTGCTCTTGCAGAGGACCTGGGTTGGGTTCCAAGGGTCTGTCTTGAGTGGCTCACAACTTAACTCCAAGAACTTTCAGGTCTGCATATTTAAAAGCTTCAAAAATCCCCATGTCCATCAGTAAGGGCCAGATAATGAAATGATTGATATGACAGAACACCTAATAGCCATTAGATGGATGTATATCTGTATCTGTACATGTGCAAAAGTATTGTCCTTGAGTACTGTGAGTGACAGATTTTAAAACAGAATCTCCTAGGTATCATTTTTGATGGAAAACAAGTAAATTTACAAATCTCCATATTCAGGCCTAGGCAAAGGGCAGGTAGTAAACCGCAGTAAGCCGAGGGCCTGGAGGATTCCTGTGGGAGTGTTTTTAGATTTCCTTGTTTATGAATTCCTGTTTCTGTTTCCTTTTGGAAAAAGACTCAGCAGGACTTAATGAGGATGGCAGAGGAGAGGTCCAGCCCACCTGGGAGGTGACAGTCACAGGGACAATGAGCACCTGGAAGTGGCCTTTACCTTAGCTAGCACCAGGGATGTGTGTATTGAGGGACTTCCTTTAGAGGGCAGGGAAGCGGAGGTTGAGGCTGAGAGTCCCAGTCCAGGCAGAGTCTTCATCTGGATGATCTATGAGTTGACCTCACGTCCCTGAAACAGTGATCAGGCTCCAGGTGGCTTTCATCCCAGTGTAGGGACCCATGACTCATCCCACAACCTTAATTATAACACCTAGGCCTGCAGTGTGTCTAAAACATCTGTCGTTGTTTAAATCTGCTGCAAGGATAAATACAGCTCACAAACAGGCCTGAGAACACCTTCCTGCAGTGCAAAACCAGTAGGTCAGAAACCCGTGCCAGCAAGAAAGGTTCAAACCTCAAGTTTGGTGGCGGTCAGTGGACAGGTCCTGTTCTGCTGTCACACAGGGCCAGCTCCTCCGCTCTTTCTTTAAAGCCAACCAAAGTCTCCGAGCCTGTGTGTTTCTTGTCAGTGGCCAAGGCCCAGCAGTGGGGAGGGAGCTATGTACCATGGCCAGCCTCTCATTCATCATTGGTGGCAGGTCCTGTGTCACTGTGTTCTGAATCCCATGTAGCCAGCTAATCCTCGGAACCCCTCTGGGTACAGTAATGACACAGAAAGCGCTTTAGCTTGGGAACAATGACTAATGGCTGTGAAGACATGGCTGCCCTCCTGGTGCCAGAGAACTGCTGAGTTACCTCATTCAAACTCAAATGAAAGGCCTTGAAGAACCCAAGCTGAAGACGGGCTCTCACTTCTGGAAGTACTGATCACAAAAATTAAGAGAAATTAAAAAATAAACGAAACCAGCAATAACCCTACACCCTGCCCCTGGCTATGCTATGGTGGCATCTAATAGACACAGTGGCATTGAGAGAATACTAAGCTTTTTAAGGCTTAAGGTGGACTGAGACAATGGCTTAGTTGGCAAAGGCCTGCTTTGCAAGCATGAAGACTTGGGTTCCATCCAGAACCCCTATGTAAAAACAGCCAGGCATGGTAATGCATACCTGTAATTTCAGTCATGGGCAGGTAGAAGCAGGAGGATTCCTGGGGTTTATCAGTTAGCCAGCCCAGCCTGGTCAGTGAGCATCAGGGCAGTGAGAGAAACCCTGTCTCAAAATACAAGGTGGGGGCCAGAGGGATGGCTCAGTAGTGAGGAGCAGTCACTGCCTGCCAGAGGATCCACGTTCAGTTTCCAGCACCAAAATGGCAACTCATGTGCATCTGGTAACTTTACTTACAGGGGGATATGACACCTGTTTCTGGTCTTGATGGGCACTGACACATGTAGTGCACATACATAAAAGCAGGTGCACACTCGTACACATAAAACAAAAACAAAATTTAAAATAACTTGAAAGAATTCAAGGTAGATTGGCTCCTAAGAAATGACACCAAAGGTGACCTCTGACCTCCACATGTAACAGCACAGACACACAGGCTTAAAGCATGCATGCGTTATTTATCAGACCCTGCTGGAAATCATTTTGCCAGGTACCCTTCGAATCAGAGCGAACAGACTGATAACTCCATTCAGTACTTTGTATAAACGACATGGTTGTTTACCTGGACTCATGGGAACAGCGTCAACTATGAAAAATTCCCTTGAATTTTATTTAATGATTTAAAAGGCATTTCCTCCCCCAATATCATCAAGAGAAACAATTTTTCAAATCTATTTTATTCAGGGGTCCTGGTGTTTCACTTTGTTTTACTTTGTTAAAGGGCAGTTTCTAAGAAAACGTTAAAATAAAAGATCTATTTGTAAATTTATCCTAAAGTTTTAGAAACTCGAATAGACTCTAAACAACAGTTATAATTATCAAAACTGGCTTAAGAAACAGTGTCTTAGTCAGTGTTCTATCGCTGTGGAGAGACATCATGAGCAAGGCAACTCCTGTAACAGAAAGCATTGAATTGGGAATGGCGGGAGGACGGTAATACTCATGGTGTCAGAGCAGTAGCTGAGAGCTATATCCTACTCCACTCCACAGGCAGAGATGAGAGAGAGAAGAAGAAGAGAGACAGACAAAGAGAGACACAGAGAGAGAGGAAGAAGAGGGGGATGGAGAGGGAGAGACTGGCATGGGCTTTTGAAACCTCAAAGTCCATCCCTAATGACATACTTCCTCCATTAAGGCCACACCTCCTAATCCTTGTAATCCTTTCAAACAGTTCTACTCCCTGCTGACTAAGCATTCAAATATATGAGCCTCTGGTGGCTATTCTTGTTCTAATCCAACAAATAGGAACCTGGAACCAACCACTGAAGAAGGGCCTGGCGCCACATGGATCCGACATTCACTTTACTCTTCCACGGAATTGTCAGTTTTCTACATCAACCTTCAGCATAAAAACATGGGATCTTTCAAAAGCTGTTTTATAAAGTATACTTAAAGGTGAATGCCTAAACCCAAGAGCACTGGCTGCTTAACTGCAGTTCAGTTGTCAACACACACACACACACACACACACACCACACACACACAGAGGTAGCTCACAACCACCTGTAACTTCTGGCATCAGGGGATCTAACGCCCTCTACTGGTTTCTATGGGTACCCACGTATAGGGCATATGCAAACACACAGTTAAGTTACAACAGTAAGTTACACATGCACAACTTACAGGTGTCAGGGAATCTGAAGCCTTTTTCTGGTCTCTATGGGTACCCACATATATGCATACATACACAATATACACACAAGCATGTATACATATACAAATAAAAATACAAATAAATCTTAGAAAAAAATGCAGAGTCACTTCAAAGTGAATCAAACCTAGCAATATTTACAGAGAGTAATGCCATACTGATGACGATGTTTATTTCAAGATTTGAAGGATTGTTCTAACATAATCGAATTAAGCATCCTAAAAATATTTGAACTTCAGCTCAAATTATTAAAACATTTGAACTTCAGCTCAAATTATTTCTTCTTGCTTTGGAAACCAAGAAAAAAAGCTGAATCTTAGTGAGTTAATCAACATGTATTCTATATGTATACCTAAACAAATATAAAGCCAAAACTCATTCTCATACTTAACTGTTAAACACATAAACTAAACCTATGAAAGAATACCCAAGACTATCTACTGCTCTTTTAAAAAAATGTTGTTTTTCAGGGGCAGAGAGATGGGTCAATGGCGTATTTGCTACCACGCCTGCAATCCTGATTTTGAGCTGCAGGACCCACATAGTGGTGAAAACTGACTCCCACAAGTTGTCCTTTAATCTCCACATTCACAGATGGTATGACACCTGTAACTTACTGTTGGAATTGTGTTTGCATATGCTGTATATGTGGTACCCATAGAGACCAGTAGAGGGCGTCAGATCCCCTGACTCCACATTCACAGTGTCAGGTGAGCATTAATTAATTAATTAATTAAATGGAACTAAACCTTTTAAATCTTGTTCTTAAAATCCCAGTTGACACCATAAAGTAAGAAGAAGATAGAAACAACAGATAAGAATTTGGAAAAGCAGTGGTGGGCTTTATCAAGAATACATTACTTGAAACTCTAAAGGAATCCACTGAAGGCATTAGAGTTGGCAAAATCTGTTAAAACATTTAGAAGCTCTTATGTGTCACACAGACATCAAGATGCCCTAAACAGAACAGTACGAGGTGGGGATGAAGAAGTGTCTTGGAATATGTGGCTGGTAAAGGCTTGTGGATGGAAATGCTTTCTCCTAAAGAGCCATGAAAAGAATGATTGATCAATTCAAAGTCACTATAAAAATGTTAATACCTATACATGGCCACAAATAGCCAGTGTGTGAATGCATGGATTTGCCTCACTAAATGGCAAATCTGAGAACTTGGCAAAGATCTTTTTCTCCAACAAATGTTAAATCTAATCTGTAATGTTCTAGAAGACTAAAGGAAGTGAGCCTCTGGGGACGAGGTGGAAGCAAGGACAATTTCTGAAAATTTATCTTTAAAAAGTCAAAGATGAATCCAGCATTTCTGTGGAGATATGCTGTTGTATGGGCTGACTTTCTTGACTTTAATTATTTGTTATGCATATGTGTGTATTTCAGTATGGGTACACAGAGGCCAAAGAGGCCGTCAGATTCCCTTGAACTGGGGTGAGAGAGCTGGAATTATTGGTGGCTGTGAGCTGTTTGGTGTGTGTGCTGGGAACTGAACTTGGGTCCCTTGTAAGAGCAGCAGATGACCTGAACCACGAGTCACCTCTCCAGCTCCGACTTTCTAGACTTCAGACATTACAAATTTAATAAATGTAATATATGATTATATTAAAAGTCAATCAGTGCCTGAGGACGTATGTATGAGGCCCTGAGTCCAATCCTTATTACCACAAAAGTTTTCAAAAGACTATTTTAAACCAAGGCACTGTACAATACATTCAGCTCAGGAGCTCACCTTTCAAGTTTGAGCGCATTATGAAAACACTCATTAGGCAGCTGCCCAGTGAGTCACTGTCGTGACGACAAAGAGGATGACTCTCTTAAATAACTCCTGCATCCCAGCAGTCCAGCGAGCAGCATCTTTGCCTTTCTCTCCCTGCTTATTTACAAGCATTTCTGCAGCACAGGCAGAAAAGCTGGGCAGGGTATATTCTCAAGTTATACCCACTTGTAACTGAGGTCCCCCCCAAACACACACCCCCAAACCATGATCACACCTACAGCTACTACACATTAGTATATATATACTTGAGAGTCATATCAAAGTGTTTATTATAAATGATAAAGCTACTCAAACAGATAAAAATGTCATGAGCCCATTGGGATTCATTTACTCTCCCAACACTGAGCCATCCCCCTGCAGTGGGCTCGAACGCAGTGTTCATTGTGGTTATGTTGTGGTGGTTATCCAAATACCTCTCATACTCCTCTTAATTTTCCAAATATTCCAGAGTAAAAAAACAAGTTTTTGCAATCATAAAGACATGCTAGAATTTTTATGCACGTGTGTGTGTGTGTGTCCTCCATGTGGCATCATCATGGAGGTCATAGGACAACTTTTAGAAGACTCTCCAGCTCTCCCATCTTTTGTGAGTTTAGGGAATTGAACTCAGTTCATCAAATTTTCACAGCAATCCCCTTACCCCTGATTCATCTCACTGGCCCCATAATCTATGTTTTAAGACAACAGGAAAACATCATCCCAAAGAAGAGTGGCATAGCGACATGGGAATTTGCACACAGCCACCCCGCCCCGCCCTGATTATCAAATAAAGAGCTGTCTGGGATGGATGTTGACAACTGGGCTAGTGTTTGGCAATCAAGGTCTATTTGGAGTGTCCTGGTAGACATTCCATGAGGTCATGCTGACAGGTATGAGATGAAGAACATGGAGCCTGACCACAGCGGCGCAGAGGACAGAGACACTGGCCTACAGGATCCCAGACAGACTGTCAGGCTGAGGCTCCTGCCATGGGTTTCCCAGGCAGAAAAGGTGAACCATGGAAGATTAAAATCAACAGCTGCGCACCAGCAGGCTAAAGCAGTGCCCATCCATCCCCTTTGAGGAAGCCTTGACCATCTTTGTGTCATTGAAAGGCCAAAGGTCAAGTGATGCAAACAGAAAGCCTTTCGTGGTGAGAGGTTTCCAAGCAATTGAGGGTAAAACCAGCCACGGCAGCTCCCAGGAGGCAGAGGCAGGAGATGGTGAGTTCCTGGGCTCTGCAGAAAGAGCCTGTCTCAATCCACCCCTCCAAAAATACTAAATGCAGTAGAGTTCAGAATTCACTAGACTAGGACATGACTCCATGAATAAAAAATTGTTTTTTTTCAGGCTTAAAACAAGCAAACCAGTATTAAGTAGAGCACAGTTAGGTTTCAATAAGCTTCTGGCCTTTTCCAGTCCCAGGTAACAATTTAATTCTTTTCTCTCTCTCTCTTTCTTTCTTTTTTTTTTAAAAATAACTTTATTTTTTATCAGTTTCCCTGCATGTATGTCTGCAAGAGTGTCAGATCCCCTGGAACTGAAGTTATAGACTATTGTGAACTGCCATGTGAGTGCTGGGAATTGAACCTGTGTCCTATGGAAGAGTGGCCAGTGCTTTTAACCACTGAGGTATGTCTCCAGCTCCAGTTTTTATTTCTTAATTCATATTTAATACAACACATTCATAATGCTTTGAAAAAATTAGCCAGGGTGGTGGCACCTGCCTTTAACCAGGCATGTCTGTGAGTTCAAGGCCATCCAAGTCTATATAGTGAGTTCTACCCTAGAGAGAGAGGTGGGGTACCTAGACGTGAGTGTGTGGGTCAAGGGAGCAACATTTGAGTTGCTGCTTAGAGGTAACTCTACCAGCTAGATTTCTGGCTTTAGGAAAGATTTTTGTATTTGTCATTTGCCATAGGAGACAATACACAGATACTCAAGGGTTAGAGAGATGGCTCAGTGGGTAAGAAAACTCACTGCTCTTACAGAGAACTTGAGTTTCTAGTACCTACAATGAGTGGCTCAGAAACACCTGTGACTCCGGCTCCAGGGCTTAACATCATCTTCTGGCTTCTGTGTACTGCACTCATGTGCACAAATACACACACACACACATACACACAACACATACACTTTAAAAAAATTTAACAACAAAAAAATCCCCAAACCAAAATCCAGTGGAAAAGTCTTATCTAGAAAGCCCTATTCTTTACAAAAGAATAAAGTTTATATCTTATAACAATATGATCAGAAATATTTGAAAAAGCTATATATAGTAAGTAATGTTTGCAATTAACAAGGAAGGTGACATGAGCCACTGGCTGCTCTTGCAGAGGATCTGGGTTCAATTCTCAGCACCCATATGGTGGCTCACAATCCTCTGTAACTCCAGTTCCAGGAAGATGATACCCTTGTGGCCTCCTTGGGCCCTGCACGCATATGGCGCTCAGGTATACACACAAGCAAAAAACCCATACACATAAAAATAAGTAAAAATTAAAAACGTAAAATGTGAAATGGTTGGTGTGGTAAGTTGATGTTTAATAGCACAGGCTGTAGGCAAAGCAGAACTGTGAACTCTCAGTAAGGTTCCAGCTCTGCCCTGGCTGGCAGCACACAGGCCAGAACGCTTTAATGAGAGCGCCTGAGTCGGCAGCCGCACTTACAAGCACGAGGACGGCTTTGAGGCACAGGGCAGTTGGTTAAGGCAGAAGGTCCCCAAAGCACATGAAGAGAAAGGATTCTTGAAGAGCCCCTGTAGCCGCACAGGTCACACCTGGGAACCCGCTGAGCGTGCAAGCCCCTCCACTTGTGCTCGCCAGGCCTCCAGATGGTTCTGACATAAGCATACTGATGTAGAAGATGTAAGGTTTTTAGTGTGGGATGACCTGATGCCTGCCTGCTTTAGAGGGCAGTGTGGTGACTAGGGCCTTGTTCCAAACACATATTGCAAAGGTCCTTGGAGATGGGGCCAATGGAAAAGTCATCTGTTTGTCATGTGTTACCATAGTAACAATAGTGCAAAGCATCATTTACTCCTATAAGGAAAGTCTCCCTTGCAAGAGACATTACTTAGAGAAAGATTACCTTGTCCTGAGGAGACCAAATGTTGGAAGAGCAAATAGGGTCAGCAAGCTTGCCAACAACATCTATGTACATCTCTCCAGCCCTCACTGTTGGGGAACACACCCTAACTGCCCATTATGGAAGGCATGAATCTTCCTCAGGTGGACGGTGGAAGTCTGAAAGATGACATTTCCACATAATGTCACCTAAAACACCTCAACATAATCTAAAACAAAGATTACTCTTCCGTCTATGACAGCCTTCCCTGAGGTCTAGAGGCAGTCTTAATCTACGGGAAACTGCTAGCAAAACAGGCCTTATCTCTGTGTTGTAGAGACTATCTCTGTCACCAAAATCAATTTTATTTTCAGAATAGCCATTATTTCCTTTGCAGCGGTAGGGCTTTGTGCAAGCCAGGCAAATGGCTTTACCTCGGAGCTACACCTCCCAGCCTTATTATCTTTATGGTTTGTAAATCTGTTGACCATCTCATCTGCTGTCCTTAACAGCCTTCGAGATGGGGCTTTATTATTCCCACTTTACAAAGGAGAAAACAACTGGCCACTCAGTACTACAGAGTAGGATCAGTGCTTGACATAAAATGATTTGTAATGTACCAAAGAAATGCCTAGGTTTGTTTGAATTTGTTGTCTGCCAGGTGACACTGAATAGGGTCAGGTAGGGTTTCTGGCAGAGACAGGGTGAGGAGCTTGAGGCTCAGTTGGTGATCTGTGGGTCATAGAACCCACATAACCTGCCGTGACATCTAGAGTTCTTTGGGTTCCGACTGCCAACAACAAAGGGAGGGGTGGCATTAAGGTTAATTAAGCTCTGACTGCATACCAGACATTAATCTGCAGGTATCAAGTCTATCCAATAGCCCTCTTCACATACCCATTTCACAAACAAAACAAGGTGCAGAAAGGTGATTTAATGCCAATAACTTAACCTCTTGTTCCTTTGGCACAGAGGAGGTACCATGCACAGGAGAACTCGCCTGGGGTGGCAGCCATCACAGGAACCTAGATCAGGTTTCCAAAGTTGGCATTTGGGCCACATCCCCCACACTCTGTCCCCCACAACAGGAATAAATGTCGGGATCCAATCCTAAGCTTCCACAGACAGCATTAACAGCCAGGTCTCTCTCAGACAAGCCTAGGGTTTTTTTAGACGGCATTTATCGATGTAACACTGGCTGATTTGCCTGGAGCTGTCTAAGAAAAATCAGAGAGGCAAAGAGCTTCAGAAGAAATACCACAAATTAAAGACACGTGGGAGACAGCCGTTTGAGTAAAGGCACAAACCTAACAGCTGTGATTTGTCTTTTAAAGAGTATTGAAGAAAATGAATCCTCACTGCTGTGAATTAATCCCCTCCCCCATTTTAAACTACTCTTTCTGGAACAGTACAAGCCAGCTTTTAGAGATCGGTCAATCTTACAGTTATCTTTTTTTTTTCTTCTTTCTCTCAAGGAAGGGAGCAGAGAACAAGCCAGATGGAGCACTCAGGCGAGGAGACAGTGTGGGTCTGCTCCACGCTGAGTTAAAGGGGCTGGGGGAGCACAGCTGTCAACAGCTGCCTGAGGAAGCACTGCTCTCATCTTCATTGAATAAACCACCCCGCCATCAGAGAGCTCAACCACAAGAAATCTAACAGTGAGCTCTAGGGTTTTTTACATAGTCGCTCCTCAAAGCCACATTCCCAATCCCAGAGATGGGACTAATATGTTGCCACAAGTGAAATGACCTTTCACATCTGCACTCCTTGGTCTTTAATAAGGCTGGCCCACCTAGGACAGTGGCTCTTTGCACCATTCTTTCTTCGTCTGTGAAATGGGAACAGGATGGCTCCTTCTTCATGAAGTGAGCATGCAAACCAAATGGGTGAAGGAGCCAGAGCTGCTTGGCAATACCAGGCAAGTATCCACAGGGTTCTAGCTAGTAACACTATTGGGTGGGGGGTGGGGAATAAACATTTGGGTGGGGAAACAACCTGCAGGCTTCTCTCCCTCCCGTCTGCACATTCCACAGATTTAAATCATGAAGTCTTCATATACGAAGTGAAAACCGACGATAGAATACACCGAAAGGCAGCTCTTACAAAAAGTGAGGAGATCTGCCCATAACTCACTTCTGGTGAGGGCAAAGCCGGGCACATCTCAATGTGTCCCCTCTTGCTGTAGAGGAAACCTTTCTAATGCAGGATTGCTGGAGACCTGTGAACCCTTTCTCACCTTGGCTATGACAGGCTTCTGCTCTGGGCATATTTTGGGGAGGGGAGTTCCAAACACTCTCTGGGGTCTATTGATCCTATAAGAAGCATCTTACTTTATAAGGCTTTAATTATTAATGGTTAATTAGAACCAGGTTCTCATACAGCCCAGGCTGGTTTCAAACTCGCTATATAGCTGAGGGTGGTATTATAATTCTACTGTCTCTACCGTCTGAGCGCTGGGGTCTGCGCTGGGTCCGGTTCTGAGCCCGGCTTTACGTGGTGCTGGGGATCCTTCCCAGGGTTTGGTACCTGAAATTCTCTGGCCACTGACCTACAACCTCAGCCTCCTTATAGAGTTTTAAATGCTGAAAATATCAGACAGAAAGATTCACAAGCGGCAGCAGTGACTGGGACATTGGGTACTTCAGTCCACTCTGTCAGACTGCACCAGGTAGCTGAGAGGAAGAACACACACCTGCGAGCAATTCTCTCCCACCACCCAGACACCGGAGTTGGAGGGGGGACGATTGTCCCCTCCCCCACCCGCGTTTATGTCCAAGAACTAACTCAGAAGAAACTGGTTACACTCAGGTGTCACTCCCGCCTCCTCTGACAGGAATACCAAGGCTCCCAAGGAAGCTCATTAACAGAACAATTAATCCGCGCGCGCGTGCACACACGCACACACCACACTCACACACACAATCACAAACCCACCCAACACCTAGGAGAGCTTCAAGTCGAAGGCTAAGGGTGCGGGTGCGCAACGTGGGACCCCCCCCCCCCAGGGACACGAAAGGGACTCAGGCCAGGGACACCCAGGGGTTGCACTGGGACAACCGGCTCTCAGGCGGCTTTGGAGAAGCCCGGCTCAGCGACAGGCAGGTAGGCAGGAGGGCGTGGGCACCGGCGAGCCGACGCCGCGCAGAGTAAAGTTCAAGCCGGATCTCACCGCCGGGCGGTCACCTCGCTAAGACTGTCCCCCACTTCACAGTTCTCGGTGACTACCGGTGGCTCGCACGCTCCCACCCACTCCAAGCACCCGCCTCTCTTCAGTTCTCCCGAGCGGACTCAAGAACACAGCAGAGATCAGGCTGGAGCGGGCCCGGGGACAACCGGTGTTATCTACGTACCCAGCGCTAGCAGAGCGAGCTGTCCGGTCGCGGGGACCATCTTCCGAGCGCAGGGCGCTGCAGCCACCGCGCTCTCTGCGGTTGGCGAGTGACCGCGCGCCGCCGCGGTGTGCGCGGGGGAAAAAGGCGCAGGCGATAGGGCCGCCCCCCGGCGCGCGGGCGGAGGGACGACCGCGCCTCCCGGTGGCACTGGCCGGCGCGCTGCCCGCGGCGGAAACGGGAAAGAGGTGGAGGTTCCCGCCACCTCTCTGCCTTAGGCGACAGGGGAGAAGCGGACCACACTCCCGCGATGGGGCGCCCCCGAAGGCACAGGGGTGGGGACTGGGAGCCGGGGGCGGGGACCTGCGCCCCGATCGCGACAGCCAGTCACCACCCTGGGCCAAGGGCCAGGCAGGAAGCGCCGGTTTCAGACACCTCCCTGCAGTGCTCTCGCCCAGGGTCGCCGCCCGAGTCCCCTGCGCAGTAGCCGCGTTCAGGCTGTAGGCGGCGGAGCAGAGTCGTCCAGGATCCAGTCACCTGAGTCGGGGGCTTCTCCAAGACAGTCTTGAACTGAGGCAGCCACCTGGCAAGGCCTGACCAAAGAAAAGCGCTCTCTCCGTAGTCAGCCAAACACTCATTAAAATCGAATTTCCACCTGTGTCCCTATCCTTGCCGGCCATAGGACGCCTGCCACCAACTAGGCACTCTGCGTCCCAGATACATTGTGAAGATCAGGGAATGTCTGCCTACCATGAACTTATTCACGCATCAACCCTACTGTCCCACTGCTTCGGGGGATGCAGGAGCCGGAACAAGACTGGCTTTGGTACAATTAAGTGCAGAACAAAGAAGGAGTGAGTGGTGGGGTCAGCTAGCTGGCCCGTTCAGGGGTTGTGTCTTTGAGATGGCCCCTGAATTGAACTATGAGACGGGAACACAAAAAGGAAGACTCTTTTGGATAGAGAAGGGATGGCTTGTGGGCGTGTGTGGGGCACATTCATAGGAGACAGTAACCCCAGAGAGACCACAACTAGCCATAGAGTAGTCAGACTGACCCCTCTCCTGCTTCCTGCCCCCTAGCTGCTGCAGAGAAGACCCACTCTCCCAGCAGGTGGAGCGTTGGTGATAGGGTGTGTTGGCCTTGGGATCCTCTTGCTGTCTCCTTAGCTAGATGCTCAAAGACTCAGAGTTGAAAATTCCAGTTTATTCTAAGAACAGAGGACCTCAATTCCAAAAGAAGGCCCAAGCCATTGGCCTCAACGTGTGGGTACTGTGTTAATTAATCATCTTTCTGTTATTGAGACAAAATGCACGTGGGGTAAGCAGCTTAAAAGGAGATTTGGTTTTCTGTTCTAGTTCATGGTCACTTGGCCAGCCCTGTAGCTTAGGGTCTACGAAGAGGAAGGACACAACAGTGAGAAGCGTATGTCTCAGCTCAAAAGCAGGAAAGGGGGTCCCAATGTCCCCTCCAAGGGTACACTCCCAGTGTTCTAACTTCCTCCAGTAGGGCCCCACCTACTGAAGTCTCCACCACCTCTCTCTAGCGCCACCCACTGGGGTCCCAACCAAGCAGCAAATGAACTTTTATAGGGAGGGGGGGTGGGTGGGGGGTGGGGTGGGGGAACCAAACCAAACAACAACAAAATGGCGTTAAATCCAAGCACCTTTTTGTTTTAACCAATTGACTGATTAAATTTTTGGAGACAGGGTCTCATTATGTACTCTTGTCTGGCCTTGAACTCTCAGAAATCCACTTGATTCTACCTCCAGAGTACCAAGATTTAAGGCCTGCAAAGCCACACCAAGTTCTAAGTGCCTTTTCTGAAAAACAAAATGTTTACGCTGCTTGTACAAGTTTTTGACTGTATGTGGTACATGTATGTCTGGAGTCTGACCCTCCAGAACTGTAGTACATGTCTTCTGGCATCTGATCCCCTGGGACAGGAGTTACAGATTGGTTACATACTACCCTGTGCTAGGATCCTCTGCAAAATAACAAGGGCTCTAACCCACTGAGCCATCTCTCCAGTCCTACCATAAGAGGAACATTTAAGATCTGCACCATGACAGATGGGATGGTCCATTATGAAGAAGATACTTTGAAAGTGCGAGTTTACATAGAAAAGCACTCCTTCACTACGCTGACTAGAAACTATTGTCCTTCCTTCTTCTCTTGATGCTTGTGACTAGCCAGTGAGGGTCCCCTGACAGCCATTTCCTCCAGCCATTGCATAGAGCTTTCCTATGCCTTCAGCACGTGGGCTCACTTCTTCCCTTTGACCTGGTCCTGTCCTGGAGCTTGCTTGTTCCCTTGGCTACAAGAGGCAAGGAATCAGGTTGGGGACTGGAACACGTGTGGAGCAGCAAGGCTGTGGTTGGCTGCCAGCTGTCTGGGAATCAGACGGTCCTGGTCCTCTGCCCACTGCCCACACGCTGTTGGGCTGGCAGAACCAAGTAAGTGGGCTGGTCCTCTGAAGGGCTGGAAAATATTTTTAATCAAAAGATAATTTGTGGGGCTGTAGAAATGGCTCAGAGGTTAAGAGCACTTGCAGAGGACAAAATATGTACACTGGGAATTCCAGCATTCACATGGTGGTTCAAAACTACCCATAACTCCAGTTCCGGGAACCCAGGAACCTTGATGGGCACCAAGCACGCACATGATACACATACACAGATGCAGGTAAACACCCACATATTTGATGAATAAATCTAATTTAAAAACTCTAACAGAAAAAAAAATATTTTGCCAGCTTGCAAACTAAAAAGTACACAATTCCAAGTACATTCTATCTTTCTGTCTTCACTGTGTCCCTGATTCCTGCCCCCCATACCTCCTTCTCTTTCTCTTTCTGTCTGTCTTTCTTTTTTGAGGCTGGATCTTGTTATAAGCTGGGAACTTTTTATTCTCTAGCCCCGGCCTCGTCACTGCTGGGACAACAGAAGTGGGTCATCTCACCTGGCTTAGAGTATGCCCTAATACTTGAAAATCATTTGTTATTCCCAAGATTTTTCTTGAGCTGGTATAATATGATTTTAGAGTATTCCAGTTTTTTTTCACTTCTGTGTGCATATGTGTGGTGTGCTTATGCGTATATGCATGTTTGTATGTATGTGGGTGCCTATGCACAGTTGTGCATACATGTGGAGGCCAGAAGTGGAATCATCATCATCTTTCCTTCTACCTCATTCATTCATTAAGGCAAGGTCTCTCAATCAAACCCAGAGCTCACTGATTGGGCTAGTTTGCTAGCCATCTCCCTCTGAGCCGTCTCTCCAGATTCCTTCCAGTTTATTCTAGCAAATAGATCATCAAGTTTGGGAAGCAAATAGCAAGAGTGATGTTGAAAGTGAAGTTTGTTCCCAGATTCCTCTGCTCCACTGCCTCAGTTTCCCACATTTTATTAAAGATAAGACTTAACTCATTGGGATTATAGGAGAATTAGGTGCCAGAGTTTGTCTGCGAACAGTGTTTCATCTGAACAAAGCTGGCTAAGTTCCCTGGTAGGCTTGCCTCCCCACTCCATGTTCCCTACTTTTTCCTTGCTTAATCATTCTATGTCAATTTCCTTGCTCATGGGTGCACATACATGCATGCCCACACCTATATACCTATACAATGCACACACAACATACTCATATGTTTCAGCTATACAGAATTCATTGCTGTCTGAGCTGAGTAAATCCCACTGGTGTCCTTGAGACTGCAAGGAGACTTGGTGCCCTCCTTCCCCTGCAGACCCTGCTACGCCTGTCTCCTGCATCCTTGAGACTCTATCCCTTCGTGCTTGCAGAACCCTCTTTACAAGAATATACCCTGGATTGAGCAAGGGGGATTCACTCTGTAGAGCCAATCATGCCTATCCCTGAGCAAACAAGAGAACAGTGGCAGAGCTGGGGCAGAGGCCACCAAGCCTTAGCCCAGGTGCCTTACACCCAAATTCTGAGGATGTATTTAGGGGGTTCTTTGCTCACTTCTCCAGACTCCCCTCATTTTTGATTATGAGAAGTCACAGGTCCTCGTGCTTTTGCCACTGACCTTGGTAAATGGTTCCAGATGATTCTAGAAGGGCTTGAGGAGGAAATACAGCCATGCGTGTGAGAGGGAAGATGGCTCCCATAAGCCAGTCTCAGAGCTAGTGGCCTGCTGGCCTCAGCAGGTACAGGACCTTCATTTAGGAAGCAATACACCACAAGGGAAGAGGGAACTAGAGAGGCACCCTCCAGATGGTAAGGGCCAGAGGCCATTGGTCATGGGGGATCCTTTCAGAGGACTCTGGTAATTGAGTTTTGGCGGGCTGAGGAAATTCTACCATGACAAGGGATTTAGGGAGAGAAGTGGATGCAAAGGGGGTGGGTTGTCTGAGTTTCAACCCCATGGAGGCCTCAGCTGTCAGTGTGTCCCCAGCTCTAGGGGAGGACAAAGAAGGGCATGCATGGTGGGCTCGTTTGAGTCTTCTTTGCTGTGTGGAGCTCTGCCTTTAGGCACCTGGGTGTTCTTCACTGCCGAGGCTGTTCAGCACTGATATGGCTGCTGCCTGGTGCTCCCGCTGACTTCAGATGTGGACACTGGACACGTGAATCACCACAAATCCTTCCATCCTACACTGTAATGTCCCCAAAGCCTGTGGTGGAAGCTTGGTGTCAATGAATCCCATAGGTGGTACATGCTGGCCAAGGCACTGGCTTAGATGCTTGTGGACTTTGAAACACCACCAGCTGCCACAGCAGGGGCATTGTCATCTAACACAGCTTGGGGACGTCTTGGGGACCTCAGTGCAATGCAAACAAACCTACTCTGGACTCAGCACATCATGTGGCAGTCCCCTCCCCACCCCACCATATGATCAGAGGCAGGAGAGTAATTTACCTGGGCATTCAGTTATGGGTCCATTCTCTTTGCTGCTGTGCCCTAGTAGTCTTGAATACATGATTACACTTTTCTAGAGAGTGAGAAGGTGGCCTCTAGAATTCTTAGCAGTTCCTATGGGAAAGTCCAAATCCAGTACCCAGAAACCCTTAAGCAGGTTCGGCTCAGGAGTAAGAAGGTAGGATAGTGGAAGGAGAAGGAACGCAGGGAGGCGGCTCAGTCGTCAAAGCAGTTGCTGTGGAAGTTTGAAGACCGAGAACTCATCTCTAGAACCCATAATGTGCTTGTATGCATGCGTGCACGCACACACACGTTTTTCACACATTTTACTTATGTAATATGTAATATACATATGTAAAGTGTGTGTGTGTTAAATCCAGGTATGGTGGTATGCACCCGTAACTCCAGAATAGTGGAGATAGAGAGATCTGGGTTCTGGGGACTCTCTAGACAACCAGTGTAGACTACTGATCAAGTTCCAAGCTAATGAGAGACCCTGTTGTCTCAGGTAACAAGATGAACAGCACCTCAGGAACCAAGGTTGTCCTGTGGCTGCCTCACACAGTTATGTACACACACACACACACACACACACACACACACACACCCCTGAAAAATAAGGGAAAGAAAAATCAAGCCAAAGAGGATTTGCTAGTTCGCTTTTCAGTGATGGATCTGTCTACCTGATGAACTCAATAAATTCTCCCCAAGGTCAGAGGAAAGAGGAAACAAAAAATAGGACAGATAAGACTGAGAAAGATAACAACAGTCAAAATATTTTTAACGGGATACTCAGGAAGACAGCAGAGGGTGACAGAGGAGAATCTGGTCTTCTGTCCCAACCAGAGGTAGCAGGAAGGAGGGAAGAGTTTCATCTGACATTTCCACGGAGATGGAGACTTTGCTCAAAGAGACTGCAAATATAAATATCTACACTCTGATGGGCAAGTGTGTCTTCATGGTCAACTTTCAAACTTTGTGAGGAGTACATGGGAGTTAAGGACAGAGTGGAACCTGTGGCACTGACCGAGGTTGAGAGAGGAGAGACTCCACCAGTACATCAGACACCAGTGGGATAAGGCTAGCTGGAGAGGAGGGCTTGGAAGCCATCCACTTTTTGAGAGAGGTATACTGCCCGCGAACCCAGGGGAATTCAGCGTCCCTGTGGTAGGAGTCTGTGCAGGCAATGGCCCCTCCTCTGTGTCCTCTCCTCTTTGTAATACAGCTTTCACTGAGAGCCTGTTGTGTCCCAGGCACCTGACATTGGGCAAGCCCTTCTGCTCTGTGGGAGACTATGAGGAAGAAAAGTCTTGGTGCTTCCAAATGAAACTTACCATATTGATGTTTGTCAGATAATGCCAAAGACCACAAAGCCATTGCCATGGAATTTTGAGAGGAAATGGCTGGGATACAAAATTCGGTTTCTTATCAAGATAGTTCAGATAAGAAACTATAAAAATGTCAAGCACCTGTGTACTGCCCCGACTAAAAAATATTCTGCAGAAAATACCCCAGCCAAGTCAACAAAACAGACTGAACAAGGTGGAAGAAGCAAGAGCCAGTGTTGATGGATGGTGACAGGCGTGAACCTGGTGTTGACCTAACTCCGATTTTTTACATCTCTGGTGCCTGTTGCTGTTGCCAGTAGCATGGACAGGTTCCTTCCTTTCCCACAAGATTGGCAGCAAGCCTGGGGCCACAAGATGAAACAAGACAGTCCCTGGAGCACTGCTGAGGATTGGCTTAGGGGTGGCCACATGATTAAGTCTGGCCAGTGAAGTATCAGGGAAATTTCTGGGGAAGAAATTTTCCCTTTTGATAGAGGGAATCCTGAGGCAGCGTTCTCTCCTTCCCTGCCTCTGAGTGAGATGTATGTAGTTTCAGCATCCATTTTGTGACTACGTGGAGGAGACTGTCAGATTTGGGGTGGAGGATGGGTTCAAGAGGGTACTGGGCTGGATTACTGGGTTATATGAAATTCATTAGAAGAATTATTAACGCTGTGAACAGTTAGAGAGACAACAGTATGACAGGAGCTATAAGAAGAGTCCAGGCCCTATCACCAAGACAGACAGCATGGCGGGGTCTCTGAAGAAAACTCAAAGCCCATGCAGCAGAAACGGGAGTCTATCCTTACAGCTTCCTGAAGATGGGGACGCTTCACAGCCAGGATCTCAGATTCCCAGGCTGGAGGCAGGGAACATGAAGAGCAGAAAGTGTGGCCTCTGATACCTCTTTGGTGTACAATCATTTCCCAGGTGAGAGCCGCTTACATCGGGCAGACGCCACTGTGCCTGACTTTCTATGGTGCTGGAGATCAAACTCCAGTCTTCACGCTTTTCCAATGAGCACTTTACCCACTGAGTCATCTCCCCAGCCTACTCCTGCCATCTTCTCTGTGTGGTATGGCTAAATGCCTTTAATGTCTGAGATGCTGAATAAAACTCTCAAAAGAAAATACACGATAAACCATGTGTAGCAGCACACACCTGTATTCCCAGGACATGTAATCTCCTATGAGTTCCAGGAGAGCTCAGAGTCTGTGGTGCTGGGATAAAATCTGGGGTCTCATGCATGGTAGGCAAGGACTCTACCAACTGAGCTATGTCCCCAGTCCCTAGGTCCCCTTCTCTACAATTAGTTTAATATTATTGTGTTCGTGTGTGCGCATGTGCGGCTGTGGCAGTCAGAGGATAACTCTGTGGAGCTGCCTCTGTCCCCACTTTTATGTGGGCTCAGAGGATCAAGCTCAGGTCCCTGGGCTTTTGCAGCAAGCACTTCTTTTTTTTCCCCTCTGAGCCATCTTGCAGGCTCCATCTCTTTTTTTAAGGTGAAAATCTGACCAGAGGATTTTAAGAACTATACCTAGTGAAAATCATAACAGGCAAAGCAGGAATCTCATAAAGTCATGGGGGGGGGGGAGGCTTGGTACAAGAACTTCGAAGAAAAATTGCAGCAAACCAAAAAATAACATCCCATTCCTTTGTAGTACTGAGCTGAATTTCCAGCCCTAGAAAGCCACCCTTAAACAAGATTAGTTTGGTTAAAATAGCTAGAAATAGAAGAAAAGTAGGGACACACTATGCCAGTCTTCCCGGTGTCTTGTGGCTCATTAAAGGACACTTCCTGTTTCCGGTGTCCTCCTCAATCTTCTCCTACAGGAAGCTAGGTCTGCCCACGCAACTTTCTTTGAACATCCCTATTAGAACCCGCCATGTTGGACTTTGTTTAGTAGAGCATGCGAGCATGACTCCTGAACTCAGCCTACCCATGGAATTGGGTTTCAAGCCTGCAAACTCAGAGCTGTGAGAAACCGTTAAAATGTCAGTTTCAAAGTTCTAATTCTCAGTGTGGCTTACATACAGCAACAAATGAGGGGCAGACTGAAACTCCAGCGTTCCTCGCTACCAGTGTCCCCACAAAGGAACGCAGAGGGTAAAGATGCCATGAAGGTCAACAATCCAATTCCACCAATTTAATGTACATGGCTCAAACCTTTCTGTTCTATAAACACGGGTACATTTCTTTGAACACCTTTTAGAAGATTCCAGAGAAGTAAGTGCTTATGGTGTTGTGTTTTATAAAAAGATAAGGAGAGGAGAAATATATGTGTTGGATGTGTAGTCAGGTATGGAGGAAGGGGGTGCCTCTGTGGGCCCACGCTGAGGCATCCCTTCCCCCTGAGGGACCAGCCACATGATCCTATAGGATAGAATAGAGTTTATTCAGGGCATGGGGAGGGGAGTTGAGAAGGTAGTAGAGACAGAGAAAGGGACACCACACACACACACACACACACACAAGAGAGAGAGAGAGAGAGCAGAGAAGAGGAATAGAGATGTGGAGAGAGAGGGGGGGAGGGAATGAGAAGACAGGAGGGGAAGGGCGGAGAGGACAGAGAAGGAGCAAGAAGGCAAGTGAGCAAGAGAGAGGAGGGGGTAAGCAACCCCTTTTATAGTGAGTCAGGCACACCTGGCTGTTGCCAGGTAACTGTGGGGCAGAGCTTAGACAAAATGCTAACACATGGCCCATTGAGTAAAGATGCTTACTACTGTGTCTGTCCACCTGAGTTTAATCTCCGGAACCCACATGGTGAAAGGGGAATTTTCTGCTGACCTCCCATGTCCACATGCATCTGAACATGTTGACCACATACAGAGACAAATAAATGATAATCAAATACAATCAAAACTAAATTTGGATTATTTCTAGACAAGTTCTCAGTTAATGGATTTTTATTTTATTAAAACACTGAGAGAGGTTGTAGTAGAGGCCAGTAAGGATGCTGACTTAGTCACTATTACACTATCTTTTCCAAATAATATGATTTGTTGATGACACCCTTTCTCTGAATCTACCTTCCTCCTTCCTTTCCCCAGTGATTTGAAATAATACCTTCATCACACTGTCACCCTCCCTTTATAGTTTTTTTTTTTAACATACCCAAACTTCTACTGTTTTATACTGTTTTAACTTCATAATTTGGTTACAGTTATTTTTCCCTACAGAAAATGTTTCCCAATGAATATTCCAACAGTGGCCCAAATTCATAGAAATTATTACTTCTTTGGGTCATGCACATTGTGGCAATTAGTCTTAATTATAAGCACGACAGAGGTAGAATTACCTAGAAAGGGAGTCTTAACGGGGGATTGTCTAGATTAGGTTAGTCTCTGGGTTTGTCTGTAGGAGACTGCATTGATTACACTGAGATGATGACCCATCCATTGTGGGTGGCACCATTCCCTAGTCAGGGAATCCTGGATCGTGTAAGATTAAGAGAAAGTGAGCTGAGCACCAGCATGCATGCATTTGTTGCTCTTTTCTCCTGACTACTAATGTCATGTGACCAGCTGCTCCTGATGCCTTGACTTGGTTGCCAAGATGGAGTGCCTTGAACTGTGAGTTACAGTGAAACTTTCTCTCTTAAGTTGCTTTTGTCAGGGTATTTTATCACAGTGGTAGTAAAGAAACTAAGACATAACATCCTGGAGAATATGGAAAAGACTATGAATTGTTGTCCTTCTTTCCCTAGATCTGCATTTAGATTATGTGTCTTAATCTCTATAAAAATACAGATTATTTTATCAGTTCTGGAAGGCTCTTTGAAGCTCATAGTGACAACTCTTAAAATGTATGTTTATCCATATTTACTCCAGAACCTTTACTTTTCTTGTGGAAGCTAGAGGGAAAGGCTTCACTCTGTGGCTCAGGCTGGCCTTGAACTCACATTGTAACCCAGGCTTGCCTCAAACTCACTATCCTCTGTCTCTGCTTCCACGTGAGAGGGTTATATGTGTACATGACCATGCTCAACCATAACTTTACATTTCATTCCCTAATATAAAAGAAATTAATCTCAGTGACTATTTATGATACATGTCCGAAAAATGTATCTTGTGGTTACATTCTGTCTTAGGTGTGTTAATGTATGTACACAGACAAATACAAGGTTGTAAATATACCAAAAATGTGGAGAGATTGAATGACTGAATTCCTCATTTTGATTTTCCTTGTTTAATCTTCTGTGGTAAGTACTTCTTGCTTTTGTGAGAATTTTTGTTCCAGAAGGGAGTTGAGGGTCGTGGGTGGGTTTCAGGGAGTGGCAGGGGAGAGGGTTTCTTCTTTTGTAGACTTAGAGAGGGCCTTGAGCTCAGGGGCAAGCTAAGCTCGGGTGTCAGCTGTTGGCACTGCTGTCCCAGCAGGGCAGGGATTTGAGGCTGCTCAGGCCACCTCACTTCTGCACACAGGCACCTCAGTGTGAGCCAGGGCTGGGATGGCCAGTCATGCTGAAAGCTGGAACAAGAGCCCTGTGTCTGCCAGCGTCCAGCACAAAGGACAGAGGTCTCTTGTTTACTTTGGATTTAGGAACGTTTAAAATGAAAGACAGAAAAAAACATTTGAGTTTCCCCTCTTTTTGGTTTCCTACAAAACAAATTGTCATGAGTCGGGGAAGTTTTTGGCGTCTTGTACAAATAAAAATCAGTCAGACCCGATGGCCAAGGGAGCCGTTAGAGAGCCTCCCTTGTTTATGGTTTGCTTTAGATTTAAGGCTTAAAGGTTAGGAAGTAAAAAGGACTGAAGAGGCCCTGAATTGTTCATTCATTTCCCAGGAAGTGGGACATTCCCAGCTCATTGGTCAGCTGGGCCAAGTAACCTTTGACCTTTTGCAATAAGCTCCCTGTAGGCTGAAGCAACACATTATCATGGTCACCCCTCATGTTCCCTCCCTGTTTCCACTCCAGGCTCCCACACACTGGGATGGATGGGTATTGTCAATCAAATACCCTCTTAGACGATTGGGCCTGCCAGGGGACATAGGTTTCTTCAGACACAGCAGTTCATACATAAATCATGAAGATCAAAAAGGTCCTGTGTTGAAAGACTGCCTGAGATCCAGGGGAATGAGTCCTTGAAGACCTCTGTAGCATGGTCCAAACAGTGGATGGGAGCCTGAAATAAAACCACAGTTCTGCAGTAATGGCCAGGAAAACATTCTGAACCATTTTTGGGCAGTTCACTTACCTGCAAAATGGGGGCCATGTTCTAACCAGCACAGAGTCACTGTGAAGACTCCAGGAGATGGTGGGAGCTAAAGGTTTTAAGTTCGAGCCTGTCACAGGAAACAGTGCATGGTGGACAGCTCGCTGGCCACCATCTGTCATCTCCATGGAGCGTGTAGTTTAGGAAGATGGGCTAGCTCAGTGCACACCTAGGCACTTTGCAGACTTTGCACACAGTGGGCAGACTTCTGTCTTGTGCTGACTTGTTCTTGAGCTGTTCTCTAGACATCAGGGGCTTCTGTGATGCTAGAAACAGAAGTGTTGGGAGTGGGGACCAGTCCTCTGTGTCTGATGCTGCCCAGCAGCTGACACTACTACACTGAGGTGTTGCTACCTGTAATGAGAGATGGATGCCCTTGACAGAGGCATAGTGTGCTCATCACTGGGCAAGAAAGGGAGAGCTGAGACATTAATTTAGATCCATTTTGTTATTTCTGCCACCCTCACTGATGCTCACCTCAGTGCAAACAGCATGTACAGAGGTAGATATCTCAGACTGATAATTAATTGCATGTGTGCACTTGGCTGGACAAAGGGATGTCCAGAGAGCTGGTGTGATGCTTAGGACTGTCAACTGGACAGGGTCTAGAGTCACTTGGAGAGATGGGCTTCTGGGCATGCCTGTCGGGATTATCTTGTGTTAAATGAGGAGGGAAGACCCCACCCGCTGTGAACCTAGAGGGGATTCAGGGCTCTACAAATAGAGAAAGGGGGGGGGGAAGCAGCAGGCATTTATCTCCCTCTGTTTCCTGAGTAAACCTTTTGCTTCCAGTTCCTGCTGCCTTGCCCTTCCCTCACGATGCATTGAACCCCTGCGTTGTGCATTGATTAAAACCTCTCCTTGCTTAAGTTGTGTTTGTCACAGTAGTTTATTTAAACAACATAAAAATAAACTCTAAGGCAACTGGAGAAACAGTTGGGGAGCAACCCCACGCGAGCGTGTGTGTGTGTGTGTGTGTGTGTGTGTGTGTGTGTGTGTGTGTGTTGGGAGGGTGCAGTTGAAGAGTAGTTAGCATTGGAACGGGGTGGGGGGGGGCAAGTGAATGGAAATCAACTTAAACAGTACAGGTGGAATTAATCCATCGAGGGTCTGGTTAGAATAAAACAGTGGAAGAGGCTGGGGACGTAGCACCGTTCGTAGAGTGCTTGTCTAGCATGCAGGACACCTGGGCTCAATCACCAGCACTGCATAAACCAGGTGTGGTGCTGCACACCTGTAATTTTGGCACTAGGTAGGTAATGCGGGAGGATCAGAAGTTCCAGGTCATCCTTGATTATTTAGTAAGTTTGGAGCCAGCGTCTGAAGAGGTTAAGAGTGCTTGCTGCTCTTGCCAAGGACCCAAGCTCATTTTCCAACACTCAAGCAGAGTAGCTCACATCCATTTTTAACTTCCTGTCTAGGGCATCTGACACCTTCTTCTAGCCTCTGAGGGTACCTCCAGGCATGGGCATGCACATGCCACACACACACACACACACACACGCACACGCACACGCACACACAAATCCTTAAAACAAAAGAGAGGAACTGGAGAGATGGATGAGAGGTTAAGAGCACTTGCTGTTCTTGCAGAGGACCTGCGTTTGGTTTCTAGCACCCACATGACAGTTCGCGACCATCTATAACTCTATTATCCAACGCCCTCTTCTGGCCTCCATGAACACTGTGAGCACATGGTATGCTGACATACACGCAGGAAAAACACTCATCCACATTTTTTAAAAGCAAGTAAACAACAAAAGGTAAAAGGATTGCTTCCACATGCTGTGGCATACCCATCCCTTGCTCTTGGTCACTGCTGCACCTGGTTCTCAGGTCTTACAGCTTGAACAGAGTCCACCCCTAGTTCCTAAGTCTTGGGTCAGAGAACTCAAAGCATTTTCTTCACTGTTTCTTGGGCCTCTCAGTTTCACTAGGATGACACTGCTGGCTCTCCTGGCCTCCAGCTATAGATGCCCAGAACTGGTACTTCTCAGCCTCCTTGGTGGTATGTAATTCAATTGGCTATGACTACAGTGACATTTTACCGACTTCCTCTTCTTCCTTTACTTCCTCTTTTTCTTCCCCTCCTTCTTCCTCCTCCTCCCCGTCCTCCTCTTATCTTCCTTCTCCTCTTATTCCTCTTCCTTCTCCTCCTCCTCTCATCTTCCTCCTCCTCTTCTTATATTAAAGGCAGGTTTATTGGGAAGCTGCACTCTGGGGCAGGGGGGCGATTCACTGGTCCCCAAGGACCAAGGACAGGGAAGTTGCCATGGGGAAAGGGGGTTGGGAGTAGAGGAAAGAGAAAAATGGGTGTGTGCATGCAGAGAGAGACAGGAGGAGAAAGGGGGGAGGAGGGGAGGAGGAGAAGAGAAGGGGAAGGAGAGAGAGAGAGAGAGAGAGAGAGTCAGATATCAATGGGGTTACTGACTCAGGCCCCAACACCGAGCATCATAAAGCCGGATCTGAGAACTGACGTGTGGTCTTCATGTTTACACAGGCAGCATTTTACCCACTGAACTGTCTCTCCAGCCCAGCCCTCTGAACTCTTGGCTATCTCAGAGATATTTTAGGCTGCCTTTTATTTCTTGCCTTCAGATGCCTGGACTTTGGGGTCTTTAGGAGCTTTACCTTGTGAACATTTGTACAAACTTGATTGGGCCTGTTTGCAAATCTAGCAGAAGCTACACAGCGTGATGCAATGTTTGTCATGACACAGCATCCACCAGTGGCCTGGAACTGCACCTGAGAGCTGAGAAAACTGTCTCTGCTCCTTTTAAATATCACTGGAGATCTGACAGCTAGTGGTCACAGCCATGTGTCCATGCCAACTTCTATCAGTTAAGTAACCTGTTTCTCCAGTTGGACAGGACAGAATGCTGGAATTCCCCTGGATGGGGACAGTCCCTCAGGATGGCTGCTGGATCACACTGAGGGAGATAACCTAAATTCCCCTCCCCTACTTACAAAGAGCTTCCGGAGGCTCACTGGCCTCATGTGATTTTATGTCAGTGCAGTGGGAGGAAGCCACTGCGTTCCCCATTTTACAGATGTGAACTGAGATCTGGAGTAAATGGATGAGTTGCTTAAGGTCCCACAGCTGGAAAGTGTCTGAGTAAGGTCTGGAAACCTGGGATTACAGGGATTCGTGTAGTGTGGGTTCAGGAAACATCTCACCCTCATGCCATACCTGCCTCAAACTCACCAACAGGCGTCTACTCAGGGAGCTATCCTCACCAGGATGAGGAGGAATGGAGACACTGTCCTTCTGTGCTATCTCAGAGCCTCCTGGGCTCGGGGCAGTCCCAGGAATCTGAAGCAGCAGGTGAGCCTGGTGCATTACATTCTTTCTCCAAAAGAGAAGAATCCCCACTTGGCAGGATGGCAGGCAGGAGGAAACATCAGGAAACAAGTTAGCCAGGCATGGTGGCTCCTGCCTGTGATGCAGGCATTCAGGAGGCGGGGGCAAACAGTGGAACTGGCAGAGAGCGAATGGATCTTGGAGCAAGTTAAAATAGATGTCGTGGTGAAGGCTGTGAACCAGGTAAGGCCTGTTGTACCATTTGTTAGGCTCAAGCTGGTTATGTGCTGTAAGTTTCCTGTTTTAAAGAATGCTGTGTGCATGTACATGTGTCCCTGAACATGTGTGCATGTGATTGTATGTGTGTACACATATGCTTGTATATGTGTCTACATGTGTGTTTACATGTACATGTGTGTATGTGTGTAGAAGGCATGGAGGTCTTTGTGCTCACAGATAAACATGAGAAGAGCCTGGAACATTAAGCACACAGGATCGTTCCTTCAAGGGAAGGAATGCAAAACCTGTTATCTACCCAGAGCGCTGGCAGAGGACGTGCTTATTAGCATGGCGACCTTTGCATTATCTGTGTGGCCAGAGACGTTTCCTGCACTAAGCCTTCCCCAAGAATCTAATTGTAAAGTTGTTTTTCTCAGTATATAGAAGCTATCTTTGTGAACTTTGCAAAGAGTTTCAACATAGTCCCGTCTGACCTGTATTTAGATTACTTTACCCCCTAAGAAGATTTATGTATGTATTTATTTATATAAAGATTATACTTTATTGTGCACACAGGATTGAGTTATCAGGGAAGTTTTCACTCAATTGTGATGTGCTTAAATTTGCCTAAAATACACTACTCAGTTTGCACCAACTCCCCAAGTTTGCACCAACACTCACTGCTAAATCTTGTTGAACCGAAATGTCTTCTCACGTCATCTATCTGCAGGACCATGTACATACATGTGTGTTCACCTGTGTATGCATACATGTGTACCTGTTTGTGTTTGTGGAGGCGAGGGCTTACCCTTAGCTGTTAGTCCTCAAGAGCCTTCCTCCTTTGAGTCAGGATCTTTTCCTACAACCCGGAGCTCACCAAATTGGCTGGCTGACGAGCAAGCCCCAGGAGTCCACCAGCCTCCACTTCCACCTCCCAGGTTCTGGTGCTGGGATTTAATGTGGGTCTGAGAATTGAACTCAGGCCCCCCAGAACAGGGGGGAAGCATTTTACCAATTTAACTTCTTGCCTGCCTCAAGCTTTCTGTTTGTTTTGTATTTTTATTGTGAAAAGAAATCTGGTTTTGTTGGCATCCTATTTTAAAAACTTGGAGGAGGGAGTGAGAGAAGAGGGGAAGAGGAAGGAGAGGAGGAGGAAGAGGAGGAGGGAGTGAGAGAAGAGGAGAAGAGGAAGGGGGAGGAGGGAGTGAGAGAGGAGGGGAAGAGGAAGGGGGAGGAGGGAGTGAGAGAAGAGGGGAAGAGGAAGGGGGAGGAGGGAGTGAGAGAAGAGGGGAAGAGGAAGGGGGAGGAGGGAGTGAGAGAAGAGGGGAAGAGGAAGGAGAGGAGGAGGAAGGGGGAGGAGGGAGTGAGAGAAGAGGGGAGGAAGAAGGGGAGGAGGAGGGAGGGAGAGAAGGGGAGAGGAAAGAAGGGGAGGAGGGAGGGAGGCGGTGGACCGGATGGTTTTCCTGTAAATGTGATAAGGGAAAGAAGAGGCAGGAGTAGGGCTGGGCAGCCCTAGTGACTAAGGGATGAGGAATGGGGAGAAGAATCCTCTGGAAGGTTCTGTGTGTGCTCGCCAGGGATGGCAACACTGGGCATGTTCTTGCACGTTCTGTGTTGATGACTGATTTGAAAGAACTCAATACAGAGGATTCTGGAACGTGCTTAACGATTTACTCTTGGATTCAGTCTGAACAACAGGGTTCTCCATGGAGCTGGTGAGGGTACCCACTCACCGCAGGATCTCTTGCTAGGTCCTTTCAGTCTTTCAAGCATCTGAACTGTTAGGAAAAGAACCCCTTAAGGCTATGGGGGTTGTGGGCTTCATGAGAAGAGAGCCATGACTGAGACCACAGGGAAAGCTGCTCACCCTTTGTGTAGTCCCTCACTACACAGTGCCATCTTTCCCACAGTGACCCTGGATGGACAGTGGCAGATGCACTGTGGAGTTCAGACATGAAGCTTGAAGTCCAGGGCCCTTCAGTGGGGGTCGCTGTGGCTAAGCTTGGAATGAGGGAGAGGGGCACCTGAAGACTGACAGTAGGGATAATGGCGTAGGTAAGAGCCAAAAGGAAAGCCACACTGCCAGAGAGAAAGGCTCAACTCTACAGCATGGACCCATTAACCCAAGGATAATACCGACCACCTGAGACAACTTTATAATGAAGTCAAATTTAATTAGAATTTGGTAGAATAAAGCATCGTTTCTTTCATCTAAATCCATGGCTGCCATTAAATTGCTCCAGACACAATTAAAATGTTTGGAGCATTTCCAAGATGGCTGAGCCTTATGTCTACCTCATTGTGTTTGAGATTTTATACCTACCAAAGCAGTCTAGAAGGTGGTTGATTCTTAATAAACACTCATTGAATTAGTGAATTAATATTTGGAAAAATCCTTGCACCTACCAACGTCCCCAAATCCACCCTAAAAGTTTTTGTCAGAATGAAATCATGAATCCACCTCAGCCTGGAAAGTCCGAACCTGCAGCTAGCTGTGTCTCTTTGTTTTGTTTCTAGACAAGATCGTCTAGCTCAGAATGCAACTCAGGACGTAGCCTTGAACTCCATATGTAGGCAAAGATGATCTTGGACTTCTGAACTTCCTGCCCATATCATGTCTGGTTTCATGTGGTCAAACCCAGACAAGCACTCTACCAATTGAGTTACACTCCCAGCTACAAACATGGAAAAATAAGTAAAACTTTGTTTTAAAAATAGAAATATAGGCAGATGAGATGATCCAGCAGGCTAACGCACTTGGTGCCAAGGCTGATGGCCTGAGTTTAATCCTTGGAACCTACACTGTGAGAGGAAAGAACAACTCTGAGGGCTTTCTTCTGACCTCCACATGAGCACTGTGGCATGTGTGTGCTTGTGAGCACATACATGTACACACATGTGTACACACAGACACATACACAGGCATGCATACACATATACAGGCACACAGAGATACACACATACAGATACAATGTTGAAAACATATAATAAATCAGGAAGAAAGGAACTTTTTTGTTTGAACCCAGCCTCCCGCTGTGGTGCTGTGACTCAGAAGTTCAGGCCCATCCCTGGTGTCCTGCTAGAGTTATGAAACTGTCCGATCAAATGGCTTTACAAAAACACACCGAGGAATGAACCTTGAGAGATAAGAGGCTGAGATTAGAGTCTCCATCAGGAGAAAATGTCCAAAGTGGGGTTTTACTGATGGAAGGAACAGAGGCTGTGTTCTGAAATCTAAAGCAAACATAACCACAAGACCAGAGATGGGGGAAGTGTCCCTTCACACTTGTCCCTGCACACTGAAATCAACATATGGCATCTGGTGTACAGAGAGAAGCAACATCTCAGATCTCAGCTGTGTCTCCTCCTGGGGCGAAAAGGCAAGGACCTTCTCAGACATATGGACTATTTCTTTATGTCATTCGGCCCAACTCAGATTCCCAACATGTAACCTCCCCTAATGCTGGATCTAATACGTATCTAGACATAGATGTCAGTGGGGAGGGAAGGGGTAAAGTGTGCTTTCTGCACAGTCATGACGACCACAGTTGGGATTCATGTAACAAGCCAGGCAGGCATCCTGAAAATTCCTGTAACTCTAGCTCCGAGGGATCCATAACCCTCTTCCAGTCTCTGAGCACACATAGAAAACACATGCACATGTGTGCACACTCTCACACATATGCACACTCTCACACACATGCACACACTCACACACATGCACACACTCACACACATGACACACTCACACACATGCACACACTCACACATAAGCACATACACATTCACACACTCATTAACACACATACACACACTCATTCACACACATACACACACACATTCACATACACATTCACACACTCATACACATACACACTCATACACACACTCAAACAGAAATATCCAACCCACATAAATAAATGAATGGCTGAATAAATAAAAACTTAGGTCATCACAAATAAATGACTTCTGTCATTTGCCCAAGAGACTCTTAACAGAAATCTCTCTAACTTTCCTCATGACATTTATGCAAACAAGCCAAATATGGCAGTTCATGCTTGTAACCCCAGCACTCTCCAGGCTGAGGCAGGAGGACTGGGATACAAGCTTACCCACGGCTGTGTGGTGAGTCTGATACAGGAGACACTGGTCCAAACAAAGAGGAAAAAAGGGAACAAGGACTCGGCCCTGGAAGCTTGGGCCCTGTGGAGCTTAACCAGCCTCATAAGCAGATTTAATGCTTACAGGTGGACACATGGATGAGTACAAACATATCCTGTTCATGAATCCTCATACAAAAGAGGTCGGTGGAAGCCAGGTACTGCCCTCTGTTCTTACAGCCTTAGGGATCTAAGGCAGACACTCTGGAACGCCGGGAGGAATCGGCGTCCTCGTCGGTCCCACCGTTCATGAGCACTAACCCTGTGTCTGATTGGCGGCAGAGATGCCAGGAAGTAACTGATCAGAAAGTGTGTGTATAGGGGGAAGGGTGGAACAAAGGAAGACCAGAAGTTTTGTACTGTATCCTGGGATCTATGATATTTACAAGATAAGCACCACAGGCCAGGGCTGGGGCAGGAAGATCCGCAATGGTAACACAATCAGCTGCAGGTTTGCAGGTGACTGTGGGTCAGAGGAACAGAACCAGGCAGGGAATGTGCTGCCTCGGTGGAGTTCCCATTCTACGTGTTAGCTGTTTGTCTGCTGTCAGATACAAAATTGGTCTGCATTCATACATGTGTACTCAGACACTGCGTTGGAAATTGGGGTGGAAAATTCAACCAGATGTGAAAAACAATTTGAGGTTATTTTTTAAAAAGATTTTTCCCGACCCCCCCCCCCCATATGTGTGTGTGTGTGTGTGTGTGTGTGTGTGTGTGCATGTATGCAGGAGCCCAAAGCAGTCAGAAGAAGGCATCATAACCGTTGAAGCTGGAGTAACAGGCAGTTGTGATCTGTAGACCAGGCTGGCCTCAAATTCAGAGATCCTCCTGCCTCTGCCTCCTGTGTGCTGGGATTAAAGGCATGTGCTACTCCCTGCAAATAAAGATTTCATGAAGTAAAAATATTATATTAGGTAGCATAAGGTTATTAAATACTCAGGAATAAATACAACAAAATATGTTGAGGATCTCTAAATTGTAAACTAAAATATGTTGATAAAAAACAATAGTTAAAGACCAATGAAAGCAGAAAGCTAACATACTAGGGTGTCATTCAAATGGCAGTGTTCTTTTACAGCATGACTCTGCCTTTGCCTGTCAGCGGGAGTCCTATGTTCTTCTGAATCTGTGTGGGTTAAAGTGTTGCAGGCATAACTGGCCATCCAGTGTTAGTGTGGCTCTCCAGAAGCTTGAGGCTTTGAGAAGGCTCAATTAGCTCATGTGGAGAGAGGCTAGGAACCTGCATGGTGCCCAGACAGTCCTTGATGTTCTGGTTCCACAATGTTCCAGCACTGTCTGTCCAGCTGCAATTCTGGGTGACCCCAGATGCACAGAGAAAGCCCTGTCCACAGGCACAGTGAGGTGTGATAAGCAACTACTGATGATGTAAGTACCCGCCAAACAGGCACAGGACCTGAGTTCAGATCCCCAGAAACCATGCAAAGAGCCAGGTATGGTGGTATGTGGCTGTTCTCAGCACCAGAAGGTGGACACAACAGGATCCTGAAGGTCACTGGTCAAGGAACCTGGCCAAATCACAGTTCTAGGTATAGTGAGAGACTATGTCTTAAAAATGAAATGGAGAGAGATGTAGGAAGATATTCAAGATCAAACTCTGCTTCAGGCACATAATGCATACACATACAGACAGACAGACACACAGCACACACATACACACAACTCACAGACATACACACAAATACACACATATGCATACACACATACACAACACACAGACACATACACACAGACACATACATAAACACACACAACACACACACACAAATACACAACACACAGACACACACAAATACACATATACACACACACAACACGCAGACACATGAATAAATACATACAATACACACAGACACATAACACACAGACACACACACAACACACAGGTATCTACAGATATACACATACACAACTTTGTTTTTAAGTAACTGTATTCTGAGACAGTTCATTGTACAGCAAGATAAGTTGGAACAGGTCCCTTGGAGTATCCAAAGATTTTTTTAGTCAGAACACAAAAAGGATGGTTCACAAATGTTTAGAAAGAATTGGACTGGACTTTGTTAGAATTAAGAGTCCCTGTTTATTAAAAGAAGCAATCAAAAGAGTAAGTAATGAAATTAAACAAGATATTTACAGAACAGTCCTGCCAGAGGATTTGGACAGAGGAACACCAGAACTACAACTAACAACCCAATCAGGATGTCCCACCTTTATAGACAGGTAAGGACTGGGAAAGTCGTTTCTACTGAACACATATGGCATCTGTGCCATCTGTAAAGTCAACCATTACCCACCAGACATCCTTGTCTTAGAAATGGGACATTCATTGGCAATGAGAAGCCTGCTGACCTCACACAGAATGTGGGCAGAGATGTCAAACAGTGGGACAGAAGACACTGGACAGAGGAGAGTGCAAACCAAACCATAGGCTTCAGTTTACCTCAGTTCAAGAGCAGCTGCTCTGAGGGCAGGGGCCTGTGTACTAAGGACACCTGCAGCTCTCTGCCTCAGTGGACACTGGTTCCCTAGAAACGCACTTGTAAACATCCACTAAGCTGCACAGTCAGGATGAGTGATTCTCTGTCCACCAGTGCTCACATCTTCTACTCTGAGTAGACAGGCAAGAATACGCAGGGACAGCATGGCCAGGCTGTCTTGAGAAAAGTGGGCCGTACCCATTCCCTATTTTTAAGGAAAAGGGACAAGAAGGATGTCAGGATGTTTTTAGTGAAAACTAAAATCTAAAGCAAGTTACCTTGAGTTGAGTTTAAAAAAAATAGGTGCTGAATAAAGTTGAGCCTTGTGTAAAACAATGAAATAGAAGGGAAATTTGACTCAGAGGAAAGAGGCGAGTTATTACCATGGTGAGAGAGGTGATTGATTGACACAGAGAGATGGTCACTGCCCAATGTCACCTGAGCCAGAACAAAGGGCTAGAGATAACCAAAGATATATCAGAAGAAAGTGTTTGAATTCCACTGAGTAATAAGAGACTCATCTGCCTCTTGTTCTGAATTCACGAACAAGAACTCTTTTCAGGGCAGAGCTGACTGACTGACTGAGTGACTCCTACTCAGCCTCAGGAGTGGCAGAGCTGTGGGTGGGGAGCCAGGCTCCCTGCTGGGAACCACATCTGCCTGTGTCCTGTCTCTTGGATAGGCACCAACCAGTTCTCAGTGTCGATGTCACTCATTTGGTGCGTGTGTGTGTGTGTGTGTGTGTGTGTGCACTGTGCATGTGCCAAAGCACTTCTGTGGAGATCAGAGGACAACTGTGGGCTCCAGGGTTCAAACTCAGCTTGTCAGGCTTGGCCACAAACACCTCTACTTGCTGAGCCATCTCTCTGCTCCTAGTTCTCATTATTGAAATCACACGCAGTCTCCAGGCTACTATAGTTAAAAAGTCCTTATACCCAACATTAGTTATGCTTGGAAAGAACTTAAGGAGCAGCTGGGCGAAAGCATCGATGCCAAAGTCAAGGGGATGGTCTTCCTCAAAGGAAAACTGGGAGTTTGTTTTCATGTCCGCACTGAGGCAGTCACAGAAATACAGGAGAAGTGGCATGATTCCAGATGCTGGCAGCTCGCCGTGGCCACCGAGCAGCCGGAGCTGGAAGGACCCCCGGAAGGATATCGAGGCGGCAGGGGTCAGCGGGATGGCAGCCGTGGTGCTTTCAGAGGACAGCGGGGTGGAAGCAAACTTCCGGGGACAAGGACAGCGAGGAGGAAGTAGAAACTTCAGAGGACAGGGACCAGGAGGTGGCAACAAAAGTAACAGATCGCCAAGCAAAGGCAAGAAGCAGAGCTTTAGTAAAGCCTTTGGTCAGTGAGTAGAGGCCAGAAGGAACTGTTCCCACTGTGGACTCCCGGGCCTGTCCTGCTTTCAAAGGCCCCAGGGCTTCCTTCCCTTTATCATTTCTCAGCCCCACTTCCTTGCAGAGAGAGGCTTCTGGACTGTCTGACCGACCATCATAAACTGTCTTCATTTTGAAAAGGGATAGGAATTGATTGCATCATTTTCCAAAATACTTCTAGGTTTACAAAGTAAAACCAACTTTGGACCTGCCTTAAAAAAAAAAAAAAGTCCTTATACCCTTCCCGTCAAGCTGGATATTGACACAACAGGTTCCATCAGCACTGATCCAGGAATGCCTGTACAGCCCAGCATTCCCGAGTCCTGCTATAAACCAAGACCATCACATTTAGACCCTTGCTTTGGGCCAGGCGACTGGAGTTTGGTGATTTGTTTGCTTTAGGGAAGCAAGACAGAGGGAATACTCATGGACAAGACCGGGAGGTTCAGCTACGCTGCAGAACTGCCGTGGTTACCCAGCAAGGGTGAACATGAGGTTTTATAAGCCAGCACTCCAGCCTCTGCTTACACAGCCTGTGTGCAGTGAATATTTGCCACAGACCCTTAACAGGCTAAAGCACTAAACTGTCATTAGAGGAAAGGTGGTGAGTTAAAGTGTATTCATGGAATCAGCAAACCACAGTGAAAACAAATGCATTAAAGCCACACACAGCAATGTAAGTCCTGGCACATATGAGATTTACATATACAGAGTCCAAGTCTATTTGATTAGTTGAGACCAAATAAGATGCAGCTCCTCCCACTTAACAGCTGAGTCCATTCTTCAAACTGGAAGTAAAAAGCTGTATATGGCATTTTCATCAACGATAACTGGAAAAACTATGATATCACCACAACCTGAGACACAGATGTGCCAGAGCAAGGAAATATATTAATCAAGTAACAACAAAACAACAACAACAAAGTTCTAAAAGGAAGGAAAACCCACATACTCTAACTGCAACGTAACTGAAGTCTGCCAGGACATTCCTCTGTTACTGTTTAAATTGTCTTCAAACAAGAAAAAATAGAACATTCTCGAAGCTGGCAGAACCCTGAAAGCAAACACGGCATGATGTACAATCGACAACCAACCAAATGCCACAGGCACTGCAGCCAGCGCAATCGTGTGATCCCAGCATTCCAGAGGATCAGGAATTCACTATATAATTCTGCCATATAAAGTTCAAGAGCAGCCCAGGCTGTGTGAAGCTCTATCACAAACAAGCAAACAAACATACCAACAAATAGGATCTCAAATTGTTCTCATCTTTGATTATAGACATTTTAAAATTACATTAGGTCAAAGTAAAGAAGAATGATATTCTCAGATATCAAAAGTAATTCCACAGAAGTCCAATATATGTGGGGTGGACCAATGGCTAAGTGGCAAGGAAGGCTTTGCTGTTTAGGAAACCCAAGTATAGCATTGGCACTGGGAGGTTCAGAACAACCTGTAACTCCAGTTTCAGGAGATCCAGTGCATTTGTTTAGCTTCTGTGGACACCTGAATGCTTGTGTACAGACACATACAAACACATGGAAACGCACACATACACACACTTATACATTTTTTAAATAAAAAAATACCAAAGTAGATATACTTTAGATTAATCTCATAAATGGGGAGTCAGGGCTTCTTTATTTGTATAATGGAATATATAATATATATATATATATATATATATATATATAAAATGCATATATTATATTATGCATATATTATATATATGCATATATTATATATATGTATATATTATATATATTATATATATTATATATATTATATTAATATATATATTATATAATTATATAATATATTAATAATTATATATATTATATATTATAATATTATTATATATAATAATATTATATAATATTATAATAATATTATAATAATTTATATATATATAAATTCCATTATTTGCATATATATATATGCAAACCAACTGCTAATATTGATTTAACAATGATTCAACTGTTAATATAATTTTTAATGGAGGGTGTTTATCCAACCTAGAACTTCACAGTTCATTCCTTTCACTTTCCTGGATATTTTAATTAGTGTAATATTTAGAAAAATAGATGCCTGAGTTGGAAAGGCAGAGAAAAAATTATCAATTTAAAGTGTCTGATCAACTGGGTCTGTGTCACACACCTTCAATGCTAGCCCTAGGTAGGCAGAGGCAGGTAGAGCTCTGTGAGTTTAGGACAGTCTTGTTTACATAGTGAGTTCTAGGCTAGCCAGGACTATATAATGAGACCCTGCATCAAAAATAAAATAAAATAAAGAATGAAACGAAAAGAGTATATTCCAATTTTCTACCTAGACAAGTTTCATCTGGGTGAAAGGTGAATGGCTCCTGTATAGACTTTAAAATCCTGATAAATGGAATAAAAATCCATTGCTGTTGTTTTTTTAACAACAAGTCTCCTTTCAAAAATTTGTTTCCTTAATATTTAAATTCTTTTTGAGACAGGGTTTCATGTAGCCTAACCTAGCCTGGTTTTGAACTCACAATTTTCCTGCCTCCACTTCTCTAATCACAGGGCCACAGAGGTGAAACCACCCCACTGTGCCTGCTGCCTTTTTACTTAAAGGCACAAACAAGCAAACAAAAACCAAAAGCCAAAAACATTTCTCTCCATTTAATTTGATGTTGGCAATTGGCTTGCTGTATATTGCCTTTATTGTGTTTAGGTATGTGCCATGTATCCCTGATCTCTCCAAGACTTTTAACATGAAGGGGTATTGCAGTTTGTCAAAGGCTTTTTCAGCATCTAATGAGATGATCATGTGGCTTTTTTCTTTGAGTTTGTTTATATGGTGGATTACGTTGATGGATTTCCATATATTGAACCACCCCTGCATCCCTGGGATGAAGCCTACTTGATCGTGGTAAATGATGTTTTTAATATTGTTCCTGGATTCAGTTTGTGAGTATTTTATTGAGTATTTTTGTATCAATTTTCACAAGAGAAATTGGTCTGAAATTCTTTTTCTTTGTTGAGCCTTTGTGAGGTTTAGATATCAGGGTGACTGTGACCTCATAGAATGAGTTTGACAGTACTCCTCCTGTTTCTATGTTGTGGAACTGTTTGAGGAGTATTGGTAGTAGCTGTCCTTTGAAAGTCTGGTAGAATTCTGTGCTAAGACCATTGGGCTCTGGGCTTTTGAGGGGCATCTGGGAAATTTTTGATGACTGTTTATATTTCCTTATGGATTGATTACAGGACTATTTAAATTGTTTACCTGGTTTTGATTTAACTTTGGTAAGTGGTATCTATCAAGAAAATCATCCATTTCATTTCGATTTTCCAATTTTGTGGAGAATAGTCTTTTGAAGTAAGGGCTAATAACTCTTTGAATACCCTCCATTTCTGTTGTTGTGTCATTTATGATTTTGTTGATTTGGATAATGTCTCCCTGCCTTTTAGTTAGTTTGGGAGATCTTGTTGATTTTCTCAAAGAACCAGCTCTTGATTTCATTGATTCTTTGTATCATTCTGTTTCTAATTTATTGATTTCAGCCCTGAGTTTTATTATTTCCTACCATCTACTCTAGAACAACAACAACAACAACAAAACAAAAACAAAACAAAACAAACAAACAAAAAAAAACAAGCACGCCCAAGAGGAGTAGATGGCAGGAAATAATAAAACTCAGTAGTCTGGGCTAACATCTCTGGTCTCCTAGAGTCTACACAACATCTGTCCAGGCCTTTCTAGCTTTTAGAGTCTCTGTTTAGAAGCTGGGGTGTAATTCTGATATGATATGTCTGCGTTTATATGCTACATGACCTTATTCCCTTGCAACTTTTAATAGTCTTTCTTTTTTTATGTACATTTAGTGTTTTGATTATTATGTAGCAGGAGGATTTTCTTTCCTGGTTCAATCTATTTGGTGTTCTGTATACTTCTTTTATGTATGTAGGCATATCTTTCTTTAAGTTGGGGGACATTTTCTTCCATGATTTTGTTGAAAATATCTTCTGGACCTTTTAGCTGGGAATCTTGTCCTTCCTCTATTCCTATTATTTTTAGGCTTGTTCTTTTTGTAGTGTCTCAGATTTCTTGGATATTTGTGTCAGGAACTTTTTAGATTTAGCCTTGTCTTTGACTGACGTATCAGTTTCTTCAATTGTATCTTCTACGCCTAAGAGTCACGATTCTATCTCTTGTAGTTTGTTGGTGATGCTTGCATGTTGTTCCTGTTCTCTTTCCTATGGTTTCTAACTCCAGGATTCCCTCAGTTTGAGTTTAATTTATTGCTTCCATTTTCATTTTCAGTTCTTGGACAGTTTTATTCATTTCCTTCACTATTTGATTGTATTTTCCTGTATTTCTTTAAGAACTTTATTCATTTCCTCTTTAAAGGCCTCTATTATCTTTACAAGATTGAATGTAAGGTCATCTTCTTGTGCCTTGGTGTTAGCTGGATGTTTCTGATGCTAGCAGAACACCTCTGGGAGACAGATAGAGACAAAGGAACTCAAAGGACAGGATGCTGCTCATCTTTGCTGTCTGTGCCCCAGGTGGACCCCAAAGGCAGGGGCTAGGCTGGGAAGAGTCTAAGCTGTATGCTCCTGGGGCCCCAAAAGGCCTCTCATGAGGGCAGAGGGAGCTCTGGGCCAGACAATGGAGGTCAGGAGACCACATGCAACTCACCTCTGCTGGCTATTGCACTATAATTTTTAAAAGATTAATTTAATTTTAAGTGTGTGTGTGTAGTGAGTATGTGCACCTAAGTACCCACAGAGGTCAGAAGAGGGCATTGGGTCTCCTAGAGCTAGAATTAGGTCATTGTGAGCTACTTGATGTGGGTGGTCTCACACATACATATACACAGGCAAAAACCAAGTAAATGCACACATACGCACACATATGTATACACACACCTGTACCCATACGTACACACTTATACCTGTGCACATGGTTGCACACACATGAACGCACACAGGCAAAAATCCAAGCAAATGAACACACACACACACACTCATGCACACCTACAACCTAATCTGGAAACATCTTGGTATCCAGTAACTGCAAGGACTTAGTGCACTGCCAAGGTCACACTGATACAATTGAAACTGAAAAACATCTCCAAGCCAGCATGTTCTGGTGTCTCTTAAAGACTCTAACCCTTGCTACAGGATGTGGACTCATCAGAGAAGCAAGCTGGGAAGGTTTTTAATAGTATCCACCTATACTAGGATTTTGTTTTGCTTTCCTTTTTAAGAAAAAAAAAATCACAAGGGCCAAGGTCAGGGCCAGGACCGTCCGCAGCCTGCGGTAGCAGTGATGGATGTACGTGTGGTGTCAGCCTCAGCTTTGAGCGCTCTGGCCTGGAGAGCCTGCAGTGGGAGCTAAGGCTGACGCTCAGGTTTCCAGAACACAACAGTAGCTTGTAATTTCGAGTGACCCAGATGGCAGCTTGGCAGCCGAGGGGGTGAAATGGGCACCTGAGACTTAGGAATGCAACCACTTCCCACACTTCTACCGGTGTTCTATGTGGCCAGCTTTAATTTGCTGGGGGGAGGAGGGAGGGGAAGGGCAAAACCCAAAACAAATAATATGATTAAGAAACAGTGGGGCTGATGAGCCCCTCAGTGTATCCACTGGCAGTCTTATTTCTTCTTTAGGTCATGTTCCTAGCAGGCTTCTCCAGAAGCTTAGACAGCTAGTTTTTGTCTCTGGACTAGGAGTATACCTTGGGTTCCTTTACATTCTGAGAACTGAGAGCTTCACTTTGTTCTGCCCATTTTTGCTTTTTGCTTTTGTTTTCTTTTGCTGTTGTTATTGTTTGTTTGCTTTGCTTTGCTTTCCTTTGCTTTGCTTTGCTTTTAATGAGAAAGGGTCTTACTCTATAGTCCAAGCTAGCCTCAAATTTGAACAATCCTCCTGCCCTCAGTCTCCCAAGTGCTGGGGTTACAGTCCACTGCCTGGCTGTTCTGTCCTGTTCTAAATTGTCTCTGAACACCCCTTTCTCATTCTCTCCTGAGCATTTTATTTTGTTGCTGGTAGTCGCCGTCTTCTGGTACATTCTGAGTGGCCCATTGGTCTTGATGAAGAAGGTAGCAACCTTGGGACTTCTGGTGGTGACACAAACCTACCAGAAACAAACAACTGCTTTTGAGTTAGTCTAGGTTGGAATTAGCATAGCTAATGGCAAGATACCACAAACCTCAAGCTGTGGCTGTGTTCAGCTACGATGGTTATGAAATCAACATGCTTCCCCCCCTCCCCACACACACCCTCATAGGACATAGGACAGGCAAGGCCAAGCTGCATCTGTCCTGCTGTGCCCAGCTTAGGGCATCGGCACTGTCACCAGAGGGGTGCATGAAGTGTCTATACTAGCTATGGGCACCTGACACATCAGGGTCTGAGGTGGTTCCAGTTTTGACACAATTATCTGTGGAATGACAGTTTCAAACCAGAATCAGACTTCATGAGAGAGGGGTGAGCTGAAGGTGGTAGTGGCTGACGATGGATTTGCTTGGTGACATTGACATGCAGTATATGAGTCTGGGAACAAGATGAGCTGGCTGGATTTGTAAAAGTCACGTGGCTAACGTGCATGCTACATACATGACTTCAGTGTTTAAAGTTCTGTCCTGAGAGATGAACGGTGAAATCTGGTCTCGGGCTGTTTCTTGTCCCCCCTGCCTAGCTCCTGCTCCCTTTATTCTTTAAGCCAACACATCACAGCCATCTGCCCTGAGGCAGCAACTGAGGTGTGTTGGCCAGGGCATGCACTTCAATTCCAGAATTCAATCCAGAGGCTGTGCCCCTATTGGATTCTTCCTGTCTCTACTGAATCTCCAAACATTCTGGACAGAAACGTGGGGAGATTTTCTTAGATTCCAAATATTGCACTCTGAACTTCTGTCTGAGCCACACTGCTTCCCTCCTGACTCTGTGTGACCTAGACCTGAGGTCCTACAGATTCATTGAATCATTTCTGATTACAGTGTAAGAGTGTGAAGCAGAGGACTTGGCACACACACAAAGCCCCAAACTATCAGCCGTGTTCAAAGATGGATCCTGGGTCCTGGCCTCCTTTGGGTTTTGACGATCCCTGGAAAATTGAACTGTTGTATGGGAGACGTTGCGCTCAAAAGTCTCTTGTAAGGTGTCAGAGGATGGAGCCCAGTGCAGTGGCTTCTCACGGGTGGGATGGGGTGGCAGCCACCTGTCTTTCAGCCTTAGCATCCTTCGGTCTTTACACTGGGTGCTTCACGTTTGGCCCTGATGGGAAGGAACATTGGAACAGTGAAAGCTATGGTCAAAAATAATCACAAGGGCTGGGAGACAGTTTAGTCTCGGTGACTCAGAGCAAGAATGAGGACCTGCATTCAATTTCTCAGAATCCTTGTGGAAAAAGACAAAAACAACAAAGGAACTCAGGCATGGTGAGTGTGAACAGTAACCTCAGTGCTGGGGAAGCAGTGACACGGGGATCCAGGTTTTTCGAGCTTCTGTCTCAGAAAACAATGTGGATTGTGACTGAAGAAGACACCCAGTGTTGACACTGGTCACCACATTCATATCTGTGTTTTTGTACATGTGCACCTATACCTACATCCAGGTAGGTACAGCCCATCCACAAACACAGTCTCTCTCTCTCTCTCTCTCTCTCTCTCTCTCTCTCTCTCTCTCTCTCTCTCTGTAGCTGTAGCTCTACAGTAGGGGACAGAAGGGACAGATTGGGGAAGACATCTAGGTGGGGAAGGATCCATTGGGGGTGATGAGATGAGAACATTTTAAATTAGATTATGGTTATGGGTTGTAGATCTATTAAAATTACTAAAAATGATTAATAATCATGATGATAGATAAATTATGCTATGATAAAGCTGTTAATTTGGTGATTGTGGGAGCAGCTGACAGCTGTTATAGACACAGAGCCACTTCTGGCCAGCTTGGATGGGTTTAGAGCATGTTAGGACAGACTTTTGCCTTCTGGTGACAACAGCTCAGTAGGAAACTGCCTGTACCCCTTGCCCAGGTCCAAGCTGTGTGATCCACCAGGGACAGCACCCAGGTTTCTGCACTGAGCAGGAGCCAGGCTTCCAGAGGTGTCTCTGCCCATTCCAGTTTCTGCCTTCAGGATGTGTCAAGTCCTGGTGCCCATCTAGCAGCCCCAATGGCCCTGCCACATTACAGGATGGGGATGTTTGTGAGACTCTGCGAGATCTGCTGACCGAGGGGCCCAAGCTCAGACTCCCAAAGACTCTGGAAGAATAACAGAAACTCAGTGGCAGACTACAATTGCTCCGCTTTGATAACAGTAATTAATGTGCACATAATAACCGTTCACTGTATTTCCTATCGCCTCTTCTGCTTGCAGCCACTTCACAAGGCCAACAGGAAAAAATTCTAGACACTTCTAGGGTGCAATGTTACAGTGGTGTTTTGAGGTTTATTTGTCTGGCATCTATGATGTTGTTTTTAATTATAAGTGCCACATTGCCTGTATGAAACTGAGACAAGGCCAAAAGCAATGGAAGACAATGAAGTGTGAACCACACACCAGTGACAGCCATTGTCAGTACCAACCTTACAGTGTGTGTTGCTCTTGGTTACTATAAATCTCTCCAGTCTTTATTTGCAATCACATTGAAACATATTGTTTTGGAAAAAGACAAGAATAACTTTTGAATCTGGTTCATTTCAGTGTCTGCTGTCTTTTCTTTGCAAATTCTTTATACTAAAGTTGCAATATTTTTCTAAAATATAAGAGGAAAGAAAAGTGTTACTAACCTAATCTGTAATTTAGCAATAGCCCCTGGTCTTTCCAAGTCACTAAGCATACTTTGAAAATGTGTCTTTCACAGTCATGTAGGATGGCAGTGTACAATATGTAGATGATATGAAATCAACATTATCTCAAACCGATTTATGTGGTAGTTAATGCACTATACATTAGTATATATAATTAATGTGCTATACATTAATATGCAAATTTATATTAATATGGTTAATCACTTCCTATTGTAGATTTAGGTTGTTTCTATTTATTGTTTACTACCTCCTTGATAATTCTGGGGCTTGAGCCCAGGGCATCATGCTTGCTTGGCGAACACTCTTAGCACAGACCACACTCTCAGCCTGTAGCTTCTAAGTCTTCTCCTATTGAGACCAGCACTTTTTACATATTTCAAATAGAAATGTCTCACCCTAAATATAAGATTTCTGTTTTAAAATGTACAACTGTTCTTCCTTTTTTTTCTTTTTCGACGTAGAATCTCACTGCAAGGACACTTCTGTAGTGCAGTTCTACAGCATAGTGTGAGTCTTAGCGTATCCACACCCAGAGGGTGGTGTGTGTGTCATTCTCCACAGAGCACAGTTAGAGATAAGAGACAACTTGGTTTTCTCCTTCCACCATGTGAGTTCCAGGCAACAAATTCATGTTGTCAGACTTGGTGGCAAGTGCCACCTCACCAGCTGCATTGCTTGTTTTTACATTGTAAGCTCTTTGGTGTTGATACTGGTTTATTATGTGAAGTACAATCTTTGTGTTCCACGGCACCACCACCGCAAAGGGTTATTCGATGAACCAGATATTGAAAGTTTATTTTGTTGTTTGTTCGTTTGTTTTGAGACAAGTAGCCTTGGCTGCCTTTGAACTGAATACACAGACCAGGATGACCTTGAACTCCTGATCGTCCTGCCTCTACCTCCCAAGTGCTGGGATTACAGGCATGCACCACCATACCCAGGTTGTGATGTGCTGGGGACTAAATCCAGTGCTTCAATGTACACTAGGTAAGCACTCTACAGATTGAGCTCTACCTACAGTCTGAAATCTAATTCTTCCTTTAATTAGTTTCAAGGGCTACCTTCATCACTTAGTGAAATCTTAGGTAAATTTTTATTTGTCCTTAGACTTCCATTTCTTTTTCCTCAGTCTGTAGCCTTGGCCTATGCTGCTCTTGAGTTATCTGAGCTAGTGTCATACATCATAGACATCCTGATATGTACTATTTTATTAAAATTGCCTTAGTTTGCATCTCTGTGGCTCTGATAAAATACCATGACGAGAAGCAACTTCTGGAAGGAGGAGTTTAGGCCAAGGTTTCGGAGGCTAAGAGACATCATGGCAGGAGGTGTGGCAGCAGCCAGGCATCACCACCAGAGCAGGAAGCTGAAAGCTCACTTCATCTACAAGCACCAAGCAGTGGACCGGAAGTGGGATGAGGCTACATGCTCTCGAAGCCCACTTCTAGTGATGCATGTCCTCCAGCAAGGCTGCACCATATAAACCACGATAAATCGTGCCACCAGCTGGGAACCAAGTGTTCAAATGCCTGAGCCTATGGGAGGCATTTCTTGTTCAAACCACCACGCAGGGTACTAATATCTGTTAGAGCAAATTGGACTTGTTCAGAGAAGTGTATAAATATGTGTCTATTCCTGTAGCTGTGATCATTGTAAACCCTTTTAAAAACACTTTAAAGATTTACTTACATGTATTCATGTGTGTATGCATACACATAGGTACCAAAGGGGTCAGAAGAGGGTGTCTGTTCCCTTGAAACGCAAATAGAAAATTGTGAGTACCAAAGGGGTCAGAAGAGGGTGTCTGTTCCCTTGAAACGCAAATAGAAAATTGTGAGTTGTGTGTTGGATTCTGTGGAAACGCAAGTCTTTTCAGGAGTAGGTGCTGGTAGATGCTGAGCCATTTCTCCAGTCCTAGGAGTTTCACAGGCACCTGTTAGCATGTACTCATACCCAGGACACACAAATAAAACAATAGATCTTAAGGAAAAAAGATTGTTTCATGTCTTTTTGTTATTTTTCTGAAGTACTTTTGTAAAAATTCTAATGGCTATTCATTGTGAACCTGAGTCGAAATCTGGAATAAGACCTTCAAATATGCACTATGTGGTATGTGTGTGAATATATGAATGTATGTATGTATGCATGTATGTATGTATGTATGTATGAATGTATGAATATATATTATATATACAGCTGAAACATAACTGTTTTCTCTCTCCCTCTCTCCCTCCCTCCCTCCCTCCCTCCCTCCCTCCCTCTCTCTCTCTCTCTCTCTCTCTCTCTCTCTCTCTCTCTCTCTCTCTCTGTGTCAAGTAGCCTAGACTGGCTATGAACTCACTAGGTAGCGCAGGGTGACCGTTATCCCCTGATCTTCCTGCCTCCACTGCCCAGGTGTTGTGAAAAGACTTCTAGTTTTGTGTTCTTTGGGATGATTTACTTTTAGTTTATGCATGTGTATTTATTAAGCGTGCCATGGCAGTCCTGGGTCTGGGAGAAGCCAGTTGTGCCAGTGGGCACCAGTGAGGCGGCTCCAGGGCTGAGCAGAAGCCTCAGCAGCAGCTCTGGGAGGAGAAAGAGTGGAGAGCTCTGCCTGCTGCCCAAGTGGCACCCCGTACCCCGCACCCCGCACAGAGGCAGGAAGTGTCCCTCTGTATGGTGCCCCTAAAGGTCGGGGTTAGGGTTTTTGCTGACCACTGAATTTGGTCTGATAACTTACCAGTTCTTTGAGAATCAGCTCATCTCACCAAAAGCCTCAAATACAGGAATGCAGAACCTCCCTGCCTCTGTCTTTATGCTTTTGTTGTTTCGATTCTGTTTCTGAGACGGGGTCTCAGGTAGCCCAGGCTGGCCTGGAACTTCCTATGTAGCCAAAAATGACACTGCGCTTCTCCTGGCTCTCCTTCCATAGTACTGGGATTGTAAGACTGCATCCCTACAATCCACTCACGGCGTGCTGGGGATGGTGGGATTTAAGAGTGCATTCCTACAATCCGCTCACTGGCGTGCTGGGATGGGACCAGCGGCTCCACCAGAGAAGCGTTCTAACTGCCAAAACACAGCCCTAGCTGAGTCTAGACTTCAAGGGACTGAACTTGATCCTACTGTTTTATTTTGTTTATTTATTTTAACAAAAGCATTTTAGATGGCATTATTAGTGGTGGGTTTTCTTTTTTCTTTTTTTTTCTTTTAAATCAATCACCTTTTAGTTTTATTGGACTAATTAATACTTTTTATTAATTAATAATTAATACATTTCTTTTATATTTAAAAAGTTTCTTTTTGAGATAATTACCTTATTTCTATTTTTCCTTTAAAATAATACTATATCTCAGAGTGCAAGTTTTCTTCTGAGTGTGGCTCTGTCACCTACCAGAGGTTTTGAAATCTGCGTTGTTATTATTGTTATTTTTGAAATAGCATCTAATCACAGTTCCCACTTCCTTTCTTACCCAAGAATTATACTAAAGGATATTGCCCAACTTCCTGGCATTAAAATTCTACTATTTAAATTTTTTCTCACTGATTCTTTGTGTTGCTGGATGATGGTCAAAGGTACTTTACAATTAAAATTTCACTGGTATTTTGTTTATGGCTTCATGTTTAAAATCTTTGCTTATAAGTGATTCAAAGTTTTTTGTTTTTGTTTTGGGGTTTTGTTGTTGCTGTTTTTACAGACAGGGTCTCTCGCTATGTAGCTCTAATTGTCTTGGAATTAGACCTGGCCTTAGACTTACTGAGATCAAGGGCTTCTCCCTCCCAATGGAGGGGATGTGAGTTAGGTGTCCCTTAGGAAGCTTTTGCAGGACTCTTCTGTTTACAGTGGGTTCCTCCATTTCTTTTTGGGTTCTTTTACAAATATTTTACTTTGTATTATTATTGTGGTGTGTGTGTGTGTGTGTGTGTGTGTGTGTGTGTGCTGGTGTGCCTGCTTATGTGTGTGTGCACACATATATATGCCTGTCAACCTCAGGAGGGATTCCGTGGGTGCCATCCTTTTTTTTTTTGAAAGACAGGGTCTCTCACTGATCTGAAACATTGCAAACAGTCTAAGACCAGTGAGCCCCAGGAACCCTCCTGCCTCCACCGCCCCCATGCTGGGCTACTACCACCCACCGTAGAGTCAACTCTTTTGGACATGGTTCTAGGGATCAGACTGAGGTCCGAGGGCTCTCCAGGTGAACATCCCCCTCTTTAGCCACCTCTCCAACCCTTGTGTCCCTTCTTAAAGAACTGTTTGGGATATCACTTTATTTTCTGTTTCCTCCATAGGAAGCACCCAGTGAATCTCAAGCGGAAAAGGATTTAGCACAGGATTGTACTGACAAGCACTGGAGAGGCAGAGGAGATGGGCACCTGTTCTGAACTGGAGGGAACGAATCTGCTACCCAAAGTCAGGAAGCCACTGTGACAGCCTTCTGGCCCTCATGGCTGGGGCCACACCCTAACATGGAGGCAGATAGTCCTGTGTTTTTGTCCTAGCAGGAGGAATGCGGCCCCCACTCATTTCTACCTGACGAAGCATCCTTGAAGATAGCTTATGGGCTCAACTTAACTTTTACCCAAGTGTCACATAATTCTGCGTTCAACCTTATGAACTCTGAGGACCTTTCTGTTGTACACTGGGTGTGTAGTCACACCTATCACAGTTGGCTGACATCTCTCTTCCTCTGCTCGTGTGTGAGTCTGCTTTCTTCTTCTGCAATCTATTGGTATGCAGGCCAACTGTTATTTACCCTTTTTTATAGTTTGTAAGTTTGATATTCAATTTTATTCTACTATTAATTAACTTTAACAGGATATATAAATAATTATATCTAGACTATGTCTGTAGGTAAAATTTGAACATTTACATTTTTACACACACACACTCTACACTCACACACTCACATACTTCACATACATACTGTATACACATGTATCTCCAACCACACATACACACTCTGGAAAACACACACATCTTTTTCAAAGATAAGCATAATTTCTGTTTATCAACAAATGCCTTAGATGTCTTGTGCAGGGCTCTTGTTGGCCAGTTAAAGTCCTCTACTAATTTGAGTGAAAGGGGCTTTTGAGGAGGAAGCTTAAAACGGTACACAAGAGAACCACTGGCCAGTCTGGAGGACCAGGCAGGTATACAGGTAGGCAGGTAGCAGGAAGTTGATCACACCCAAGACCCCTTCTGAAGCACCAGGACACAGGCCACTCTCCTCCTCTGCTGTAGCACTGTCGGGGGCTTCCTTCTACCTGGACCCTCTGAGCTTGGGGGATTCTGGGACCAGCATTTACATGGCTGACCTCTCCTGAAAGGCCAGCCTCAGTCTCACTAAGACTCCCATAGTGGGCTCACTCATTGAACCCGAGAACACCATCAATTCTAGAATCCCTAAGTGAAGTGCTGTCTCTCAGGTCCCTTTTGTAGAGTGTGAGAATGAACCTCTTCTCCTTTGGTCTCATTAGCAAATGTGAATCCAATGGCCTTTCAAGGTCAGATGCTGCTGTGAGCACAGCAGAGGAGGCTCGAAGATGGAGTCAGGGGAGAGCCTAGCCTCACACCCAGGCTGGTGTTGAGGAGGAGACACACGCTGGGCTGAGTGCTTGCAAGGCTGGACTGAACAGATAGCAGAGCAAGGTCTCTTGAGCAGGTGTGTGGGAGAAGGATTTCAAAGGGAGGTGTTCCAGGAGTCTAATAAAGAGACACAGGAAGCATGTATACATGCTGAAACCAAGACATGAAGACTAGCAGGACCCGCGGGGGTGGGGCTAGGGATGGAGAGGTCCATGGGCAGAGATCAAGAGGTGACTAAGACAGCATGAAACATCCCAGGTCCACCAAGTCAGGCCTGATGATTGTCACCCTGAAACCAGGAGTTGGAGAGTTCCTAAGCCTGCTGGTGTCTGGAGAAGTGGCAGGGGAGATGACTGGACTCGAAGAAGGGACCCCCAAAGAGTAGCTGCCTCCTTGACTCAGCAAAGATAAGAGCATGTCCGTCTTCTCAGGAATCATTAGAGAAAGCAGTAGGTCAAAGTGGTCATCGGGCTCCGAGGTCCCCAGGGGTCTGTGTTTAAATAGTGTGTCCCCTGACCCAGGGGCTGTGTGTCTTGGAGGCCTTACTGACCCAAGACAGGCACACAGCATTTGGATGTCTTGCCTTCAGAGGCCACTAGGGGCCTATTGGTTTAAGCCATGAAGTGGCCACACCTTTAAAAAGCGGCCACTGATGGGACCCCTGTCTCTTCAGGCTGGGGCTGAGAATGGGGAGGGGCAAAGGTGGAGGGTGGTTTTGGCTCTAGGAATTAGGATCCTGGTGCCAGAAGAAAGACTCAGCCTCCCAGTTCCAGTAACTGGGTCACAGCTGCCGGACTGATGCAGACTGCCTGGCCTTTGTTCTCTTTCTCCTTCCTTCCTCCTTCCTCCTTCCTTCCTTCCTCTTCCTTTATTCCTTCCTTCCTTCCTCCTTCCTTTATCCTTCCTTCCTTTATTTTCCTTCTCCTTTCCTTCCTTCCTTCCTCTCCTTCCTTCCTCTTTTTCCTTCCTTCCTTCCTTCCTCATTTCCTACCTCCTTCCTTTATTCCTTCCTTCCTTCCTTTCTCCTTTCCTTCCTTCCTTCCTCCTCCCTTTCTTCCTTTCTGGAGATTATAATTCTACTCTGGGCAAGGTGGAGACAGACCAAGGCTTCTTCTCTCCCTGGTTTTGGTTGAAATGGTCATTTTCTCACATGTGTGTGGACTCTATAGATAGAGGTGCCATTTCTCTTGCTAAAGGTGAACATTTGAACACAGGGCCAATTATGGCTGGGACACCAGGCACGGCATCCCACCTCTCTGCAGGTTTTGGCCTGCTCTGGAGTTTTCAATACATAAGTGATACAATTCCAACAAGTATAAGTAAGTAGAAAGTTCTGGAATCTTGATAAGTTGTCAGTAAGGGAGCTACCACTCATGAGAAGCTGGAGTTTGGCCAATAGAGCTAGGAAGTGGTTATTGAAAAAAAAAAAAAAGAAAGAAATACTTTCAGTTTAGGGGCTGAGGGGATTGTAAAGTGCTTGCCTAGCAAGCCTAAGGATCTAGGTGTGTACTTATAATCTCAGCACTGGGGAAGACGAGGTTGGCACATCCTTGAACTCACTGACCAGCCAGTTCAGCCTATTCAGTGAGCTCCAGACCAGCAGGGGACTCTCAGGAAGATAAGAGGGCACCCTAGGTTGCCCTCTGACCTCTGTGTACACATACATACACATGAACACATGAAATACTTTCTGTTTAAATTCCCAATGAGCTGAGCTGCTTTCTTTTTTATTTTTTTTCTTTTATTTATTTTACACGTATTGGAGTTTTGCCTGTATGTATATGCACCTTGTGCATGCAGTGTCCAAGAAGTCCAGAAGAGGGCGCTAGGTCCTCTGGGACTGGAGGCACAAAAAGTTGTGAGATGCCTTGTGGGTACTGAAATTGAATTCCAGTTCTCTTAACCCCTAAGCTATCTCTCCAGCCCCGAGCTGAGCCTTCTTGATGCCATTGACTTTTCCTGGTGGTGGTTCCAGGACAATCACACAGGAGAGAGTCCTACGCCAGGTAGAACGAGGCTTGACGTCACTTCCAACAGCTGCTCAAATGCCTACCTTCTTCCAGCACCCTAGAATGTTCGCTTGTAAAGCAATCTTTCCCTTCCCTTCCTTCAAGTCAGCCCTGCCCACCAGAACCTGTCTGGCCAGGACCTGACCTCAGCAGGCTGATTCACCCCTGCATCATCTCATGAGGCCAATTCTACATCCTGCTTCCGGCCCCAACCCCACTGTTTGCTTCCATAAGTCTTCTGGGAGGTACTCTGTCTTCCTTCTTCCTTCTGATTGACAGTCCCCAGCCAGAACAAATGTGGCTTCTAGGGTCATAAACATGACCATTCCTGGATGTTCAATTCAGAGCCAGCTTTTCCTGCCTCTCTACACTGCTGTCAGCTGTGACCTTGAATGAACTGGCAGTGTGGTCCCTAGTTCCGACCACACATGCTGTTGTTGTCCCTCTGCCCTGCCCTCTCTGTAGTGGTGAGCTCTGAATTCCAGTAGGTACCCACTCAGCTGTGGGTCTGGCAGGCATTCTGCCGCTGAGCTGCTCTTGCTGGCTCTGTGCCCACAGTAATTACAGGGGCTGGGCCTTGGACATCATCTCTCCCTCCTTGACTTCCAGCCTCTGGGATCTTCTGCAGAATTTGGAGCGGATTCTAACCACAGGTTGGACGTGCGTGGCCACAGGTATCTGCAGTTAGATAGAGATTTGGAACGTGCCTCGGCACATCCTCTCTGCCTGCCTCATGGCGGAGTTCCCACTGTCTGTAGGAGCTCTGCATCCATCTACAAAGGGTGATTCTGCAGGACACCTGTTCCCACCCCGCATCCATGTCTCTTTAGCGTCCCCTAGTTGAGCTTATGTAAGTTAATGATTTGACCACTCATCTCAATAAGATAATTTTAAAATCCAAGTTAAGGCAGAAAAATGAGGTTTATTGAATGTTGTTACATTGGAAAATTGGCACGTGCTCGGATGCATGGGTTCATATACGCGCAATAAATTGTTACGATCCGTTTTTCAGTATGAGGTGGGCTTAGGGTTCATCCGAGTTACAGGCAAGCAGGGGTGCTAGGTCCAGGGTGTCACTAGATCTCTGTCTCTCTTCCTCTTGTGACTTAATGGAAATATTCACGGGACATAGACCCAGGTGTGTAACCACCAGGTAATGTGGTGGCTCAATGCTTAATTTTGAAAGAAAACATCAAACACCTTTCTAGGTAGTTGAATCTTTTTCCTTTCCCTCCCCCATGCCTGAGCAATACTATTTCTTGACATCATAGCAAGTACTTGGTGTTGCCAGCATTTAGCCATTGTGCGAGGCACATGACACTCACTGTGATTTTCATTTGTGTTGCTTTGACTGTGGCAGTAAACACTTTCTGTGTTCTCATTTGCTACTGTGCATTCTCTTCAGGGACCCATTTCTCTGTGGCTTTTGCACATTTTCTTCCTACACTCCCCTTCTGTCTGTCTCCTGTGTGCTACAAGCATGTATGTATACTTGTGTGTAGTCATTCATACCTTGTGTGTGCCCATGTGGAGGTCAGAGTTCAACACTCAGTATCTTCCTCTCTCTCTACCCACCTTAGTTTGGGTGACAGAGTCTCTTCTGAACCTGGGGTTCACCATCTCAGTTAGACTGACTAGCCAGCGAGCCCACAGGATCTTCCCATCTCTGTACAGTTCTGTGGTTATAGGTGTGCACCACCATGCCTAGCTTCTACGTGAGTGCTGGTGACTCCAGCTCTCATGCTTACACATCACACACACTACTCACTAAGCCAACTCCACAGCCTGGTTGTTGCTGACTTTCTAGTTGAACTGTTTGCTTCTTTGCTATTCAGTATTGAAAGTGTTTTATTCTAAGTCAGCACAGCTCTTTCCCACACACTTAGTGTGACAATTTCTCTCCCATTTTGCTTCTAGTCTTTTGATTCCAAGAACAAAGGATTGTTTTCTCTCACTACTTCATAATCTTTAGATTTTTTTTTTTTTCAAATATTATCCTCTGAGGAGTGCGAAGCATGGCCATCTATTTCCTGGAAGCAGAAGGCAGATACATCTCCAAAAGCTTCATATACAACTACTGACCGTTCCTGCCACACAGAAATGTCATAAGATTCCAGGAGCAATATGGCATGGCCCAAATGGAATCCAATACACTTGAGCATCACTGATGGAAATAGAAAGGCAGAGCACTGGCAAAGGACACATTCTAAAATGTTGGGAGCCGACTCTTAGCTGAAAGCGGCTATCATCTTTACAGCCATCTCGAGCCATGTACCCTGATAAGAGACTTGTTTTCAACAGCCCACAACAGCTGAGCACACTCTGATAAACATCTTGTTTTGCTGTTTAGTGCCGCCAGCAGCTAGGTGCACGTGGTCTCCACGCTGCTAGGTGCATGACATAGTGCCTTCAGCTGAGCTTGCCCACGAGGGCAAGGCATGTGGTAAAGGGTATAAATACCCAGGATTTCCTTTCAATAAATGAGATTGATCAGACTCTGTCTTGTTTCCATTCTTCACGTCTCTCGCCCTTCCATCCCCTCTCTCTCTCTCTTGCTAGACCCTGATCCGCAGACCGGAGCAGCAGACCGGCCCTTACAAAGTAGCAGAAAGGGCCATTACAAAAGGAGCAGAATGGTGTTACACTAAAATATTTAGGAACAAAATCGACAGGACCAGAAGTTGGTCTTGGGTTTGTTTTATGTATGGTGAATAAGGAGGAGAAGACTCTCCACTGAAGTGCTTCTTGGCTTTGGACTGAACATGGTGAGCGTGGTAGGCTGGGGATGCAGGAGGGGGTGAGTGGGTGTGATGCAAAGAGCCACAGGTGAGCTTTAGAGACAGTAAATGCTACATACCTGGGGGGCTATGTGAAGACGCCTGGGGGAGGACCAGGCTGGCTCTAAGTGTCTCCAAAAAAGAAATGGCAGAGAAATGGGGGTGGGGTGGGGAAGAGAGATGGGGGTGAGGAGGGGGAAGAGAGATGGGTGGGGTGGGAGAAGAGAGATATGGGGTGGGGTGGGGGAAGAGAGATGGGGGTGAGGAGGGGGAAGAGAGATGGGGTGGGGTGGGGGAAGAGAGATGGGGGTGAGGAGGGGAAGAGAGATGGGGTGGGGTGGGGGAAGAGACATAGAAAATCGAGATCAGTGTTCAAAGCAAGAATCCTAAGGAGACACTGGCCTTGCAAACACGGAGAGTCTGAGGCGATTCGCTCATCAGATCCTGAAGAGGTCACCTCAGTTAGCTGAGGACACTGGATCCCCAAGCATCTGCCTTCCTGAAGCTTGGAGACATTGTCTAGCGACACTGGAGAATGTATGGTCTGGATGCTGAGGAAGACTCAGGCAGAAGCGGAGAGCCGTAGCATGGGCTTGTGTCTTAGGGCTCAGTGCCCACAGGAGAAAGCTAGGCAAGGAGGGTGTGTGTGTGTGTGTGTGTGTGTGTGCAAGCTCCCATTTATACTTGTTTTGGGTTTGAGAGACTTTGGTATGCTGTGGTGAAGGGAAAGAGCCTAAAGGGAGAGGCAGTTTGAAGATATCGAAGATATAAGAGAGTATAAGAGCTGACTGCAGGGCCATGGCCCATGCAGATCACAGGGAGGGACTTCCTCACAAGTGCAGCCTCTTAGTCCTCCAGGCTTGGAAAGGTGGTGAAATGAGGGATAGGACCTGTCTTCAGGTAGGGAGTAGTTCATAAATACATCACATGGACCACTTTTCATATGAAGTAAGCTCAGAGCTCATCAAACGATCACAGACAAGCAGGAGGCACTGTCTCCCTGTCTTCCCAGCTGGGAGTCGGTGTCTGTCTCAGTGTTCTCAGTCATCCTATGGTTGAAAAGTTACAGACAGTCTGCCGCTGACCGAGCTCTCCTATAAGAAGAAGAGGGGATCTCACATCCCAGGAGGACGAGGACTCTGGGATGGATCTGTGCTGGAGATAAGGAAGATTGAACCTCCTCGAAGAACTTGGACAGTGAGGAATTCAGTAGACATGGAAACCAGACTAAAAACTATAAAAAGCTGTAAACAAACAAAGAAACAAACCACCACAAAGCTCCAAATCAGAGTGCCAGCCACGATTGCCTTCCCTCTAGGCTGACATCCAGCTTTGCAAGGCTATGAAACAAACTACTTTGCTTTTGCTAAGTCCCAGTGTTCTTAGTATGAAGTGAGGATCGGTGTCACACAGTAGGAAGGTTTTCAGGCCTCTGTTGGCTGGCTACGGTCCTCTGGCCTCTCCTGGGTACAGCTCAGTGTTGAGTTGGAGAGAGAGTGATGGGGACCCTGGAGAGAGGCTGATGGTGGGCAAACTTCAGGGCTGTCGGTCAGATCAACATCCAGCTGAGCCTGCATCCATGGACTTTGCAGCTTTCTCCATGTGATTGATGAGTCAGCCTCACCCACATTCCCCAGGGTGACACGGGAGTCAGAATAGATGTATGTTCTTGGCAAAAGACAGCAAGGAGAGGACATCTTGGGATAGTGCATTAGGAATGATTTTAATATAGAACTCATTCTCTGAGCAACTTGTTTGCAAACACCAGCGGCAGGCGTACACGGTTTGAGAGCTGTACTCGATGTGGAAAGAAGGGAAGGAATTCCGTGAATTGCCTGTAGTTCACTGCTTGGGCACAAAATCAATTGAGGCCCTGTGACAATAAGCAGTCCCACTAGTAACCTTCTCCAGCAAAACATCTCTCATGCTGCCCAGACAATGTGCCTCTTTGTGTGGCAGGCAGGCCTGGCCCCTGGGACTCTAAGAACTTGAGCCAACTCAGCACTTGGCTTGGTGACCCAAGGGTTCTTGGGCCACATCATCAGAGACACACAGTGCTGCAGATACATCCGTTGTTTGCTCCCTACACCACAACCACTGACGATTCCAGGCTGTGGGACCTTCAGGGAGGGCAAGGCTGACGTCAGCCCAGGAGGAGAGAGTCCAGGCCCAGAGAAGACAGGCTGTGTTCAAGGCATGACAGTTTCTGTGGAGACAAGATGGATGGCCCACTCTCTGTTGAGTGGGGTTGAGTCTAGAGGGGAAATAGAAGCCAAATCTCATTCATTTGTTTGTGAGGAGGTTGCCAAGAAAGGCTGAGCTCCACAATGGACCAACCTGGCAAGGTTGTCCTACCCATTTTCCAAGTAGACATCTGGCCCCCAAGAACTGTTGAGCAATGGAGATCTACAACCCTTTTCTACTAGCAATCCTGAGCTACAGAGAGATGAGGGAATGGAACAGATTGTATATTCAAAGCTGAGGGCTGCAATGTACCACCCAGTTCTGTTTCAAAGAAGGCCTGAACCAGCTTGTGGTGGTCAGCTTGGTGACCGCCATAGAGACAAGCTTCTGGACAGTTCTGTAGAAGAGTTTCCAGATTGGCTTAAGTGAGAATGGGGAAGCCCGCCCTGAATGTGAATGACATTTTCCTGTGGGTCAAGTCTTGGACTGAATGAGCAGGAGATAGTGAGTTGGGGGCACCAGCATCAATTTCTTTCTGCTTTTTCACTGCAATGGGACCAGCTGCCTCGTACTGGTGCCACATGATGGAATATACCCTCTTAACTGTGACCCAACATGAATGTTCTCTTGTTAAGTTGCTTCTTATAAGGTATTTGGTCACAACAATAAGACAAGTTAGCTAATTTGCTGTTTATCCAGGCAAACCCAAGAGCCAGGAAGGTCTGGAGATCTAGGCTGCACAAGAATCTGCTGTCGATGTCATAAGTGTCTGTGCTGGCTCCTTCTGCTAAGGAGGGATCTGGAAGGCTCTCCCTCCCAAATGCTGGGATCAAATGTGTGCTCCACTATGCTTGATGACCCGAAGTCATTTTAAAGGCATGTGAGTTATGTGCTCCTTAGGAAGCTGCTATGTGGCTCTTCTGTTTACAGTGGGCTCATCCATTCCTTCTTGAATTCTTTTACAAATATTTTACTTTGTATTATTATTGTGGTGTGTGTGTGTGCGTGTGTGTTTGCCTATATGTGTTTATTAGTTTCTTGAGTAATAAATTGATTCCCTAGGATCCTAAGGAATTTTAGTATTATTTTATTTTACTTTATTTTAATATCATTATAAACTTACGGAATTAAAGCTTCACTGAGATTTTCAAGGTGTTCTGCAGAAGAACCTAGGTCTGAATTACACAGCTAGTCTTATGAGGTTTCATGTAAGATCTTCATCTCAGCCATTCCAACAGGCAGCAGAGAGGGGAGTCTCAAAACCTGTAGATGGATAGGCCACCAAATGAGGGATACCACGTAGGGCTTCTAACCTCTCCAGTCCTCAGTGTCACCTGTGCACTGTGTAGAAGGTGTGTCTCCTAAAGTGATTCTAAAACCAGCAAGTTGGCAATCAGGATTCACCATCACGGTGCTGGCCAGGTATTACAGTGCATGGTAAGCACCCAACTCCTTTGTTCATACACGAAGTCCAAAACATCTAATTCTATTTTGAGGGTTTCTGTTTTTACAGTAGTGTCTTTGGGGTTAGGAAGGGATGGGGTTACTAAGGGTCGGGCATTGTGAAATGCCTAGGATGTACCCCTAGGAAGGGCAGAGAGAGCAATCATTCATACGGGGGGATGAGATGACAACACATAAATTCATACAGGGGTGGGGGAGAGAATACATATAGTGCATCACGGAAACTAATAGGATTCTAAGGTAAAGTACCCCCCCCAACCCCCACAAACTCATGTGTTGGACACTTGGTTCCTAGAATGTGACACTATTTTAGAAAGTCTGATCATGAGAAAAGTAACAAACAGAAATTAAGGAATTTGGAACTATTTCTAGTTTGGAGCCATTAAGGGGGAAGGGCAACAGGAGACATATGAATATTTTTTAAAAAGTCCTTTCAGAACTTCTGATCAGTTTGGGTGGCTCTTAATGTTGTGTGTGATTACCATAGACCCACAACCAGAAATCTTGGTCTAACACAAAGAAGATGGTCATTGTTTTGAATTTTTCTATCATTGTTAATTTCAATTAGCTGCCCATCTTAACAGTAATCCACAAGTTAGACGCTTACAGATGTGAATGGCATTATGTAATTTTCCTAGGTGTGCTCTCAACACAACCTAGAATCACCTAAAAGTCTCAGTAAGAAACTGTCTACCTTGAGTTGGGCTGTGGACATATCTATGGAGAATTGTCTTAATTGTTTCTTGATGTAGGAAGTTTGAGCCCATTGTGGGCAGCACCATTCCCTAGGTAGCACCATTCCCAGAAGAGTATAAGAGAAGAGAAGGTTAGCTGAGAGTGAGCATGCAAGGATCCATGTTTATCCTCTCTCTGGTCTTGACTGTGGATGTGATGCTTTGAGTTCCTGCTTGACTTCTCCACAGTAATGGGCAATAACCTAGTACTATAGCTGAATAATCCGTTTCCTCCCTTTGTTGCTTTCTGTCAGGGTGTTTTATTACAACAACAGAAAAAAGTTACACTGTCAGAGCTGAGTAAGACTTAAATCTGAGGGGTGATCTGTCATTGCCTTTATTAAGATTTCATGTCCTTCATGGGTAAAGGACTGCATTGCCTTAGTCTGTTTGGGCTGTGATAACAAAATGCCTTTGAGTAGATAATCCATGAATAAGGGGTTTACTACTTACAATTCTAAATTGTAATTCTAAATTCTAAATGCTGGAAAACTGACTCATGTCATTAGATTCCTGACTCATGTACAGCTATCTTTTGTCTGTGTCTTAATTGGTTGATGGACCCAGTGAGAGAGTCTTATGCACTCTTTTGTGTAAGAACATTAATTCTAGGGTGGGGAATGTCTCAGTCAATAAAGTATTTGCTGTGCATGCATGAGGATCAAGGCTTTGCATGGTGGCTCATGATTGTAATCCCGGTGCTGGGGAAGCCGAGCCAGGAGGATCTCCAGGGCTCACTGGCCAAACCAATGAGCTTCAGGTTAAGTGAGAGACCCTGTCTCAAAAAATAAGGTGGAGACCAATTGGAGAAGACACCTGAAGCTAATCTTGGCACACACACACACACACACACACACACACACACACACACAAGCTCCATATATGAAAGTACCACTATGGGTATCTCCTAATTCTATAGGCTCCAGTTGCCTTGTGGGGAGGGAAGGGCTTTCACATATGAATGTAGGGGCACGAATAAGTGTCTCATCTATGAATGAGTCTCAGTCATTCCCATGAGAACTCCAGCTTCGTCCCATCTATGGAGATTCTGTGTGTGTGTGTGTGTGTGTGTGTGTGTGTGTGTGCGCACGCGTGTGTGGTTTACCTCACACATCTAGCCAAGCTGGAAAACACCTCCAGAGCCTCCACAACCTGCCTGCCTGTGTGCTGAGGACCCCGGAAATGGAGTTTATTGATGCAGCTGCTTTTAGTCCAGCCTATCCCTGCATTGGTGGAGGCCCTGTGACTCAGCTTCTGGACGGTTAATTACATCTGGGGGTTCTGCTCTGTCTTGGGTAAGGAACAGAAGGGAAGGACAAGAAGCCCAGAAACTCTTACACAGTCCCCAGCAGCAGGTCTTGATTCCTTAGAGGTTGCAGAGCTGCCCCTTGTTCAGTTCTGCAGAGGCTGAGGGGCTCCGAGTGAGCACTGTGGGAGGGGTTGGGGGGGGAAGCCAGGTGTGAGGGAATGCAACCACATCCTGGGCTCAGGTGATTCATATACCATGAAACCGCTTCTGGGAACATTCTGCTAACTCAGCAGAGAGGAGTGATTAGCCTGGTCTTGTCCCTGGCACTTGTCAGTGCTGGACAGGTCAGCCTGATGTCACTTGTGGAAGCCAGGAGGAAAGCCACAAACATTCCAGGAATCTGGTTTGCACTGTCGCTTGTGTGTGGAGCTGGGGGTGGGAGTAGGGTGCACATGTGCTCAGACCTGCTGTTCTGAGGGGGCTCACCTGACAGCTGGCAGGGAGATTTTTCTAATACCTTCCCTACACATGAGGTCTGGAGTGTTGTGAGCCACTGCTTCATGGGTAAGGCAGAGCAGGAGGCTTGCCTCAGGCACACCAGCAGGAATACTTGAGGGGTCTCCTAGCATCTGGGTACTCTATGTGTTTTGTTCTGTTTTGGAGGGGAGATCTGAAAATATAAAGAGAAGAAAACTACTTTTCCTCATATTTCTTCCCACATCCATACCCACCTGTGACCTCAGACCTGGGTGTCATGGTCATAGAAAGACAAGATTTCCTCTTACCAGAGGGGATGACCTGGGGAACAGCTATGGAGGGATGGTGATGTGATGATTGAGGGGATGGTGACATGATGACGTGACCCGGAAGATCATATCTTCTCAAACGGAAATTGGTAAACAGGGAGATGACTGTCTCAATAAGGATGTCTCAGCGTGGCAGGAAGTGCAGGCACTGGGGTTGATGACAGAGGGGCAGACCAGGTGACCAGCGGACTGACCATGGTCTGGGAATCAGAGGGTGACTTGCTTGAGAGACTTAAGGAAGGCTGGTCCTTGCCTTCAGTAAGTCATGCACTACCAAGTCTAAAGCAAACATGTTTTCTGAGTCTTGGAAAAGGTTTGATGGTACCCAGTATTTGGATGTGCACTGGGGGTTAATGAGTGTTTATGGAATGCTTTGGGATGCAGTTATATGGCACACAGCCAAAAGCAAGGCTGGCCTGCAGCCCATTGACCAATCAAAACCCAGCCACCAGGGACACAGCAGCAGCAGCCAGGCAATCAATGAATAGTAGTAATTATAGTTTATGCTCCTAACCACCATGCTGTCAGCAAAGGAGGCTGGGTTGTTCACCTCAGGAAATGCTGTGGGTCTGAAGTTTTGCTCCCCAAACTGGATTTTTTTTTTGCACTGTTCTGAATGGAGGTAAAAGAAAACTGTCCCTCAAGAGAATCTCGAGCACTGCTGGGAGGACTTCCTGGAGAAGCTGAAGGCAAGGAGTCAGAGGTGCTCCCATTCACACACACACACACACACACACACACACACACACACACACACACAAAGCCTTCTTCTGAGAGACGAAGAACTGAGGTGCCGAGGAGATTGGTCTACAGAGTCGTCTGCTCTAAGATGATCTCCTAATATAGCTTCCAAGTTAAAATCCACAGAAGAGGTAGCAGCGTCTGCTAGGTAGCAGTGCATTTCTCAGAAGGAAGAGTCAGCTTTTTCCCAACAGGAGAGTCACGTTTGCTATTTAGACATTTACTGGAATGACACTCTGAAAGCTGTTTTCCACCATGATCAGTCCAGGGAGAGGGCACAATGAGATCCTTAGTAAAGACATATCTTCAATGGCTTTTTGTCTTTTGTCTTCCACATCTTTATCTATTCGAGAACAACTTAAGTAGGAAGCCTGACGATGAATCTCCTCTGGGTCTATGTCTTAGTTAGGGTTTTGCTGCTGTGGACAGACATTATGACCAAGACAACTCTTATAAGGACAAATCTAATTAGGGCTGGTTTACAGGTTCAGAGGTTCAGTCCATTATCATCAAGGCAGAAACATGGCAGCATCCAGGCAGGCATGGTGCAGGCACAGCTGAGAGTTCTACATCTTTATCTGAAGGCTGCTAGTGAAAGACTGACTTCCAGGCAGCTAGGGTGAGGGTCTTAAGGCCACACCCACAGTGACACAACTACTCCAACAATGCCACACCTCCTAATACTGCCACTCTCTGGGCCAAGCATATACAAACCATCACAGTCTATTTCTACAGGATTTATTACAGCCCTAATAAACTACCTAATTTAGGTAACCAATAGATTTACCTAAATTCCACTGGAGTTGGTTGTTTTGTGGATGTAAAGACAGAAGGACTGGCAAGGATTTGTTCACAGAGATTAGAATAATCACTAGGACTTTCAAAGGGATTTAAAACGGATCCTTCCTGGAGTTTCTGGTGTTGTTTGCATTTTTAATTTGCTGACAGCTCCCATAGCCCAGGAAGCAAATTTTAGAAGACCAAAGTTGAGTGGGCTCCTTCAGTAACAGCAGAGACAGTCACTTCCAGTGATCATTCAGTTTCCAGGTGTCCCTTTCTCTCCTCTCCTTTTCAGGCAAGTCTGGAACCAGGAAACCAGAGCACTCCAACTCCAGACAGAAGCTGTTTTCCTTTGGTCAGTCAGGAGGTATCAAGAAGGCAAGAGAATGTATTTTTGATCTTATAAATGTTACAGAAGGAAGCGCAGTTTTGGATCTGGCCATAGATAACTCTCTTACATTATCCCCAAAAGTTGAGTGTTATAAGTTAACCACTGGTGTGTGTGGTTCCTTACCTTCAGGGACAGTGGGAATAATCTTGGGAAAGAATTGAATTAACTTCTCAAGGATTTATTGTCTATCCAGATATAGTTGATAGAGATAGCAAGGAAGAAATAAAAATTATAGCAAATGTGAAAAAGGAAATGCAAGTTGATGAAGGAATAGAACTGTTGAGTTATTGTTTCCTTCCATCAAGGGCAATGCTGCTCCTGTTGAATGAACAGGGGCTTTGGGGAGCACTGGGAAACGTGTGTTCTAGCAAATAGTGGATAATGATCAGAGACCCAAATTAATGACACAAATGAAGGGTGTGGACATAGAAGGGTGGTAGATACAAGAGCTGATGTTAGTATACTTTCCCAAAAGTTTTAGAATCAATTGGCCAATTCAGAAGGTTTATACACAGTTTATAGGAATTGGTAAATTATCATGAATAAGACAAAGTGTCCAATAGATTACCTGTGTGGAACTAGAAGGGCAAACAGGGAAACTGAGACCGTATGTGGCTGACATACCCATAAACTTATGGTGAAGAGATCTTTTACAACAACGGGGTACTCAAATTAACATATTCCTGTAATTTTAAGGATAGCAAATAAAGAAATTAGAGATGATAGATAGATACTCCTGGGGAAGGTATTGCTACTGGTGTCAGAGCTGTGCCCATGGTCAAAACACAAGACAAACAGTTATAGAAAGAGCCAATCATACATTAAAAGAGATGCTTATTAAACAAAAAGGAAGAATAAAAAACCCCAGAGACAGATTAAATAATGCATTGTTAACTCTCAATTTTCTTAATGTTGGCGAAAAAAAGAACAACAGCAGCTGAGAGACACTGGGTTATTGAAAAGACAGAGGAACTGGGCCAACCAATAGACTACAAGGATGTGCAGGGGTTAGAACGGAAACCTGCAATAGTTTTAAGATGGAGATGCGGTTATGCTTATGTATCTACAGTAAATGAGAAAATATGGCTACAAACAAAACTTATAAAGATTAGATCTGACCAGGGAAAGCCTCTTAGCTGAGCCATGAAAGTCTTCACAGAGCAAACAGTGCAGATGACTCACAGACCGTCTCAGCTACTGCTCTCTCTGAAATATGCAAATCAGCTTCAAAAGGGCTAGCCCAGTGATCTGCCACACAGAGACTGGGCAACAAATGCTACAGCTTGCTTTTTTTCCAAATTATCCATCTTTTTCCTCGGACCCATACAGGAATTCTTCACCCCAATTCAGCAGGAAGCAAATTTACGAAGATTGTCGCTCTAGTCCCTTAAGTTGGGGTGGATAGGTTTGGTCATTTGATTTGTTATAATTGTTATAATCTAGGATAGAAGGCTACTTATTCATTATTATCAGAGATTGATAAAACTTTAAAGTTGTTTTGTTTGAATTATTGTATATTGATAGAAATTTTAAATTGTTTTGTTTGAAGTATTGTACATTGATAGAAATTGAAGGTTGTTTTCCTAGATTATTTGACTATATTATACATATGCCATTTATTGAAAACGTGATGGTTCTTATAATTATTTCTATTGTGTGGGGATTGCTAATGACAATCTCAAGGACAATTCTTAAACAGAAAGGAGAATATGAAGTGGAAACTTCTAATTTCTTTGGAAAGTTAGTTATGTCAAATGTTTTGCTGGGGCACACAGGTGAAAGGATGCCTTGCTAAAGCAAACACATGAAAGGACCTGAGATGAAAGAATATAATCTGACCCTGCAGACAGTGAGAGACGAACACCGAGCATTGGTTTGGTTTGCTCTGCCTCACTATTCTTTGCTAAGGACACACATATATTAGTTCACTTTACATAGCATTGTTGAGCTCAATTTGTGGTAACAAGGCCATTGAGAGAAACTCACCCAAGGACTACTTGTGAGGTTCTTGAGGCAGTTTGCTGCTTCCAAGGTCTCACCTCAGGCTGGTTGGCCAGTCTAATGGTTCCTTCAGGATTGAATTACGGCTGCTGGTTAGTGCCTGTGTCTGCCTGTCGAAAAGGCTGGACTGTAGCTGCTGGTTTGTGTGTGGTGTCTGCCTGCCTAGAGAACTGATCTGCAGCTGCTGAGTCGTATCTAGTGTTTGCTACAGGACTGAATTGCTGCCAAAGAAGATTGAGCTCGCCCCCAAAAAACTATTGCTGAACAGGTCCACCTCTCCCATATCCTAATAACTTTTCTCTTCCACTACCGCTATTGGGTGGTGGACTAGAGGAGAAGTTGAACCCTTATTAAAAGTAGGTTGCAAAAACTTTCTGCCTCCACTGGCCTGTTTGGGTTGGCAGTGAAAAAGTTAAGTGCGCTTTACTAATTAACACTCTATTAGTCCAAGTTGCTCAAGAGCTTGTTTTCACCCTTCTCTCCTCTGAGCTAAGACCCAGCATACCTGACTGGGAAGCAACAAACCTCCCTCTAATCCAAAGTCAGCCAACACAGAGATATGCAGCCATGGGTGCGTGCCAGGAAATGCCAGCCCAACAGGTGCCTGTTGGAGAACCAGGATCACAGGACAAAGGATTCCCAGTTCTCAGATCAGAGCTCTCCAGAATCTGGAGCATTCTTCCCTAAGGAAACTGGCAGGAGAAGGGCATCATCTGCTGGCCAGGAGACTGCAGGAATGGAATTTAAGAGACTACGCAAATCTCAAGGGGTCTGCGGATGACGGTGACTTGGTGGGACACTTGGCTGATGTGAGACCAGGTTCAATCCCTATGCTGGAGAGGTGAAGAAGAAAAGCACGAAGGAGACCTATGAGGTCTACCTTCATTTCTTTTGATAATTTGGAAATTTTAAATTATTATTTTGAGTGTATGAGTGTTTTGCCTGTATGCATGTAAACACACTGTGTGTGTGTGTGTTTGCCTAGTGCCCACGGAGGCCAGAGATGGCATCAGATTCTCTAGACCTGGCATTAAAGACAGTTGTGAGCTGCCATGGGGTTTCTGGGAATGAAACCTGAGTCCTTTGGAACAGCAGCAAATGCTCTTATCTACTGAGCCATCTCTTCAGCCCTGACCTCCATTTCAATAAATGGCCATAGAATGAAAATGCCATCATTATGAGAATATAAAGTATACAAATTAAAAACTGTTGAAATTTAGTGTATGTGTGTGCATATGCACATGAATATGTATGTCTGTGCATCACAGCACGTGTGTGAGCTGACGCTGGTTCTGGGGATCTAACTCACATCATCAGGCCTGGCAGCAAGTCCATGTACCTGCTGGGCTAGCTCGTTGGCACAAACCGTACTGCCTGTATAGGCTCTGATACATAGTCTCCCTGGAATAGTCAAAATCAGTCTCTTCTCCCTTAAGTTGCTTCTCTAAAGTATGTTGTCAAGAAAGACAACTGCTACACAACTCATCCTCACCTAACAGTGAAGGAGGCACGGAGGTGGGCCACGCAGGCATCTCTCTGTCTGAGTGGACACACATTAGAGAGTATGGCACAGCTTCACATGTGCTAGGACACGACGAGGGAGAACCAGGAGGCTAATGTGTGCAAAGCAGTATGAGCAAACACCATCCATCCTGGGACACGCAGGGCAACCCTGTGCCCAAGCTGGTGCCTGCACATCAACCTGCTTAGCCTGCCCAGCCCGCCCAGCTCGCAGAAACAAATTACTGTGGTTATAAGTCACGGGAATTTTAAGTCTCTTTGCTGTGTACTGCTTATTGTGGTGACAGTTGGTAAATACATTAATCACGTAATCACAGAACTAAACATAGTAGTGAATGCTACCCAACAGGTGAGGCTGGAGGAGGCACATCCTGTACCATTAGTCTCTATGGCTCTACAGTGGGTAGAGGTGCTTCCACAGAGCCCTCGTTTCATTCCCTGGTCACAGATGATGGAAGGATGAACCAGTTCCCCCAAGTGGTTTTTTGACCTCCACACACATGCTGTGGCACATATACACCCCAACATGCACAACCAGCCAATCAAGTGTGTCACCTGCTAGGGACAGTGGTTAACAGACAATATACTTTGTATGACACTATTGAAATCAAAAGAAAGCACTCTTAATTATGCAAAGACATGGACATAAACTAGGGCTGTCTGCACAAATGAAGATGTATGACCAACTAAAGTGAGGACTGAGAGCTAAATTCAGACCCAGTGACTCAGGGATCATTGTTTGTCTGCCCAGAGGCAGTTCTGTTGAGTCAGAGGGCTGAGTTTAGTCAGGCCTGATTGAATTCAAGAAAAATGGGAGGACTGTGGACAGGCAACTCTCAGTAGCCAAGGAAGATAAGAACACAACATTTGGTATTCTTTTGATTGAATATATTTTATAAATATTAACTAATGTGAATGATACAGAAAATATGAGAAGGTGACAATAAGGTTGGGAGTTGCTGAGCAGCGTCCTGGGGAAGGCGAGGGACCAGGATCTGATGGACAAACAAAGTGCTAGCCCCTCCTCCGATGGCGGCCACTCAGCTCAGCTCAGGGAGGAGGTGCTGCACACGAGGTGAATGGGTTCTATGGCTGGGATGGTGAAGGGCTCTTTTGATCTCTCAGCTAACAGCGAGCTTGCAGCAGGAGAAGGGGCATGATAACCACTGTCCAGGAAGTCCCCAGAATGATCCACTCATGGAGACAGAACAAGATTGCCTGGCATCCTGAATGTAAAGTGGTGTCAGCAGAGGAGACACCATTTCCTCTTATAGAATGGAGAAATGGGAGCCAGGGATGCTACTCAGTCGGTCGGGTGCTTGGCTAGCATTGGTGGCACCCTGGGCTCTAACTCCAGCATCCAGAGACCTGGTCTCTTTGGAGGTGGAGGCAGAAAGATCAGAAGTTCAAGGTCATGCACAGTTACTTAGGGAGTTGAAAGTCAGCCTGGATAACCCAAATCCCTGTCTCAAAGCAAAAACTAAAGTCAACAAAATAACAACACAAAAGAAAGAAAAGAAAAAGAAAAAAATCATCATACCCTAAACTGCTGTGTAACCACAGGCTTTTCTTGGGACAGAGGGTTGACACCACGGGACAATTAGCTGCCTGACTTCCAAAAAGAGAGGACTTTGAGCAGAGCTGGGGCCCATTAACCATTCACCTGTGGCCCAGCAGGGTGCAGAGACAAAACAGCAGGTGCAAGAGGGTAAGAAGGAACCAGCAAAATGCATCACCAACTGCCAGCAGCCATGGTGGGCTTGGATCTGGGAGAGCAGGGTCTGACACCAGGGCATGCACACTCACTCACAGACTTTCCCCACAGGCTTCCACACAGGCTCTTGGGAAAGACAAGAAGGGGAGAGCTGGAGAAACGCCCCCTAGTGGTGCAGACATGGAAAAGGTTATAGGTGAACAGGAAGAACTGGACTCGAGAAATATTTTAAGAGATGGAGGTCAAGAGTTCCATAATAATAAATTATAAATTTATATTATAAAATAATAAAATTATAAAAATAATACATCAAAGCATAGGTCCAAATATTTTAGTAACCCCCAAATGATAGTGGTAGAGCAACCTCCACTACCTAAATATGAACAAGTCCAAAAAACCAAAAATAAAACAAAGTAAAAAAAAAAAAAAAAACCAGATACTAGCAGGCCTAACTGATAAAACCAAGATCAAAGAGAAAACCTTGAAGGGAGCTGCTAGGGAGGAAGACGGGACAGGGTGCATCACAGCTAAGGGATCTGGTAAGAGGCACAGAGGGCTCTCTTCTGGAGCCATGCTCATGGGGGCAGTCAGTGGCTTGGCATCGGTCAATACTGGAAGTGACTGACCCAGAATCAGAAAAAACAAAAAAACAAAAACAAAACAAAAAAAAAAAAAAAACGACCTTGCACAATAGAGGTGGAGTGGGGAGATAAGGTAAAAGAGTGATAGTGCAAGACACCTGATTCCTTCCTCTGGCCTCTGGGCATGAGTGCACCCATACACACACACACACACACAAACACTAGGCATCTTCCCAAACATTATAAATAAATAAGTAAATATGATTTGTAAAAAAATATATATATCAAATATCAGCTGTGTACCACTTAACAAGAAACCTACTTGTTTTATTTTTTAAGAGATTTATTTTTACGTGTGTGTGTGTGTGTGTGTGTGTGTGTGTGTGATATGTAAACAGGTGCCATGGAGGCCACAAGTGGGTATCAGATCCACTGGAACTAGAGATACAGGTTGTTGTTAGCCACATGACGTGGGTGTTGGGAACTTGGGATTTCTGCAAGAGCAGAGCTCCCTTAATCCTGGAACCACCTTTCCAGCTCCAGAGAAACTCTTTTTTTTTTTTTTAAAGTGAGCATATACAATGGGACAGGTAAAAGGATAAAACAAGATGCACAACACAGGTAATCCAGAGCCAGTGTTATGCAGTGTCCTGCTCTAGACGGACATAACTACTGAACATACATGCACCTGAGACTATGCTCCCGCGAGCTGACAACAGCGAAGGAGAACTAAGCGGATCGAGTCAGAGCCTTTACATCCTACTTTCCTTAGTGACAGACAGACCTGATGAGCAGGAGCGATCACCTTGACCTCATTAACAGAGCCTGGAGAACATGCACCTGACTCTTTGGAGTGTTCAGAGAACACTGTGGTGCTGCTTCCTGCTCCAGCTGTGGAACAGACGAACAAAGGAAAGCATCAGATCCGTGGAATTCCCGTGGTGTGCTAGAACCGCCCTCCTCAGATATTTTGTATGGTCAGAGACAGACAAATGATTGAACTAGGTGGGTTTCTTTTTGGTTTTTTCCCCCTTCTGGTGATGTACTATTAAGAGAGGAAAAAGAATGAGGGGGTTTAAAATGAAGCTATAAGATTGGGTCATGGACTTTACACTGTTATATTTTGACTCTGCAATCAATGCCTCTCACAGGCTCATACACTTGAACATTTGATCTCCAGCTGCTGGTGGAGCTGTTCTGGAAGGTCAAAGAAATTATTCAAGCCTTGCTGGACGGTCACTGATGAGTGGGCCTTGAGGTCCATAGCCCACTTCTTGCCCAGTCTCTACTTCACCAATGCACCAGGCTAGACACAAAGTGAGAGCAAAAGCTGCTGGAATGTTGTAGAGCCAACGGACCGGAAGAGCTGGTCAGAACTGCTGGTGTTTGGGTCCCAGAGGCAAGGTGATTATTTACACAGGGTGGTCAGCACGGGTGCTTGAAATTGGTACTGTTGGTAATGACAAGGCCAGGGTATGGCCCCAGGAATGATTAACCATGAAGGCCATGATCACAGGAAGAGACAAGGTGAAGTCCTGAGTTACCAGTGCTGGAGACAGTGAGAGCGGAGAGCTAAGGTCTTACAGTGATGGAGGCGATCAACTCAGATAGGAGACCATGCCACAGAGGGAGCGAAGGGCACAGTCTGATGACATGAGACTATGAAGGGGAGGGAAGGCCAGTCTAGATGCCTGACATGTGAGCTCCATGGTCCAGATGTGAGGACGGGGGATACAGTGTTTAGGGAACGTGAGGCGTGAGGTGCAGCGAGCAGCGGGATTCCATCTCTGTGCGTCTGTGGATGGAGCCGAGCTATGAGTTTAGTGTGCCCAGCTGGATTCAGTCTCTTTCCTTTCCACTCGAGATTCCAGAAAAATCACAGCAAAGATAAACTTTTACCATAGAACTGGGAAAGAGGTCCTTGGTAGGCGAGAAGGTTCAACGTGTTTCTTTTGACTGATTTTATTTTGCCTCGGTTTTTTTGTTTGTTTGTTGTTTTTGTTTTGTTTTGTTTTTTGAGGCAGTGTCTCATGTGACTCAGGTAAGCCTTGGACTTGCTATGAACCTGAAGACGATCTTGCACTCCTGCTCCCCCTTGCCTCTACCTCTCAAGTGCTGGGATGGTAGATATGTGCTAGCATGCCTGGCTTAAGATATTTCTTCCCCCCTTTTAAAAAAAGATTTATTTATTTATTTATTTATGCATATGAGTACATCGTTGCTATCTTCAGACACACCATAAAAGGGCATCAGATCTCATTACAGATGGTTGTGAGCCACCATGTGGTTGCCGGGAACTGAACTCAGGCCCTCTGAAAGAGCAACCAGTGTTCTTAACTGCTGAGCCATCCCTCCAGCCCTCAAAATATTTCTTAGAAGGCAAAAGAAAGTGTTAGACATTGGTGAGCAGAGGCTGAGAAGGTGGCTCGGTGGGTAAAGTGAAGACCCAAGTTCCTATCCCCAGTACCTGGGGCATTATTTTATTCTGGATGAAAGCCAAGTGTGGTAGCATGTGTTCATAACTCAAGTTCTAGAGAGTTGGAGATGGGTGGATCTTAGAAGCTTGCTGACCCACCAGACTAGCCAATCAGTGAACCTCAGGATCAGTGAGAGACCATGTCCCCAAAATAAGATGAAAAGTGCAGATAGACTTTCAATGTCAACTTGTGGTCTCCACATGTACATGCATGTGGAGGCAAGCCCCCCCTACACACACTACATACATACATACATACATACATACATACACACATGTTAGATGAATAAATAGTGTGAAGCAAAATATCCCAGAATATGCAGGAGGAAGAAGCAGCAAAGGAGGAAGCCATCCCTACCCCACTCCCGCACCACTACCCCATCTCAGGCCCCTGTCACAGTTGGTAGGGAGGAAGGAGAGCGGGTATAAGAGCACAACTGAAGGGATTAATCTGAAGTCCCCTCTCCCTTGCACTGTCACTAGAAACTTGCCTATGGGAAGCCCAGCTGTTCCCCTGCACAACAAGACTCTTCTCATGAGATGCTGAACTTAATCTGAGGCCAAGAGGATTCCCAGAGTGGGAGCCTTTGGGAGAAAAGGTCTGGGTATACACTTGGGAAACCCTATCTCAAGCTGGCAAGCATGTGCTAGTTCCGAAGAGCTACTCAACATTGCAGGTCTCTGTCCAGCATACCCATCCCAAGAGAGCCTAGGGGAGAAAAACAGACACGCCCTGGGAGAGAACCCCGTGATGGCTCTGGAAGAAGACCAAAACCATTCTCTGTCATTACGGATGATGGGACAATCCCCAGGGAGGAGCCAAACATCCCGTGAGTGAAATGACAGAGGTGCACAAACAGTCCATGGAAGAGTTGTCTCAACACAAAAGCAAAAACACCTGAAACCCAAGTCTTTAATTAGGATCTTTTCAAGATGTTGTGAAGAAGATATGAACAAAAACAAGAGCAGAGTGTCCATAGATGGGACAACAAGGAAATTAATAAGAAAGATTAGGAGAACAGTTAAAAGATTAAGTCAAAAGGATTTTCCAGAACATAAAGCCCAGGGGGACCCTTGGGAACAGATGAGCAGCTTAAAGAATCAGTTCAGAAAGTCAGTTATCCAACTAAGATGTTCCCCAGCGAGGAAGCAGGATGCACAATTGAAAACACTTTCCTGGGGATGGAAATTCATTTTCCAACTTAAAAAGTCCAGGTGGGAGCTGGCTCGGGGATAAGAGGGTAAGGGTGTCTAGAAAATAAGCATGAAGATGGAGTTTTCATACCCAAGAACCTCGCAGAGTGTTGGCACACACACCCGTACCCACAGCACTGGGAGAGGTGGAGGCAAGAAGATCGTGGAGGCCTGTTGGTTGCTCACTGAGGCAAAGGGCAGAAAGCTCCAGGTTTGGTGAGAGACCTCGTCTCAAGGGGCTAATGTGAAGAATGATAAAGCAGTCACCCTTGGTTTGTCCTCTGGCTTCCACGTGTGTCACTTACACACATATCACCTACACACATAGGCCCCACACATGCATATACCTCACACACATGAAGTTCATATAGCGCTGCCAGTCATACACATCTTTAGCACATTTCTACAGTTCCAAGATAGAGTATAACTAAAAGCAGAGATATGTTATTTTTTTTTAAAAGAGATAGAAATAGACAGACAGAAGACAGACACATATTCTTTGAAACTCAGAAGTCAGATTGATATCAGAGCTCTCAGCAAAAATTGGATTCTAGAAGACAATGGATTTAAATGTTTTTTTTACTTATTATGTATACATATGAGTATCTATTTGTATGTGCACACCTGTGTGGGTGCCAGCAAAGGCCAGACAGTGTTGGATCTCCTGGAGCTGGAACTATAGGAGTTGTGAGTCACCCAGTGGGATGCTGGAAACTGAAGTCAGGTCCTCTGCAAGAGCAGTACACACTCTTAACCACTAAGCAATCTCTCCAGCCCAAGACAATGGACTTAACCCTTCAGAGTTCTGATGGAACACTATTCTGCCTCTGGAATTCTATAAACTGCTAAACTATCAACATCAAAATGTCAGGTTGAAATACAACGTTTTTGGAAGTATAGAACAGAGAAAGTGTGGCTCCCGTGAGAACCACGCTTTGGGTCTTTGATCATAGGCAGTGTGATGGAACAGGGGCCCAACTTTGTTCCCTAAACCCATTAACACATTGTTTCATAGTAACTCCCAGCAGTGACCGAATGAACGCACCTGGTGCTCTTGCAGAGGACTCAGTTTGGTTCCAAGCACTTATGTCGGATAGCTCACAGCTATCTGCATTCTGTCTCCTGGGGATCCAACACCCTCTTCTGGCCTCCAAGCACACCTGCACACATGTGACATAAGGTCACACACACATACACATACACACACACACAGGCACAAACCTACACATACACATACAAAGACATACATACAAAACTTCTAAAAAGTCGTAACTGAAGTGAAAGAAATAGACACTAGTAGAAAATAAGTGACAGTGACAGATTAAAATACAAGAATACAGCATAAATTCAAATATTAAAATGGTAAAATCTAAAGAGAAGATTGTTGATATGGACACAGAGAAAGGAGATCCCTCCCACGAGTATAATTGGATCCCTGAAGATGGCAACTAGAGTGAAGAGTCACAGAATGTTTACTTTGCTAAGTACTTGGACACAGGATGGAGGCACACCTGTTCTCCCCTTCCCATAAGACAGTTCCCAAAATTCCGAGTATAGCTTGGGTCTCCTTGGCTTTGAAGTCACATGAAACCTTTGACAAATTCCTTAAGGCTTCTGAGTCTCAGTGGCAATATGCCCATTTTAAAAAGTTATTATTTATCGTGTGTGATGTGGGGTGAGGGGATGTGCACCACAGCATGAGTGTGGAGCTAAGAGGACAGTTTTTGAGAGTCTGTCCTCTCTACCACCAGGTGGGTTTTAGGGATTGAACTCAGGTTGTCAGGCTTAGTGGCAAGCACCTTTATCCACTGAGCCATCTTGCCAGCTCATTAATAACTACCACTTAAGAATGCTGAGTGTTGAGTGGGAATTGTGCAGAGCCTGACACACAGCAGCTCGGCTAAATATTGGTGTCTGAGTAGATGAGAGGTGAAGGGAATCCTTTCATGTTCTTTGTCTTTGGCAACCAAACTTCAGATGAAAAGAAATTATTGTAACACCTCTAGATGAGGCAGAGTGCAGGTGTGGAGTTAAATTCTACATCTCAACCCTAATAGTTTCTCCTTCCTTTCTCCATGGGAGACTTTGTACAAGGTACATTTTGTCTGCATGCGTTGGCTTCCATGCTGAGACACAGTGATACTTTCTTCCTATGATCTGCATGGGGATTGAAGGAGTTACGATAGTGGACTTGGATCATAATCAATCATCAAGATGAAGGGTTGGAGAGATGGCTCAGTTAAGAGTGCTTACCGAATTTGCAGAGGACCTGGGTTCAGGCCTAGGACCCACAAGGTGGCTCACAACCACCTGAAACATCGTTCCAGGAGATCTGGTGCCCTCTTCTGGCCTCCAAGGGCACATGCAGGTATATAACAGAAATAGAACCAAATCATTAGAAGTCATCAATAAAAGTTTATTATAATTGGAGTTGGAAATTAGCCACAAGGACCTCCAGGTTTTTTTTTTTTTTCAAGCACCAGGAAATGTTTAATCTTAAAAAAACAAACAAGAAACAGCTTTTGCATCTGCTGTGTGGCATCCACAGGAAGGACAGTGTACAATTTAAACTGTCCTAGTTCTTCCCAATTTTGCATTCTCAGAAGGATCCCATCCTTGATAATGGCAGAAAGTACAGAGACATCTGAATGGCCTGCTGTTCCTTTCAAACTTCTCTTGAAGCCTTTTTTCTCTCTCCTTAATCCGAGTGAACTCTTCATCCCTTTCTATAGGATCTTGCAGCACTGACAACAGCGTGCGGACCCTTCTCTTGGGAAAGGCGCTTTGAACTTCCCTCAAGATTTTTTCACTTTTGTTCTCTACAGGTCTGCTATCAGTGAGGAGTGCGTTACGAGTCTGGCTACTTGGCACCAGGTTCAGGGTTAGTTTTCATGACCTTCACTAGTGTCTGGTCAGACTTACTGATGAGGATCCTCTGTCTTCTCGAGGAGTTTGTCTCAACTGGTGAATCTCTTGGTCCTCCATGGCAGTGGCAGGAAATTCAAAAACAACTCGAACATAATTGCTTGTCTATGAAAATACTAATCAAGTTGAAATTAGCAAGCAGAGGACCTCCAGGTTTAAGGTGCCCAACTGAATGTATTTAACATCTCTACGTGTAAAATGTTAAAAATATACTCACAAGGGGAGGATTAATAAGAAGATACAAAACTACAAAATGTTGAAACTGAAAAGGTGGACTGGGGAGTAGAAAATAAAAATTAGAAGACTGGACAATGCTGCATATTTTGTACAGAAAATTTTATTTTCATTTTGTGTGTGTGTGTGTTTCGTGTGTGTATTTGATAAAATTAAAATATGTCAGAAATGAGAATTCATAGAAACACTTGAAACTACATTGGAAGAAATCTGAGAATACAATAAAAAGGAACAGAAAGCAGGAGAGATAACATAAAAACATCAGGGGTAACTAGAAGAAGTCAGACCTCCAAAATACAACCGGAAGCAATTTAAAAGCGAGCAGAGGAGATTGTCAAGAACAAGCCATCAACAGCTTAAGAGAATTTCCCAGAACCAAAGGACACAGCTCTTCAGACTCAAGGGTCTTCTGGGACTCAGCAAACTGATTAAAAGTAAACCTAGATGAAGGTACTCCATTATACAATTCCAGAACTGTGAGGGCAGCAGGAATATCCCACAAGCTTTCAGAGAGGAAGAATATTGAATAAAAAAAGGAGACTCTGAATTGCTTTGGGTTTTTCAGTAGCAACACTAGAGACACAAAGGTTGTGTCAATTGGCTTTCAATCACTATAACAAAATACATGGGGGAGATTATAAAGAGGAAAGGTTCATGTTTCTCATAGTTTTTTTTTTTTTTTTTAACAGAAAATTATTCCGAGTAACTTCTGGAAAGTAAAAATACGTACAAAAATTTAAGTCAATAAAAAGAAGGCAATTATTAACTATAGATAAAAACAAAAAGTAAAGAAGGAAGAAGGAAACCTCACCATTGGGTAAGGCTTGTCTGTGAGTAATATTTGTCCAGGCATGACAACATAAACAGAGACCACTGATTCGGCCTACTAATTACATGGAGGGGAGGGGACAGGAAGTAAAGATACTGAGGTGGTGGAAGAGAGACAGATTCTCATCTACAACCACAGGAAGTCTGTGGCTCAAGTACAAGACAGCAGCTCTCACACACGAGCTAGAAACACAGAGATGTGCAGTCTCACGAAGACAACAGTTCACAGTTGCAGTTACCAGGACCAGGCACATATAGAGAGAGTAGGGAGAGGTGGGAAGGGAGCTGTGTTTTATTCTATCAGATCAACTTGACGTTTGAAACAATGTGCCCCAATAAGACAAAGATTATCAGAAAAGATTAAAAGATTATTTTCCTCTAAGGAGAGGGTGTTTAGCGTCTGCCTCTGAGGCTGTGTGGCCTTATGTGATGGCCTTGGCCCAATGTATGGCACAGAAAATATTGGTAACTCTTCCTAAGCTTGCCTCTAGCTTTCTATAGAAGTATTAAAACATGCCATTATATTATATGCTAGTATAGTATACACCCTATGCTAAACGTTGAGGCAAACAAATGATAAACAAGTTGAAATCATTGAAATGCAAGTTAGACAGCATCGCAAACATCAGTGGTATTCGTCAGTCTTCTGCTGTATTGACAAAATACCTAAGACAATGAACTTGAGGGAAGAAGTTTCCTGTGTCAGACTGGGAGGCCTAGCCACGCTTGCTTAGCCATGTTGCTTTGGGATTGTTGGTGCCACAGTACATCATGGTGAGAGTACAAGGTGGCAAAGGACGAAGTATTTACTTCATGAGGGTCCAAAAAGAGACAGGAAGAGGAAGTCCTGGGCACCAGTATCCCCCTCAAAAACACACCCCAATGATGTAACTTTCTCTAATGGACCCTCTTAGAGGTGCTGCCACTTTGCAACAGCACCATGGGCCGTGGCCAAGCCATTACTACATGAGCCTCTGGGGAACATTCAAGACACCCAACCATTGTAATCTTTCATTACATTGAAACTACATTGGAAGAAATCTCTGGGAAATACATTAAAAAGAAACAGAAAGCAGGAGAGATTTCCTTTTTGTAAGAAACCTTTAGACTTAGAAGTCTGACTCTCAGCCCAAAGGTGGCCTTGAAATTTGCTCTGGGAGACTGGACAGAGACTGTTACTCCAGGCTTCAGGCTATGTCCATCTTATCTTTGAGATATGAAGACCCCTCCCTGAGAGGAGATTCCTGCTCATCTGCCCAATCCTGGCACAGGATACACCCACCAGCTATTAGCTGGGTGAATTCGCTGTTCCCTGACTTCAGAACCATCGCACATGAAACTGAGAGGGAGAGGGTACCTGCTTTATTTCATCTGTGTCACTAAGGGTAACTCCAATGAGCTCAGAACTCCATCAGCTGTATGGAGAGAGACGAGAGGGAGAGAGGTAAGCTTATTGATCGTAGCATAAGGGGATAAAAGGAGAGTAGAGCGAGGGAGACGAACAGTGATAGGAGAGAGAGACAGAGAGAGCAGAGAGAAAGGAGAGAGAGAGAGAGAGAGAGAGAGAGAGAGAGAGAATTTCAGTTTGCCATAATAGACATCAGCATGGGTTCTATTTAAACAAGCTGTGCTTTCTAACAGTTCTGGAGGATACCACCCCAAAATCAAAGAGGTAGCATGACTGGGTGCCCCACAAATGTTCTAGAGAGGATCCTTCTTTTCCCATCCAGATGGCCTCGGGAATTCTCTGGCATTACCTTGGTCTCTACCTCCAACCACACATGCTCCTCCCCTGGGTTGAAGGGATATGTGTCTGCCCAGAGTGGTCTCTTGTACTGCACTGTGTATTATAGACGCTGCCTGCTAGATTAGAGCCACATCTGTCCTGCTTGGCTTGGCTCTACCCAGCTGCATCTGCTAGGACTTTGAAAACCAGGCTGTAAGTTGAAATAGTTCTGTTTCTTTTGAAGGAGAAACAGTTCAGCTTTGAACGGTGCGGAAAAACAGAATTTCTGTCCTTAGCCTGGCAGGCTTACCTCTCCCTGTCACCACTGTCCCCTCTTCAGTCAGGAGGGCTTACCCAGCTCTCTGCATGGTTCTTGATAAGTGGCTCTCTCAGCTAGCGCCTAGGAAGAGGACTCAGTAAGACTGCTGGGAGGTCAGTCTGCATTTCAAAAGAGGCTCTTAAAATCAGACCACAACAAAACGAAACAAAACAAAACATTGATTGCTGGGCAGCAGTGCCATCCAGCTTTTAATCCAGCACTTGGAAGGCAGAGACAACGGAATCTCTGAGTTCAAGGCCAGTCTGGTCTACAGGGGGAGTTCCAGGATGGCCATGGCTATAGAGAAACCCTATCTCAAAAAGAAAACAAAAACCAGACATCAGGACTAGAGAGATTAAGAGAATTTTCTGCTTAGTTCAGTCCCTAGCACCCAGGTCCCTAGCACCCAGGTCCGATGACTCAGTGTCCTGTTAACTCCAGCTCTGAAGGCTCTACTGCCCTCTTCTGGTCTTTGCCCACACCTGCACTCACACATTAACATGAAACTAAAAAAGTCTTAAAACAAAACACAGATTTCACTGAGTGTTAAATGAATGAAATAAATGATACATAGTGAATGAAGATGGAATTATAAATTTGGTGAGAGGCAGCAGGGGAAATATTTTAAAAAGACCTTCCTGGATTTGGGCATCTCATTCCTCCTCTAGTAAGTGCACACAGAACCCAGAGAATTCTGGGTGTCGGTCTCCATCCCACTGTTAGGAAGACACAGACAAGGACATTTTGGGTAGCAATGTCCATCACCTTTGAGAACACAGGTCAAAGTATCATTCTGGTTAGCCACATCCACCTTGCCTCTGAAAGAGTCAAAGTGCTTTCTGGGTAGCAACACTCATCACCCTGAAAAAAACCTGTGTTTAGAAGCTCTTCTCACACCTCAGCCTCCTTCATACCCCAGAACTCTAGACATGACTAGAAGGCTGGGGCTACAGTTGTCCCAAGGTGCTCACTTTCTGTCTATCAGGTGGGTCTAGCTTTTCCCGAAACGCAGTGACTGATTCCTTTCCTCTTGCTACAGATGCCCCACTCCAGCCCACAGTGACTCAAAGATAGGAGCTCACAGTCATGGATGGCTTTTGTGCCACAGAAGAGACAGTGGTCTCCCTGTTTGGATGACACAGTCTTCTGGGTGGACATATGCTGGGGATTTTGTTGTTGTTGTTTGGTTGGTTTGGTTTTTTGTTTGTTTTTGAGCCCAGGGCTTTGGGGATAAGAGCAGGAGGCCATGGTGGCCCTGGGTATTTATTTGAAAGCCATTGGAATAATTGTGAATCATTATTTAGTGAGTCACTCTGCCCTGTAATTGTGAGAGAGAAGTTTGTCTTGACTCCCCCTGCACCCCCCCCCAGCTCCCAGTTCTCTTCTCAGTTGTGACAAGATACACCAGTTCTTCCAAAAACAATGGTTCATACCTGTGTGCTGACTGGTGTCACCTTGACTGGGAGTCTTCATTCTCAATGCACCCAAGACAGATTTGCTCAAGGAAGTCTTGGAGAAGTCTAGACAGCTCACCATGAACTTCTCAGAATGTGTACAGGCAGTGGCCTCCTCCCAGAGACCCCTCTGCCCCTCCCCCAGAGGAAAGTCTACCCCGGAAGCACAAGGAGCACCCGGAGGTGAGGGCAGCCACCCCAATCAGACCTCAGGACCAACCATCATGTCTTACCAAAACAGGCTTTAAAAGCCATGATAAGGTGAAGGCTTGTAATGACAGCCTGAGCCTCCTTTCATCCAGGTATCTAGAATCTCCTAGACACACTAATTACACCTTCGTGCCCTGAAGGAGGAGGAACCTATGCTTGTTACCCTGTCAGGACATCTCAGCTCCCTAAGAACCATCACTGACCTAAAACCAGGAATGTCATGGGGTCCACCCTCAAGCCTGTCAGTGTGGTTCTTATGACAGTTCCTTACCCTGAATTCACTGTGTTAAAAATGACAGAACTCGGGCTGGGTAAAATGGCCCAGTGGGTAAAGGCACTTTGCCTCCAAACCTAACAACCTGAATCTTATCTCCAGGACCCACAGGGTGGAAGGAGAGAGCCAGCAGGTTGACCTCTGACCTCCACATATACTGAGGCACGTGTTCCCTGCCACAAAGAAAGTGCAGTAACTTTTTTTTTTAATGGAAGAAATGAGGGCTGGAGAAATGGTTCAGCAGTTAAGGACTGCAATCATGAGATTGGGATTTGGATCCCAGCACCTACATAGCAAGCTAGGCATCCTCCAAAAGCCTGGACCCCAGCAATAAATTGGAGTGAAGGATGGCTGGGGTTCACTGGCTTCCAGCCTAGCTGAGGATCAGAGAGCCCATGCCTCACAGGGACAGGCAATGTCTCTCATGGGTGCCTTTTCCAGCCTCCAGGAATACACAGGCACACACACCGCATATACTCAGACACAAGTGTATCATGAGCACACAAATAAATAAAAGAGAATTTTTTAAAAAGACAAATGGAGTAAACAGTAATAAATAGTGCCCTGTGAGGTGCCAGTTTTTGAAGATGTGGCTGAGTGTTGTACCTGCCTCGAGAACACTGTGCTCCCATTTTGCAGGCCAGCTACTTGGCATTGTGGGGTAGGAGGGAGGCTGCTTGGACACAAGGCTGCTAGCCAGAGCTCCTAGACACATAAAAAAATCTACCACCACTGATTTCAGAAGTCCTTGGAGAGTGCACTCATACAGAAGTAGAATGTAAGGTGCCATGGGGACTACAACAAAATTCCTTCCCTGGAAGCCATTCTACCTTCTGGGTCAGACCTCAGGCTGTGACACCATGGGCCCCACTTCTTGGTCACTGGTGTTTGCCAGGCTTAGTCAAGATTTCTGGGAACTTGATAGCATGGGAGGAACAGCATAGGTTGTCTTAGATTAACATGTTATCCTTTTGAAAACCCCACAGTGGTTTCTGAGACCTGTCTAGGAAAGCCAACTTGTTCTAACCTCAGTCTGGTCAGGACAACAACAGTCACTTAAAAAATTCTACTGTGCTTGCTTGCTGCCCCTACCAGCATTTCTACATTGGTGAGTGAGCATGCCCCTGGAGGCCATGCACTGAGTCCTACAAGGACATGGTTGTTTCCCCCATATATGGTGGCAAAGTTTGTCCCATTCACCTGGCATGAGAGGCACCTGTTAATTTTACCCATTATGTCAATTTTCTGCAAGACAAATTGCTGTCTGTTGAATATTCTGTGTAGCTAGTGAGAATGAAGATGGAAGGCAAGATTTTTCAAAAGTTCTTTTGTGGTTAATATGCAGGGTGGAGCCAGGCTTGAACAGATGCAATTTAATGCTCACCAGGGCTCCCAGACTCCTTTTTTTCTTTTAGGTCTTTGTGACGTACACCCAGGGGTGCTTGTGGTATGATAATAACAGTAACTAACACACATTTCCTGCTCCACTGTATTCTGCAAGCTCAGAACAGCCTGGTGTGTTCAATATAGCAGAATCCCAATGAGATGGGAACCACTGTTAGCTTGGCTTTACAGGGAAGACGTGGTTGGTCTGGATAATACTCACAGATAGGAGAAGAAGTCTTCAGGGCCAGAGCAAGAGGCCATGCCAGCAAACCTTACTACCCACAGTGTGACGGGAAGAAAACTGTTGCAGTGATCTCCATCTGTCTCCTAGAAGCAACTAGTGTCAGGGACATGACCAACCTACACAACTGTCGGGACCTTCTTATATGCCATCATGAGTAGTATTCTCAAATGCAATCCATTGGGGAAAAGTGTATCCAAGAGTTGGGTCACCCTGGCTGACATGATAGGCATTTGTGTGGCCCTCTAAGAAGGACCAAGAAAAGGGCAGTGACAACAGAGTCAGGGGGCAGCACTGCTCTCCACCTTGTGCAGTCACCCACCCTCAGCCAGCACCAGGGGGATCTAGGTGGCTTGCCATGAAGACTGTGACCAGGATCTGGATCCACTGCTACCTTTGCATCATTGTAGTTGACTCCTGGTATATGTAGATCAATTTAAGCACAAGGCTCTGAGCTTTCTCAGCTGATTGGTCTGTCCTACATCAGATAGGGCAGGGGCAGACATTGTTTTCTTCTCTCCCTACAGCAATGCACTTCCCAGGCAAGCATGTGGTCAAGCTTTGGAAAGACTCACCCTCTTCTCCTGAACTCTCAGAGGGTGACCTGGCCTCCTCCAGGGCTTTGGGTAGTGTGGGGTCTCTGCTCAGGGTCCCCCATGTTCTGACTCCCCCAGGTATTATTTCTCTGTTCTACAGATGAAGAAGCTAAGGCCCAACCCAGGTGACCTAAGAGCTCAGCCCATACCAGAGACACCCCTGGAGTGCACTCCTATGTAGTGGTTTGCACCTTGTCTTGATGAGCTAAAGCCATTGGGGGTGGCTACCCTCAGATGGGTACTGGGTAGTGTGTGGCATTCAGGTCTGTTCTGAGAAGAGTGAGGAAGTCCAGTGTTTTCAGTTAGTCCTTTTGCTAGTGAGAAAAAAAAAAAAAAAAAAAAAAAAAAAAAAAAAAAAGAGCTTAGCGGGAAGCTACTGTGTAAAAAAGAAAAAGAAACAAAAAACAAAAAAGAACAAACAAAAGACAGAAAGCAAGGAGCTGCTGCCATCTGGTGGGGATCTTGGGGAGTGGTAGTGAATTGAATGGGAAGGGGGTTGGACTACTTACCTGGCAACTGGTCCTTTCATTTTTCTGTTTCTTCTTTTCCTTCCTTCCTCCTTCCTTCCTTCCTTCCTTCCTTCCTTCCTTCCTTCCTTCCTTCCTTCCTTCCTTCCTTCCTTCCTCCTTTCCCTTCCTTCTTCATTCCTTTCCTTCCTTTCTTCCTTTCCTTCTTTCTTTCCCCTTTCCCTTCCTTCCTTCCTTTCCTTCTTTCTTTCCCCCTTCCCTTCCTTCCTTCCTTTCCTTCTTTCTTTCCCCCTTCCCTTCCTTCCTTCCTTTTTTCCCCTTCCCTTCCTTCCTTCCATCTTTTATAACCTGCTCCACAGCCATTTGAAAGAAATGTTCATTATGGTTTATAGACTATTTGCATATCCATTAAACCAATATGTTTTTATTGTTAATCAAACCTGCTATATTCAAACACACATGTGTATACATATTAATGTATATTCTTATCTACTTGGTGTAGAGAGAAAGAGGCATAAAACCTCTCATATAAAGTTGTGATTTCTCTTTTTTCTTCACATTTCATTTACCTTCATTACAAAAAAAAAAAAAAACACTCTTTTTTAAAAACATTTATTTTGTAGGTAAGAGTAGCTCTGAGTACATGTGGAAGTCAGAGGACAACTTGCTGGAGCCTGTCCTGTCTCTCAGCATGTGGGTCCCAAGGATAGAACTCAATCCATCAGTCTCAGAGGCTCTGCCCTGGGCCTCCCCTTCATTCTGAGAGTGCTTACACTGCCATAAACTTCTAGGTTGGTAGCTCTCCTTCAGTCCTTTAAAGATGCCACTCCACTCTTCTTCCAGTCTTTATTCCCCAAAAGAAATGTCCCTTATCTTCTTTGTTCCCCAACCACATTCTGGGCATTTGTGTGCATGGGCATATGTGTGTGTGCACATGTATGCTGGTGTGCATGCATGTGTGTATGTACCTCTGTGTGTGTGTGGCACATGCACGTGTACACGTGTGCTGTGCATGTGTGTATGGCTGAGTATTGCCTGTGTGCATGTGTGTATATTGTACATGTGATGCATGTACAGGTATACATGTATGTTGTGTGCATGTGTGTGGAATATGTATATATATCCATGCAGTGAGGGCAGCAGTTAGCACGGGTGTCTTCTTCTGTCACTCTCCATCTTTCTGAGACAGTGTCTCTCATTGTCCAGAAGCCTGTGGACTCAGCTTGGCAGCCTAATGATACCAGAGGAACTCCTCCTCCCACCGGGTCAGATGCGCAGTCACCCTTGGCTTTTAATGTGTGTGGTGGTGGTGAATTCAGACTCTAATGCTCACCCGCAAGCGCTTCACCAACTGAGCCACATCCCCAGCACACTGATTCAATTTTTATGGTAATTTTTTTCTTTTATGATTTGGAAGCTATTTTACCTTTTAGAAAAGATCAACTTTACAGCTTTATGTCATCTCTAAGCTAATAATATCATGGACTAAAAGTTTGTGCCTTCTAAATTTATAATTTGAGATGAATTAACCCAATGCTTTTCTTTTTTTTTTTTTTTTTTTTTTTTTTTTTTTTTTTTTTTTTGGTTTTTTTCGAGACAGGATTTCTCGTGTAGCCCTGGCTGTCCTGGAACTCATCTGTAGACCAGGCTGGCCTCGAACTCAGAAATCCGCCTGCCTCTGCCTCCCAAGTGCTGGGATTAAAGGCGTGCCACCACGCCCGGCACATGTTTTCTCTAAGCTAATAATCTACTCCAATGTGAATTTACATTGTTTTAGCCATTCTTCAGTTTCTTTGTTTTCTTTCTTTCTTTTTCTGTTTTTTTGTTTGTTTGTTTGTTTGTTTGTTTGTTTTTCGAGACAGGATTTCTCTGTGTAGCCCTGGCTGTCCTGGAACTCATTCTGTAGACCAGGCTGGCCTCGAACTCAGAAATCCACTGCCTCTGCCTCCCAAGTGCTGGATTAAGGCGTGTGCCACCACTGCCAGGGTATTTATGTTTTTTCTAATAACTACTCTGAAAGTGTTTGCATTTGGTTATGAATGCAACATTAGATTTAGCTGTACATTTAATTGCTCACTAACTAGTTTTAATTACGGGTTGTTTATATGATTTTTTTCAATTATGTGAGTTCCAGTTGCAGATATTCCTAGGTGGCCCCGGACCCAAGTCTAGACATATCTATGGCTTCCTCATTCATGACCAACTGCCTGTGTCCTGTTTTAAAACATGGTAGCTGTTTTAATCAAGGTTGCAGTTAAGATGCCTGTAGACTCTGGCTCCTCCCTTGCACAGGCAGTCCCTTTACTTTATATTTTTCGTCAGTAGGGGGCACTCTGCTCCCCTCGTGTTTCCATCTAGAAACTACAGGGGATCATGAGGAGGAAGAGGTTCCTGTCACCATCTTAGATAGCTTATTATTTTAGATCATGTGTGTGGGTGCGAGCACATGAATGCAGGCACCACAGAGGCCAGGAAAGGATGTCAGATGGAGTTACAGGCAATTGTGAGCTGCCTGACTGGGTCTGGGAACCACGTCTGAGCCTCTGGAGGAGAAAGTGCTCTTAATCACACGGCCATCTCTCTAGTCCTGTTGTCACCATTTAAGTCACAGCAAGCTCTACAAAGTGGAGTGGCACATGACCATTGACCTTGAACTAATCATGGACATAGCTATGGGAACAGAAGTGACCCCCCACCTGGTGCTACCTGCTCAGGGTGACCGGCATAGGAGCACTTGACAGTTGGAGCAGGAGGGCCTGGTCCATAGGAGCCCATGGATGGGCAGCTTCAGGATATCCAGATGGGGATAGAGAAAGAAGGGACTCTGACTGTGGGTGCTGGGTGTGGAACAGACCTGCCTGCAGCAGAGACTTGGGCTGAGGACAGAGGCATCTTTTGTGGAGCATGGCTTGGGGTCCTGGGACCATGGGTGTAGTGGAAAGAGCAAGACTTCTTTCTGTTTGAATCTGAGCTTTACAGGTGTGAACTTGAGGCCTAGTAAGTCCCCTTGTTCAGAGCCCATGACCTTATCTGTGGAGTAGGCAACTATAGCAGACTTGTCCTTGAGCTTACAGGGCTAAAATGAGATGCTATGCATAATATACTCAGATAGTGCCTGGCCTACGTGTGTGGGTGTTCAATAAGGGCTGGGCACCCCCACCCCTGACCTGTGTGTTACGTGCACACGTGGAGTTTGGAGGTTGATTTTGGCATATTCCTCAATCTCTTTTCACCTTATTTTTGAGACATCACCTCTCACTGAACCTGGAACTGATTCAGATAGACTGGCTGGCTAAGAAGCCTCAAAAAAATCCATCTCCACCTTCCCTGCACTAGGGTTACAGGCACACCCAGCCATACCCAGTTTCTTATGTAGGTGCTGGGAATTGAACTCAGGTCCTCATTCTTGTACGGCAGACACTTCACCAACTGAGCCATCTCTCTTCCACTCTCCACCTCAGCCTCACATCCTTCACTCTTTCAGAGGGACTCCATCTGTCGTCACCCTCTGCTACTGGGCTAACATCTTCCTCCATTCTGGCCTTCACACCCGCAAATGCAGGGTCCACTGACTCTGCTGCTCCCCATGTCAGCCCTTGCAGCTGTGTTGGGTCCATCTAGTCTCCTCCTTAGAGGACACTGTGTCACAACCTCCCCTCCCACACCAGAACTCAGCAATACACAGGTCAGCTTTCTACATGTGAAAACGGTTTAAGTTCCAGTGTGACCTGCATTTCCATACATGAGCCCCCTTTCTAGTTTCCACCTCCCCAGGAGCCCCCGAGTAGCCGACAGAGATGGGTCAGACACATTGGGAAGCCAAGCACATCTGGTTTACTAGGGTAAGGTCTGCAGGTGAAATAACAGCACACACAGAGAAACCCACAAGCAGAGTCCACCCCAAACACAGTCAGACACCAAAGCAGCAAAAGGCCTTTGGAAAGTTCTCATGAAAATCAAAGGGAAGCTTTGTTGCTCATAGATCAAACAGAAAACCATATAAAACCAACCCATAAATATATATATATTATATATGTATATATATATAAAATTGCAAAATAAAATCCAAGAGCCTAACCATCCAACTGCATATCAGTGGCTCGATGTGTTAGCATAGAGAAAGGCAGAACCATTTGTGGGGATGATGTGTGATCTTGGGGAGAGTGGCATTGTCACAGCACAGAGTATTACATGGAATCCCTCTGGGAAACCTCACAGTACTAGGAAAAGCCAAACACAGACAGCCTATGTACAAGGGAAGACACTCAGTCATACGTTCATGTGACGATTGTCAGACAGACATTTCACCAAAACCACCCACAGCATTACAAGACACTGCCTCCCTGGCCAGCCTGGGTTCCCATGACCCTGTATCCCATGGGTCCTGTTAGGTACCTGCTTCATCCACTCCACCTCACATCTTCTCAGAAAGGGAGGACCCTGGGGACTCATCACTTCCAGCAGTTCAAAAATTTACAGAGAGGACAATCTTGTAGTTTGATTCACCAACATGGTAAGACCCACAGGAGCAAGGTGGCATTGAAACGGGGCTCTGGGGCTCCCCAAATGTATTGCCATCCTATAAGTTCCTGATGCTTCTCAAGTGTGAACCCCTGGGTTTAGGCCCAACTGCCACCCTGATTCAGATTAAAGGGGCCTTTAAAAGATACACAGGATGTTTTGCTGGAGGAGAGGGGAGTTTAGACCTTCTCACCATCCCCTGAGCTCCTGAGATGCCATTTCTACACAAGAAATAGGGAAGAGCCCTCAGGGTCCAGCCCCCACCCTCACTGGTGCTTGGGACAGAGTACCTGAGGGAGGAGCTGAGGACCTGACTCCCATGGAAGACTGCCTTCTCAGGCTAGCCTGCACCTGAGCCTGCTCAGCACCAAGAGCCTCTTCTATCTCTGGCCCTACGTCCTCAAACTGATCACCTGAGTTGTGGGAGAATCTTGGAGACAAGCAGCACAAAAGTCAATTTGGCAAAGTCTAATGTCACCCACATGTGAATGAGGCAGAATGTGACTTCTTCCGTACTTTCTAGGGTCACCTAAATAATGTGTCTTGCTCATTATTCCTATGAAAAGAAGTCCGCCTTCTCCAGGGCACTATCAGTGCAAAGACAATGAAAGGCACTTTGTCCACTGCAGTAAATCCCACTGTGTGAGATCCCTACAGACCTCTGGACAAGGTGGCTTCCCCATGAGGGGCATCTGGATGCCTTGGGAACAGAGCTTTACATATGTCCTCTTGTTTCTGATAGGAAGAGCATGCATCTGGTTAGCTAGGGCTCTGGGAAGGGATCACAGTATTGTGGGTGCCTCTTACATTGGGGAAAGAGGATGTACATGCAAAAACCAAATAGATGTGCTTCATAAATTCAGTTGCCTCTGGACCCTTCCTTCTCATACGAAAGCACCCATCTCCGGTGAATCCCTATTACACTTTAAGCTGTGAGGTGCTTTGCCTTTCCATGGGAAGTGAGAGCAGGCTTCTAGCATTTCATTCATTTCTCAGTCTTTCTGAATTATATGGTATCATAGAGAGTTCAATTGGGCTTAGTGACAAAAAAGGACGTAAGCCTCATGGCCCTCTGCCCTCAGTGGATGGCAACTATGCCAGGAGCCCATGGATATTTGTGGAGCAACACATGTAAAATGAGCACAGGGATGGGTGTTTCAATAGTCCTGTTTGGCTGTCAAGAACTCATGACATTTGGCCCAGAACTAAGACATAAAATTCACATTTATGAAAAGGCCTGGCACACAAGTCTATATAGGGCTGTGTCCTGTCCTTAAGGAAACCTTCCTTGCTATGTCCAAACTTCAGGTCTAACCATCCACACTTTCAGGGGCAAATGGCTCTTTCAGGTCCATTACAGTACTTCTGCTCACATCAACCAGAGTGAAGGCCCTGTTATCATAAGGCCAGGCATCTGCATTTGGTCACATTGCCATCCCACAGAGGCTAGGCTCAGGCACTGTCTCATGATTGGATGGCTCGGAGCAGTGCCTTACAATGGGGAATGTGAGAGACGTATGGTCCTCATCCATGTCCCTCACCTCACACGCCCTGTCCACAGAGCAAGGACTTCACACTCATTACCAAGTGTGGGCTGGCTCTTCCCAAGGTTTAAGAGGGACCAGACCTTGGGTCAGCTAACAGGCCAGATTCAAAACGTGGTGCAGAACATCTCTGGACAGGGGTTTTTGTTTTTTATTTTTTAGTTTGGGGGCATAGTCACAGATCACAACCACTCCCAGTGTATGGCATCCCAGGAGCCAGGATTGCCTCTCTCTGTACTACTCTACTGTGTGTAAAGCAGGCTGAGAAGCTGCTTCCCTTCCCCATCAGCTGGTCACACAGTAGCACCAGTTCAACCTTCTGACCCTCTCTGTAGGAATTACAGTGGCTCAGTGAGAAACAAGCCTGTGACTGGTAAATCCTTAGCTTACACAATCCCTCCTTGCCAGTCAAACCTACAACCAGTGTTTACAGAGCCAAAGAAATGTCCTGTCTGGGACACACAGTCATTTCTACAGTCCTTAGAGCTGTGCACATAGCATCCTTTATGTGCAAGAGAAGAAGGGAATTGACAAAATTCTTACACTTTCCTGGATCTCATTCCAAAGCAAAATAGGGTCTGAGGCTGAGAACCCAGCATTATTAGCTTGGTAAACACTTTGTAGGAGTTTTTACCATGCAGAAGGAGAGAATACAGCCCGTGAGACTGGCCAACAGCCTTACGTGTACTCTCGCACTCAGCCACCAAAGGGACCCTACAACACACTTCTATTTGTGATTCTACCCTAATTAACAGTCCTGTGTCCAGAATACGGTAACATTCAGATCTCTCATGTCGTCTACAAGGGTTCTTAAGACCCAGGCCTGCTCACCTGGGATGTGAACCACTCCCTGTCACCTTTCACAAAACACTTCTGGCATGGCCCAGGACACAGTGTGGAGTCCCAGCTCCTACAACTGTCCACCTCTGCTGACATTTGTTTTTTCCAGAAGTTCCTCTCTGTTTTAAAAACCAAATGAGCCATTAACTATCTGGAAGGATGATGCTCAGGGAAAGCTCTGACATTAACCTAAGCAAGCTTCAGTGTTGTAAAGTGGATGGATAAAGAGAGCTCACTGGACAGAGTCCACGGACCTCATCTCTCAGCACCGGCTCACATAAATGCCACCTCTGCAGGGTCAACTCTTCTCATCGTTTTAAAAATGTCTGATACAAGTGGATGCCTAATGAATACTAAGAGAGAATGAATGAACAAATAAATGAATGTGAAATCTTATTTTTAAGAAGGCATCTCCTACAGGAGGATAGAAGTCTCTGAGCATTCATACACAGGGACATTGGGTTGTCTGTCATTAGACTTGACCCAACCAGAAAGCAGAGCAAAACAGGGCCTGGTCAGCAGCCCCAGATCTGCACTAGGTTCTCAGCTCTGTTCAAGAGACAGCCAACTGTGGTGGGATTTCCTGCTTCAACCAGAGGGCTCAAGTTTCCGTTGTCAGAGGCAAAGACATACCACCATCCACAGCTGACTGTAGCACTGAGAGTGACCACAGGTGGGCTCTACCTTCATCTCAAGTGCCAATACTCCACAGCCAAGACCAATTAGCCAAGGCTAATGTCCATTCACCACAGCTGGGAAGAGGCAGGACTCGGCTCAGACAGACCTGTATTCAAACCGAGCCTTAGCATCCTGCTCAGCTATCCCTGAAAGGGTTCAGTTTGTGGAGGACTGAGAGGGCAGAGGGGAAAGCCTGTGCAGTGCTTGTAGACACATGTTTGCAAAGTGAAAACTGATGAGTCATGAAACTTCAAAATACCTTTACAATAATCAGGACAAAAAGGAGAAACACTCTTTGAAGACACTGTGCTTTAAGGAAGATGGATTGTCTTGGAGGCAGAAGTGTTCATTAACCAACACAACTCCTTGGGAAGATATGGGGGGAAGCCCGAGTTGCCATTTAAAATAACAGCTCTGTCTATTGCCAAGCCCCAGGATGCAAGAGAGGGATGGGGTTGGCAATGTCAGCCATGTCTTTGAAAGTTGGTGAGAGAGAATTAACCCCAAAGGACTCATTTCTGACCATCCTCTGCTGGACCCTTGACTCAGAGTTGGGACCCAAACAGCCAAGGTCAAGATGCCAAGAGCAAGATGTTCTGGTCTGTGGGCAAGAGTTCTTGGGGATGTGGGAAGCCAGGGGACACCTGGTTGCCAGGCAAGAGTGAGGCAGGTACAGCCCTGCATAGCATGCAAAGTCAAAGGGGTCTCTAACCTCCTCACACAACTCACTGCCAGCAACAGATTCTGATGTCCCCGAATTTCTTCCCTGAGCATGAGACTTTTTCTTAAGCTACATTTGGGTTTAAGTTTTCAGCGTGTGAGATGCACAATACAGACAGATCAGGCTCCTGGGCTCATGGATTGGTGACACTACCCCACCCCCACCCCCTGCTCACCAGGCTGACTTAGCTCAACCTCTATCTGTTGGCTCTTAGAGTTCTTCCATCCATCACTCAGTGGGTTCCATGGAGAAAGCTCAGGGTTAGTGTTTGGAAAAGCGCAAGCTAAGCCATTAGCCTGGGGTTCAAAGATTAACTTCTATTGGCGGGGCAGATCAGTCTGCCTGGTAACTTTGAGCAGGGTGAAAGGGACCCAACATGGAAGAGAGAAGCATGGCTTCTTGCTGTGGAGACAGCTCCATCAGCAGGAGGCAGGGTTCCTGGGAAGAGATGGGCCATACTCAGAAGAAGCCTTGGTCTGTGAGCATTCGTGACCATGCCTGGTGTTTGGCCTTCCTACCCTGGGCTCAGGTGGGCAGGTGGTGTCCTAACATAGGCAGCCCAGGACTAGGCAGTGTTGAACAGAGGGCAGAGCATGACCGTGACCATGACCATGGGAGTCAGGAAGCTCAAATCTAGGGCAGGCTCTGCTGCCAACTAACTGTGACTGTGGACAAGACACCTGGTTGCTCTGGGAAGGCAGGCTCTAAGTTTCCCTCTGAGTGTGACCCCAGGACCTCCTCTATCCCTCCTTGGCCCTGTGCTCCAGGGACAGAGTTGGGAGAAGGGGAAGGAAGGAGGGTAGGGATGCAGCAGGACCCACGGAGCCGCTAATCAGGATTCCACCTTCTCCTTCTTCTTGCTCTTCTTCAGGAAGGAGGGGGTTCGGAATTTCTTTTTCTTTTTGGAGGGTGACTTAGAGGGCGAGCCCTCTGGGGACAAGGGGCCGCTGGTGACTGACTCGGTTTTGTCCTTGTAACTGTCACCATCAGTGTCAGCATTGGTGGTCATCTGGCCCAGTCCTTTGCTGAGGGCCTCTTCTACACTCGGCTCCTCCTCCTTCCCATTCACCACCACCCCTTCTGGTTTCGCTGGCTCAGGCTCTGTGTTGGCTTCGCTGACTTCTGTCTTCTTGGCATCTAGGAAAAGACCAGAAGACCCAGCCTGTAAGATTTCGTGAGGGTGAGTGTTCAAGGGGTCACTAGAACCACTTCTAGGGAGGTCTGGAGCCAGGAAAGTGCAGGCTGGCATGGGGTGGGGGTAAGGGTCCTGGAACAGAGGAGGGATGGCGTTCTCACCCCTCACCACCAGCCCAGGGAGCACCCACTGTGCAGGTGGTAACTCTGGGCTCTTGTCTATGTATTGAAACAGATGTTGGTTTCTGAACAAGCACTTAATTCAGTGTGAATGAGGAGGCCCACCCTAGAGAGGAGAGCAGCTGGGGGCAGCACGGTCGTCTCAGTGGAAGCATGGTGATAAGCAGCCCAGTTGCACCAATCAAGACATGGTGATCACAGGTCTTCATACCTAGACAGCAGCAGGGAACTTAAGGACCCAATGTCTTCCCAGGGGGCAGAGAGGAGGGATCCGACATTTACATAATAGATCATCAGTCCAAGGAGGTCCTTTCATCCTAGTGGCTGCCAGAGCTCAGGTCTCTATTCTGCCTGAGATCACCAGGTCCTGCACTTAACGGAAGCATGCTCAGACCCCAGGCACTAAAGTCCTCAGCTGTCCCTTCTTCCCACTATGTAGACTTTGAAATTCCCGTGTAAAGAGGAAGGAGGGGAACCATAATGCCACAGACTCTAAAACATAGAAAGTGGATTAAAGACCGCCTGGCTCCATCCTCCCCATTTCACAGTCAGAGCAGAGAGCTGCACAGTGCGGGCTCAGATCTGGCCTTCTCCCTCCACATGCTTCTCATCCACGGGTTGAGAGGCCTGCTGGAGTGTGAGAGGTGAGCATTGTGTGCGTGCGCATGTGGCTTGTGTGTGCATGCATGAATGTATGTGTGTGGTTCGTGTACATGTGTGTGGTGTGATCATGGGTACCTCTGAGTGAGAGCATCACCACCAGGATTAGCGTGTGTCCTGCTATATTGGAATGTGAACCATAGGGGAGCGTGAAGCCAATGCTGCAGAAGTGGGTGAAGAGGCAAATCCTAGAGTTCACCCCGCAGAGGAATCTTGTGACTATAATCTGTGTGGATGGGGGTGAGTGGAAAGACCTTACAGCGAGGCACTTTCTCCTCAAGGTGGCATGTCAAAGTTCTTTCTAGAGCCCCCTGAGGATGTGTCCCCTTTTAGTATCAGAGACTGGCTACTGCTTCTCATCTGTCCAACGTTCCAGACTAGAGCCTGTCAAAATTTATAGTCCTGACTCCTGTAGGAATACTCGAATACCGTCACTCCCTTCAGTCACATCCATCCCAGTGAGAGTCTTCTAAGTCAGGCTGGATCCACACGTGCAAACACAGTCCAGCCTACCCAAGTGCTACTGTTTTTTCCACTCCCCCTACACACACCTCAGCTTCTTGGCTCTCTAGCAACCCTCCTTATTTTACATCTCCATGGCAGGAGCCTCACTTGGGTGACATACTGTAGACACATTTCTCAAGCCCCAGCATGGCTATTGTCCCCTGAGATGATCCTCACTGTCTGCTAGAGGGGCTCTGTCTTCTGCTCAAACTCTGTTTGCTGCCCTCACGGTGACTCATGCCGCTGCTGTAACTCGGTCCTTCTCCAGATCCCTGGTCCAGCTCTCCTCACCTGTATCAAGCAGGCCTACATCCCCAGCCCCTGGTGTGTGTGCTGTCTTAAGAAAGCAATATTAAACAGAGCACACCCAGTGTGCCCACCCCCATAGGTACGACACCTCTGGAGAGTTGGCTGGAGAGGTGGGGCAGGTCCAAGCATCTGGGAAACACCAAGGACTGTCTCTGAGAGCCAACTCTTTCCCCTGTGAGCAGCTCCAGAAAGTGAAGTTAAAGAGTCTCTGGAGAGACCCCAAGAGATGGGTGCAGTGGGAGCTCATGTTTGCCTGAGTGGGGTGCTTGGAGGTGCTCAGGGAACAGGGGACACTTGATAGAAGGGACAGAGACTATAAGTTGTGAGGTCTTCTAAAGAGGATGAGCAGGAAACTGGGAGAGGAAAAGGAGGAATAGGGAGAATGGATGATTCAAGGCAAATCTGGGCTCAGGACAGCTGAGGCCACTGCTAGACCCTGTGTCAGCTCCCCGGTCACCTAGGAGCTGCAAGGGCTTCCAGAGGCTGGGGCAGGGAGAAGACTGCTGCTAGAAGGCACAGAGCTGCCCTAAACTCTACCTTTTGGGTCTGATTCCTTGCCACTTCAGGACTTCCAAGTACTTTGTCTCATACCAGTGGCCTTGTGGTGGCTTTGTGTCAAGCTGAGTTAAGGAATAATGAGCTAAGAGTTAATAAAACATTTCTGGGTATTTCTGGAAGAGATTAGTACTCAACTTAAGAGATAAGTAGAAAACTACTTTCTATACATGGCTGAGTGTCAGCCAGCCCATGAAGGGCCCAACAGAACCAGCGGGAGAAAGGAGAGCCTCTTGGGTTATGGTATCTGTCTTCTGCTTTAACAAAACTCTAATCCTTAGACCTTCTGGCTGAGGATGAATGAAACCACCAGGTTTCCCCATTTGTAGCTTACACACACTATAGCAGAATATGCAGCCTCCACGGTCACATAAAGTAGTGTCCTCCCTTTCATAGCTACACATGTCCCATTGGTTCTGATGTGCTGGAGAGCCTCGCTTAGGTCTCCCCTTCCAGAAATGTTCACTCCCCCAGCATCCTAGCCTCCACCTCAACACAACCCAGCCCACTCCTGCCCACCCATCCAAGTACATATCTCCCAAAGTTGGGTTCAATTACACTCTGTCTGTGCAGCTTCCACTGAGATTAATAACAAACTTGCCCTCCTCTAAGCCCACTGCCATGTGTTCATTTTACATCGGCACATGCTGACTTTGTTCTCCATTCAGAACGCAAATCTCTCTCACATAAGTACAGACATCTCCCATCAGGAGCTACATGCTTGAACTTTTCTCTGAACAAGGTCAGGTGCAGGGTCCACAGAGGATACCTGGCCTCTCCTCACTGCTGGCATGTCTGTGAAGGAATTTGAACCTCATCTAACCTCAGGAATAAGCTCATGACTAAAGACACATGACTTTACCTGACACATGACAGATAAATGGCCTAGCTTGCCACTTAGCAACAGGAAGGGAGATAAGGATAAGACCTGGAAGTGGGTTTGCTGAACTCAGGGTCAAGCAGACTAACCTTGGTCTACATCCCAGTGCATGCAGGACTGGTGACTAGCATGCATGGTTTATATTTCCTTAACGAAAAGATTGCTCTTCACCTTTGCATGCAGAAGCCAAAGAAAAGGCTCATTAAGGATTGGGGGGGGGGATCATTCATGATCAGTGCTGACGCAGGGCTGGGGTACCATGCTGCAAGATCACAAAGACCCACGAGGCACTCAGAGCACAGAGCAGGGAGCAGAAGGCCAGCACGAAGAACTGCCTCTGAGGCTCTGCGAGCAGGAGGCTGGCCACAGAGCCCTGCACCAGTTTCTATCCTCATTTAAATTCCTGAAGATCAGTGTCTGAAAGGAGGATCCAGATTCAACTTGTGCAAATGCAGACTTTCTCCATCTTATGTCCCTGAGGTGGTAGGTGGATCACAAAGTAAGTGTGTGTGTGTGTGTGTGTGTGTGTGTGTGTGTACACGAGTGTGTGTTATTTTGCCTTACACATATTGGGTAAGTGCTCTACCATTGAGCTACACTCTCTAAATTCCTCTTTTTTATCAAGTCATCAGGCCATTTTGACATGAAAGGACCACTGGCTGCACAGTGGGACATTGGGGTTCAGAACATGCTCCTTTTACCTTGGCTGAGAATCAAAGTTCCCCTAATACTGGGTATACTGATGACATGCGTGATAGCTCAGGTCCTAGTTTGCAGAGCCTCTAGGTATTGACAGGTCCATGTTGTCCCTGTTGGCCCCAAGGCTTCTGGTAGCAACCAGAATGCAGGGAAGGCCAATGACCTAAGAAGGTCTAGAAACTTCTGCCTAACACGTTGGGAGACTTAGGCCACCATGGATAAAGACCAATGACACCAATGGAAATGTGGAGAGACTCCACGAGAGAGGAATGGTGAACAGAGTGAGAGAGGGTGAGGCAGAGACAGAGACCAATCAGCTACCCCAGTGTCCCCGCAGCCCAGTCAACTCCAGCCAATCCACAGAACTAGCTCTCACTGTGGACAGTGGTTTGATAGTGATCTGGTGCTACTGAGCTAACTAGCCCAAGTCTTGGAGACTGGCAGCATCAAGAACTAGTAATCCACAATTTAAAGAACATAGTCCATAATAAGAATGGATTTATGTGAGCACATTGAAATTTTGGTCATTTTCTCCCCCAGCTCTGTTTTCTGTGGAGGCCCACAGCTGATGTCAGCTGTCTTCCTTGATAGGTCTTCATTTTACTTATTGAGTCAGGGTCTCTCAATTGAATCCCTAGCTCACCTATTGGCTAGACCAACTAGCCAACTTATCCTGGGGCTCCTGTACCTCTGCCCATTTTGGGATTACAGGGACTGCCATGCCTAGTTGGATTTCACATGTTTGTGCAGCAAGCACTTATATCCATTGTGGCATTACCCAGCCCTCTGAAATGTTCTGAGTAGCTTGTTTGAAATAATGGACTATCATCATTGACTTGTCAGTGACTATCTGACATGAAACATGAACTATTTCTTTGCAGCTCAGTCTGTAGTCTTGGGTATTCTCTGTGGGGCTGGTCAGTAGGGATAGCATCAGTCAGGACTTAGTCAAAGAGAAGAAAGTATCCTGGTGAACAGATGTGGAGTGGGTTAGAAAGGCTGATGGTGTAAGATTAAGATTGGGAACATAGACGGGGAGTGGCATCATGGAGATTCAGCAGGAGAGGACCTAGAGTGCTGAGACAGATGGCTGGAAACAGTCACCCTTGGTCTAATGGGTAGGATGCATGTGGGTGCATAGCTACTGTGCAGGATTCCATCCTGCATACCCCCAGAGCTGGTCCAGGCCACCCAGCCCCTACCACACTGCAGCTCACATCTACATCACATTCTGTCAAGGTAGCTCCTAGCTGTCTGTGGCACAGAAAGCACCTTTAGAGAAATCTATAACTTTTGTTATTCTACAACCCAAGAACAGTGGGCCCCATGAGAGGGGTAGATTTGCTCCAGAGAGAACTGGAACTCCAGCCACAGTGAGTGTGATGCCCAGTAGTGGGTGGATGACAGTTCCATCCTTCCAGCTCACCCCTCTCAGGAACAGAGTTTCCTGATTTGTCCCCTTTCTGCCGTGAGCATCTCCTTGTATTCCTTTCCTGCAGCCCACACACCTGTGCTAATGGACAGACAGCCCAGATCCTCTGCACACCTCTAGGAGACATCTGGGGCCCCAAGAGAGAGAATCTAGCTCTGTTGAAAGTTCTAGAAGAGGCTCCTTAGAGGTGTCAAAGCAGGGCCAATGATTAATTCCTATTGACCTTGACACTCTCCTGAAGTTCCCTATCCCTCCTTATGGGATTTGTTTTCTCTCTCTCTCTCTCTCTCTCTGTGTGTGTGTGTGTGTGTGTGTGTGTGTGTGTCCGTCCGTCCATGTCCCTTTCATGAAGACTAGACCATGCACAGCACAGGTGGAATTGGTCATGAATTTTACATCTAAGAGACTTTCTAAAGGTGGGGCTGTGAGATGCAAGAAGAAAACCTTAGAAGAAACACATTTCTTTTAAAAGTTCTTCCCTCCCTGTTGTGAGTGCCAGGTGAGTTAGGAAGAGGCCTCTCTATACTTACTACAGAGACAAGTATTCAGACTCGGAGGAAAGTCCTTTGATGAAGCACAAATGGGAAGAGAAAGGAAGACATTGTGGACAGGTTGACAATACACCATGATGAGACACAATGAACACATACAGCCAGTGGAGAGGAGGGGACATCCACTTGGAGCGCTGGCCTCAAGCAGATTGGTTTTCTCGGGCAAGGCTAGATCTATACTCAAGGCAGTGGTTGGCTTGGGGAAGAAGTTCAGGGTGGAAGTGCTACCAGAATCACACATGTGACCATTCACTGAGGAAGGGGAGCAAAGCAGCCCCATAGAAGCTATTCTCTGGGTTGAAGGGTGCCCTCTTTGGTGGAGTTTCTCAGGGGATCCAGTGGAGCAGTTTAGAGGTGGTAAGGGACTACACAATATTGTCACTATGTGTGCCTTAATCATAATTAGGGCCTATATTCAAATTATGCTCTTAGTCCTTCAAAGTATTCTGTCATTCATCAACACTCCCTTAGACACAGAAAGACTGTGACAAGGGAAAACACTGATAATTCCATTTGACACATAGAGAAACTGAGGCACAGATAGGAATCTCTGAATTGTGAAGACTAACAGTTTGGTTGAACCTGGAATTCTAATGTCTAAACTAGTGCCTCTCTAATGACAGTTTTCAACTGGTTCACATTTTAGATTGCCCAAGAGAAAGGCTGACAGTGGGCTCCAGACAGTAGATACACCTAAGTTCACCAAGGAATTCCAATGCACAGTCAAGACTGACTGTGGCACCATTAGGTGTCACTCCCCTGAGAAATGCACAGTCTCAGGCCCCATCTCAGACCCAGTAGAGCAGAGCTTCCTCTTTAAAGAGATCCTCCCAACATCAGCACCCAAGGACCAGATGGGACAACTGGCCATCTGGGAGGGGGACAACTGGCTATCTGGGGTGGGGAGGCTATGGGTCAGTCCTTTACCTCTGTTTGGCAGGGCTTGGCTACATCAGCATAGTTCACTAGTAAGACAAATTGAATCTTGCACAGACTACCCAGAACTGTCAGAGAGGAGGTGTTTCCCCATAGGAGTGAGGCTGCCCTCCCTGTGACAAGCCCCTACCAACTAACAGCAGTTCTCTACAATGTACAGACCACCCTGTCTCCCACACAGGCATCTGTTGAAGCCTGCTCAGATCCACTCACCGTCCGAAGCCTTGGAAGGGGAGACCGCTGGGCTCTTGGTCCCTGCTTTCGTTGGGCTCTGCACTGGAGATGCAGGTGTGGACTTTACAGGTGAACCAGGCTCTTCTCTGGCTGTGTCCTTCTCCCTGAAGATAACAGACACCCACCTTAGCATACAGAGTCACAGAGAGACAAGAGGGGTGGGGCAAATGTGAAACCCAGTGCTGTTCTACTTAGTCACTTCTGGCTAGAGACTTATTGGGCCCTCTTTAGCTCAGGTTTACCTCTGCTCTTTCTGGGGGAGGCCAAAAGGGGGCAATCAGAGTAATGCTGTCTTGTCTACCACATGGGCTGCCCCCATGAGAAAGTATGGCGGCAGGAGAGTAACATGTGCAGACAAGCACCTGGTGCTGCAGGTGTTGCTGAAATACATGCACAGATGCAAGCAGAGACCCCACTGCTGGCTCTCCTTAGGGTCACCTGGGGCTTGTTTGCAGTAACTAGACCACCAGTTAACTCAGCTAGATCACAACTTTCTGTAGACAATCCCAACAATAGTCTTCTATTTTTCCAGCTGGCATGTTTTAACTCTACTAAAGGCAGGAAGAGATACTTGAGAAAATATCTAACCCTCGGTGAGACAAGGTGCTGGGGAGGGCCCCACCCCCGCCCCTGGTAAATTACAGCTCCGTCTAAGTGGGCTGCAGGCCCCAGGTGGTCTTGAAGCAAGGAGAAGAGACAGCTCTTTTGGGCAGAGTGGGAAGGTGAGAGGCTGCCTTCCTAAGTAGAGAGAGATTTAAGATAGAGTCTTAGGGGTAGATGGCTTGGTTCAGACTAGCCCAGAAGGAAACAAAGCATAGCCCAGCACATCAAGATACCAGGGGTTTCAATACAGAGGGACCAGCCAAACTCAAGGCTCTGATCAAAAGCGCAATTCTAAAATACTCTATGAGTACTAACTCCTTCATACCCAGTGAGCAGGCCGGTGAGATCACGAAGGTGACTGTCTGTGAAACTATGAGGTGCTGGATCATGTTTTATTGTATTCTGCTAGCAGCAGTGCTATTTGGTGATGGGGCAGAAAGGTCCTCACTGGGGTGAGTTCTCTGTAGGCTGGCAGATCCTGCAGCTATGGCTCACACAGGTTTACCTTCCTGCTCCTGTTCCAGCTTCTTCCTCTCCACCTCCTTCTTGTATTCCTCCAGCTCCTGGTCAGTGAGTTGGCTGAAGGGGTTGGGCACGGTCTCCTCCGATTCATCTTTGGTATCTGCATCACCCTTGGACATCAGCTGGCTCTCTGTAGACTGAAAGTTAACCAAAGTGTGTGTTGCTCTCTGACCGCTGTGCTGGGGCCCAAGCTGGAGCTTCTCTCAAGTGGCAGTCAGCTGTCTTGCTAGAGAAGTGACATGTAGCTCCTTGGAACCAAGGTTGGGGTCTTGGGGTGGGGGTTGCTCATTCTCTCCATTGCTATATCCTCCCAAAACTTAGACTCTGCACCTGCCCTGGTGAATATCGGGGTCCACCCTCTGCCCTTGAAATGAAATCAAAAGATGCTCCCAAGCAGAAGACATACCTTTATTGCATTCCCATCTACGGACACTTCCAAGCCATGACTGTGCATACATTTGATGGCCCAAAGTCAGTCAGACAAAGTCTAGCAAGCATAGCATTGGCTAGATAGAGCAAGCAGCATGCCAGCCCTCTCCCGCACTGTCCCTCCCTGCTCCCCAACAGCAGCGCAAGCCTCAGCACACAGCATTAAAACAACAAGATACAAGGGCTTCAGCATTCTCATTCCAAGCAGTGAATCCTGGAGTCATGGTGACCAAGAGGCCAGACCCTGCATGGAGGATCTTCAGCTGCCTGCTCTGCAGGCCATGGCAGGGGCACTGACAGAACCTCTGTTTTGCACCTCAGTTGAGTCCCTGGATATGAATCATCTGGTCCCTCTTGCTCAATGGAGGACTGAACCACAGACCTGGCTGTCCTTTTCCTAAGTCAGTGTCCTCACTGCAGCCTATCGGAAGGCATCACTTACTCTCCAGGGAGGAGAGCAGAGTGAGACCTCAGGGAGGTGAGCCCAGAGCAACCAGCGTTTCTGGTCACTGCTTATGGGCTTCACTCATTCGGAAGCGACCATAGGCGTATCGCAACAGGTTTCAGAGCCAAAGGTGAGTCTAAGATAGATCCCAAGGAGGATGAGGGACTCGACTGAGAGCTCCTGCTACGAAGGACAGAGCTGCTTTTGGATAACTTGCTCTGTGCTCACTTTCCATCCGTCTGGGATCCCAGGCCATGTCTAACCTTGACCTAGGCATGCTCAGAGTTCACTGACTTGGCTGAGTTGGGGGAGGTCAGGAGTGAGGGTTCAACCCACTGCTGCCTGATCTGCAACCATATTACATTAACATGCTCTACAGAGAAGAATGGGCCCTGGCCCGTCCCATTAGCCACTGTCTAGGAATGTCACACCCTTTGCCACAAGCCATGAATAGCCACAATGCCACACAAGGCAGAATTGCAATGCCATCTGCTGCTAAGCCCTAGACAAGTTACCATCCCATCAAACACAGAAACAGTGACGTCATGCTTTCTAACTCTAACTATGTTTGTCTGGCTACTCTTTACCCTTCCCACCCCATAGCACAGCAGTCCTAGCCACAGCCTCCCTCACTGTATCGTAATGATGCTACATCCAACCCAGGGGTCAGAAACACTTGGGGCACCAGAATTCAGCAGGACCCTGAGAGAGGACTTCATGAAGTCCCATGTTGGGAGGTGTGGGGCCAGTCAGAGGCCTTCCCATTGAACAGATGGGCTGCTCCTTGATGTATGCTCACTAGCCAGTACACCCGGGAGCGAGCTAACATCGTCCTCCCTGGACCTCACAGTCACCTGTGTGGTGGCCCTTCACTATGCAGCAATAGCCCGGCACCTAAGATCATGGGGTGAGCGGGCCTGAGGACTCAGAGGTCCCTTGCTCAACCCCAGGAGTCTGATACACTTCCCCTTCAGTTGGGGGCAGTCTCTGCTGTACCGGACTCCGGCTCTTCTCGGCGATGACGCTGGCCAAGAGCTGAGACTGAGGCCCTGCTGACTTTATGTCTTGTCGGTTTTGCTCTCGAATCTGTGTGGAAAGGGGAGAAACGGGGGTCAGAGCATGGAGGGGCTCTCTGGTGTCCTGCGAGGCTTATGATGAGTCTGACAAGGTCCTCTATGGTCAGCAGCCTCTCCTCTCTGCTCTAATGTAACCTGCCATCCTGAGGGCTGCCTCCATACCTGGCCTGGAGCAACTCTGAGCTCACAAATGGTCACTCTGTAGACATGTCTTTTAGACATCCCTAATGTGTAAAGCAAGTAAGTGCCCTGCTCCATAAGTGGGTTACAGAGGACCTGTTAAGTCCTGCATGAGGCACCAAGCTCAGGATGTAATCCATACACAGACTCACACCAGGGGTACCGATGAGGTCCCCTAACCCAGGATCTCGGCTAGCACTTCTGGGACCCCCATATTCCTTCAGAAAATCAGGTAGATGAGCAGGCTCACCTTGTTTCTCATGTCCAGCACTTCTTGGGGGTCAGTGTAGAGAGGCACAAATTGGTTTGGATTTTCGATCCGTATGGGCATGCCGCTGCTGGACTTTTCCACTTCATCAGCCTTCATCCACTGACAAGGCAAGTAAGGAGTTGGGCGGGGGCCACCTGGTGCCCCTCCCACTGGGTGCCCCACCCACCAGCATGGAAAATCCACAAGTCACTCAGAGTTGTTCCCTCTCGGGTCAGAACCAAGATGAGTGATAGATAATGCAGACATCAAGGAAGGCTGGTGGGCCATTAAAAAAAAAAAAAAAAAAAAAAACCCACCAGAGAGCAGGGGCAGGGCCTAAAGCTTGGGCAGCTGCCACTGGGCTCCAGTTTCAGCTAACTGAGTTTGCATTTGGTAGAGGCCTATTCTGACTGACTGTACCCACTTTTTTGTTAATGAAAGATCAAATAGAGTTGGCCCAGGAGAGACATCCCAGTGGTTATAGCACCTGCCATTCAAGCACAAGGAGCCGTGTGGATCCCCAGGAGAAAGCGAGATTGGCCTATCGTTCTCCTGGGTTTGTGTCAGACCCCAGGCCCAGGGTATGGCATGTCTCCCGGGAATTTCCCAAAGCCCCTGTGGGTGTGGGGTGAAACACAGACCCCAGTCTCTCCTGAATCTATGCTCATGGAAGTGGCCCAGTCCTGTCACCCTCTGGAGAAATCTGCTCCTTGTGCCTCAAACCTCGATACAGGGGACAAGAAAGAGGTTCTAGGGACCCTGGGGTCTGAGCACTAGCGTCCAGGAATGTGGAAGAAGACCATGTGACTTACTTCCTGTCAATGCAACCCACCCCACCCAGGCGGGCCCAACCTCCCTCTTACCGTGGTCTTGGGTCGGGGACTGCCCATGCTCCTCTGCACCTCGTCGGCCACGTTCACCCGCAGGTAGGTGTTGGGAGTGTTAAGCCAGCGAGTCTTCTCCTTCTGCTGCTTCTGGGCATGCTGGCGCAGGGCAGGGACTGGGACACCATCCTCTTCGAACACAAAGGCAGTGACTGTGGCTGGGATCTCCACTTCGCTTTTGTGTTTGGTTTTCTCTTGGACAAAGGGATGGCGGTATGTATAGCCTGTTCTGTAGCCCTGAGAAGACAGAACCAGAACCGGGTGTTGTGGAGGACAGAGGTCCACCCCTGGACTTGGTTCAACCCCAAATATCCACCATACAACTGAGCAGCCAGGTAGGCCTAGGTTACAGGGTTGAGATGGGCCTAGCCGCTCAGGCTTGTCACCCCAATTGCTCAGGAAGCTGAGGCAGGAGCATGGCAAGTTCAAGGCCTGCCTGGACTACAGAGCAAGCTGAAGGCTAGCTGGGTAACTTATTGAGCCTAGGTCTCAAAATAAAGTGTGAACAAAAAGGCTGGGCAGTATAGCTCCTTGGTAGAATGCTTGCTTGGTACGTGTAAAACCTTGAGTTTAATCCCTGGCACACAAAATTTAAAAAAATAATGAGGCTTGCTTAATGCTCGTGATTTTGATGAATTTGTAAGTAGCATTGCTTTCGATGATGATGATGATGTATAATTTTGCAGTCTGGGGCCTAGCATATCATGCCATTACCAGACACCTATACTGATCTATACCTCCAGTATCCAATATGTTATAAAAGTAGCTAACATTAGGATACAAATAATAGATTTAAAATCATAAATGTGTGTGTCCTTATACACACGTGTGTGTGTGCACATGTATGTGTGTTTACAAGTCATAAAACTGGAAAGGGGATCACCAGCAGGGGAGAAAGACGTCTTAAAGGAGCAAGATACAGAGAGTGATGTATAATGCCACGTGAAGGCAGAAGAGGGGACTGAGGGATGGATGAGGAACAGCTGGAGGGACAATGGCTGGGCCAGCAGCCAGATGGGAGGAATGAGAACAGTGTAGAAGTTGCCATGAGGAAACCCATGCTACCTTACACATTAGTTTTTAAAATATCAAAAACTTATGATAGTAAATTGCCCTTGAATCGTAGCAGCAAACCTTGATGCGTGTGGAGCTGGCGGAAGCTCTGCTCAGTCATGGCACCTTTCATCAACATTCACAGCGAAACCTGTTAGTTCACAGTTAGAACGCTCCTTTCTCTCTTCTCTCTTCTCTGAAACTTTAAATAGAATTGTCTGCTTCTCTCAAGGCTTTGAAACAATTACTGTAGGAAGCTACCCACCAAGGCCTGGTGCTTCATTTGGGGGCAGTGACTCAGCACACAGTGCCAGGAGTTCCCTCTTACCACCAAAGGCACATCTCATCATTGCAAAGCCATCCTCATGGTCACCCTAGCAACAGGGTGAAAAATGACTTGGAGGTGCTGAAAGGAGGGAAAGTATTCATTATTGCAATGACCTTGACATGGTTGGGTCAAGTGGCCTTGAGGGCGAAGAAAGGGAACAAAGCAGGACTGTTCTGAAGACAGGTTTCGTTTCTCACCTCTCTGAACTCGCTCCTCACTGTATCCCTCCCCTACCTCTTGTGCCTGAAGCATCTCCTCTGATTTTCCATATTATCAACCCAATCATTAGCTCCAAGGAGTAAGAGGCTGCCCTTTTGTATCCTTTAATGAACCATCCCGTCTAATTCCGTATAGACTGGTTCATTCATTCACTGCAATAGAATAATGTAACGTTGATGCTTGGAATAAGGGAGCTAGTCTCAGGATTGAAGCTGTGACATTAGGGATGAGCAGGACCAACTCCAGGGGAGGAGTGGGCTAATGGATATAGGATGATGGTGATGGGCTGTGGACATGAGGACAGGCGCTCTGACTTCTCTGGACTTCCCATGGAGAGCGTGGGTAGACATGAGGATGTCTCGGCACTTAGCAGAGGGAGGAAAAGCAAGTACTGGAGAAAGTGCAGCTATTGTTCAAGTGAACACAAACTCAGAGGCCTACACTAACTAAACCATGACAGGTGGTTCTGTGCATCCCCAGTGCTTTCAGATGTCTGGCTCTGGGAGCTCAGCCTCCATGGAGTGGTCTGAAGGACAGCACCAAGACACTCACTAAGTTATCCAGCATCCTCATGAGGGCTTCAAATTCGTGCTCTCCCAGCCGGCTCTTCTGCATGGGCCCAAAGGTGCTGCCGCCCACTGCACAGAGCCCACCTCGTGTGGCCGGTGTTTCTCTTGCTCCAGGAGGATGAGGTTCTCAGTGCCCCCAGCACTGGACAGAGCTGACACCTGCAGAGAATCAGAGCACACGGGTGTATGGAGTCCTTGAAACTGCTGTGGTGTACACCAGAGGGCAGTGCGGTCACAGAGAACTCAGGATCCAGAAAGGCCTAGGGAACTTGAGGAAAATATCTGAACACTTGGAGAGTGTGCATTCACTGTCATGGAGCACAGTATCAGTAATTCCTCCTCAGACTCAGTTCCCAGAGAACCCAGAGAGGAAGAAATAACAAGAGTTAGAACCCAGGAATGAAACAGCACAGAGGACTAAATGTTCATTATCTGGTATACAACACACCAGAGAAGAAAAATGGTACCTAGGATGTAGCACCGTAGAGAACTAAATGGTACCTAGATCATAATGCCTCAGAGAAGAAGAGGGGGCAGTACAGGAGGCTTCAGGCAGCACAGTTAACATGAGGACAGAGGTATGTGTACAATGTGGGCAATTTAGATTAACCCTAAAAGCATCCACACATTTCGCCTCCATTACCAATTTGCATCCCTACCATTCAGATGTCCTTAGTCAGGTTTGGATTTCAGGGAGAAAGAGGTAGGTCTAAGCCATGTCACCACAGCAGTGTGTTCACACCCTCACATCCGAGAAGACTGATGTCCCCATACAAACTCACTTATCAGAGCTGCGCTCTGATGATCTAATCTGTGGTGCCTGACGTTTCAGGATGGGTTGGGAGTTTGGGTTGTGGTTTTGGTGGTGTTTGTTTCGACCAGAGATAAAAGGATCCATTTAGTTTACTGACAGATGCAGGCATATGAGCTTTGAGCATCTAGGCAGCATCTTGAGTACATGGCATTCTCCTGAACCAAGACAGCCCTAACCCTGCTTCTTGGAGGTCAGCTCATCAGACTTCCTCAGGTGAGCCTCATCACCCTGGGACAGGAAGACACCACAACACTTTTCAGTGCCTTTGTACTCAGGATATGTGTATGCATGTCCTTAACCGACGCATTGCCCCTGCTGCCCTGGAGAGACAGTGCTAGGGTGTGTGTAAGGGGTGGACCTGGGTGGGTACCAGGCTGGCTGGGTGTTACACCACCTCCACACCGTATGACTGTTTAGCATCTTTGTGTTCAGTTTCCACATCAAGTAAAAATGGCAATGCCCTACCTTGTGAAGAGTCTCTTAAGGTGATATGGTAAAGCATCTAGAATGTTCTGGAGCCTCAGGAGCACCACATGGATGATGCTTCTAATTTAACACTCAGATAATGAGAGGCAGCCTCCCTGGGACTGTTTGTTAATGGAGAAGGAAGAAGGGAGACAGCACCCACAGCCTTGCCTAAGCTGCCTCTTCCATCTCTTCCTCCAGCAGTTTCCATGGTGATGGGTAGCAGATGGGGAAGAACTGCCTGTGCCTCCCATCTGCCTCTCAGTGAGGGATGACCCACTTTTTCCAGAACTCCAAACCATAGGCAAAGAATACACTGTGCCCAGGGGAGCAGAGCAGGCGCCTGGGCTTAGACACAGACATGGCCGCAGTCACATTCACCGTCCACCGAGGTCACTGAGGGTGGAAACAGGCCCATGGCAGACATGGAGCCTCAGAGCTGGCTGCAATCCAGGGTGCAATCCTGACAGTAGCTGCAGGCCATGGCCCTGTGCTCACTTAGGCCTTAGTCTTTGCTTCTGCTGTTCCATGCCTTCTAGACCATCCCCTCCCTCTAGATGCCTCTCCATCTGTAAAACTGATAAGAAATCACTGGCACTTTCCTGGGTGGGTTGCCAGAGGGACATGGGAGAGCAAAGACACATCAAACCAGTCCTGAGCAGAAAGTGACAGCAGCCAGGAGGCTGTTATGTACCAGAACTAACAGCTCTGTCCTATGGCTGCAGGTCAGAGGGTTAAACTGCCCAGAGGCCACTTCTGAGGTCTGAAATGGGAGAAGACTCTTCACTGTGGACCTGCAGGGGCCATCCTCTGTGCAGAGCACTGAGATATCTCTCCAGAGAAGAGCTTTTCCTGTGTGCTGTTTTCTCATGGAAGCTTCTGCAAAGGTGTGGTAAGGAACCCTTTACAGTTCAGTGTAAGGAAAGGCAGTCTTCCCTTGATAGTGAAGGCTACATAGCATCAGTTCTGATGCCTGGGGGGTCCAGGTCTCAAAAGTCTAATTCTGAGCACTGCTGTTTCTTGGGAGCCTCTCTGCATTCCACATAACATTTATTCATCTCCAGATTGACCATCATCTCTGCAGCACTCTACTGTAAGGATACCACAGGGCTCCTCCACGTCCCTCATACTGCAGGGCTGATCTCACCCCAAGTGACACTGAGGCAGGGAGCTACTTCCCTTCAGTGCTGTTCTGCCTGGCCAGCCAGAGTGGGGCAGGAGGGCACCACATGGGACTTGCAGAGAGCTGGCTTGTCCTAGAACTGCAGCTTCTGTGTGTCACCACCCCGCCTAGCCTGGAGAGGCCATTCCTCCCAGCCAGCTTTGATCCATGCCCACACGGAGACAATGGGCTTGTAGAGGGCACATCTCTGCCCCAAGGTAGACAGCCATGGCTGGAGATGGTGGAGCTGAGAGAACTGGGTCATGAATCTATCCAGGGCTGGATAAGCACACCCTTTATCCCACCAACTCAGACACCACAGGGAGATTGCTGACCTCACCACAGAGCTGCCTGTAAACCAGCTATCCTGTTGCTTTAGGGGCTCCATAGCCATTGACACACCCCAACTAACCGTACCTTCCCAGTGAGGGCTGGGAGATGAGCTGGCTCCCTGTATACCTCTGGAGGTATCTTGGCTGTTCCGGTTGCCATGACAACACTGAATAGCTCTCTATCACTCCTCTTTCCATGCCTGACCAGATTCCCTGCCCATGTACAGCCTGCCCCATTCCAACCCATTCCTTGGCGAAACGAGAGTACCTTTCTCTGTGTCCCCTAGTGAAACCGCCGAGATGACACTGTGGGAGGGCTTCTGTGTGCCTTGTGATGGTTTCCCCCATCCTGAACTCAGGTCCCCTAGATCTGGGCAGTGCCAATCAGATGTTGTGATGGATTTTTGCAGAGTATGGATCCCATTGTAAGCAGGAAACGGCAGGAGTGTAACGAAAGCAATGGCAGGCAGGGTGATAAAGCAGTTTAGGAGGTCAGGACCCCATCTGACAGCTAGCAGGGCCCACAGTTCCCGAGTTCACGTCCCAGGGCACCTTCCATACCTGAACTTCACATGCAGCCTTGCAGGTGGAAGACCTTGTAGAAAGCTTCTTTCCCCGGTGTCACCCAGGGCGACCATGCCATGGTTTCTTAGCACCAGAATCTGCGAAGGAGAAAAGAACCAGTCAAACCCAAGTCTTTGAAACTCCCCCCCCCGCTACCCTGCCCCCAGCCAGCAAGATGGCTCCAGGAAGCAAGGTGTCATCACCAAGTCTGAAAACCTGAGTTCAATCCCTGGAACCCACACGTGAAGGAAAGAACTGATTCCTGCAGAGTATCCTCTGAACTCCATGTGAGCCATGGCAGCTTAAACTAACTCCCCCACCCCAATGTCCCCATAAACACAAACTAAATGAATAAATAGAACTATATAATAAAATCAACCTTAAAAAAGTTTCACTCCTAAGAGATTTTCATCTTACTAAGACCACCTCCTTACCCCAGCCTGGAGCCCCTCCACAAGCTTACTGCTCTTCCTCTGTAATCAAGAACCCCACTACTAACATAAGGGTGGCTTGAGTCCAGTGCACCAACTGCAGGAAATAGAAAAGGCATTTTAAACCGATTCCGTGCAGCTTGAGTGGCTGTTTTGGGCAATGCTTTGTTGCCTTAGAGACGGAAGAATTCTGCAAAGACCGAGTGTTAGGTGAGCACATTTGATGCTTGGTAAATGGCTTGGACCTCAAAAGTAACCTCTGTCAGTAATTTAGTTGCCATTGGTCCATCCAGGAGGATGCACTCTGAGAAGAGGCCCTACAGAAACAGGCAGCCATAATATCATCTCTTTGGACCTCTGGGTTTTGCTCCACAGACTTGGCTCCACATCCACAGTTTACTTCAAATCAGTTTCAAATGAGGAAAGAGAAATTAGGAGAACTAGAAAGTCTCCTGGCCAACTGAAGGCAGACTCTGGATCAGACCTGGGGTTCTCAGGGGAAACAGTTTCCGTTTTGTCACAGGCAGCCAGTAAAAAGGGTGGGAGACCAGAAAGATGTTTAGATCAAAATCAAGATTCCCCAAGGGTCAAGTTCTACTTTCTTCCCTGAAAAGAAATCCTCATGGTTGGTTTTACCCTTAGCAAGTTTGAAATCAGACAAAGATGCCTGAGTGGAGCTGAGACAAAGATCTATGCTTTCAGGCTTCCCTGCAGAGGGCAGAGGCTCAGGCTAGAGCACCACATCCTCTTTAAGAATAGATGAAGTTCTTTCCTCTCTAATGCCAGCGACTTAGAAGGAGCTCCGAGTTTAAGAGCATAAACAGAAGCACCTGGAACACCCTCCCTTAGATTACCACAGCCCACACAGGTGTGCTTTTAACTAACCCTGCTGAGGGCACCCTGGGGCTGCCGGGGCAGAACAGAGATGGGGAGGCAGGGGCTCAGGAGAAGAGAGGCTCTGTCTAAAAAAATTCTTTTTCAGTCACATGTGCTAGTAGAAGACAGTGCTTAGACTTAAGACAAGCAACACTGCAGCTCTGCTCTCCTTTAACTAGTTAATGACTAAGAAGTGGAATTAGTTGATTAATTAATATAGTGCTCAGATTTGGGGAGACTATAGAGAAATAGCCCATATATTAGACACAGGGAAGAAAGACAGGAAGAAAGCAGAAGGGACAACGTTCTTGGGAGGCAATTGGGCAAAATGAAGTCAGACTTAAAAAGTATGTCCTCTAGAAATGTCTAATGTCCTCAAGCCTGGAGGATTAGCTGGAGGGATTTTGGCCTGGTGGTGTGAGGTGGGGTGCAAAGCAACCCCTGGAAGGTTCAACTACAGGGGACTGCTCGAGTAAACTACAGCTATGCAGAAATGAGGTACGATTTGGTAATCTGAGTGATGGAGAGAACAGTGACATACAAAGTCATTTTGTGTGCATTGCTAGGGGAGGGAGAACTGATTTTCTGGTTTTATAAATATATGTGAAAAGCCTTAAAGAATGCATCAACATCTCACAGCAATGTGGAAGAAGTGGCTTTAAATTTTTTCTTTCTATAAAAAAAATCATCTATAAAATTTGGAGGCTAGAGAGATGGCTCAGCTGTTGAGAGTGCCTTTGCTCTTGTAGAGGACCCAGGTTTGGGTCTGAGCATCAGGCTGCTTACAGTCACCTGCAACTCCAGCTCCAGGGATATGATGCCCCCTTCTGGCCTCCACATGCATTGCACATATACAAATACATCTTTAAAAATGTCTACAAAACAAATATTCTCCAATAAATACATGATGCCTTTGTATGTTAATGCAATCTCCGTGTGTCTGTGTGTCTCTGTGTGTATCTCTCTCTCCCCCTCCCCTGTGTGTGTGTGTGTGTGTGTGTGTTGTGTGTGTGTGTGGTGAACCAGAGGTGAACACTCTGCATCTTCCTCAATTGCTCCCCACCCTGGAGCTCACTGATACACTCCAACTGACCGGCCACACAAACCCCAGGGATACACCTCCCAGCACTGGGGTTATAGGTACGGAACTGCCACACCCAGTTTTTTATGTGGGTACTGGGCATGGAACTGAGGCCCTGTACAGTAAGCTCTTTACCCTTTGGGCTGTCTTCCTCAGTCCTGTGACACCGGCATTTGACAGTACCACTCCACAGCACCACCCCCACCCCCCAGAAACAAACCTTGCAGGTGGGTCCAAGGCACTTCTGCAAGTTGATTCGATCAGCTTCCTGCTCCATTTCCCCATTGAAGTCATAGTAGGCCATGTCCCCCACCAGCAGGGCATTATGGGAGACAGGCAGGAGGCCACACTTCATAGCTGACACCTACAGGGAAACAATAGTTGCCTAGCAACTACAGCCCAGGCTGGGAGGGGATGGGTGGTGGGTGTGGGGGGTGCACTGGCCCTCTCTCCTCAGAGCACAGCAGGCCAGCCCTGCTCTGGGGGCAGGGAGTATGGGATAGCCATAGGGAGGCACCACCCAGGCCTTTCTCTACAGGCCTCTCATCCTCTTGCACATCACTCCAAGGCTGTGAGGACTACTGGGCAGAGCACTCCAAGGAGAGTCCTGGCACAGTCCCAGTTTTGTTCTCATCTGTGACTGAGAGGAGGCAGGATTGGCAGAAATGTTTTCCTCTATTCTGCTCTGGTACAGGATGAGTGCAAGGACCCAGCACTAACACTTGTGCTTGCTTTATGTCAACTCTTGACAAAAGCTGGAGCCATTTTAGAAGAAGGAGTATCAATTAAGAAAATGCTCCCACCACGTTGGCCCTTGGGCAAGGCTGTGGGCTGTTTTCTTTTTTGATGACTGATGTGTGAGGGCCCAGCTCACTGTGGCTGGTGCCACTCTGAGGTTGGTGGCCCTGGATGCTATAAAGAAAGCAGGCAGAGCAAGCTATGGGGACGAAGCCAGTAAGCAGAGTACCTCCATGGCTCTGCATCAGTTTCTGCCTCCAGGTTCCTACCCTGGGTTCTTGCTCTGACTTCTCTGAATGATGTAAGGTTGTAAGATGAAACAAGCTCTTGGCTCTCTGTTGACTCTGGCCATAGTGTGTTACCAACACACCAGAAAAGTAAACCATTCATCTCTCATTGAAAACAAATAGCATGGTGAGGTGCTGAAGGGCCTTCCTGATTTTGCCTCACTGCCCCAAATCAGGCTGAGACTGCAGAGACCCTCAACACAAACACACCATTGCATCTTGGTCTGAATTCAAAAAAGGCTATACCCTGTGTGTTTCCCTCAGAAATCAACAGGGTGATGCCATGTGCTCTGCCCCTACAGGTCTGGTGCCAGCAGAGGATGACAGCTAAGGCAATGCCCAGTGGCTACTATTCCTCCAAGTGACACTGCAGCGTCCTCTGCACACATGGAGAGGTTGCCTCCGGTACTACCTGTGATCTGTGATCATTCCCTCTCCTCTCCCCCAGTTTTACTGGATGCTTCCCAGACCTCAGCTGCCCAGAACTATAGAGAAGTCTGCAGGCTTACTTCCCACCGGCTTACTGTCCTCCCCTCTGAAGGTCTAGGTGTGTGGGGACAGGGCAGCCTGAAGCTCAACCACACTGGCTTGGGTGGACATTCGGGAGGTGCAGTTGCCTGGCTGAGTTCCCAGCTGCGGCCACAGCAGAGTCTGTGAAATACACGTTCCCCTCCTTCACACTTCACCAAGACCTTGGTACATGAAAAGAAGGCTGGAATAAGAGTCCTAAGCTGAGAATTCACTCTCTTGGCCTGAGTTCCAGATCTTTCCAACATTTTTATCTTTTATCATTATTTTACTTTTTATTTTATATGTATGAGTTTTGCCTTCATGTTTGTCTGTGCATCACATGCATGCATTATCTGCAAAGGCCAGAACAGAGGGTGTCAAATTTCCTGGGACTAGATTTACAGATGGCTGTGAATGACCATGTGGCTGCTAAGAATGGAACCAAGGTCCTCTGGAAGAGAAGCTCTTAACTACTGAGCCATCTCTCTGCCCCCTTTCCAGAATGACATTGCTACACTCCAGATGATATCTGCTCAGGGAGAAACAGGTGCTCTGGGCTGGCTGACACAGGAAGCCTGGCACTACTCACCGCTGCTGTGGCAGGCGTGTGCAGGTGGATGGCACACCGCACGTCGGGCCTGGCGGCATAGATGGCTGAGTGCAGACTGAAGCCTGTGGTGTCCACTGGGAAGCAACTGCTGCCCTTCTCAACCACCTCTCCCAGAATGTTCACCTTAATCTAGGCAGTAAAGAAGAGATCAGACTCAGGGCCCCTGCCCTTATCTACACATGGACCCAGTACATTCCCTGGTCCATGTCCACCACTCCAGATGACAGGAGTGATGGCTGGCCTTGGTGTTGGGGTACAGCAACAGGGAGTCCTGGCTGTGGTGAGTCTTAAGGTGTGGCAGGTGGATTCTGCAGGGTAAGTGGTGGGGGAGTTTCTCAGGCTTTATTATGCATTGCTTCAGATTCTAAACATAGAGGTAACCCTTTTTTTTTTTTTTTTTTTTTTTTTTTTTGGTTTTTCGAGACAGGGTTTCTCTGTATAGCCCTGGCTGTCCTGGAACTCACTCTGTAGACCAGGCTGGCCTCGAACTCAGAAATCCGCCTGCCTCTGCCTCCCAAGTGCTGGGATTAAAGGCGTGCCCACCACCGCCCGGCTAGATTCTAAACATAGAGAAAACAACACTTCTAGCAATTTCCCAAATGATGTCCAGGCTGTGGCTCACATACCCCACTCTGAGTAATGAGCTAGAAGAGAGTCAGTGAAAGAATCCTCTAGAAGCAGCTACGAGGAATCTTGAATGCCTGCAGAAACCTTCCCAGAGGAAGAAGTCGTGTCTAAGCTGAGCCATCTCATTTGTGAAATATTTTAGTAAACAAAGGTAAAGAGAACGATATACTGAACACCTTTTATCACCACAGAAAAAGGACCAATGGAAAGATGTCACTTTCTTAGCCTGTTTTCTACCCCAGGAGACAAGCAGGTGGCTTGGCTAAGAAATGTCACACACAGCCGGGCGGTGGTGGCGCACGCCTTTAATCCCAGCACTTGGGAGGCAGAGGCAGGCGGATTTCTGAGTTCGAGGCCAGCCTGGTCTACAGAGTGAGTTCCAGGGCAGCCAGGGCTACACAGAGAAACCCTGTCTCAAAAAAAAAAAAAAAAAAAAAAGAAATGTCACACACAGTATGTGCATAAAGGAAGAGCAAGGGAGAATGCAGTGGGAGCAGGAAGGGGATGTGGAGGGGACCAGGGGGGGGAAGGGAGGGGGCGAGAGTGAGAGAGTAAGTGAGCAAACAAGACAGAGAAAGACACACACACAGTGAGTGCTGGTGGGAGAAAGAGCACATACATGTATGCATGTGTATATGTGCACACACACTTGCACACACAGACACACACAGAGTGAATTGGCTGGCTAAGGTGTTCATACTTAACAAATAGATTCAATAAAGCACCAACATCACAAAAGGGCTTTTGGTGACTGGTACAAGACAAGTGACCTGCTGCACAGAAGTGGTAAGATGTTTGTACTCAAGGTGCCCCACCATCCTTCCCAGCACACTGCAAGGCCCACCCCTCAAAGACCCAAAGCACCCAACACAAACCTGAATTCTGAGGCAAGAGCTTCCTAACCCAGGGGTTCTCAAGCTTCCTAATGCTGTGACCCTCTAACACAGTTCTTCATGTTGTGGGGATCCCCAGACATAAGATTATTTTGTTGCTACTTCATAACTGTAATTTTGCAACTGTTAGTGGATTGCAATGCAAATATCTGATATGCAGGATATCTTGTATGTGACCCCCAAGGGGTCATGACTCACAGATTGAGAACTGATATCCTGACACTTTAGTAAGCATGTGCTCTGGTCCTCAGGCACTGTGCAGCCCTGGGCTCACATGAAGATGATTACACCTTACACACTAACAAGTTAGATTTTAGTTTCTTAAAAAGAAAGAAAGAAAATCACTGTTAAGTTGGCCCTCAAAACAGGAAGCACCTATGATATCCAGACTAACATTCAAGGCAGCTCCACAAATGGTCTCACACCCATTCTCAAAAGTCCACGGACAAAAGAGGACCAAAGAGCAGTGACATCATGGTATGTGGAGGGGCACACTGTGGTACTGTGTGCTAATAGCACAGGAGCAGCTTCCAATAGGCCTGCTGCAAACCTCTCTGTGGAGTGGGTTTCCTGGGTGAGGAGTGGCTGACACTGGCTGGGTGTGACAGCAACTCCTCCCCCTCACGATCCTTAAAACACCCTGCATGTGCTCAGCCTGGTTCCCGGTTCCACCGAGTGGCCCAGTCAGATTCCCCTCTGGCTCATGTGTCCCTTATCTCATCATTGGACCTGCGGCTTGTGTCATTCAAGAATCTCCACAACCTGATAAGACAGTGGCCAGTCCATCTGGTGCCTCTGTCTAGATGAGCGCTCTGAGGGCTTCCCCAGAGGCTCAGGCTGGGACTCCGCTGCTGTGCAAGTTTACAAAAGAAGCCCATTGTGAGGACACTGCAGAGTGGCGGCCTGTCTTCCTCATCAACCACATTCCTCCTCTGAGGGGAGGAGCTGCACATCCATACATAGCAGTCCAGGGTCTGTCACACCCCACACTACCCCTGTTGGTGACTTCCACAAGTCTTCCATACCTCAGACCACCTCCTGCTTGTGATTCCCCCTTCTGAACCCACTGCAGCCAAATACCAACTGCCTCTGCCCCAGGGATCCCCCCTCTCACACACACACCTCCCCCAGCTCCTCATATTCAACCTCAGCTGCCAGCCCAGCTGATCAGCAGGCCCACTAAGCAAGCACGGAAGCCTAGAATTACAATTGTCCTGATGTCTGCTGGCCTCCTCACCTCTGTTAAGGACAATCGGTGAACAAAGGAAATAGACTGTCTTGTTTCCACCTCCAGATTCCAAATGCTGAGTCACACTTGCAAGTCTCTTGTTCTGCTCTAGTGTGTCCCCATCCAAGGAAGCTCTTTCCTCATGATATGTGGTCTAACCTCAAGCCAGGAGTCTACCTGGGACTCCAGGCCCATTCCATCCTCCCACTATCTGTGGCCTGCACCCTGGCACATCATGCTCTAGGCCCCTACTGTGGCCATGTGCCTTCTCTGCCCAGGGAGAGTGTGAGTCCCACAAGGAAGAGAACAGTAGGCTCTAATGTGGAGATGACCTGTCCCTCCATGGTCAGATGGGTACTGCCATCTTAGTCAGGTTGGCACTGATGCTGGGCCATACTTACCAGGCTAGATGCTGTGACCTCACTGCAGGAAACCCCTTTGGGGCTGATCAGGAAGTGGTCCTGCTCCTTGCTCACTCTCAGCTGCAAAGACAGATAAGAAACTCATGGCCCAGCAGAGAGAGAGAAGGGATACTTCCTACGATACTGTTTAAATCCTTTCCTCCTTGAACTCACTGCACCAAGTCTTCCTCTAGTGAACCCTCCTCCATAGAGAGATAAAGAGGTTTAGTCTTTCTTTAAACTGTGGAAATGGAGCTTCCAGAGGAATCTCACAAAAGTTAGGCACAGCCCTGGATATAGGAGCTGGTTCCCATTCCAAAGAGGTAGCTCTGGGCGGGTTGTCTCCTCTGTTGACCATAGTGGTTAGCAATCTTGGAAGAGGTGAGTGAATTTCACCAAGAGCCACTAACAGTGCTTGGCCATGCTAAGAGTCAGGAGTCTTCCCTTCAGGTTTTGTGGAAATAGGACGATGGGGGAACAGACACAGGGCACCTGGTCCTCACCGTGACATAGGTGTCACTGAGCTGGCCCACCGTAGAGGTCCAGGAGACGGTAGACACTGCTGATCTTGCACCGCATAAGCCTCTCCCCCTTGGCCAGGTTCAGGGAGTCGGCAGTGTGGAGGTCGTTGATGGGTGTCATCATGGAGAAGTCTGCAGGGACGGGAGGGGACAGTGCATCTCCCTGAGGACAAGAGTCCCTACCAGCCAGCCTGTCCTTGTCCTGTGCCCCTCTAGATCTCACTGACTGATGCTACCATGGTACAAGAAACACTACCTGCCAGAGAATCAAACAGCCCTTGACTCACACCTAGAGGAAGAAAGGTTGTAGAGTGACTATGTGTGGCTTGCAAAGCCCCCTCTCTGCTCAATTGGTGCTGCTTCTGGAGGAAAGCTCAGGGGCTTAGCATGTGACCAGCGTGCATTCATCTATAGGTTCAACCCTAGCACTATAGAAAGTCATGGCAGGTGATGCACATATGTAACCTCAGCACTCACTTAGGAGGTAAAGCAGGAGGACCAGAAGTTCAGGGTTATTCTGGGCTACAGAGCAAGTCTGAAACCAGCCTTGGCTACAGGAGACTCTGTCTCAAGGAAACAAAATAAAGCCATATCAAGGCTCAAAGCCATGAACAAAGAATTCTCAGAATACCAAGGTTGCCATAAACCCTAAAGAGGAGCATCGATCAGGTAAATGCAGAATGGTTTCTGAGGTGGGATTGCGGAGGTGTCAGTGGTGCTGGCAGAAGGCCTGCTGTCACTGTGTTTTGAGTGACCATGCAACAGAACTTACTCTTGGCTTGGAAACAAGGCACATAGAAAGCCACATCAACAGGAAGACATTTCTTCAATTTTTCCCCAAGTCATATTTGAGAGACACAGACCCAGAAGTCAAGGCTGGCTGGAGAGCTACAGTGTCTGGGGGCATGTGTCTGTTTCTGGTAGGACAGGCAGTCTGCAGTCATGTGTCGCTTTTCTCTAGGAATTTGAGGGAAAGTCTGAGAGATTTGGAAATGGGCCCCGGGGGGAAGGGGCTAACAATCTTGTCCCCAGGGCACCCCAGATGTCAGAGCTGATGGGCAGTCTGTTCCCTTAACCATGATATCAGTGCCTATGTGCTTCAGGGGAGCAAAAAAAACATACAAGTTAAGGGCTAGAGAGACATCAGTAGTCAAGAGCATTTGTTATTCTTGCAGAGACTGAGCTCAGTTCCCAGCACCTATGTCAAGGGTATACATTTACACATACACACACACACACACTCACACACTCACACACACTCACATTCACACATACACACACATGTGCACATGCCCACCACATTTTCTTTTTAAAAGTACATTGGTTAAGTAAAAAATTTAAAGGTCACATTATCATTATCAAAGTGACATTTTGTCAGGACTGGTTAGGTATGGTAGCACGTTTCTGCATTTCCAGCGCTCAGGATGTCAAAGTGGGAGAATGAAAGCCAGCCTGGGCTACCCAGTGAGACCCCGTCTCAAAACAAACAAAACGTGAAGTAAAACATATGCTAAGTACAAAGAGAAATGAAGAATGGATGGGCCAACCTTCACTTTTGGCAAAATCCAATGAAAATGGAAATATAAATTAAATTGAGTGTCCTGGAGACTGCCTCTAACTATAGATCATTTAAAAATAATTATATTAGGTTGCAAAAAGCTCTCACTAAATCCTTGACATGGAACTTAAGAACTTGTAATTCTATGAAGCCTGACATTGACTGATCTATAGAAGAATAAGCATCCAACAGCTTGTCAATGAGAAAAGATAGCTCATGGAATAAAAACCAGGCCAGGGGGGGCTGCTGTTCAGTGTGTGCCTGACGTGTGTGCAGCTGTGATTCACTGCCAGCACCATCAGAACACATGTGCAGCTGTGGATCCCAGATGCAAATAGACAGATCCAGGAAGAGGGAATCTTCTATGGGGGAATCGTGTCCATCAGATTGACCTACAGTCAAGTCTGTAGGCATACTTTCTTGCTTAATGATTGATGTGGGATGGCCCAGCCCATTGTGGGTGGGGTCACCCTGGGCTGGTAGTCCCAGCTTATTCAAAAAGCAAGTTGAGCAAACCAGTAAGCACCCTCCTCCATGACTTCTGCTTTAGTTCCTGCCCTCCATGATGAGTTCCTGCCGGGAGTTCCCTCAGTGGTGTACTGACATGTAAGCCAAATAAACCCTTTCCTCTCAAAGCTTCTGTGTGTGGTGTTTATCATAGCAATAGGAAACTAGAACATAAATAGTATGGAAAATAGTAAGTACAGAACCAAAGTCAGTCAGATGTGGTGAAGTCCACCTATAATCCCAGTCCTTGTGAGGTGAAGGCACAAGGGTTGAAAGTCTTGGCCGATCAGAACTATGTGACTAGACTCTGCTCCCCATCTCCTCCCACAAATGGCTGGGATGTAGCTTGGGCGGGCAGTGTTTGTCTGGCATGTCCAAAGCTCTGGGTTTGATCCCTGTTGTTGGAAAGGAAATTAGTAATCAGGAAAAAATTAAAACCAATAAACATATACAATAATTAGTGTGTAAGACCTGTGAATAAACAAATATGGTTTGTTCAATAAGGGAAACTAAGAACACAGTGCAGCAAAAGCCAGCACAAAACCCAGCCACCACCCAGCGCAAGACTCAACAATAAAAGGTGTATTGTAAGTCACTTCATTTTAAAGAGAATACATCAAAATAGATAATTTCATATAAAATATGTGATCAGAGTTTGCCAACACAGCAACAAAATAAAATTTTAAATGCCAGATAAAACTGAAGGGGGTAAGTGTTAAGAATCTCTAAAAATGTTCTAGATCTGGGTAACCTTGAAAATGAGCTGTAAACCTTCAAGAGAGATGTTCCTGCTTTGCTTAAACTCCATCAGGGCAGGGAGACAGGTGGAGTCTCCCTGCTCATGATTAAAGTCATGGCTGAATGCCCTAGAGTGGACTGCTTACCCTCACATGAGAATATATGTGCTTAAGTCTTTAACAGAAGTCTGACAGTAAAGCCCACAGCAGTGTATCAGAACAAGGAGCTGGGGCCAAGAAGATGGCTAAGCCAGTGAAGAAGCTGCCATGCAAGAAGAGGGGCCTGTGTTGATCAGCAACCACCAGAGTCCACATTAAAAAAAAAAAAAAAAAAAGAAGTCAAGTATATCAGGATACACTTGTAATCCCAGCACTGGGAAGGTAGAAACAGAGTAAGTTCTGGGACTGCCCGCCTAGCTGATGTGGTGAGTTCTAGGCCAGTGAGAGACCCTCTCTCAAAATATGTGGTGGGTTCCTTCCAAGGATCAACCTGTAAAGTTGAACTCTGGTTTCCACATGCATGTGGAACATAAGTGAACCTGAATGTACATGCACATACATACACATACATACACATACATACACACACAAACACACACACACACACACACACACACACACACACCGAGACCAGAGAGAGATGATTTAGTAATTTAGAGCCTGGTTTTCAGAGATCAGTCACTATAACTCATTGTGACTCAGTGCCCCACATGCATCATGTTATAAAGCTCAAAATCTATTTCTGAAGAAAGAGCTATGATGAGCTAGGGGGAAAAAAGACATTTTCTCAAAATTATTAAGAATAATGATCTCAAGTTCTGTAGTGACAGAATTTCCATTAAAGTCAGATGCAAGACAAGGATGACCACTCTCTAAATTATTAAACATCAGTCTAAAGCCTGGGGGGATGTAACCAGAAAACTAGAAAAAATAAGCCCAACGGCAAATGCTGGCAGACAAAGGCAAAATGTCAATGTTTGCAGACTACATGATTTTTTTATATACAAAAACACAAGGCCAGAAAGATGGCTCAGGGGTGAAAGTGCTTTGCTGCCAAGGGGTTCCCACAGTGGGAGGAGAGAACCAATTCCTGTGGGTTGTCTTCTGACCTCCATACACACATTGTGATATATACACACTCACAAACACATGTATGATTACACACATACACATATGCACATAAATAAATAAATAAAATAGTAGAATGGTTTTAAAATTCAAGATAATGTGTACATGTATATTCAAGAAAAAGTTGAATAAAGATTCATTTATGACAACCAAGTTATATATTATTTCCTGGATGGGCTTAAGACACAGTTAGATCACATGAAAATAACTAGTAAGTTTTCCAGGTGGATATTACAGAACCAACATAAAACATACCTTGTTTCAGAATATTCTACATCAGTTCTTGGAAATATTTTAAAGTTATCTCCCACATGCTAGGTAGAGTATCCTAGAAACAATCATACACATTCCCCCACGGAAACTATATCCTAAAATAAAAATAAAGAATTCCAACTCCTCTATCAAATCAATCCTAACACAATTCCAATCAAGATCCTGAAGGGATTCTCTTAAGGTAGAGGAGAATAGCGCTTGACAGAATTCTCCAAAATTACTTTATAGAATAAATTTGTACAAGAGATTAAGATAAATTGGTGACTGACTATGGTCCTTTGGCCTATTGTCTAGTCACATGGCCAGCAGTGGAAGACACAAAGGAAAATCAGAGAGGCTCTGTTCTGTAACAATGTATGCTACAATATAACAAAAGAGAAACTGAAAATGGCTGTGATATTTTTGACAGGTCGTAGGGAAATGGCATTAATTTATAAAGATTTAAAAACCTATTCACAGAACACTAATAGGAAAATTGGCAAAGAACGGGAACAAACATTTTGCTATAAAAAAAGCACAGATGAAGGCTGAAGTACAGCCTGTCTTGGAGCGGGGGCGGGGCAGGGGGAACAGCAACTAACAGTCTGAGCTGAGATGAAGAAGGGCCACGCCCACTATACTCTGTTGAGAGCAAGGTTGGCAAATCTCTTTCCCCGGGATGGCAAGGGGACAGAATTTGTGTTATACATAATGCCTCCAAGCTCATATTTGCATTCTTCCAGCCATTCTTATAATTTATCTTCAGAAGACAGCCCAATCATTTCACCATTTTCTTATTGTAATTTATCTTCAGAAGACAGTTGTGCACAAGGCATCAAATTTATTTACCAGGATGTCTACCACACTGTAACCCATAATAGTAAAGAGATGAACACAATCTAAAACTCCAGTAAGGGATGATTGGTTCATCAGCATGCATCCACAAGAATTATTGCAGAACTCTATTTACAATGCAAAAATTTAGTTGATATACCATCAAAATATGTCTTATTCTTGCTTTCAATAACCTATCTATATTAAACAAATAAGTTGAAAAGATACATCAAAATATTGCTAAAGAGTGACTTTGGAGTTCTCAAAATACAATGAAGTGGGTTTTGGCTTCTCTTTCTCAAATGCTTCCCTAATTGTGCCCACCACCCTATAGATCTGAGTCACATGCAGGTTCCAGGCCGTGGGCAGAGCTGCACAGTCCAGGAAGGGAGCCCACACATAGTCGTAGCTCCTCTTACTGCTCAAGAGTGATCACCTTAGCTGGTCTCCTGGCTCCACTCACCTCTTCTTATGCCCTGAAGTCACCCCCACCCTTCCCATCCCTGGTATCATGAACAATTCTCCTGTGGGTCTTTAATTCACAGCCATATCAGAAGCAGAGCCAGGCATCTCTTTGCCCAGCCCTGCTAATGCAACTGCAGCTTGGCCATTACCTAGCAACCAAGCTGCTTCTGATGCTTTCTCCTCCCTTCCCTACCACATCCCTCTCCCTCTGCTCCTGGCAGACACCCAGGCACCCACATACTCATGGAAGAAGCTGGGAAGACTGCATGGGAGGTGCTGGCCATGAAGTCCGCAATCTGTCGGAGGGCCCAGATGTTGGAGGAGTTGTTGCCCTTCTTCATCTGCTCCTGGATGAGGCCTTCCAGCTCCTCCCTGAAAGACTGCAGCAGGCCAAGGTGTTGGTGCCCCGCTCCTCATGGAGGACCCAGGGCCCAATAGAGCCCTCACAAGAGGTTGAGGCTCCATGAGTCTCCAGGGATTGGTGCCCAGCTCCTTGAAGGAGAACTGAGGACCCTGCAGGTCCTGAGGAGCTGAGGGCACAGGAAGTCCTGAGGGACTCGCTCCTAAGCTCTGCACAGAAGGTGATCTCCACCCACTCCCCTCCGGCAGCTCCTTCACAGGCAGACTGCTCCTGCAAGTGTCCAGGGGGCTGCTCTTCCAGTCTTCAGTAAGGGCCAAGGACCCTGAGGGATCCCCAGATGCAGGTTCACTAGGGCCCCAGGTGCCTCTTCAGATTGCTGGGTAGGTATTCAAGGAGACTCTGGTAAAGAACCTGGAGCCCCCTTTGCTGTGGAGTCAGTCTAGATTCCAGCTCCCTCCTATATGAGCAATGGCCAAGGCTATACCAGGACTTCACTTTAGAGGGAATTATTCAAATAATCCCTCTCTGTTAGCACACCCAGGGCTCTTCTCACACGTGTATTCTTAATGACTGGCTAGGAGGAGAGGGAGAAGGAGTGAAAAACCTCTGTAGTGCTTGCCACTGTGATGTACTATGCTAAGCTCAGGTGTTCATCCTGCTTTGAGCTGAGTTTCTTATCTTCCTGGCCAAATGGCAAGAGGAAGCATGAGAGGAGCAGGAACTATAAAGATGCTGAGGAGCCTATGAACCAGGTGAAGAACCAGGGGTCCTGCATCCCCGTACCCTGCCTCACTCACTAACCATGGCTGGAGATGCTCTCTTCTGTCACCCCTCCCTCGGGTATCTAGACCTTACCCTAAGGCCTTTAAGTACCTTGCTGTCTTCCTCCAGGCCCCTGACATGTGCCAAGAAGGCCCGAGGCTCATCTCATTTCTGTCTGTTCTTCGGGCAGTCTGTGTCCTCCTGGTGAAACTGCCCACAGACCATGGGATACCCTGTTCCAAAAGGCCCCAGCAGCACTCTTACCTCCTCGGCCATCCCTCTTTTCAGTGTACTGCCTGCCTGGGAACGAGGCACAAACCCGCCCAGGTCTGGAGACTCGGGAGCATCTAGGTCAGGCTGGCCCTGTCCCATTGTTCTTCTTATCCCCCTTCCTCAACCCAGGCTGAACATTCAGGCGCTACTCGATCTACAGTGAGCAGGATACTCCACGCTACTCAGCAAAGTGAACCCTAAGCCAGCTCCATGGCAACCCATCCTCCAGCTCACATGGTCCTATCTATTGCCTACTGCAGGAAAAGAGGACTGAAAACTGAAGCCTAGATGTAGCATAGAAGACCAGGTTAGGGGGCATGTCTCTCTGCCATTTTCTGACCCAGAATTTAAGCACATTCCCTGGCTTGCCCTTGACCAGTGATTAGGAAGAGTGATGGTTTGTATATGCTAGGCCAGGGAGTGGCACTATTAGAGGGTGTGGTCCTATTGGAGTAGTTGTGGCCTTGTTGAATGGAGTAGGTGTGTCAAGGTGGGTGTGGGCTTTAAGACCCTCATCCTAGCTGCCTGGAAGTCAGTATTCTGCTAACAGCCTTCAGATGATGTAGAACTCTCAGCTCCTCCTATAACGTGCTTGCCTGGATGTTGCCATGTCCCCACCTTGATGATTATGGACTGAACCTCTGGACCTGTAAGCCAGTCCTAATTAAATGTCCTTATAGGAGTTGTCTTGGTCATGGTGTCTGTTCACAGCAGTAAAACCCTAAGACAGGGAGGGAATCAAACACCCACATGACCAGGTCCATCTTGCCCAGCAAGCCTAAGACCCTGAGTGAGCCGCCAGAGCCACTGGTCTTTTGAGTCTCTGGGAAACTAGTCCTCCCTGCCCCGCCCACTCACAGGGCCCCGCCCACTCACGGGGCTCTGCAGGATCATGGTGACGCGCTTCTTCTGCTCCATCAGGTTGAAGTCCTGCCGCAGGTCAGCTGCGCGGTTGCGAAGGCGCAAGTATTCGGGGTCATCCTCAGAGAACCGGTCAAAGTAGTGCTGCCCCTGAGAGGGTGGTGGGGAGGCCGCCTCAGGGACCGTGTCCTCACTCATGGTCTTGCTAAGGCTTCAGTCCACTCCTAGAACCCTGTAGAAGAAGGACAGGGTGAGCTCCTAGTGGAACAACGGCTTGCTAAGGCAAAGGGTGGTATGATTCACCATGTCCTGTGGCTTCTTCCAAGTAAGAAGGCAGGTTGCCTCCTGGGATGATGACCCATAGGTGCTGCTAACGCACTGTGCCAGACAGACATGAGGGTGATTTGGGGCTCCATAGGTGCCCACAGGACAGTCTTGTTACCTTTGGCATGTGATTCTTTGGCAAAATGAGTTGTGGGTCCAGCAACTTCTATTTTCCATCATGATTTTTATACCCAGGCCCTCTCCATTGGTGGGTGCTACTGTCTTCATGTTCATTCACTGAGAAGCCACCTAGCCTGCATGAGATCTCATGGACAGCGTTTACTCAGCTGGAACCCTGTCTAGCCCAGGCCCTCATTCCTTTGCTCCTTCCTACTCCCCCAAACACATAGCAAGCCATCTTATGGGAAGAGAGCTTACACTAGGTTTCTGGTCTGGGAGTCAACTGGCAGAGGAGGACTGCAGACAGACTCTCCTGGGGGCCTGAGAAAGGACTTCCCACCAACAGGAACTGGTAAAGGGGACAAGCACTGGCTATCTAATAGATGGTTTTTCTGGAGTCAGTGTCTCTGGGTACTGCAGTGGGCTCCAGCAAATCGAAGGATGGGCCTGGGTGTGGCATGCTAACAATATTCTATGTATCTCCCAGTCAGATAGGGGAGTTCAGAGCAAAGCCTTGAATGTCTAGACCATTACCCTTAGTAAACTTTTCTATGGCCTTCAAAAGCCATCAATCACTTACCAGTAGGCTGAACCAGGCCTGTCCAGTCTCTGTCTTCAGTGCCAGGTCCTCACAACTAGGAGGGCTGGCACAGCCACACTTCACACAGCCAGCTGGGAACTGCCAAACAAAAGTGCAGATGTCAGTACCTCAGTCACACTGATCACCACCAAAGTCAGGTGAGGCTCTTCACCTGACTTATCCACAGATGCTGGGACCCACTTAGAAATGATCTGGAAAAGAGTGTTTAAAAGCTAATCATGACTATTAACAGGTTAAGAAGACTCTATTACCTTTATAACTAGAATCAAACTTCCTTTAAGACCCCATTTGCTGGTTGAAGGCTGAGGGAGGAGGGAGAAAAGGAAGGAGACAAGGAAGTCATGGAAGGAGGAGAGAAGAGAAGCTCTGAGGAAGAGAGAAGGAAAAAGAGAAGAGGGAGGGAGAAGGAAGTGGGGAGGAGGGAGAGAGAAGGAAGTGGGGAGGAGGGAGAGAGAAGGAAGTGAGGAGGAGGGAGAGGAAGGAAGTGGGGAGGAGGAGGAGATGAGAAGACAGCAGGAGGAGAAAGGGAAGAGGTAAGAAAGGAGGGGAAGCCACAGAGGGGTAAGGGATAAGGGGAAAGGAAGAAGAAGAGGAGGAAGAGGAGGGTGAGGAGGAGGAAGAGGAGGAAGCTGTGGCAGCCACTACAGTTTTTCTGAAAGTGGAAGAAACAGTGTATGGTACCAGGAGATAGAACTCCTGCCCAAGGACCCCAGAATGCTATACTGACAGCCACTATACTCACTGGTGCTAGGGTGAGAAATCTGAGGACTGTGCCCAGAGACAGAAACCGTCTGAAGGATACCACCCCCCAGGAAGGTGGGAGAGTCTGGACTGGAAAGAACTTCACATAGAATGCAAGGAAGGAATGGACCCAGTAGGACTGGGTGAGTGGGATCATCTAAAGGGAAAGGTTGCTGACATTCAACAGACATGAGGAAGAGACTCCTGCAAAATCTCAGGGGCCAAAGATTCTTGAAGTTTGGTAGGTAGGAAGTGTGTGTGTCCAAAAGCTTTTACTTTCTCCTGGATGTCCTGTGGCCCAGTCCCCAGGTGCTTTGGTGTCTCACCCAGGGCCAAACTCCCCTATATGCCCCACCCATGATTGGGGCTCAGCTCTGCTGACTCCCTGTCCTGATGGTGGAGAAGCGGCCATCTGGAGCTTGGCCTCTCAATGAGGAGCAAGAAGAATGGATTTTGGGGTGCACATGCCTGTGCTTGCTGAGACATCCCCTTCTGCAGCTGACCTAGTGGACCTGGAGTTTTACATCTCCTACGCTGCAGTCTTCAAGGCCAGACTTGAAGTTCATCTTGCTACCTCAGGGGCTAGGAATGTTTCCAAAAGCCAGGCCTTGTGTTTAGCATGTCTAGCACCTGCTGGTGACTGCTAAACAGTGCTTTCATTTATTAATTATTTTAGCTACAACAGGATCATAGCCACTATTATGCCCTCCATGGCCCTGTCTTCGTTACTGACCTCATGATGGAGCAACTGAAAGCTCTGATGCCTGTCCTAAGAATTAGTCCTGCTCAGAGGTCAGAACTCACAAGATTTGAAATGCTAGGGTCTGAATAATATCCTATACAGAGTAAAGACTCAGCCCAGAACTGACGAGGGAGCAGACCTCTGTCTCCCACGTGAACAGCATAACCCCTGTCTCATCGCCCCAGCTCTGTGCCTGGGGTCATAGCATCACTGGAGTGAAATGCCCCTACAACTCTTACTAGTGACCTGTAAACAACTACCCTGGGGTGATAACTCAGCTTAAGCACAAACTGCAGAGTCAGGCTGCATTGGGCTGGAACAGACAGGAGATCAGCACAGTTGAGAATGGCTTTGCTTGGTACTCCCAGCAGCACCAGCTCCCATGACTTCCCAGTACATGTCTGGAGAGCAACCCTGTCTTAGCTGGGATTTCTACTGCTGTGATAAAAACACCAAGTCCAAAAGCAACTGAGGAATGTCAAGGCAGGAACTCAAGGCAGGAACCTGGAAGTAGGAATTGACAGAGGCCATGGAGGGGCGCTGCTTAGTAGCTTGCTTAGTGGCTTGTTCAGCCTGCTTTCTTATACAACCCAGGACCACCAGCCCAGGGTTAACAACACAGTGGGCTAGGCCCTCCCACATCAACCATTAATCAAGAAAATGCCCTATAGACTTGGCTGCAGGCAATGTGGATGGAAGTATGTTCTCAGTTGAGAGCCTTTCTTAGCAATTGACTCTAGCTTGTGTTCAGCAGACATAAAACCAACACAGACACCTCTACATCTAGCCTCCACCAACTAAGCATGATATGTCATGTTTTCTCTCCCCCTCTCACTCCACACTCCCCCTTAAGGAGGCCACTAATAGAATAAAACCACACTCAGTGTCTGCCCCACCATCTTCCCATCATGCTCTGAGCTACTCATAATTCATTGGCAGCCTCTCTGGGGACAGTGGAGTCTTCCAGGAAACCCATTCCTCTTTACCCCCTCCTGACATCTGGGTGTCCTCTCTCTGGGGAGTCTGTCTAATCTTCAGCTATCATTTTCTCTTAATTTTTTTCATTCTTCTTTTAACCCAACAGCAACAGCTATTACCCAGAGTTCCTAGCAAGCAGAAGGAGTTGGTTTTGGTGTTTCTCTGTTCTAGATGTTGCACGGGGCTGGTTTAAAGTAGATGCTGGATAAATGCTAACTGATTAAGCAAACATGTGACTAATGGTGTACTGGAAGTAGGGTCAGATCAGCAAAGCAGAACCAGGTCCACCCAGGCCTGAGGAGAGCTCACAGCACAGAAGCTCCTTACAGTGAAAGGTGACAGGTGCCCTGAGGATAAGTCACAACCTCCTAAACTGTGCTCCTTTGATATACAGCCCAGGGGATGACCTCTAAGGCCAGTCTGTGACAAACTCCAGCAGATCTCCTGCCACTTGAGAGGAGTGTCTCTGGACTAGAACCACCAGTCTTGCACTGGGCACACACAGCCTAAATAGTCATGAACTGTCCTTCTGCTGCATACCAGTGCCATAGCTCAGCTATCTGAAAACCCAGGCCAGACTCTTCCCAGATCAGCACTGAGCAAGACCAGCCATGGGCATTTGCTGAAAGTCTCAGGCGTGGCATCAGAACCCATACTCACCTATCCTACATTCTGCCAAACAAATCCAAGCCACATGCAACACTGACCCCAGGGGCCCAAGAAGCAGGTAATGGCCATACCACACTCCACAACCCTCTCGCTTTCCAAAAGCCGCTTACCCCAACTTTGTCTTCCCTAGGAAGCCCTGGATCCCTGGATGCCCCTCCCAGTGTGACCAGGACTTTGCTCCACCCTCCATAGCTCTAGGCTCCAGGAGACTGGAGGCACAGCTGTGCTACAAGTCACTGTCAAAGGCATTTTCCTCTCTGTCTTACTAAGAGCAAGTCACCCATGGTCCCTGGAGGATACACTGGCTCCCTGAGGCTGTAAGGAACTGAGCAGCCACAGAAAAACAGGAGCCCATATAGCCAGACATTGCTAAAATCTAAAGATTAAGTTCTGTGTGGCTTGTCACCATCTCCTGCCACTTCACTGGGGCATCTCCACATCAGGAAAGACAGTTATATGCTTGGCACACAGAGCCTGAACAGCCATGAGCTGCCCTCACACTTCAGGTCACTTCTACCACTGCCTCAGCTGCTTGAGAACCCAGCCTTGTCCCCTCCCAGGTCAGTTATGGGCAAGGCCAACCACAGGCACTTGCTGCAAGCCTTGTGCCCAGCATCGGAACCCACACTCACCTATCCTCCATCTTTGTAGACTCCCACAAATGGAAGAGGCAGGGGCTGTGGCCTTGATACTGTTACCCAGAATAGATGTGGGCAGTTAAATAAGAGACTCGGCTACACCCTGCCTGTCATGTTCAGATAACGGCAGGATCGTGGGGGACACTTATCACAATCTTTCACACCACATGAGTCTTCATTCTTCCATGTTCCACCTCATGTAATAACCACTGTGGTCATTTAGGACCAAAGTACTTTTAAACAGGAGAAAAGAGGAGGGACGGAAAAGGTGGTAAAAATCAATGTCGGCCTCCTGAAACCCTGCTAGCCGGAAGCTCTTCACTGATGACTGCCTTGCATGCACCTGAGTATGGATTTCTGGGTACTCCTGATGCATGCTCTTCTAGAGAGGCCCAGGGAAATGCCAAAAGCTTCTGGCTCAGGGCCTCACACCTGAGGGGCTAATAGACAAGTTTCCCATCCACCTGTTAGTGTGAACAGCAGCCAGTGCTGCTTCCACAGGGCTAGGTTCACTTTGTTTCCTTTCCTCTCACTGTGCAGCAATGGATCTGGTCAGGAGCTTCAAAGACCAGGAGTGACCAAGAACAGGAACTGGACACCAGAGCAAGATACCGGGAGAGGTAGACATCTCCCAGTCATCCAGAGAGCCATAGTCAGTCTGTGTTCATTGAAAATGAAGGTGCATATAAGACACAGAAACACAGATATGTATGCTGACATGCAATCAACCGCTCATCTTGATACAGGGTCTGAAAATGAAGACCAGGCCTGACTGGAAACAGACCTTGCTCAGTGCTTCTATGGACATTTATGAGAATCAAAGTCTTGAGTTAGATCTTAATGATGGATATTATTCAATGTATGGAGCTGTGAAACCCAGAAGCTGCTGGGGCTGGGTCAGGCCTACTCTAAGCCCTGCAATGAAGAGCCAGTGTCTTGGTTTTCCAGGTGGGGAGCTGAGGCCTTGGGTACCTGAGTGACTAGATTTGCAGCTCTGAGCTGGTCCAGAAGAGCCTGGGTTTGAACACATCTGACTGACAGCTTGTTTCTTTGCCTCACCAATCCCCACCCTGCTCAAATGAAGAGGAGTATATGCCACAAGCTGAGTAGAATAGTGCTGGTGGTATGGAGACAGGAGTATGGAACTCAGCCAAGGGATACAAAGCTCAGGCTTTGTATCCATGACAGATGCCCTATGCTTCTTAGGGTTTCAGGAGGCTGACATTGAAGGGGAGCCCGGGCCTTGCTCCTGGCAAACAGGCTCAGAAGTGAGCTGGCTCCAGCTCAGGAGGAAGTGGCCATTAGAAGTCAGGGGTCAGAGAGGCACCTCTGGTACTTTCTTTGATAATGTGGTCTGTAGTGGTGGGAGGTGGTCATAGATCACCCAACATATACTCCCCCTCCCCCCACTAAGGTAGGTCTGGGCTCTGCTGGACCTGGACTGAAAGACGGTCCTCTCATGTGCCGGGTTCTGCCCAACTGCTGGAGATGTAAGTAGCAGAATCCCCTGTCTCTGTTCTCAGAAGGCCTTCTCAGGGGTGGGGCCAACTGCATCTTTGATGGTGTGGAAGTGGACAGTTCTCAGCATGAAGCTATTCAGTTCCTGGCATTGAGGCTCCAACACTGGGCTTTAATTCACACAATAGGTACCTCTGCTGTTGATCCCCAAGCCAAGTGGCTCTCAAACCTCTATGAGAGGGAGGAGGTGTACGTAGGAAGCTCTGAGTTTGCAGAGGCTTCGAGGAACTAGCAGACTGGCTGGCTGGGCCTGGCTCTCCACCCATGATCCCTCCGGAGGAAAAAGGTCTGCAACCTGGGACCTATGCAGATAACTACAGATGCTGACTGCCCTCTGAGTCACCATTTCTCACCTCAGCTGTCTGGCAATCCATCCAGACCCTAGGAGGCAGTCACCTTGTCAGTAAGAGTGCTAAAGCCCAAGAAGGGAAAACAAACCTTGAAAATGGTCAACCTGACTGAGTACAAACATCACAATGTTCTTATGTTGGCCCAGGGTGACACCTCTGCTTGAGGTCCTATCTCATAGCCCTCCCTACTCCTAGTCAAGAGCTCCAGGGATGCCTGTGACACAGCAAACAGCCCCAGCCACCAGAGGTGGAAAGAAACACTCTTTTAATACATAGAGGTCAAAAGCAATTGTCAAGTTGCTTTTGTTTTATTAAGGTTTGTGATGGGTGGTGTTTTTGTTTTGTTTTTTCACCAAATGGGCACAAGAGAAAATTGCATTAACACCTTTAAGAGGGGAGAGGTTTTAAGATCATGGGAAATGCTCTTGAAAGGGATTGTGGGATGTCAGGTATGTCCTCTCTCTTGTACCCAGACATGAGGCAAGCAGTCTCCTTTGTCGCAGTTCACGCCATGGTATACTACGCTGTCATGGACCCAAAGCAATGGGACCATTCAGCCATGATCTGAATCTTTGACAGCTGTGGCCAAAATAAGCTTTTCTTTTTTAAAGTTAATTGCTCTCAAGTGTTTAATCACAGTTATAGATGCAGACTAACAGTTACTGAGAGTCCAGGTGCAAATGCTCATTCTTTCTCAAATGTCAGCTTCCTTGTAGGATGCAGAGACCGAGGAAACACTGGGCATTGGATGTCACCACCAATTTGGAAGGCAGACCTCGGAGCAACCGCTTGGCGTTCCTGAGCCTGTTGCAGCAGGCCTCCTCTCCTACCAATGTTCTCACACATTCCCTTTTCTCTGAGACACTACTCCTGTGAACTCCAGGCTTCTGCCTCCTTCCCACTGACCGTGGGGTGTCGTTAGGATCCAGGTAGCCACATGTGGAATCTCTGTCCTTACTTCTTCTTCCCTGGTTGTGGTATTGATATTTTCCTAGCCATCCCAATGCCCTTCAAGATACTTTTGTTTTTCTTTTACTATAATTTCAGATAAGGTGAGGGGAAATAGCTTCTAGCAAAAGTTATCAGGAAGCCGCATGCTTTCTGGGAATGACTGTGATGTCCACATAATTGTCTCAACCTTTTATACTTTAGGACAATTCAATCTCTGCTCTAACAAGGCCACAGCACTTGTGTCATGACCAGTCCACTTTCAGGTGGAGACATAAAAGCACAAGGATGGAGGAGCCAGCCCAGCCCACTCCCAGCTTAGAGATGGGAGCTCCATTTGTGCAGACCTTAAACTCAGCTGACCTCATCTGTAGTGATGGAGGGACTGGACTCCTATTGGCAGACTCAAGGGAATAAATAACCAGCTAAAGCCACAAATCTTAAAATATAATCTTCCATCTTAACTCCCAAAAGGCCATAAGATGATTGATAAGATAAAAAGAGGAAGGAACAAGAGGTCGTATTAGGAAAACAAGTTGAGGGCTACAGATACTGTGACTCAAATCAGCCTCATTTCTGGGATATCTCCTGTCTGAGAAAACGACACAGGAGGTGAGTCACACAGGCCAACACAGAGGCTGGTCTCAGAAGCAGGGAAGAATGTAGGGGTGATATGTAGGGGAGGCATCAAATCTGGTGTGAGGGTGAGCTGTAAAAATAACCATTAGCCCGACCCTGTTCTACATCACAGCTTGGAAGAGGAAGCACCCACGGTTATTTATTACCTTCACTTAGAAGACACATCCTAGTTTCAGAGATTATTTAAATGTGGGGGAATTGTGTCTCAGAATAGATAAAGCATAGAAACCTATGTTATACGTCAGTGTCATTAGAGCCATGGGGATGTCTCAACAAGTAAAGCATTTGCCTCCCAAGTATGAGGATCAACGTTCGGACTCCCAGATCCCAATAAATTCTGTGTGTCTGTGGGGGTGGAAGTCCATGTGTAACTCAAGCCTTGAAAGGCAAAGACAAGATCCTCAGAGCAGGCTGGCTATTGAGATGAACCGTAACAGGGAGCTCTACATTTGACTGAGAGGCCCTGTTTCAATGAAGTGGAAGAGTGGTTAAGGATAGTTTCCAACATCAACCTTGAGCCTCTGAGCATGCCCACAATATCTATACACGTGCAAGCACACACACTATAAAGAAATTAGTGTCATTAGTAGGAAGCATGTCACTACCAGGTGAAGGATGAAGAGATGCCAAAAGAGAAACAGACTAGGAAGGCTTTAGCAGCCCTGAGCAGCCTTACAAGCAGGCATGGGTGTCTGTCTGTCAATATCTGCCTCTGCCCCATGCTGCATCCTGAGGTCAGGGAAAGGGGCAGGCTTAAGAGCGCAGCTTCCACACAGGTTTTGTTTATCTGTTTTCTGATGAGGAAGCCACTTCCTCTTCTGTAAAACAGCAGTACAATGTCACAGGGGAGGAGAGAGCCTTGTACAGGATCAAAGAGGAGACTCACCCACCACCCGGACCTCTGATTTGCTGAGCCAATGAAAACACAAGAAGAGCGAGAGCTACAGCTGCCTGGCATGCATAAGGACACGCACACGCACACGCATATGCACACACAGGGAGGAAGTGGGTGGAGAGAGGGGATGACAGGGAGAGGGAGAGAAGGGAGAAGACCAGCATGTATCAGAAACTCCATCAAAGGCAGTTTCCATTCCAAATCCCTCTGGGATCTGCTATACATTTCTGGTCTGCATATTCCCAACTTTGAAATGAGGGTCTCTAGAGGGTGGTAAACAATTCTGGAATACTCAAACTATCTTCTACAGGAAGACCAGAAACTGGATCTACCCCCCATCCTCAGAGTGTGGCCACCCTGATGATATCTTGTGCCTGTCTCTTTGGTTATAAGACTATTGAAACAATGGTCTCCAAGAAATTGGCATTTTTCTCCTGGAATCTCATTCTGAAAAGAAAAGGTTAAATGGAGCCTGGTGCCAGGCAGAGGTGAAACTCATCCCTGGAAAGACAGTCAGCTCAGTTCTTACCACTTGTCAGACTACCTTGTAGGAGAAATTGAGGCAGAGATTATGATGGGTCAGTTTAGGACAGACACCTCATCGGAGACTGGCTAGTTATGCATATCTGTGGCCTCTTAATTCTTCACAATGTGGCCAAATTGACTAAACTTGTTTTCTACTTTATAGTACTGTCTCTTAAAATGGCTTACTGAAGCCAAGTGGCAAGCCTAGCTTATTAGGGTAGCCAGGGCCTAGGTGTGAATCCCAATAACCCTGGAAATATCTAAGCTCAGTGGTGAATCCCAGTTCTTTCTCTCTCTCTTCTCTCTCTCTCTCTCTCTCTCTCTCTCTCTCCTCTCTCTCTTTCTTGTGTGTGTGTGTGTGTGTGTGTGTGTGTGTGTGTGTGTTGTGTGTGTGTGTGTGTCTGGGCCATGGGTGGCAGTCAGAGGAAAGCTTGTGTTGAAGAGTTAGTTCTTCTCCTTCCATCACATGGGTTCTGGGGCTGGAAGTCAGGTCATTAGACCGATTTCATTTGCTATCAGGTGGCAAAGCTTTTGCCCACTGAGACATCTCACTGGCCCAATGGTTTACTTTTTCTAATCTCTGTTTCTTCATTCATATACTGTGGACAGGACCCAGGTACAATTATACAAGATAGCATACAGAAAGCTCTGGCTTTATACAGGGCTTAGGGGCTATTGTTAAATCATCCCTAGTGTAGCTTACTGACAATCTAACAATTTAAAATATAAATCACTGCCCAGACTCCTTCTTGCCAGTGAGCATGCATCTGGGCTGGCTGCCCCATCCCACATCCTCAAGGGAAAGCCAACGATTCTGAATCTGAGCTCAATGAAATTAGGCAGATAGTGTCTGTGGGCAGGATTCTGTTCTGCAGTGCATTTTAATGGTCTTCTACCTTCCCTTCTGAGGTGTGTTGTTACCAGAATGTCCCTTCCTCATTTAAGACTTAAATGCCATGACACTAGTACTAAGAGGGCTGTCCTTCAGGAGACTATTGGATCAGGAGGGCAAGATGCTTGTGAGTGGCTTAGATTAGGTCATAATCTCCAGAGTCGGCTCTTATCTAAAGGATGGAGTTGGCTGATCTCTCCGCCTGTCACCTGTGTCTGCTTCCTTGGTGGAGGATATCCATAGACTTCAGCTCCAGAACCATCAGCTATACAAGCCTCTGCTGTAGCCACTCTCCATGTTGCTGTGATAAATACCCTTCAGAGGCTCCAAAGAAAGGGTGGGTATAGTTGAGACATCTGTGTCTTCCCCTTCCCTGACTCTTACATCCACACAAAATATTTGTGGGCTTTCCAGTGCTGTGAACATGGTAAAGTCTTAGCAGGTGCAATTAAGGATCTCATGATGAGATTATCTGGGATTACTGAGCTGGACCCTAAAAATACCATCAGCAGAGTCCTCAGTGGAGAACTGATTTACACAGAAAGGGAAAAGTAATGAGACCACAGAGGCTGTGATCATTAGTATGGATTACCAACTTGTCTGGATTTATAATTTATAAGGGAAATAGCTTAGATTAGGTTAACTGAGCTGGGAAGACCCACTCTAACTGTGAGTAGAATTATTTGCTGTCCTGGGGCTCTGGATTGAACAAAGAAGAGAGAGAGAGAGAGAGAGAGAGAGAGAGAGAGAGGGGAGAGAGGAACCAGCACTCAGCTCACTGCTCCTGGCTGTGGACACAGAGTGACCAGCAGCCTCAAGTTCCTGCCACCATGACTCCCCTGAACAAGACAGCCTATGAGTCACAATAAACGTTCCTTTCCCTAAATTGCTTTTGTCACAGCAAAGAGGAAAGTAACAGATACAGTGGTAGAGCGTAGAGTGGCATGCACACATGTAGAGCTCTGGAAAGGCTTCCTAGTACCAGAGAAACAAACAAACCTGAAACGCCCTTATAGCAGAGGGTATGAAGACTAAGGAGTGTTGTGGATCCAGTCACCGTGGCTCTAGGCCAGGGTTTCAGCATCTGGAAGCTCTGCCTTCAGCAGGAGATGAACGTCACTGACCTTTGGTGGCACTTGTCCCTGGGCTCAGTCGATTCTTCTGAATTGAACATCAGCTCACCAGGGAAGTGCTAATGAGTCCTGAAGGCTCTAGTTCATCGCCCTTGAGCAAGTCAATCAAGACAAGCTTGTTCTTTCCCTTTCTTTTATATAAAACCACTTTGTTGTAATGAACTCCCAAATGAAAGCATTAAACAGCTAGAAGGAAGCCACTCAAACGTGTGGCCATCCAAAACCCTATACACCTCAGCACACGTCTGTGCAGTTAGCACGTCTATCCCATCAGCACACATCTGTGAGGTTAACATGTCTGTCCCATATCTGTGAGGTTCAAATGACTGTCCTGAAGCAGTGGCACCCTGCTCAGACTTTCATACTTCCAGTACACTTGTTCTCTTTTTGATTAAAAAGATTTTAAAATAGCTTCTGTGCCCCTGGTTCCTGGAGGCCTGAAGAATTCCTGGGAGAATTTTACGTTCCTATATTCCTACATTCCTAATTCTGATGAACTTGATTTGACCCACAAATACTTATTAAATCAACCACCTTAATGTTTTTGTAACGTGAAAGCACTTGGGCCACTGAGATGGCTCAGCAGGTCAAGGCACTTGCCATCTGCCACCTGATGACCTGAATCTGATCCCCAAGACCCACATGGTGGAAGGAGAAAACTGACTCCAACAGGTTGTCCTCTGATTCTACACATGCCCATACACGAACACACACAAATAAACAAATAGAACATTTGAAGAGAAAAGAAATGAGCGAAGCACTTGATCTGAGAAGACTAGAACTGTAGTGTGGGCTCTCAGACACCTGGGTGCTGAGCTCTAAGTGTGATGAGCCAGGTGGGTGGGGAGGACCACCGATACAAGGTTGCAGGTTGAGATGGAGTGAGTGGCTTCAGCTGTCATAGCCTGTGCTTTCCTCTCCCCAAACGGAAACAGAATGAGCAGATGGTTCAGATGTTCATGGCTCACTCTCCCCACCCCCACCCCCCGGACTGTTTCCTCCAATCCCCCAGGACATCCATACCCACGGTGTTATCTCTAAAATATTTCACCAAAGTCAGTCCATAGCCCTCAGGTACCAGCTCTCATGCACTGGGAGTTACTGGCCTAAAGAGAGGGAATACATGCCTGAAAGCATGGGCCCTAGGACAGAACCTATTGATGTCTTTTGCTAAACATCATGATGTTGAGCTGCCTTCCAAATATTTATGGTTTATGCATCTCTCCCTCCAGTGCAGAGAACTTCTGCAGTGGGCAGTAGTTGATGCAGAGACTCACAGCTGTCAAGATTGCTGAGAACAAGAGACTGTTGGGTGATCGGCCATTGATGGGTTATCTACATCAATTCCTACACCACAGCTCATCTGTGACAGATGTAAGAATGTATGAGTCAGGGAGCAGGGAGGAGAGCTGAAAGATGTTGTCTTCTACACATGACATGGATGCTGTACACATCAACTCACAGCAGCTGCGGCTACCTGCACAAGATCAACCCAGTTAAAAATCCAACACAGACCAGTGAACGGCTTTCCAGGCCCTGCACTAGCGGAAGAGCTATTGGAGGAAGATGACTTCTCGGGGAGGGGGTGCACTTTTCACTGTGGGGTGGCCTCTGGTACATTGCGCATGCCCGGGAGGATGACCTCACACCTATGTGCAAAGGAGCAGCAGCTAATAGGACTCAGTGTGTTATTACCAAAAATAAATAAATAAATGAAGTTGTGAGGGAGATGTATTGGGGACTGAGAGGAGTTGGAGGAAGGGAGAGGGAATAAGGGTGGATATAATCACCGTACATTTTATCCATGTAATACATTTTGAAACAAAAGTACAAAAAAAGTAGATGTATAAGGAATCTTGCTGTGGCCCACTTGTTTCCCATTTCATATTCAAGATAAAACCTTAACTTGCCACTGTGAGTTTCTCTGGCCACATATGCCCATCTTTAAGGCCACAGCAGTGCCATCAGTGTGACCTCACAAGATGTAGCCTCCTGTGTCATGTTAATCCATCATACACTGTCTCAGCCTTGTCATTCAATCTTCTAAACAGACACAAGGAGCAGCCGAAGCTCACCAGGCCATAATCATCACCAGTTCATGGCGTGCTTCCACATCCAGGGAACTAAAAAATGCTACAAACAACCATTTCCAAAAGGCCCCAGACATGTTTCTTAATATATGCAGGAAAATATAAGTCCTTAGATTTTCAGACCAGATGGTTTTACAACATTGCAAAGTAGGTTTGATTCCATAGTTATTTAAACATGCCATGCATTTTAAATACACAGTGCTTCTGCTAATTAACACTTCGTAATTTCTCAAGAGTCCTACAGGCAATTGCTACCATTTGTAACCAGTGCAAGATAGTGTCAAAAAAAAAATCCTATTACTTTTCTGAAAAGTTGCCCTGGAAAATGTGAATTATCTCAGTGTTGCCTATTGTAGTGTGAAAAGTCAAGCGTGACTCCCAGCAGTTGGAGTGACTCGTAAGCACAACATCACATCAGGTCCTTGGACACTGATGCTCTTCAGGACAGACTCCCACTGTGGTCCCATGGCCAAGACAATCACAAGAATGCAAGTAAGTTAAACAGCCACTAACAAGAATAAGTGCATTCATGCACACATACATGTGCACACGTATGCACTGAGGGCAGCAGGCATCATGGCTCAGCCAGGCAAGATGACCGCAGGCATAGAAGGCAGTAGTGGGCAATCTTTCCAGATCTCATTGAATGTTTTAGTTATAATTCCAGAGAGCTAAGAGTCCATCATGGCACGGGATGGCAGCAAGTGGCAGGTATGATGGCTGGAGCAAGAACCTGAGAATTCACATCTTCAGATGCAAGCGCAAGCAGAGAGTGAATGGGAAGTAACATGAGGCTCCAAAGCCTTCCTCACCACCAGTGACACACTTCCTCCAGTAAGGGGCACCGCCTAGGCCTACACAAACAGCACCGTCAACTGGAGATCAAGTATAGAAGACATTTCTCATCCAATCACCACATAGAGGTAAGATAAAAGACCGGGGAAAGTAAGGGGACATGGGAAGGGAAAGGAGCCCTTAACCCTAAAATCCGAACAAAGCAATCTCGCCAGAGTCAATGAATCCAGTACAATTAAAAAACTGCTGTGAATGGCTCCTACACAGAAACAATATTTCTAGTATAGAAAGATACTTTAGATAAGAATGTAAGAAAACAGCAGTGAGCCATGCTTAAGGCCCAAGCATCTATGATAGTCTTGCAAGCAAGATGAAAATCTCTATTTATAATAAAAGACCCCTATGTAGCCTTGTGAGCCATGCTTTTACCTGTTCAGATTATAATCCTATCAAAGGTACTTCAGAAACCATCCTGTGATATCATTTACCAAAAGAAGGAAATGGAGGTAAAGGGGGTGGAGGAGATGATGAAGCGGGAGGAAGAGGAGGAGGAATGTGAAGATTAATGTGAAGGTGAAAGTTGAAAGAGGTGATATTGGAAAAAGACTCCTGAGACACACTTTGAACTATGTAACATTAGAAGCCATCAAAATAGTCTGTCTCCAGAGCTACTGTTAGGCTATCATGGAGGATATGCTCTTGAGAAGCCACACCCACATGAGGTGTGTCATATCCTTTCCTAATCATCTCTCTATTTACCCCTATGCCTAAGTTTTTGTTAAAAATCTCTTTTTAATGAGCTACAATTTCACTTCATGCTGACTCCTCCTGAAGTCCTTTTTCTGGAGCAAGGCAAGGTCAAACATGCCCGATTCACCAGAGTGAAAGTCCCTGAACAAAATTCCCCAGGGGGCAGTGGGTGAAGCACAGAACCATGAGGACACCATCAAGCCATCTATACAACCCCCTTCTCGCTCCTCTGTCTGAGGTTTGAGCATAAGGAGGTTTATTTGGCTAACATACCTCTTCTTTATAGCAGCCAGTGTCCTAGGGAGACTTGGCTAGACATTTGCTCATCCATCTGACATCAATGTGACCCAATAAGATAGTGTTCTTCCTAACATTCTGATGATGTCAGGGTTACAGGGGAACAGGCAGCACGTTATAGCTAGAGAGACACATGGAGGGGGATACAGGCTTCCTTACTGTAATGATCCAGGGGACCTTGGGGAGAACAGGCTTATTAGAAGCTGATAAGCATCAAAGATGAAGAGTCTGTCTGATCAGACTATTGGGACAGGCTGCGGCCACCTACTCTCGTTTCAACAGAGCTCCTCATTGTGGGAGGAGATGTGGGCAGACAGCAGGAAAGAGCTGTAACCATGAGAATGTGGCAGAAGCATTCACACTGAGACTCCTCAAAGCAGCTGAGAACAAGAACTCACTGACGTTAGACTAGAAGTTCTCGGAGGGCGGGGCGGGGGGGGGCTCACCTGACATTGATCCCCATGGTGTCTTCTGGTATATTGGCACCTAGAGCAGAGTCACTAGGAACTTCCTTGATGAAAAGGATGGTGCTGATGACAGAGGATGTCTCAAGGTCCCTCTAATCACACTGCTGCACCCGGGACCTCCCTCCCATGCATTCATGGATGGGCCTTTGCAGGAAGACCCCACAGAGAGCCTCAGCTGAACTGACTCTAATGTCCCGAGTGGCTTTCTTCATTAGGTGGTGTCTGGTCAGTGGCCTGCTGATGTGTCTTCCCTAGGCACCATGAGTTAAGTTTCAGAGATCCCACACTGGAAGACACAGCACAAAGCTCCATAGGAGGTTCTCAGCTCCTCATTTCTGAATCACCAGAGGCAAAATGAAACTGCTAATATTCCCTTAGACCCAATACCCTGAGTTGATATTTTCTGTCATGTCCCCCTGTCTCACAGGGCTCAAAGCTTGACAAAATGCAGACTGCAGTGAAAGGCAGCTATCATTCTATAGGACAGGAGAACAGGGTGTTATATGTAACCTTGTTCTAAAGTAGTACATACACACATACAAAATGAGACCTTTGGGTCTTTACAGTTTGTAAAAACATTTATCCTGTAGGTTTAGCCAGGGATCACCAGCATGCAAATGCACACTGCTTCCCAGCATCACTGAATGGCTAACTTCTGTCTAACTGAGAGTCATGGGATTTGACAAGGAGCTGAACCAGTAGAGGCCTCATACTCACGAACCTAAAAGCACCCTTTGGTCTCCAGATATACATATGTCTCACAGATCCAGTGTGCCAAGAAGGCAACTGGAGACGTTTGTGTCAAGGGGAAAGGCATGGGTCATACAGACAATTGGGAGCCAGGTCTCTGATTCCCTGATAGTCATCTTCAGATGGCCCTCAGGGAGGTAGAAGGTGGGATGGGACAGGATTCTGTCTAGTCAGAACAGCAGAGCCCTGGGGTAAGGGTCACTTCCAGACAAAGAACTCTGACAACTCAAACCCCATCTAGGCCAATATTTTTCTTGGGCAGTCAGTGGCTTTCTAGAATGTGAAGGGACAAAGGAATTCGTGTAAAGGGTTTTAGATGCCTCAGTCATTGAACCCCCAGTAAAGAATCAGATACACTTGAGCCCTGGAGCTGTGACTGTCACAAGAAGCAGGACTTCCTGAGAGGCCTGTTGGAGAAGGTTCTGGTTTGGTGTGTCCATTGCTGGTGACACATTTGTCTGAAGCCACTGTCTCCAGCTAGTTACTTCCCTTCTCATCATGGCCACTCATTCACAAGTTCCCATCTGTGTCATTTGGCATTCAAATATCCAGTACACCGACACAGAAGAAACATGACACACATGTGACAAACGGTACTGCTCTGAGCCTGAGGTCTGAGGTCATCTCCCTGAGACTTGCCACAGGCTCCGAGAGTCTGTAGAATATTTCCCTGAAGCAGATGTTGCTCTTGCAGACAATATGAAATCTCTGCTGCCTCCTCCTCCTGTGATCCCTGAATGCTTCTGAAAGAGGCTTTAATAATGCATAGGAAAGAAAGGGAAGGCACCAATGAATCAAATACCAAACCACTTCCCAAGATGTGCTGCCTCCACTCTGCCCTGCCTCCATGCTAAGCTAATGGGGCAATATTGTTCCTCAAACTTCTGGTTTGTATCAAGGAGGAGAGTTTGGCCCCCTAAGCCTTGTCTGAGGATACCACCTGAAAAGTACAGGTGTGAGCCCCGGCCAGCTTGCCAAATACTGTTTGTCATACACGCTGTGGAAGAGAAAGATGCTTTTGGTGAGTGACATTGTAAAGTATGGTATCAAAAAGATACGACAGGCATGGTAAAAAAAAAAAAAAAAAAAAAAAAAAGTAAAATTAAGGATGAGGGGCAATGTGGTAGAAAGAAACAAGCTTATATGCCTAGATTCCCAATGCGCAGATTATATAACTGATGTCCCTGGGCCACCTGGGAAGGTTTTAAATATTGTTAATACAAAAGGCTTGGCACATCTCCAGAAATGGCTGCTTCTTGTCCCCAAGTCCCAGAGCTTTCTGTAGATTCACAAAAGCCCATCCCAAGTAGCAGATGAGCAGACTTTAGCTCCGTTGTCAAGGAAACCAGTCTGCTCTTAGCTCTAGAATTAGAAAGCCTGGGCCTGGCCTTCACTGAGCCTCCGCCCACCCTTCCCAATGAAGCCTGCCATCTCTTCACCACCACTCCCCTGCACTCGGAGACTCTTCCTCTAGCATATTGCCGGAACAGCAGCTCCTGTGACAGCCCAGCAGGCACGTACATGGGCTGCACACAGATAAGCCCACAGGGAAATGAATATCTTTACACAGAAAGGCAAGAGTCTGAAACCAAGGACAGCAGTTTTACCAGCGCAGGAACAAGGACCTGCATTACCAAGAATGACCTAAAGAAACAGAATTTACCACTCATTGCCGGCCCAACCTTCTCTCTCCAAAATACCTGCCTTACACTTCCTAAAGGGGAGCCTTAGCCACAGCATCCACCAATGGGCTGAACCCACTGCTTTGTGGGAGGGAGGGTGTGGCCAGGAGAGATCTTTGAGATCAAAACACAGCTCCATGAGAGGTCCTCTGAGACTCAGGAGTAGAGGAAGATATAATAGGAAAGGAGAGAAAAGCTAATGCTGCTAATAACAACAAAGGAGGTGGATGGAAAGGACAAGGTAGTGGTGAGATGGCTGCTGGCAGCCAGGAGGGAGAATGTGTTCATGAAATGTAGGTGCAGGGGAGAAGGTAGGGTGCCTCTTAAGGTCTTTGCTTGAATCTGAACCCCAGGGGAATCACAGTGGTGCACCATGTGACCATATTTGTACCAGTGACAAACTTCAGGTCTATGCTATGGTCTAGATACACAGATATTCAGCACTGTGTGTTCAGTTCTGTGGCGTCTCTACGTTCTGTAGGTTGGCTGCTTGAGAGCCCAAATATTAGCAGACTGTACTGTCCAGGCGAGCATATGTATGCTGTCTGATGCTGGCACATGACAAACATGTCAAACACACATTTCTTGGATCATTTCCCATCACAGTGGCATGTCTGTACTTGCCCTCTGAACATCCTGAGCCAGTGTTTGTCATTTTCTTTACCATTAATTTTAATGTCCATTAAAAAGTCTCCTTTTCAGGCCCTCAGCCTTGCATTAGGCCCATTGTGATACATATTACATCTATCCTTGTATGTCAAAAGCCCTGAAAAATCCCATGCTGACCCATCTTTCTATACTACATATTCTGGAAGAATAAGCACTGGAGGCTGACTGGATTTGTTGAGTCTTTATGCGTATATCAACTCTTACTCCAGATAATGAGAAGTTGCCTGCAGATGTGTTCAGAATTTGGAGTTAGGATTGGAGCTCAGTTGGTAGAGTGTTTGCCTAGCATGCATGAAGTGCTGGGTTCAATATCCAGCACTGCACACAAACTGTGTGTGGTGATTTACGTCTGTAATATCAGTACCAGAGTAGTAGATGCCAGAGAATCAGAAGACCAAGATCATTACCAGCTACATCTAAAAAGTTTAGGCATAGACTGGCATGGTGGATTGTGCCTCTAATTCCAGCACTCTGGAAGCAGAGGCAAGAGGATCTCTATGAGTTCTAGGCCAACCAAAAACTACAAAAAGGGGGCGGGGGCTAGCCTGGGCTCCATGAGATACTTTTCTTAGGAAAAGGAAGAAAGGGAGGAAAGAGAGGGAAGGAGGGAGACTTGACGCAGAATTTGGAAGTGATCCTGAAAAATAATTTGAAGATTTCATGTCTGGAACCCTAAACATACTTGTGTGGGCTCTCCAGTGCAGCTCTCCCTGTAGCATCTCACACCACACTGCTGTTACTTCTCCTAATAAAGACAATACTGATAATTTTTTTGTCAGCACCAAGAAGCCAGAGAGACACCTGAGCAGGGAAGGGGGTGTCTAATGGTTGGCAGCAGGGCTTTGGGAGAAAATTTGCATAATGATTAATGGAAAAGAAAATGACTCTTTGCCTAGTAGGACTAGACTTTAATTAGGCAGACATGCACCTGGATCAGTCCTGAGAGGATGCCGTTGCCATGGGAACACAGTTGCTGCAACCCCAAAATTTAAAAGCTTAAATCCTTTGCTAGAACAGTTACAATACTCCAAGGAACAGAAGGCAGGCAGGGCTTTTGAAAATTTCCTTTTCATTTCCCACTCAAGCAAGGCATTCCACAGCCAGCTACCCACGGGCCTTGCCCCAGCTGTAACCCTCTCCAACCCCCTGTCCACCCTGGGGCCCATCCACACTTTCCCTCTTCTCCTTTTCTCATTTGGTCTGACTGGAATCGCAACATAGGGAAGCAAATGTCAGGAACTCATCCAATTTCTCATTTTCTTAATGGCCTCCTTCCCTGCCTTCTCTCCATTCCTCCACTTCCCACCACACAAGACAGGCATGGCCCCCCTCCTCCAGGACATGGGACCTGCACAGGGCATAGGGCACAAAGCCGAGAGGGTGTCAGAACAGCCAGGGTAGTGAATGGAGAGGCAGACAGTGGTCAAACAGATGCTGAGGGCCTCTGTGGGAAGAAGTGGACATGAATGAAACAGAATCAGATGGCGGAGGTGCAGATGGAGCTGGACCAGTGTGGAGCAGAGCGGCTGAATAAATAAAACAACAGCCATTTATTTCCCTGGGGCCACTCACACTCTACGTTATGTATCGCACCAGCCAAGAGGACAGGGAAGGTCAGTTGCCTAGGAGAGCTGAGAATCTTTAAGCACCTTTGTAAAATTTGTCTCCAGCTTTATGATGGAAGCATGGCAGTTTTCTGATGTCTGCCACCACATTTATGTGACATTTCTAAAGGCCACCACATAGACAGATAGTTACTTAGCTTATTGTATAACTTGTAGAAGTTGCCCACTTCTGAAGATCTTATTAATGCATCCTTAATTTAGAAAACCTATTTTTCTATATTCCTAATTGTTTTTAAAGTGAGAGCTGGGGGATGCCTCTGTAGATAGAGCATTAGCGCTGCGTGCATGAGGATTGGCCTCAGATCCCAGAACTGTGGCAGCCTCTTTAATCCTAGAACCTGGGAGCAGAGACAGGGGCTCCAGCTCTGGGGAAACTAACTAGCTAAACTAGCTGCAATTGGGAGCTCCGGGTTCAGCAAGAGAACCTGCCACAATAAAAAGTGGAAAGCGACTGAGGAAGACTCCTGGTGGCAACCTATGGCCTACACACACACACACACACACACACACACACACACACACACACACACGGCTACTTTAATAATGTGACTTGAAGGTACACAGGGTCTACAGTCTCCTAGAATGCTTAGTTAGGGTTATTATTGCTGTGATGAAACACCATGACCAAAAGCAGCTTGGGCAGGAAAGGGTTTATTTCACTCACAGTTCACATAACAGTTCATGATCAAAAGCAGTAAGGGCAGAAACCTGGAGGCAGGCGCTGATGCAGAAGCCATAGAGGGGCGCTGCTTACAGGCCTGCTCTCCATGGCTTGCTCAGCCTGCTTTCTTGTAGAACCCAGGACCACCAGCTTATGGATGGCCCGCCCACCATGGGCTGGGCCCTCCTCCATCAATCACTAATCAGGAAAATCCCCTACAGGCTTGTATGAAACCCTAACTCATAGAGGCATTTTCTTAATTGAGTTTCCCTTCTCTCAGATGATCTTAGCTTATGTCAAGTTGACATAAAACTATCCAGCAAAATGCTTATAGACATATAATTCAAGAGAGAAGGAGACAGACCCTATGATACTTATCTGTTTCTGAGTTGAAATGGTCATAGCCCTCAAAATCCCTGAGGAGACTGTTCCCCTCTCCTCCCTGAGAATGCTGGCTACAGCTCCTCTCTTCTCTAGACCCAGAGACCAGGTCCCAGTAGCCAGCCCGAGAAGGTCTCTGCCCTCACTGCTGGTCTTCATTGTTCCTCCACAATGTCTCTTGTGTTTATAGAGGTATATTCCTTTGGGGCAGAGAGAGAATTAGGGGAGACATGAGGAGGGAAGGAGCCCCTCAGTCAGCTGAGCAGCAACAGCTCTTGCACAGCTGACACCTGCTGTGATGATTGCTAACATGGAGAAAAGTACCCTTTCCATACAGATGTTCCAAATAAGAATGTTCCAACAGTGAGCTGTGCCTAAGTGCACACGACCTTCCAGTAGTATGAACTGACCCCCCATACACACACACACACACACACACACACACACACACACACACACACTCTGTTTTAGTCTCACAGGAATCCATTTGCAGTAAATGACACATCTTACCCCTTGTGGGATCCAGGTGACCCATGAATTCTTTATTTTTTAAAAAGATTCATTTTGAATTATGTGTATGTGGAGAGTATGGTATGGTGTGTGGTGTGTGTGTGTGTGTGTGTGTGTGTGTGTGTGTGTGTGTGTGTGGTGTGTAGTGCGCTGTGGTATGTGTATATGTGGTGTAGTGTATGTGTGTGGTATGCATGTGGGTGGTGATGTGTGTATGTGTGTGTATGTGTGTGTGGTGTGTGTGGTGTATGTGTGTGGTGTGGTGTGTGTGGTGATGTGTGTATGTGTGTGTGGTGTGGTGTGTGTGTGTGGTGTGTGTGTGTGGTGTGTGTGTGTTGTGGTATGTGTGGTATGTAGTGCGCTGTGGTATGTGTATATGTGGTGTAGTGTATATGTGTGTGTGGTATGCATGTGGTGGTGATGTGTGTATGTGTGTGTGGTGTGGTGTGTGTGATGTGTGTGGTGTGGTATGTGTGGTGTGTAGTGCCTGTGGTATGTGTATTGTGGTGTAGTGTATATGTGTGTGTGGTATGCATGTGGTGGTGATGTGTGTAGTGTGTGTCTGTGGTGTGTGTGGTGTGTGTGTGTGGTGTGTGTTGTGGTGTATGTGCTCTGGTATGTGATATGTGCTGTAGTGCATGTATGTGTGTGTATGCATGTGGTGTGTGTGTGTGTGTGTGTGTATGTGTGTATGTGGTATGTGTGTATGTGGTATGTGTATGTGGTGTTTAGTATAGATAGAAGGAGGGGTGGGAACAGCATCTGAAAAGGCACTCATCCTTCTCCACTCAGCAAAGGCAACTCCCGGCTGGAGGGGAGAGCTTTCCTGCCCCCACCACTACCCCGCCCCCACCACTACCCCACCCCACCCCCGCTTGCCCAGCCTGCCTCCCAGCTCAGGCAAAGCCCCCACCATCAGAAAGCTTAGCCACCTTCCCACCACAACAAGGCAGCTGCTCCTTAAAAGACAGAGCGTTTTGTGCCATATTATCTCTGACCCGTCTCTCACACCCCTTCCTATCAGAACAGCAGGGTCTGCCATGCCACGTGACCACAGAGAGGTGGGGCCGCCCACCCAGGCTCTATTGTGGTCACATTAATGAGAACAGGCTATGACAAGAGGGATGTGGGAGGAAGACAAAGTTCGCATGGAGCACAGTGAAGTCACAGGATGTGATTACAAATGATCAGCTGGATAAATACGAAGCTAAACTCTGAGTTATATCATTTATATCAGAGCACAGCTTAGATCCTGTGGTTGATGTGCTGGTACATGCCTGTCCTCTAGCACTTGGGAGGCACAGGAAGTAGGTTCTAATTCAAAGCCAGCCTGAGATATATAGTAGAAATTCTTTCTCAGAAAAGAGAAAAGGAGCCAGATGGTCCAGACCTCTAGTCCTTGGAATATGGAGGCTGAGACAGGAGGACTGCTGTGAGTTCAAGGCTAATCTATGCTACAAAGTGTATCCCTGCCCCCCCAAAGTAAATCCTATAATAAAAACTGAATAATTACATACCAGATAATTTAGTGTTTGCCTGTGTATATAAACGCACATTGGAAAATCAGAGAGAAAAATAAAAATCACAGATAATGGACCACATTAATATGCTTCAAGGATTACAGAGTTTTCAGAGAGGGGCGGTACAGAGTCTGACTAACCACTAAAACCCCGCCCAGTACCTCCATTCTCACAGGACAAAGTCAAACAGCTGACAGATTGCTTAGCAAGATGCATAGTGAATATTGGCATTATAGTAAGAAATTCAACACACAGCTGAGCAAAATGCCAGCCACACAAACACTTCATTAATGAATTTTCATTCTAGAAAATTTGTATTTGTCCATGGGGAGGGTGGGGATTTTGTTTGAACCCCTTTTTTGTCTATGGTTTTTTTTGTTTGTTTGTTTGGGGGTTTCTGTTTGTTTGTTTTCCTTTAAATATAAACATATTGAGTTCCTGCCTCCTTTGCAAGCCATCCCCAGCCTTAACCTAGCAGGTGTTAAACAAAGGAATGGGGTCCATCGCCAGCACTGAATAAACCAGGAGTGCTGGGCAAACCTGGAATCCCAGCATTTGGGAGGTAGAGACTAAAGATCAGAGTTCAAGGTCACCTTAGACTACATAATAAGATTGAGACACATGAGACCCTGCCTCAAATAGCAACTGCATCCAAGGAACTTTGCCCATCAGAAAAAGTAACAAAAAATGCTAAGTAATGACCTAACTGCAGATAGGAAAGCAACAGGAGATATAAGGACAAGCAGAGCCACCAAGAAAGCTCCTCGACCACAGAAAGGAAGCTGGTGCCATCACTCTCTTGGGACTTAGATCGGAACTAATTAGAGACTCAAGATATTCGACATTGAATTTAAACACCGTGGTCCTATGCCATAAGCACCTTCTGAGATGCTCAAGGTTTTGATTAAAATTCTATGATGCAGAAGAACCTAGCTGAGGAGTGCAGCCAGTGTATGGTTAAAGGGAATGAGTATCCATCCACCTTCTCTTGCAAGAGAGGATCAAAGTCCCCATCCTTTCCAATTTATGACCAATAAAATACGAACACAAAGGATAGAGAGATATGCTCAGCAGTTAAGAGCACTCGAGAGGGTCGGGGTTTGGTTCCCAGCACCTACAGGAAGCTCACAGCCATTCCAGGGGATCTAATGCCTCCTCTGACCCCCATGAGCTCTGCACACACATGATGCCCATACATGTACTAAAAATGAATGGATAGATAAAATTTTCTCCCCACCCTCGCTTTCTGAGTCCAAGCACCATAGAGATCCCAGGGTGGCATGAAACTGCTACCCCTGCCCAGAGGCCTTAGTGGGGTCACAATTAGCAAGAGTAATTACACAGGGTAAGATACATAGGCCAGGCATCTTGCCACATTTGTAGTCCCAGCTATTCAGCCACTGGGAGGCTGAGGAAGGAGGGATTACTGAGCTCAGGAGCTCAAGGCCAGGTCGGAAGAGACTGTCTCAAAATTAAAAAGTAAAATGAGGCCAGGGACATAGATTAGTGGTGGCACCATTCCTGGCTGAGATTCTGACTATGTAAGTGGAGAAAGGGAGCTGGGAAGCAGCAGGCCTTCATCTCTGCCTCCAGTTGTGGATGGGATGTGACCTGCTGCTTCAAGTTAAAGTACCCAATTACAAGCACATCTTAGCAACATAGTAACAAAGCAGCAGACATAAAGCAGGGAAGCAGGGATCCCTGTCCAGCTGCAGAAGCTAAAACAGACAAGCATATGCCACCAGCTGTGTCTCCCCAGCTTCGACTTCTTCCAGGCTGTAAATACACTGCAGCCTCGTGTCTGAGGAAACCTGGCTAACAATTTCTGTGTGTCCCACCACCACACATCACCTGAACAGTCTAGAGAACCCAAAACGAGGTTCTTGGATGCAGTTAGAACAAAACATTGTATTTAAGCCATGCACTATTGTTTAGATTTGCTACTATACCTTGAACTCAGCCCATGAGGGGAACCACACATTCTCTTGTCTCACAGGTGTGGCAACAACAGTGATAAAGATGCATACTGCCAAGGCTGGAGAGATGGCTCAGAGATGAAGAGCACCTGTTGCTCTTTCAGAGGACCCAGGTTCAATTCCCAGCTCCCATATGATGGCTCACAACCATCAATAATCCAGCTCCAGGAGGTCCAACAAGCACACACATGGTCACATACATGCTTGCAGGCAAAGCAGTCATACATAAAAAGTGAAACAAATAAATTTTTAAAATATTTTAAGAAGCAAACTCCTGAATGCTATGATGGCAGTAAGCAGCACAGTCCAACAAGAGCCAAGGATGTGGCTCTACTGACTTGTGGCTAAACAGATCAAAGCATCACAGCAAAGCCACACCTTAAGACAAGAATGAGACCTATATCCAGCACAGCATTCAGAAGTATCCTTTGACAGTCTTTAAGACAGTGAGGTGCAGTTTTGTATGTAACTACAAGCTGCTCTAGAATGGCTGACACACAGATGGATTTGTACCAGAGAGACCGCAGCTGCATTTTTATCCCATTGCTGGATGTACACCCTCAGGTGCATGGGACAGAGGCAGCTACTTCACACACGTGGATCAGTCATTCACAAGAGAGAAAGTGGCTTCAAAATACTGGAGCTGATATGAGAAGAAAATGGCTTCAGTAAATATGACATTAAAAAAAAAAAAAAGCTGTTAACTCTCAGAACAACTTCCAGGGTTTAAATAAAAACAATCCAGAGTGTCAGCCTCCAAGAAGTTGTGCTTGCATGGCACTGAAAGATAAAGGACTCTCAGGAGGTTTGCAAGGCTCTTCAGAGCAAGGTTTAATTTGCCAAGCAAATTGATATATGGCTTTAACAACTTTAGGTGATGAATTTGGGGTTATTTGGTGTTTTAGAGAAGTACTCTTTTATATGCATGAATAAATAGATTTATTCATTTAGTATATATATATATATATATGGAGGTCAGAGGTCAACTTGCAGGGGTTAGCTTTCTCCTTCCTCCAAGTGGGTCCCTTTGAACTCAGGTCATCGGCGTTGGTGGCAGATACCCTTTGAGGCACCTTGCCAGCCTCTATCTCTGATGTTTTTAGTATAAAATTATTAGCTGTTTGAAAGTAAAGTGTTCAGATAGTTTTTTACAATGAGACAAGACTCTCCTGTTTTTCTGATGAGAAACTCTTAACTAAATACCTATGGGACATAACAAGAGTGATCTGATTTGTATATCTTTGGGGTATTTTTAATACATCAAACAATCCCTAACTTGGCAATTTAGGACCATAATATTCACATTCATAAGTTATGGAGCATTGAAAATTAAAACACTCACACTTACCAGTCCAAGTTAAACTACTTGAGGTGACTATGAAGCCCTGGTGGCTGACAGTGCTGAAAGTCGAGGAAAAGCCTCAATACTGCTGTTGAACAGTTCATAGGATCAAAAATGCCTTGAGAAGAATTTTCTTTCAAACGTAATTTAATTGGCAGAGATGCTTGTTCAGTCTACAACAGAACACTTACATTAAAGAAATGAACTCTGTTACCAGATGTTGGCAGTTACTTACTGAGAGGGGGGGAAAAGTCAGCTGGCAAAGCTATCATAGTGGTAGGTGATACCCCAGCAGATGTGGGAGTCCATTTAGTTTAGCCAACAGTGCTTAGAACATCAACACAGTTATACAACTGTCAACAAGACAGGTGGGTATGTTCCTTATTCTCTCTCCTTCTCTTTTCTCCTCTGTTTGTGTGTGTGTGTGTGTGTGTGTGTGTGTGTGTGTGTGTGTATCGGTGCATGCATGCATGGATGTGCTGTGAATATGCCATGGTGCACGTGTAGAGGTCAGAGGACAATTTATAGGAGTTGGTTCCCTTGTTCTACCATGTCAGTCTTGGGGCCCAAACACAGATAGTAAGGCTTGGTAGCAAATGCCTTTGCCTGCTGATCCATCTCACTGTCCTTGCTTTTAGGTTTTGGGGGAGAGTCTCAGCAGTTAGCTCAGGTTGACCTCAAACTCATGATCCTCTGGTGGGCTGGGGTCCATAGGCGTGTGCCACCGCCATGCCTGAATCCTGCAGTGGGGACATGGTCTGAGCAGTGTGTCTGTAGGTGATTACATCATTGTGCAGATACCACAGAGCACATAAACATGAAGTCAATAATGTGGTCTGGTGCACACCCAGGCCTTGTCCCAGTATCATCGAACATGGGCTATCCAGCGGTTAAAGCATTGTTGTCAGTTGGAGAACCAGGTCTCGTCATTAAAGCAGGTGGATGGCTTCCTTAAGGCAGAGGCAGGCAGCTGATCTTGGGATCTTATAGGGTAGAGTAAATAGGGAAGCAGGGAAAAGTACTGGCCAAAGCACGAGCATGTGCAAAGGCCCTGTGCTGGGTTAGAGCTAGGTGGACATGAATATCCAAAGGAAGGTGCCTGGGCAGTATTGATTTGCAACTTGCAAAGTCTAGAGTCATCTGAGAGGAAAACCTCTACTGAGGAATTGCCAGACGAGATTGGCTTGTGGGCATGTCTGTGGGGGACAGTTTTGATTGTTCATGGATGCAGGAGGTCCCAGCCCCACTATGAGTGGCACTATTCCCCGGCGGATTCCCCAGGTGGATGGTTCTGGGCTGCATAAGAAAGCTAGCTAAGAGTCCAAGAGTTAGGCAGCAAGCGGAATTCCACTTCCCCCTTGACTTTCTTCAGGGATGGGCTGTGCCCTGGAAGTGTAAACCAAATAGATCTTTTCCTCCCCTAAGTTGCTTTTGATCAGTGTTTTATCACAGCAAAAGAAAGGAAACTAGAACAGAAAGCTAGGATAATACAGCAGCGTGAGGAGCCTGGAGAGTCAAGTGAGGGGGTCAGCCTCGGCCATGCACGTGCCCATACCCTGTGTGTCTAGCACTGTTCCAGGGGCTAGCAGGAAGCGTTATCAGTAGGATCCTAAATAAGCCCTGGAGCCACTTCCCCAGATCTTACATCCAAATCGGGATAAACATATCCTGCTTAAGAGTTAGGAGGGAGCCAAGTATGGTGGTGTATGTCTTTAACCTACTCAGGAGGCAGAGACAGATGGATCTCTGTGAATTTTAGGCCAGGCTGGTTTACATACCAAGTCCCAAGACAATCAGGGTTATGCAGTGAGACATTGTCTCAAAATGAATTAATTAAATTTAAAAACTCCAAATTTTAAAGTGAAGTGCATGATACATCATACCCCGCCCCTACCCCTGTGGTATGTAAGGTTGTGGGATTTGTTCTTGGATTTTCTTTGCTTCATAAAGAACAGAACTAAAGACTTGTGTCTTCTGTGAGGGAGGGGCTTTATGTCTAAGTCCTAGCACAAAGCTTCATACTGGGGGTGAGGGAAGGGCAGTCAGACAGCCTCCCAGTCCCCAGGGAAAGCAGCTGTTACTGTTTGCTACTCCTTCTCTGAGAAAGCACAGCAGACACTTTGCACATAGAGACTGTATGTATCCTGCAAGTCTCTCTTGATGATTATTGTTAGGAAAGGTCTGTTTTAATCTCAGTTCACTGTGGTACAAACTGTAGGCTATATAAAATGTAATTGTTGGGAGGAGAGCTGTAAATAAGACACAGTCTCTTGTCACCTTATAATGAGCTAGTGAGCACTGTGTGACAGTCACCTGTCACGGCTCACCAATTAGAATAAAGGCTTTTGCACTTGAAAGGCTTCTTTGGGGATCGAGAGACACGCGTCTAGGTTTGATGGACTGTTTCAGTGTCCTCCCTCTTGAGGCCTTTTCTCTGATCTTTGGGGCAGAATAAGCCTCTCCCACGTGTTCTGCAGCCCTTGATGACAGGAACACTTTGCAGAGGTGACTTTGGTGGGCGTCCTGGTTGCAGCACCAGCTCCTCAGCTCAGCCTCCACTCTGGGGTTTATGGAGAATATGCATTGGCAGGGCTCAGCCGCTACTGACACAAGTCTGGAAATGGGGCAGACACCTCAAATGTAGACCATTAATCCTCATCAGCCCTCTGAGGAAATAGGCCACTGAAAAGAAAGAGCTTGAGAGCTGAGCACAGTGTCCAGTCACACCACTGGTAACTAGGGACAATACAGATTCTGATTCTGGTGGCTTGGCTTTGTCACCTTCAGAGAAGGGCTGTGACTAGTGGCCAGGCAGCCAAGACCCTGCAGTCAGATCTCTCTTGGTGGGTGATTCCCCTAGGACACTTGCCAAATCCCTTGGCCTTAAACATCCTCATTCCTCACCAGAGCCCTGCTCTATGCACCTCACCAGCAGGCCAGTCCCTGCCCCTCTGGGCTCCTAACCACTGCCCATAGCTGTGAGCAAAGCCTTTAGATGGACTTACATGGGCATCTTGCTCTCATCCTGTCTTTGCCTTCTGCTGAGTCACACCCTCCCCTGCACACAGCTTGGGCTCCTGGTCAGTATCTCTCTGAGGGTCAGTGGCTTGGGAAGGACTCAGAATTCAGAATGGCATTTTTGAACTACTACTCAGTGGTGACGTTTCCTTTGTGTTCGGTGGTATTCTTTTCAGTGTTTCTATAGTAACTATCCAGATGGGCAGAGACAGCTCCTTGCAACAGCTTCCTTTAGAAGGGAGTCTGGGGGTTCTGTGCTTTCTTGGAAATGCATAATGACATGAGATTGGAGTGGCTCTTTAAAAACCTTGACATGATATTCCTGACAGAGAAACCACTGTTTTCTTGTCCCTGGAACTTAGGAAGAGCTTATGTTTAATCCCAGCAGCCATGGAAAATGGCATCATGTTTCACTTTAAAGAATATTTCTGATCTTGTTTGATGACATAATGATCTTATCAGAATGGGTCCAAGCCCTTCCTTTACTCTGTTTCTCCGGGGGAGAGTTTAAAGTGTCACTTGGTCAAACACTGATACAAAGGAGCCTCTCTTGGAATCTATGATTTCTCCATCTGATCCTTAACACTATGGCTGTTTGGAGTAAAATGGGGTATACTGCAATCACTGCTGTCCTCTCACCTGGTCTCGTGTATTTTTAAACAAAGGAAACGGACCAAAAGTCCACTGCCCTTATTACAACAGGCTATTGTGGCAGGCCACCCTAGATACAAGACAGGGCATTTCCTGCCTAGGAACAAGGATTTGCTCTTCAGCCCCTCTGGGGTGACTGACTGCTGAAGACTCCCTCATTAGCAAGATGTGAAGCCACTCTGTAGCAACTGCTGCCTGAGCAAGTGACATCGATGTCTTTTCAAGGCCTTAAATGCTATCCTGAATAGACAGCCTAGCTCCTCAGATGTATTCTGAGCAGACCGTGCTTTACATGGTGGCAGCATGTTTAGGAGTTTGGTGGGGGAGGTGTGTGTGTATCTGGAGAGGTAAGTTCCAAATTCCATTAGCCCACATTAGAAATGCTTCAGAGCATAAGCACACATTGAATAATTCAGAGAGCTCTCAGAGAAGCACTCAGACTGCCTGAGTTGTGTTCAGTTAAAATGTTTGGCAGGGTCAGACCTGGCAGCTGATGCTAGGAATCTACAAGCCATGAGGGTGTATGCTCCCGAGAAGGGTGGCTGTTAGCACCCACTTCTGCTGGCCAGGGAAATATCTGCCTGTGTGCTTCTACCTCAGAGTTGTTCTCCTTGACTTCTGCCTCTCCAGTAGAATCTGTCTTGTCAGACCAGAGACAAATGTGTCCATTTAGAAACTGCATATGCCATGTACCCTAAAGCTGGAAGCAACTACTTGCTATAGTACTGGTTCAATAATATACAAACAGAAGTCTGAAAGTCCAATTTCCTGATGGGAATACCATTGGCTTTCTCTCACCCAGCTTCTCTTCCTTATCTGGAAGGCAGATAAAAGGCTGGAGATGACTTAGTTTGATGGAATGGGAGGGAAAGGCCATTACACGCTAATCAGGGCAGAGATTGGCATGGTATATCAGTGCCATTGTGAGGTGAGGACCTGTCTCCTAAGTTCTAGCCTCCTCAGTCAGAGAAGGCTTGGCTTCTCTGCTTGGCTAAGTCTCGGTGGCTGAGCTCCTGTTCCACGTGCCTGGAGACAAATCTTAACCAATATAGAGAATGACACAGATTAGCAGTTTCCAGTCCAACAGCTCTGGGATCTGAAGAGCAGACACAGGTCTCCCCGAGCTGTGTCTAATGTCAGAGAGGGGTCGAGTGTGGGCTCTCACATTCTGATGACCTCTGATCCTGTAATTGCTGCCATCCTCTCTGGGGAATAGTGTTTCAACCAATGTGTCCCAACGTCCCAAATGGGTTCTTGACACTCTACCTCCCAACTCAATCCTGAACTAAGGGAACAGCGCACCCTCCTAGGATATGCAAACATAAATCCTTAGCAAAAGTTGAAATGTAAAACCATTATAACTTGGCATACTAACTTAACTCATGTATCAAGAATCCATGTGCATCTGGAAGTTTTAAATGTGTCTTTGCTTAGAAATAAGGTATATACACTCTCAAGGTACGATGAAGCCATAGTGAGTAATTCCTAAATCAAAAGGCCAAAGTCACAGAGGAGATGTCTGCAGAGAAAGTACAGTGTGTGATGATGGTGGTAGAGACTGTACAACTTGAGGGTAAGGTGAGAAAGGATGAGGGTCATTGGCCAGGCAGAAAGGCAGGAAAAGACAGGGAGGATCTTTCCACAGAGCCCTTGAAAGATCCTGGTTCTGCAACAGCTTGACCTCAGACCTGGAAGCCAACAATCTGCTCTTGTCTTAAGCCTCTCCATCAGTGGTATCCAGTTGTGGTGACTCTGGAAAACGAATTACCCTGGCAACACTGTCACCGAAGCTAAATCACTATTATATTTTCCTGTTTCCAGGGAGGAGCACTGAGAGTCAGCATCAAAACCCAGTGGACTAGAGAGCTCACCTCCCCACACGGGCTCCCCAATTGCAGTTCAGTTTCTTGTAAGAAATGAATGTATATTCTTGCTGTCGGTCTCCCTTAAGATCAAATTGTATCTTGAGGACTCACATTAAAAAAAAGGAAACGAGGGAGGCTTGGTGGCACATACTGGGAGGAAGAGGCAGAAGAATTATGTGAGTTTGAGGTCAGCCTGATCTACACAGAGTTCCAGGGCAACACAATGAGAGCCTTCCAGAAAGAAAGGGAGTGGGGAGAAAGAGAGGTGAGTGCAGGTGAGGAGAGAGGGAAGGGAGAAGGGGGGAGGAGAGGAGGGGAGATGGTGGGTGAAGGAGGATGAAGGAGGAAAAGCTGCTTATTTAAATAAGTGCCATGGACACTGTGCCTTGCTTGCCCTGGCTAGGGCCTCATTGCACTCTTGTCAGCCACTTCATCTTGCTAAGAACTGGAATGACCCCGCTGTGGTCCCTCCCACTTGGACATCATGAGTCCTAGCGGGAATGTGTCATGTGTATGACAACTGAAACATATTGCTTTGACCATGAAGATGGGCAGGGCAGGCTGTGATGAAACATCAGATGTAGCCATCCTTGGCTGATGCTTGGGCTCCACTGAGCTCTACTGAGTTCATTTGCACAGGCTTGCCTCAGTTTACAAGGCTGTGCCCCCTGATAGACCCATTCTGAGTAAAAATTATCATTAAGGTGAAAATGTTTGAATCCACCTAACATAAGACACAGTCCAGCATGCTCAGAACACTTATATTAGCCACTGTTGGAGCGGTACCTTCACACGTGAAGTTGGTTTTATGATAGAGCACTGGCAGCTCACGTCTCTGACTGGACCTCACACACTGGAGGGTAGAGTGGGCTGTGGGCTGCAGTGAGGAACTGCAGTTACACTGCCATTGTCCAACATCTTAGGAGAATATCGCATTATCTCTACCCTGGGAAAAGATCAAAATGTACAGTATGGCTCCTGCCAAACTGCAGCATCGTGAAGTTACAAAACCACACTGACAGTGTTAGGTCAGAGTCCTGCTCCTGGGGATCGGTCTTAGAACCGCATTGTGGAGGGAAGGTGGGAGTGTTTGCAGATGTTTGCCATAGGATAATGAAAGTTCTGAGAGAGGCTTGGTTCTTTACAGAGCATTCCACAGGCAGGGCAAAAATGTCTCCCTTCCCCAATCTTTTCACTTATAAAACCAATTTTATATTTTCAAGATACCTGGATTTTATGAACAAGTTTACTAATAATTTCCTTTAACACAAGTTCTCCAATCTGAATAACCCAAGTTCATTGAGGTGTTTCTTGCTGTCATAATTAGGCCATGCACTGTGACCATGTTGGTTGCTTTGGTTTGAGCCTAACCATTTCCTAACATACTCTGTGTCATAGCTTCAGTTGTCAACATGACATAAATTTAGACGTACCTAAGAAGGGGAATTGCAATTAAGGAATTGCCTCCATCAGATTGGCCTGTGAACTTGTCTGTGAGCCATTTTATTAATTGCTAATTGATTGACATGGGAGGTCCCACCCTTGGTAGGTGTCCTGGGGTGTATAAGAAATCAAGCTGAGGAAGCCAGTAAGCAATGATCCTCCATGGCTTCCACTTCAGTGCCTTGGCTTCCCTCTATGATGGTCTGTAACGTGTAAGATGAACTAAGTCCTTTTCAACCCGAGTTGCTTTTGATTCTGGTATCACAGCGATAGAGAGCAAACCAGGACATTATAATCTTGCTGAACAGCACAGAGCGGACCTCTCTTAAACTCACCCGTAGGAGGGAAATTGAAGAAAGGAACAGTGTTCTGGGGCTCAGGTGTACCACTTCTACCCCACCCCTGCTCCCCACTCCTCCCAAAGATGCCTGAGGCACCAGGCCTCCATTGGGTGAGTCACAATAATTATCACACAAATAGCTCTCAAGCCTTAAATGCACATAGCCCTTGTCAAAAGCCAAAGAAGCTATCAGTTCTGCCCTGCTCAAAGCCCTTGGACATGCACCTGTGGGCATTTGCAATATAATTTGTGCCCAGCAAGGACACAGAATGCTTGCAATAACATGCTGTCTTCCTAATTCCCTAAGTGCACCCATAGTGTTATTGACTGCTATGTGTGAGGAAAAGAAAACAATGGGTTGGGTTGTGTTGTTTTTAGATTTGGGGGATGAGGAACATGCATGCCCCTCAGCACACACATGGCCATCAGGTGACAACTCCTGGGACTCAGTTCTCTTCTTCCATCATAGGTTCAGGAAATTGAACTCAGGTTGCCAGGGTTGGCATCTTAACCCTCCCACCCCGAGTCTTCTCCCCAGACTAAATTTTTAAAGTTATAAATGTGAAGGTCTAAATGAAGCTCCTTAACTTCAGTGTTTATTCATTTACCCAGTATGGACACTTTTTTTTTTTATCCAAAAAATAAGATGTTCCCAGTGCTGTGCTGTGATGATTATATTTTCAATGCATATAAATGTAAGCACATGGTGTGAGCAGAGCCCAGTGTGTGGGAGGTACCTCCGAGAGCTCCAGCCCCTGCTGTCATCATGGGGCTGAGTGGGAGGACCCCAGGTCATGTTTGGGAGGATGGAGGCCACAGCACTGCTGGCTGAGTGGGAGGACTTAGGGTACCGTTTGGGAGGATTGAAGCCACAGCATTGATGACTGAGTAGGAGGACTCAGGGTATGTTTGGGAGGATTGAAGCCACAGTATTGCTGACAGGTTAGATGAAAAGAGAAGAAACAGGAACCAAGAGCAGCTCAACCTTTCTGGCTCTAACAACCAGGAGGATGAAAAGAGAAAACACAAAAGAAACTGGCTGAGAAGTCAGCCATGGACTCTACCAGGACAGTGTTGGGTGTGGTCTGAAATGCCTGGAAGACATAAGTGTAGAGAAATCCAGGAAGAAGCTAGTACACAGCACAACAGCCCTGTGTGAAGAAAGAGCCTAAATAAATAAATAAATAAATAAATAAATAAATAAATCAATCGAGCCATTTGAGAGCTTCAGGGACACATTGGGCCTCAAGCCATGCTTAGACTTATGGGTCAGAATCTGTATTCGAACAATTTCCCCAAGTGACAACAGTGGGCTAGCCTTCAGAGGAGACAAAGACTATGAACTCCATGGCCTTGTAGATGGGGCTAAAGCCAAGGCCTTGGTGAGCTCCTGGTAGGGAAACCCAGGTACTAAGCACATCCCTGTAGCTCACTCACATTTAAACTTCCTCAGGAAGGTAGAACAGAGAGGTAAAGGGGAACATAGGGAGTTGTTCCTGGTAGCTACATGAGAGAATATTCCAGAAAGAGGACAGCTGTGTCAGTGAGGCCAAATGGTCTAGTAAGATAAAGCAGAGAGTTTTCATCATAGTACCCTTGATCGGAGCAGTCTCGATGGCACAGAGAAGACAAGTCAGTGCAGGTAGTGGTACTGCTAGTGAGACACGGAGAATGGGAAAAGGGAGTGCTGCCATGATGAAAGAAGAGCTGCTGTAGTGGTGCTTCTGAGGTGATGGAAAGAGTCTGGGCCAGAAGGAAGGGCAGGCCTGCTGCCAGGGCCACTCAACCATAGCAGTAGGCAGGGTGGTAGGAGAGCCTGAAGCTCCTAGACCATGATTCTAGTACCAAATGAAGCCAGGGACCAGAAGGTGGGTGGGAGTGGGGTAAGAGGAAGATTCAGAGAAAAGAAGAGTGCACCTGTCACTTGTGGAAGAGTGCAGGCCACACACAGATCACCAGGCAGTAAGGAGATTTTGGGGAGATTATTGGCTGTCATGTTGTGAATCCCCACAATCTCCAATGGAGTGCTCCTTTCTCCAGAATGCTCTGCACTGATGCTCCAAGGCTTGAGTGACAGACAGTGAGTGCTTCCTTCCCTTCAGCGCCCATCATTCCCTATGCATTTCATTAAGGGCCACCAGTGGACAGAACAAGGCTCAGCAGAGGAGTCACCACAGACCAAGATGGAGATACCAGAGGCTTCTCTCTCAAATTACAGTGAAAACACGGGCGCCTCAAGGACAGATATCTGCCTTTCCTCCTCTCCTGCACTTCCCAAGAAGCACAAGGAGATTCCTGAGACAGTTTAGGTAAGCAACACCAGGTACTGTTCACAGTTGTCCTTTACCAAGCTTCGAACAAGCATGAAGCCCAGATTGCCTCCTCCGTTACTCTTCATGGTGGGTTGATGAGAACGGCTACCATAGGCTCCTATATTTAAATGTTTGGTCTCTAGTTAGTGGACTGTTTGGGTAGGATTAGGTGGTGTGGCCTTGCTGGAGTAGGTGTGTGAGCTTTGAGGTTTCAAAAGTCTATGCCAAACCCAGTCAGCGTGCTCTGCTCTTCTCTAGTTGTTGTTGTTGTTGTTGTTGTTGTTCTTCTTCTTCTTCTTCTTTCTGTTTCTTCCTCCTCCTCTTCCTTCCTCCTCCTCACTCTCCTCCCCCCTTCTCTCTGCCTCATAGTAGCGGATCAACTGTACACTCTCATCTACTTCACCAGGCATCTCTAGAGCCTGCCTGATGCCATGTTCCCAGCCACAGTGGCCATGAACTTATCCTCTGGAACTGTAAGCAAGCCTACAATTAAATGCTTTCTTTTATAAGTTGCCTTGGTCATGGTGTCTCTTCACAGCAGGAGAGAAGTAACTAAGACTCTTCCTGCATGGCTGCTAAGCTGACCCTCACGTCATACCTGTTCCTGCTCCCTAATGCAGCTACATAAAGCCCCTTCTGATGAAGTTAAAGTTTAAGTTAAAGTTAAAGGCCTGATCTTCCCAGCAAACTACTGCCCACAGCTCTCTCCCAAACCTAGAGACCTGGGAGCTGCCAGGATTCCTTGAAGATGTCCTTTGCACCAGAGAGCCACATCCCTTCATTTCCGCTCCCTTCAATACCTTATTGCAGGCTGGGGATGTAACTCAGTTGGTAGATAGACTGCCTAGCACTTGTAAAGTTCTGTATTTGACTCCTAGCACTCAGGAAGAGGAGGCAGGAGGATCAGAAATTCGAGGCAATTCTTAGCTTTATAACAAATTTGAAGCCAGTTTAGTATATATGAGAACTATGGTGTTTGAATGAGATGCCACCCCAGAGGCTCTGATGTTTGAATACTTGGCCCCCAGTTGCTAGTCCTGCTTGAAAATGTTTAAGACATGTGGCCTGGCTGGAGGAAGTTTGTCACTGGGTGTGGGCTTTGAGGTTTCTAGACATTCCTAGTACGTTTACGTCCTGCTTACAATTCAAGGTGTAAGCTCCTAGCTATTACTCCAATCACATGCCTGTTGCCCGCTGCCTGAGGCCTCTGATCAAAGGTCATGAACTCTAACCTAAGTGAACTCTTTCTTCTGTAAGTTGCCTTGGTCATGGTGTTTTATCACAACACTGACAGATACTGTCCCTCGCCTTTGATTTTCTTCACCATTTCCTAGCTCTCGTTCTCTACTGACCCCAGCTCCTGCTGGTCATCTTCCTCGACACCTTTAGTCCTGATGACTCTGACACCCACAGTGAGCCACCCTACATTTTCTCCCATCTCCACATGTCAGACTCAGTCCCCTTTCTCTCCTCCCATATGCAGGCACCGCCACCCACTGCAACCTGAGTCTCACATCACCTGTAAGACTGGTCAACACGGAGGCCAGCATTCTATTCCTTGGCTGCCCCTGCTCTATTCTTCCCATCCTCTTCTCTGGCTGGGTCAATCCCCCAGGCCCAGCACCTCTAATAGCCATTCTTCTCACCTTCTCCTGACCTTTCCCTGAGCAGCTGACCCCTGTCCTCTGGGTTCAGAAGCCCCTCCATCCCTCTCTGATGCTGCACTACCAGTCCATGCAGTCTGTCTTTCCAGCACTTATTGTTGTTGTTATGTTCATAAAGGATCAGCTCCCCTGCTTATCTCCCCGGTTCCCCACACCTTCCTCACCCCCTTCGAAACCTACGAAGTCACCCAAATGATACGATAAAAATGCCTGTGGCCACCCTGTTCCTCTAACCACCTGAGTTGGCCCCTCATTCTCTTAGCATGGGGCATCCTGGCTACTTAGCCAAGAACAGCTTCTCATTGTCACTCCTCTGTTCTGCCTCAATCTCCCATCTGCAGAACAGGTGCATGTTGGTGCTGTTTGTCTTCTGTTTCCAGACTCAGCTCTCTCTTCTTGACTCTAGTGTAAAGCCTGGCTCTTCCAGACAACCCCACACCTGGGGCAACAGCTGCATGCCGGGGTTGGGAAAACACACACCCACTGGCTGATGGATGTGCACAGCCAGGCCTCAGTGACAAGTCATTTGTTGTTGTTAGCTCAGCACAAGCAATTGTAAATGTTCATTTTCTTGGACATCTTTCGTGCATGCCTCCTTTCCACTCTCTTCAAAAATCAAAATGTCAATCAAGGGCTGCTCTCACAGGCAAAGATGGCTTTTTCACCTTTTTTCTTAATACTTATTTTTATGAATATATGTGAATTTCTACATACACACACACATATATATGTACCACATGTGTGCCTGATGGCCTCAGAAGTCAGAAGATGAAATCCAATCCCCTGTAGCTGGAGTTATAGATGGTTGTGAGCCAGTAGGTAATGGGAGCAGAACATGGACCCTCTGTAAGAGCAGCCAATGCTCTTTAATTACTGAGCTACGTAGACCAGTCTGGGCCCAAATCCAGAGATGGGGTTAGAAGTGTATACTACCATACCCGGCCATGATGCATATTTCTAAAGATACCTACTCAGCTAAAACTGTGAAAAGGAATTTGGAGGAAACTAATAAAGCAGAGTGCATTGCCGGAGTGAGGACCAGCAGCCTGCACAGAGGATGGGACCAAAGACCCTCTGTCAGCTCTTGACTTGGTCTGAGTGCCACTCTCCTCTGAGGCCACTCCCTATGTACTCCCTTGGCACCTCCTGTCAAGCTCATGCTGCCCCTCTGCAACCAAGAAACACACCTGCTAGCCGGGCGGTGGTGGCGCACGCCTTTAATCCCAGCACTTGGGAGGCAGAGGCAGGCGGATTTCTGAGTTCCAGGCCAGCCTGGTCTACAGAGTGAGTTCCAGGACAGCCAGGGCTATACAGAGAAACCCTGTCTCGAAAAAACAAACAAACAAACAAACAAACAAAAAAAAAAAAACCACGCCTGCTTGCCTGAGAATGGTAGAGCCAGTTGACCTATTGAGATCAAGCAAACCACAAAGAATGTCCTGCTTAAACATTCAGAAAGACACTCAGCAGTACTGATCTTTATGAATTAAAGCCACATTGAGATAGATCTATACCTCCTGTGATAGCTAAAATTTACACACACACACAGAGAGAGAGACAGAGAGAGACAGAGACAGAGAGACAGAGAGAGAGACAGAGAGAGAGAGAGAAAGAGAGAGAATATCAAGTGTAGAGTGGCCAGTAGGAATGTCAGATAGCACAGTCATTTTGGAAAGTATTTGGCAGTAAGAGTTGACTATGCATGTTTCCATCAAGGTGTTAACTTAAGACAGCTGAAGTCTCAGATTCCCGTGTCTATCCACATACACAACAGCTTCATTCCTACCTCAAAATGAAGATCACCCAGATGCATTGTATTGTTTTGTTTTTGAGGTAGTCTCTCACTGTGTAGCCCAAGCTTGTCTGAAATGAACTATCTTCCTGCCTCAGCATCACAAGTGCTGGAATTATGGGCACACACCCCTCTGCCCAGGCCATGTGACCTTTAATGGGTACATATCTAAGAAATTGTGGCATTCCTTCTAAAGGCATATTTCAGAACAATTAATAACTACCAGTGGGCTGAGGACATGTCACAGTATATGCAGAGCTTGCCACACATACATGAGGCCTGAGTTCAGAACCCCTGGACATGGGAGTTACAGAGTGGGGATATAATCTTCCTTTCTCAAAGTCAAAATCACATTTGAAAAGAAGACCCTAGCAGATGAGAAGTGCTGGAGAGTCTCAAACAGGGACTCGTGGCCAAGACAGACAAGACAGCAGCTTCTTTGCCCTGAAGCAGTAAGCCTGCCCCAAATCCTGCTTATTTCCCTACAAACCTGGGTCTTTCCCAGGATGCCTCAGTTCCCCTGTAATACCCCAGGACCCAAGTCCCCAGCACAGGCCGGGCTTCCCTGCATGGGTTACAGCTCTCGATCCCCCGCGTCATCGACTTAACTGAGCATTGTTGCTGCATGCCCCAGCTGCAGAAGCTATGGATTGTGTCTCATTATAAATCAACTTAATAGATCTATCCTCTGATGACATTCTTGAGTTGTTTTCTCATTGTGTTTAAAGTTGACAGTGCTGAACATCACAGCTCAATGTCAAAAGCTCATGTTGATAAAACCGAAAATGAGAAAAGACAGTAGATGTTTAAAATTTTTGGAAAATACACAAAATTAAAGAACTACTCTAAGTAGTTGTTCTTTAACTGGACCCCAAAAGCCTGTCAATTAGCATCTTCAGAAGATGGCAGCTCCAGTGATGCCCCTTGTTCTGATGTCCTATGAACCGTACTGTAGGTGATGGGATCCATTCAGCCCAGACAACCCACTGTCCACTGCAGGCCACTTCTCACCCCACACAAAATATTGCTTTGAAACAAGTCCTAGATATTATGCCATTCATCCATAAAGATAGTAGACATATAGTAGTCAGGTGGAGTTTCAATTCCTTGAGATCCTCAATCCTGATATGTCCACAGCCTGGAATAAAGTATATTATCCTTTATGTCTTCAGAACAGACAGTCTCACCATGTGAGACTTTAGCAGACTCAAGCTGTGTAGTGGAATTCCAAAGCCTGTATGCAGCCTTAAGAACCTGGCTAATGTATTGGAAATCCAGATTTTAAAATATTTTTTTTATTTTTTTTAAGACAGGGTATGCATAGCCTTGGCTGGTCTGGAACTATGTTGATCAGGCTGTCCTCTGAAATAAAAAATAATCTGCCTACCTCTGCGTTCCAAATGCTGGAACTAAAGGCCTGCACACACAAGGTAGCCATACCTAGCTAAAATTGCTTTCTTATTGGCATGCAATGTATTAGATTTCATTATGGAATTTTTCTAAACAAGTCTTTTGTGTCTTTTCTTTTTCATGTGCCCTGTCCTTCCTGTTTTCATGTCACACGTGATCTTTTGCTCCCCACACACCCACTCTTCTTCAACACCTCAAGCTTCCCTCTCCCATTCTCCTGTCCAGCGTCATAGTCTACACACTCTCACATGCACACAAATGTTAAAGGTAGAATCTGCATATGAGAGAAAGCATGTGATTCTTGTCTGAGTCTGTGGTATCTCCATTAATAGAACACTGTCAAAGCCATTCATTTTCTTGAAAGTTTCATGATGCCATTTTCCTTAGAGCTGGGTGTGTGTACCACATTTCTGGTCTCCATTTATCAACCGATGGACATCTAGGCTGCTTCCATTTCCTAGCTACTTCAATAGATCGGAGTTGGCCATGGATGAGCAAGTAAGTGTCCCTGTGCTAGGATACAGAGTCCCTCGAGTTTACACCTCAGGTGGTATAGCTGGGTCTATGGTACTTCTATGTTTCAGTTTTTGAGGTTTCACTAATGGCTACTCCAGTTTGCACTCCCAACCGTCAGTGAGTGCATGTTTCTCATTCTCTGCATCCTGGCCAGGTTCATTGCCATTTTTTCTGACTAGAGTGCTATAAAATTGCAAGGCAGTTTTAATTTGCTGTCCTAGTTGGGATTATTATAGTTGTAATAAAACACCATGACCAAAAGCAAGCTGAGGAGGAAAGGGGTACACTTCCATTTTGAAACCATCACTGGAGGAAATCAGGACAGGAACTCAAGCAGGGCAGGAACCTGGAGGCAGGAGCTGATTGCAAAGCCCATGGAAAAGGGCTGCTAACTGGCTTGCTCACAATAGTCTGTGCCCTCTCCCATCAGTAACTAGTTAAGAAAATACCCTAAGGACTTGTTTATAGCCTTATGGGTCTGAGGAGAGACACAGATAAAAACTTCACTCTGGACATTCATGGCAAAGAGCCACTCTATAGCTGTGAAAAGAAGGAAATTCAAAAGTAGAAGTATATGTGGATTGTTTTAAGATCCTAACAGCAGACTTAAAAATCACATCTAACAGTTTCCTTAAGGACTTGGGGTAAGCAGGGACAACTGTTACATATTACAACTCAATCACTTGTGTATGTACGTGTCAGGTATAGTAAATTATGCCTGTAATCCCAGCCCTCAGGAGGTAGAAGGATTGGGAATTTGAAGCCAGCCTGATCTACAGAGTGAGAGTCTATCTCTAAATACAAACCAAAATAAAACATAGAGGGAACAGGTGAAAAAGAAAGAAAATGTCTAGATTTAAAGTAACAGAATGGAACCTGGCATGGAAGGGTTAAGGTGCTGCTGTGTAGCGTAGCTATGGCAACAGATGCAGCTGATTTAGCACACACATGAGGGTGTTGGAAAGAGCGAAGTGAAACAAGAGAAATGTGGTGCCAGGAGAGAAGATTCTAAATAAAGGGTTGCTGAGATCACCAACATAGGAGCTCCTCTGTCATCCGACGCAGTGGAAGAAAGCTCAGCCACAGGGAGGGTCCTGGGGTCTTTCGCTGTAATGTCCTTTTCCCTTTTTTTATTTTATTTTTTTATTTTTAGACAGGTTTCACTGTGTAACTCTTACTGGTCTGGAACTTGCTATGTAGACCAAGTTGTCCTTGAACTCACAGAGAGCTACTGGCCTCTGCCTTCTGAGTGTTCGATTAAAGACATGTACTATCACACCCAGCTTCAGGTATGTAAAATGTTTTTAATTTTTTAAAATAATCATACAAGATAATAGACACCATGTGATATTATTGAGCCAAGTGCTTCTGTGGGTCTCCTTCCCCATCTCTTTCACCCCCTGCTACTATGCCCCACTTGTAACAGACACACACACACACACACACACACACACACACACACAACTTCCTCTTTCATGTTCCATGTGTCCCACTGCCCTGCTCCATTCTTCCTCGTTGCTGTTGATCTCCTTTCTGGGTTTTTAGACTTTACTTACATTCATAATTCTTTCCATACATTGTACATTAAAGGGAAAACAAACAACTTTTGCTTCCTGAGTCTGGGTCATCTTGCTTACTTTATCCTTTTCAGATCCCTCCATTTTCCTGCACTTTTGTTTTTCTTTACTGCTGAATAACATCCCATTGTATGTATGTTCCACACTTCATTATCCGCTCCTCTGCGGAGGCACACCTGGCTGCTTCCGCTTCCCGGCCCCTGCGAGTAGAGCAGTGCTGAGCATGAGCACGCAAGCCTCTCCGGGGTAGGATATAGAGTCCTCTGCTTATACGCCCAGATCCCTGTAGAGTTTTCAAATCAAAAACCAGTTCTTTCTGGGGCCCCATGCTGAATAAAGAGTGCTGAAAATTACACTCATAAAATAACAAGTGGAAAAACACACCCACGGTTAAATGAAATTATCTTCATGAAGTCTCCATACACCTCAATGCTTAGGAATTCTATTCTTCAATAGAAACAATTTATTGGTGACATTCAAATGGATTTTTTTCCCTACAGTAAAGAGATTCACAACTGAGCATAGGCATTTAACTCTCCTTTCTGAGCACCACAGAGAATTGCCAAAGGAATATAAAAATAGGAATAAATTCACATCCCTTCGGGTTACCAGGAAGCATGGCAGAATCTGTGGGGATTGACAGCGTTGCATCGCGGTTCCTCCCATCCAGAAACACCACATTCTAGTTCTTAAGTCAATATTGGTAGTTAACATTATTTTTTGTGAAAATTGTCCATTTTGTCAAGCACTCACGCATGTGGGATTAGATAACTCGCCTGCTATTTTAAATCTCCCTATTGTTCCATATGCTGCCTCCAGCATTCTGAATTTGCACCTTTTTTGTCTTAATTAGCATTGCCAGAAGTTTGTCTATTTTACTGACTTTCTAAAAGAACTTGCTAGACACGAAGTGAGGGAGGGGCTGTTAGAGGGAGGACAGCACTGGGGAAAGGTGGAGGTGGGGTGTGGAGGTGGAGGAAGACAGTCAGGTACATGGCCTGGACATTGGAATGAAGAGATTACATTTCTGTTTCAAAAGATCAATTGTGAACCTAAGGAGGTTGAGCTGGAGTTGGCGGTGAGACTTGGGGGAGAATATCTCAAGTGTTCCATGTTCCAGCTAATAGCAGCATGAGCCAACAAGACCCAAGAGACCGCAGCCAGCATGCTGAGAGAGACGAGGTGACCTTGTTGGCATAGAAACTAGAATCTAGCTAGGTTTCTTGGGAGCTAGAGCTAGAGTCCCTTCTGGGAGCCAACTCTTCCCTGTGGACCAACGACCACGGGAAAGGAAGGAACTCTATGATCTCCAGGCTGCAATATGTCCTCTCTTCTTACTTGAATTGTTTCCTCTTCATGCAAGGTCCAAGATGACTGGCCACTGTGAGCATAAGAGATGGGGTGCAGGGTGTCAAACAGTCCTCAGAGCTGCCACTGAGAAAAGTCATAGGGATATGCTACCTGATGTGGTAAGATTTTCTAGCCATTTCCAGGCTGGGTCCAGGTTAAGACCATCCAGGTTATTACATGAGATTTGCTTTGGGGCAGACACATTCTGGTAGGAAGCATGAAGCTTATGGGACAAAGGCCCATGTCAGACCCAGCAGGTCAGCCATATTTACTCCTGCACCCAGCAGCATTTGTTAATGAATACTGCTCTTTTCAACTTCTCCAGCTGAAGTGATAATCATTGACCTTGCTCACAGCTGCTAGGTGATAACCCAGCATGCTGTAACTCTCTCTGATCATCAAAAGCTGGGTCCACCACTCCACTCATAAGAGCTAGAAGAGTTTCATCAGCTTCTACCCTCCCCCTTGATCCCCTGTCCGTGCCACATGGAGCACCAAGCCTGTGGATTACTATAGAACTCAACTAGACTCATCCCCTGTCCCATGTCAGCAGGAGGACCTGTGTTAAATCCCCAGAACCCATATGAAAACTGGGTATAGCAGAATATGTTTGTAATCCCTGCATTCAGGGGCCAGAGACAGGAGGACGTACCTGAGGCTCATTGGCCAGTTAGCCTAGCCAACTTGGTGAGCACCAGGCCAGTAACACATCCTGTCTCAAAAGACAAGATGAGAATCTTACGCATAACAGCATCTTGGGTTGACTCTCAGCCTTGGTATGATTGAACACACACATGTACCATCCACAAAAACCATGGAACTGGAGAAGCATCCCAGTATGACAGCACTTGACTAGCATGCCCAAGGACCAGAGGCTGATAACCTCATGCCACAATAGAAGGAGCCATCCCAGTGATGTCATAGGTACCCCAGTTTAGGAAGACAAAATGGTGCAACCGTGAAAACTTAAGGGCAGCAAGTTTGACCTGCTCTGATTGAGGATCCCAATGTAAAGACAAAGCAAGTAAGTATTCCTATAAAGTCGGGGTGCAGTCATCTCTGGGCAGGAGGAAGTGGGATCAGTAGGAGTACAGGGCTTGTGGCTACCGTCACCCTTTGTTGCTGATTGATCTGCATGGTGGTTACTGAGGCATTCATTTTAGGACTCTGTTAAGTTGTACCTTAGTCCATATTCTTTCCTGTTTTCTATTTTCTGAAGTTTATTTTATAATTATGTGTATGAGTGTGTGTCTGTGCATATACGAACCATATCCTTGGAGGCCAGTAGAGGGCATCAGATTCCCTGAGGGCGGGATTCACCCTATGTAGGTGCTGGGAACTGAACTCTGGTCTTCTGCAAGAGCAGTATAAACTCTCAACTACTAAGCCAGCCCTCCAGCTCCCACATTTGCCAAATTTTAAATCTTTTGTAGAATAAATAAATAAAAATCATTGAAGAACTAGGGATATAGCAGTGGTGAAGTGCCTAGTGTGTGCAATGCAAAAATAATCAGCTAATTAGTCATGGAGAAAAGAGCTAACAATTTCCTGGGCTTTCTAGCAGTGGTTTGTCTTTTTTTTCTTTTGCATGTGAGTGTGTGATGCATATGAGTGTTTTCAAGTGTGTGGACACACATGTGTGTGTAGGTATGGGTGCACAAGGCTAACGTTGGGAATCTTTTTCCATGGTTCTTCACCTTGTTAGCTGAGGCATGGTCTTCCAGTTGAAACCAGAGTTCTCTGATGCAGCTAGCCTAGCTGGCCAGCTTGTGCCTCAAATCTCTTTCCCAATTCTGGATTTACAGGTGGGTCACATCCACCTGGCATTTATGTGGGTTCTTGGGATCTGGTCTCCAACTCTCATGTTTATTGGTGGATAAAGAACCAAGATTATATTCCCTGGAGTTGTCCCAGACTTAGTCCTGAAAGCCTCCTTCCAGAAAACCCCAGCTGGGTGGCCAGTGTCCCACACACTAACCCACCTTGAGTTGTTTCTTTCTTTTTTTAAAAATGCAGACAGCAAATATATATATATCTTCCATAACTTGGAAGTTTCTAGAATCTTAGAAGGTAAAGAATAATATGTAGAGTATTAAGATGAAAAGAGTTTGATGAGGAATTACAAAAGTATTTTTGTGTGAAAGGAACATTAATTCTTACACAAACAAGAACCCAAAAGACATGACATTCCCGGAAAAAAAATCCAAAAAAGAAGTAAAACTAAAGATTGAATATAGGAAAGAGCGAGCACAGAAACCTGCATAACTCAGAATTTAACCACTGTGAGCACTTAGGAGCCCAGTACAAATGGAAGCACAGTATTAAAAATCAAACAGACTGGGGGGAGGGGTGGCTGAGAGGGGGAAGTGAGCAGAATATAAAATGAATAAGTAAAAAATAAATTAGTTAAATTAAATAAAAATATCAACTGGTTATAAAGGTAAGAAATGCCTTAGGTAAGGGGTTAAGTGGGTGTAAGGGAATGAGAAAGAAGTTAAAGTAGAAAGTCTTCCATTATCTGGTAAAGAATGGACACAAATATATATTATTAAATATAATTTTATTATATACATATATAAATCTCAAGTAATACTAATTGCAAAACAACCACAGAGATGCAACCTCTCTGAGTCCAAGAACAAGAAGACCTTAGGTTGCATTTAGAGAAAAATTAGCAAGGAAATGAATCTACAATTTTTTAATGTAAAGCAAAAGTTTAGAATAACGAATCTGCCATGTACAATAAATATTAGTGTTTATTAATATTGGCTAGAAAATCCAATTATGTTGTTTTGAATTAAACAAAAGCAACGGAGCAGCTCAGTGCAAGTGTATGTTCTAAAAATGGATGAAGCCCAGGCCTCACTGCTAAGCATGGTGTTGTGGGTAGCCCCAGCCTTGTGTTTTGATCCTAGTTCCACCCTCCTGAGAGGGCTCCAGAGGAGGATTGAATCTGTACACAGAGGACATCTTGTAAACCTTCTGTCCAATTAAAACCTGTAAAGTAAAGGCTAGAGCCAGAGATTGGGCAGTAGAAGGGGAGGTGGAGAAGAAGGCTTAGGGGAGGAGAGAGTGAGAGGAATCCGATATAAAAGGCAGAGCAGAGGCAGAAGAAAGGAGTTGACGGGAGAGCAGAAGCGGGTAGAAGCATAAGGAAACAGGCAGAAGGAAACCGGCGGTAGTAGAAGGAAGCCGACGACGACGGAGGACAACCACGTGGCCTGGATGAACCTCAAGTTATAAGGGATCTCATAGCCGGGGATTAGAGTAGTGTAGCGGTAAATCTGCCCAATCCAGACATGCTATTTATACCATAATTATTGAGTTGTGTCTTCTTTGACTGGTCTCCTTCGGGTAGGAGATCTTACAGCAGCAAATTTGGGACTTAAATAATTTCTACTACAGCATGGAACAAACGGCAAAAATCAAAATAACACGGGACAGTCAGGTGTGGCAGTTCACATTCTGAATGCTTAGCATTCAGAATGCTAAGATGGGAGTGTGCTAGCTCAAAGCCAGCCTGGGCTAACAAAACTAAAAACAACCCCAAAAATTACATGGAAGAAGGGAGTTTTAAAATTTAAAATAGCAAGCACCACACTGGGGAAATAATTATTCAAGGCAGGGTCTTGGTTTCCTTATTACACAGTGAAATTGAAGACAAAGCACACACGAAGAAACACGGACTCTTGGGATTAAGATTCCAGATACTGAACACACGAGAATCACAAGTTTTGTGTCAAGATTATGTTCCCTGGAGTTGTCCCAGACTTAGTCCTGAAAGCCTCCTTCCAGGAAACCCTAGCTGGGTGGCCAGTGCCCCACACAGTACCCTAACCTTGGCAGCCAGTGTCCCACATAGCACAGTACCAGCAGTGTTTGTTGATACCATTGTGTGTGCTGTCCCAGATGACCCACTAGCCTACTGTTCTGCATCCAGAGTCAACCAACCTCACACTCAAATATTTTGTATAGAGGAACTAGGGCTGGAGAGATAGCACTTGACAGTCTCATGGAGGCCCAGGTTTGGTTCCCATCACCCACATTAGGGAGCTCACACCTGCTTTAACTCCATCCCCAGGAAATCCAATATCCTCTTCTTGTACATATGTGGTGCACATAAACTCATGCAGGCACACACACATAAATAAATGATTATATTAAAAAATCGTGCCTCTGCCATGCAGCCTAACTGTCTTGCTCTAGGTACAGATCCAAAGAAAATAGCAGTGGCATATCCTTCATTTCAAAAGACACCTCACACCCACATGTACCACAGCACTGTCACAATGGCCAACATATGAGCCAACCTAGATGCCCAACCACAGATGACAGGCTAAAGAAAATGCTGTACACCACACATTATGGGGTATTATTCTGCTGTGGAAAAATGACATCCTGTCTGTTGCTGCTGCTAAATGGACAGAACTAAAGGGATTATGTTGAATAAAATATGCCAGACTCAGAGAAGCCCTGTATGTTCTCTCTCTGTGTCTCACATGAATGTCTTTATTTTTCCTTTTGTACTTGTCTTATTTTGAGACGGTGCCTCATATAGCCTAAACTGATCTCAGACTCACTATATAGCTGAGGATGACCTTGAGCTACTGACCCTTCTGCCTCTATCTGCCTAGTGCTGGGATAACAGGCATATACCACTCACTCCACACCTGATGATCAAACATAAGACTCCATGCATGTTAGGCAAGCACTCTGTCAACTGAGCCGCTTCCCCAGGCCTGGGTGCCTCTTCAAAAAGACTACTAGAATGCACAATAGTGACTTTCAGAGGCTGAAATGTGTGGACTGGAGAGGGTTAGAAGGAGGTTAGGAACAGGTACTCAAGCACAACTGATAAAAGGAGGAAGTTATGGTTTCCATGGCACCCAAGGGATGACTGACAGCTTGCAATTACCTATTCCAAGTTTCATGAGTAGCTGAAAGACAGGGGCTAGAGGGCTGCAAGTGTGAAGTCATGAGAGGGTGGAAGCAATGATTACCTTTGTTTTGTCAGAACACATTGTAGATGTGTATAGGAATACCACAGTGACCCCACAAAGAAGCATATCAATGTATGGTCAAAAATCAAAGGGCATCTCAGGAGGTGAGCACATCAACTATCTTGATTCACTAATGATTCACTCCACTAAATAGAGCAATTCACTGCCCCATATCCCGTAACCATTATACAGAGCATCTCACGGCACCATGACCTGTAACCTAATATAACTAAAATAATGACTTTAAAGACTAGATAGGTAAAAATAAGATTGTCAATAGATTAGTTTTAGTTGATCCCACTGCGCTTTGTGTGTTGTTCCCAGTGCACTCAAAGGCATCTGCACGCCAATCCTGTGTGGTTCACCTGAGAACTAAGGCCAGGGTAATTGGCCTTCTCATTCCATGGGTACCATCTGAGCGTGAGGGACTTGGGCGTGGTGTTTGAAGACAGAAGTCATTTTTGGTGCTACAGCCTTAAAATTCTTTCAGATCAATCCTTCAGTAGACAGGTTGAATACCAGCATTGCAATCCTTTTTAGAGATTCAGAATTGTACCTCAACAATCCTGGCTGTGCCCTGGAACATAGTTCAGGGTTCAGTAGGACAGAAATTCATCTTGAAGGGAAACAATACTTCTCACAAACTCAAGGGACAGCCCAGTTGAACTATGGCACTTTCAGTAAAATGTAGCTTGAGTATACATATATTCTCATAAGTCTTAAGTTGTTAAAATGCCAACAGGGCTATTGAGGTGGCTCAATGGGTAAGGGCAATCACCAAGTAACAAGTGTGGTGGTCTGAAGTCCATCCTTGGGCCCATGTGTTGGAAAGTGCACTGACTCCCATGAGCTGTTCTCTGACCTAGACATGGGCACTGTGGCACCTATGCACACTGACACATACGTAAACAGATGAACACACTAAATATATGTAACAAAAATTTTAATGCCAAAACAAGCCAGGTGGTTCATGCCTATAATCCCTGCATTTGGGAGTCGGAAGCAGGAGGATTGCCATGAGTTTGAGATCACCCTGCTGCTCATGTCAGTGAGTTTCAGGCCAGCCTAGGCTACCATGCAGGGGAACTGTGTCTCAACAAAGGAAAACAAACAAACAATACAGCAATAAACTTAAGTAGTCTCACACACCACTGGATTTGCTGAACTGAGTACTAGTGCCTTTGTGAGAACTAACACTGCCCCTCTGGTTTTAACAATGGAAAGGTGGGCATGGTGGCTGAAACCTGTAATCCCAGACTGAAGGACTGGTTAAGCCACACAGTGACTCTAGGCCAGCCTCAGATGTGGGCTAGTGCTACAAAAGGTCTCAAAAAGCAAAATGACAGGGGGTGGGGGGAATGATGCCTCAGGTCATTTCTGTCCTCAGTGTCGTATTCTGCACTTGACTGTGGCAATGGCAGCTCAGGCATGGCTCTCAGCATGCCTGCAAAACAATGCTAATAGCCCCAGAACACATAGCCACTTGAAGATAATCAGATATAATTTAAAATTCTGCCACTAAGCCACCCCTGGAGTGCCTATATAAACTGGCTGCGGTTCATTTTAAAGTAACAAAAATAGTACTGCTAACGTATAAAGGATGTCAATCTGTGTCCCAAGACTGCCATGTGTAAATCTCATCAGTTCTTAGGAAAGCAACATCATATGCTCAGTCTCTAGTTATCAGAGTTCTGGAGAACAAAGAGGCAAATTAACTGGCCTAAACTCTTATGCTAGTAAGTTCAGCCACCAGATAGCTGGGCTCTACTTCACCATCCCACCACTTGCCTAAGTGTAAGGCAGTTAACAGAAGTCAGTCCATCTGCAGTAATGGAAATCTAGTCCAGTTATTTGAAAATCAACAGGTACAACTTCTACATCACACTCTTAAATTGCGGCAGCTACTACTAACAAGCCTTCCAAGCTAGTCCACGGGGAGGTGCATTTGGCATAGCCCTCTCATTCCTCACCATTGGCAGAAGTCACAGGAGCTGATCCTCTGAGCCTAGCCAACCTATACCCTGTGCAGAGCAGCTTTCTCTCCCTTCACCCATGCTCGGACTCATCAGGCCGAGCCCAGCCCCAAAACAATCTGGAACACATTTCTCATTATTCATTAGGTAAAATTATCACTAGGGATAAAGTGATTCTTTTAGAGACTACATAGTTCCCTAGATGGACAGACAGACAGATATATATATCCTCAGAACACCAGGGGCATGAGAGACCATGAGGTCAGATCAAGCCTATGAAGCTTACTCTGTGCCTGACAAGGAGAGAATGGAACGCTTCGTCCCACATGCTGTGTCTGATAATGGGGTATTCGTGGTCCCAGAATACAGAGCAGCCCTGCCCCCCTCTTCTCTTTGGAAGTCATCCGGTTTTATATTCTGGATGAATGGTGATTTCTGTTTTTCTAGGACAATGTTTATCACAACTTGTAATGATGCATTTGAGAGATTCCTTTGTGACTATGGATTCTTGCATTTGTCAGGAAATGCTAACAGGGTGGAGTCCTTGGCCATCTATGTCACACCTCTTTGTTTCCAGAACTTCTTATCAAACCAGACATCTAGTACTTCTTATTGATATTCACTGGATAAACAATGAGTGAATATGTTTACAAATAAAACACAGACATGTGGGCTTGTCAGCTACCTTTCCAAAGTTTCTGGAAGATTCCTCAGCTGCCTTTAACTTTATCCTGCTTCCTTTTTTCTACACTAGGTTACCTTGTTATTTTTTTTATGGATCCTTGTAAACTGACTCAGATCCCTTGTGAAACAAGGTAGGCGTTAAATAAATATACTTTGCCATATTACATATATATTTAAAACCTTAACAAAAGTCCTCTGCCAACACACACACACATTTGACCATCTGTACACTTTTAAAAGAGCTTCGGTTTATCAGAGCCTTGTGGTGCAGGCCTGACATCCCATCACTTGGAAAACTGAGGCAGGAGGATGGTGAGTTTGAGACCAGCCTAGGATACATGTTGAGAATTTATCTAAGAAAAATATTTTTAAGAAGCTGAGTTTTGCTGTCTCCAATAATACAGTAATGTTTAAAGTGAGTTCTACCCCAGGTCAGAACCTGTGAACTAACAGCATCCATACATGGTTTGGTAATGTGTTTGGGACAAGCTTACTTCTAATCAGAGTGGGTGACTGAATGGGCTGACAACAAAACTGTTTTGTAATTTTTGGATCAAAAAATGATTAGTCTGTGGATTTTCAAAAAGTAGTATGCCCTTTTCACAGTGAAGAGCTCATCACTACTTGTACCTTAGGGAGGGGGGACAGAGTGCTCAGCGAGGTCCTGGTCCACAGGTACAGGTACTAAGAGACTTTACATAACAAAGGACAGAGGACGGACACTGTGGGTGCAGCTCGTGGTAGAGCACTACATAGTGTGCTCAAGGGGTCATCTCCAGCACCACAAAGTAATGATTTGAGAAGAGAAAAAATACTCAATAGACCAACCCACTATGGCCAGCTACAATTTCTGACATGTTATCCTCATGCTAGTAGGATAGGGCATTGCAAGTCTGACATTTTGGTTGTTGTCTACGTCCATATTCATTTCAAGCACCTTTATTCCAAGTGTTGGGCCAGGTATTCTTTTCATGAGTGAAACATAACTTTTAAATACTGCTCCTGCAATTACGGTTCAAAACACAAGTTAAACACATGACAGACTCAGCCAACCCCAGTGCAGTGAAAGGAGATGAGCCACTCTCTCTGTCCTTTGCTCTAGCAAGGATGGAGAACTAGACCTTTCTTACCCATTAGTCATAAATCTCCACACAGAAACCTGAGATTTGATTTCTATTATCTATAAGTTTATTGGAGACACTTAGCTCTTCATGACAAACTGCCAGAGGAGGAGTGGGCATGAGGAGAGGTGGCAATGATTTGTGTGTCATAAAGACAATTTTTTAAAGAATTTGACAGAGTGTGGGTGAGGCTTGCTTTCTGTACATTTATCTATTCACTTCTGCCAGAGGATGGAGATGGAAGGTAGAAAAGGAAGGAGCCTGAAGAGCCAGACAATAGGCTGGTTGCAGGCCTGACTGGCATCCTAAAGCAGCCTGCCCTGCCCTGCCATGCTCTCCCTTCCCCCAACACCTGGCAAGCTGTGGTTGTGATTTCAAAACAAATAACTGCTGGCTCCCTGCCTTCTGGACCCCAGACCCAGAATGGCCTTCTCTGCTCCTCCCTGAGGTGCAGAAGGGGAGGGGAGAAGACACAAGAGAAAGAAAAGGTTGGTGTTAAAGATGAACTAGCTGGAAGCACCTCCTCAGGGACAGCGGCCTCCCCTGCTCCACCCCCAAAGCTTAGGGATAACATAAAAACCCAAGCCCTGGGTGCCCAGGTATCAAATCTCCCATCCTGCGCATCTGCCCTGCCAGCCCCATTGAACTCAGCCAGGCAGGCGCATCTTGTGAATCTGGACCCCGGTCCGCCTAGCTGGGCAGACGCACATCCCTCATGTATCCCGCAGGGCGGTGGCCCAGCCAGTCCCTCCGAGAAGGCTACACCTTCTCGGTGTAGCAGGCATGACAGACCCGGAATGCCCCATGTCCGCGCGCAGGCCCATCTCCAAAGCTCAATGTGAGACAGAGCCGCAGAGCCGCAGGTGTACCCAGGCGTCCGCTCCTGCGCGGGCGCAGCCACTCCCAGGCTGAAGCTGAGCTCGCCGTCATCCTGTGGCTCTAGCACCCTGGGGATCCGCCTGCCGTGGCGCCCACCCTGCTCCTTCTTTGGTGCCCTACCTCGTACTCGGCGGTCTCGCATCCATCCCCAAATTCACCCAGGACGGCTGGGTACGCTCCTCTGCTCTGGGATCCGCTTCCCGGACTCACAGCTATTCTGCTGCGTGGCGCTTCCCGCGCATCCCGCAGCTCAGGACAAAGGCCCTAGATCCGCGTCCCTGAGGCAGGCGCTGCAGTCAGAGTCAAGTCCAGAGCCCGCGGGAGGCTGGAAGAAGTGTGAGCTCCCAGCAGTGCGCGATGACAAAGGGCCGGGCGAGTGCGCAGCGCCCCCTCCAGAGCCCGGCTTGCTGCAGCGTCCCCGCCCGCGCCCTGCAGCAGCCTGGGCCAAAGGCAGGGCCTGCCCCTCAAGAGAACCCCCAGTAAGACTCCCTCTGCTCTGAGTGTACACTCGGGGTATATTTTATTTTTATTTAGGGTCTCAGGACATCTTGCCTTTGGGAAGTAACTTTCAGTGCTGCTAGCGGTGAAAACTGGATGACTAAACTCCAAACCAGATAGATTGATCCTGATTCTAATTCTGACCCCATCTTCAACTAGGCTGGGGTCTCACTCCTGTAACCTACACTGCCTCTGCTTCCTCTGGCCCCTTGTACTTCTCTACCCCACTCGCACCCTCCTGGAGTGATCCCAGTGGCTGAGTAGAGAGTCAGGATCAATCTTCAGATCTGTCACACTACCCAGCCTTGTGACCTTGAGGATCCTGCCTAACTCTGCAAGCCTGTTCTCTACTGGAAAATGATCTGAATTAATGTATTTGTCACCTAGTCCTTTTCTAATGGTTGTGACAGAATTCTTCAAGGCCTAGCCTTGAAAGGCAGGATGTTGCAGGCAGTCGGGGCCTTACACCTCCACCCTGCTTCCTCCAACTCCACATTAGTCACTCCCAAAGCTCTGAGAAATATGCCTGTCAAAATGCTCAGCCTCCAGGAAAAAAAAAACCTCTGGACACTGAAGAAGAGTCCTGCTCTTCTGACATTCCCAACGCAAACATTTGGATTCCAACAGTTAGGCAGTACCCAAATCTCTGAAAGTGGCCAAGGAATAGACATGTGTGTACATGTTTGTGGGAGAGTGTGTGCATGTACACATGAGTACATGCATGCACAGAGGCCAGAAGTTGACCTCAGGTGTTCCTATCACATTCCCATTTTACAGCATCTTTCATTGAATATGGAAATTGCTGTCTTGGCTAGGCTGACTGGCCAACCAGTAGGACAGACATGGAAACACATACTGCTATGCTTGGCTTTTACATCCTGCTAGGGATCAGAACTCAAGTTCTCATGCTTGCCCAGCAAGCATCTCACCTACCCGCTGTACTAGTGAGCTTTGACACAATCTAAAGTAATGGTTCTCAAATATCCTAATGCTATGTGACCCTTTAATACAGTTCTTCATGTGTGGTGACCCCCAGCCATGAAATCATTTTGTTGCTACTTCATAACTATAATTTTGCTATTGTTATGAATCATACTGTAAATATCTGATATGCAGCCCTCATGGGGGCTGCAACCAATAGGTTGAGAACCACTGATCTAGAGTCATTTGAAAGGAAGGTCTCAAGTGAAGAATTGCTCAGATCAGATTGGCCTGTAGGATGTCTGTGGGATGATTGTCTTGATTGTTAATTGGTGGGGGAAGGCCCAGCCCATTGTAGCCAGCAAAATTCCCTAGACAGGTGACCCTGGCCTATAGAAGAAAGCCAGCTATTAAGTATGGGCCTGACTGAACCATCCAGTGGTCTTTCTCAATGGTTTTTCCTTCAAGTTCCTACTTGAGTTCCTCCCCTAACTTCTCTCACAGACTGTGACCTGGAAGTGTAGGTCACATAAACCCTTCCCTCCTCCCAAGTTGCTTTTGGTCACAGTGCATGTCATAGCACTACAGTGAAACAGAACATTCACCAAGCTATCTCCTTCAAATATTTTCAACAAGTACTCTGATAACTCCTATGCATACAGGCTTGTGAGAATGGCCATTCTAGGGCTAGCCCAGTGGTAGAGTGCTTGCTTGATATGCATAAGGTCCAAGTACTCAGTAGTAGAGAGAGGTGGGGAGGCCAGAGACTATTAACATGAATAGGCTCTCAACAAAAGCTGCTACTGGTGCAATTTGAAAAGATCCACCACAACAACCCTAGAACAGCCCACAGACATGCGGCTCAGATGCTAGGATGACTGTTTCTCAGCAGTTCTCCCAAAACCCACACCACATCCCCACACCTCCTCCACCTCCGTAACTTCTCACACATTTTCATGTCTTCCTCAGATGCAGTCATGGTCTCTCTCACTCTGACAACAGAACAAGGGTGAACTCTTGCCTCTCTAATACCTATGTCCAAAGTTCCACAACCAAGGAAGTATGAAGCAGTGTTCCCTGTCAGAACTCCAGGGAATCTGGGAGCCCCTTTTTAGAATTCCATGAAATGGTAGGTAAGGCAGGCTCCTTCCTAAACAGAATCACAACAAGGAATCAAGGACCATTTCCTAAACCCTCTCAAGCCAACTCTATTATTACATTGAAATACCTCTCTTTAGAGCACTGGTTTCCCCAAACTACACCAGACCCTCCTTGGCCCCCAGCACTGTCCGAAGGCTTCATGCAACATCTTCCTCACATAGTCCTCAAAAGACCTCCAAGAGGTGGGCAGTGTAATTATCTCCTCTTCACTGGAGAACCTGAGACAGAGTAGATAGGTAACTTATCTAAGACTACACAGCTAGGACATGCAGAGCCAGGGTTCTAAGATAAGCACCTTGCCCACACCCCTGACCCCATCCCAGCTGTGATGGCCTCTACTTCAGAGGAACAAGAGCAGGTGCTCTGGGGCAGAACTAGAAGCTGGCTGTTGTTGATCACGTCTTGAGCCAAGACTCAGGAGCAGAGAGAGGTGGGCTGCTGAAGGTTTGAACCACACATTGAGACAAGCCTGAGCTGCATATTAAGTACAAGGCCACAGGCTTCCAAATGCAGAACTGGAACAACGTGAAACTAGCTCTCCTTAACTCACTCAAAAAGGGACCTTCCTCCCAACCCACCACAGCAATTTCAAAGCAGGAAAAAAAAAAAAATCAAATGTGGCCCTCTTCTCCTAAGGCTTCTGGACTTGTTCAAATGTCTGATAGGAAGCAGGAATTACATCAATTTTGCATTGGCAGTCTGTGAAATCCCACTGATGCTGTAGCATTTCTCTCACTCAATTCCAAACTCATGTAGAAACCCAGTCACACATAAATATTGGTGGTGGTGGCAGTTGTCACCCTGAAAGCCCAACAATGCCTGGCCCTTCTTGGCCAGGGACAGAAAAGCTCTGGAAATCCTAGTCAAAATTGGACACTGCAGCTAGGTAACCCCCAGGGGGACAGATGTACTTTAAAAAGTTGATTTTCCGTTGGATTTATGCTAACAATAAGTATAATTATTCTACAGCTTCAAGTCAATTTTGTAGCTATCTCTGTCAGCAGTGGCTGTAGGGAGAGGGGACAGTAGGCAGCAGGTGCCCAGCACTTTGTTTTGGAGCTTCTAAGATGGCCTCAAGGATCACTATCCTCCTGGGATTCTTCTTTAACTGTTGGCAGTACTGATTTGCTTCTAACCAAACTTTTCAGCTAAGATGGTGGAATGTTGTCAGTCTTAAGCGTTTCTATTGCTTTGACGAAAGACCATGACCAAAAAGCAAGTTGGGGAGGAAAGGGTTTATTTGGCTTACACTTCCATATTGCTGTTCATCATTGAAGAAAGTCAGGACAGGAACTCAAATGGCAGGAACCTGGAGGCAGGAGCCATGGAGGGGTGCTGCTTACTGGCTTGCTTCAGATGGTTTGCTCAGTCTGTTTGCTTATAGAAGCCAGGGTTCCCAGCCCAGGGATGGCACCACCCACCATGGGCTAAGCCCTGCCCCCACTGACACTAATGAGAAAATGCTTTACAGCTGGATCTCATGGAGGCATTTCCTCAACTGAGGCTCCTTCCTCTCTGATGACTCTAGCTTATGGCATGTTGACACACAAAGCCAGCCAGCAGTACATTGTCTTGGGGTTTCTATTGCTGTATAAAACACCTTGACCATAAACAACCTGAAAAGAAAAGGGTTTGTTTCATCTTACAGCTTGTAGTCTACCATCCAGGGAAGTCAGGGTATAAACTCAAAATAGGAACCTGTAGGCAGGTACCAATGCAAGGCCATGGAAGAGCACTGCTTACCTGCTTGCTCCCCATGGTTGCTCAGCCTACTTTCTTATACCACCCCAGACCCCTGCCCAGATGTGACATCATCCCCAGTATGCTGGGCCCTCCCACATTACTTATTTAAAAAAAAAAAGGCCCACAGGCCTATCTGGTGAGGGCTTTTCTCAACTGAGGGTACCTCTTCCCAAATTACTCTTAACTTGTGTCGTGTTGACAAAATACCAACCACTACAGACACCGTCTGTGGTTCCAGTCATAAGAATCTTCTCTGTGGCAGACTCTCTTGGTTGCCTTCCTAGCATGTTCACTTTTGTTAGGTAGACATATTGGGAAGGCCTGCCTGGCATCAGGCATGGGGGTAACATCAGCCAATCACCAGTTATTAGCAGAATCCCTTGCTCCAAAAGTCTTAGAGGAAATTAATTCTACCAACAACCATGTGTGTGTAAAGTCAGATCCTCTCTCAGTGGAGCCTTCACATGAGACCTGGAAGCAGAGGACCAGATGACACCACATCCACAGGAAACTGTGAGGAATTGAATGTGTTGCTCTAAAGCTTATCACTCACATGAGAACAGATAACCACTGCAGAGTTCACATCCACTATCCCCTGACTTGGTGTCCAGCAGCCATCTCCAGGGCATGCTGGAGTCAGTGAAGGGCTTAGCACCCTGGGATCAGCTTCTCATCCCTGAACATCAGAGAGGCTCCAAGAGGCACCTCCTACACTGTCTCCTAGCAGTCGCCTGCTTGGCAGGAGTCTCCCAGGATTTCCTCCTGTTCACTAGCTCTCTCCTAGTCTACCACGGGTGCTGCTTGTCCCAGTTTATGCTCAGACACAACCATCCACTGTTAGAGCAATTTGCCACTGCACACCAAAATTGAAAGTGGGAGTTTTCCTGAGACACAGTCTTCATAGTTTTGTAGGCCAAGTCTGAATATGATTTGGAGCCATGTATGCTGTTAAGATTCTCAACCACTATCACAAATGACAAACAGCAGCAAGACAGCTGCCACACTGCCATCAGTGTGGTGCCAACTTCCATACACCAGAAACCCTGCAAATAAATCTCTCCCAAACCTTGAAATCAACCCAATTCCTATTCAGACCAGGTGCATGGTTTCTCATGGCTCCTGCCCTGCTCTGTCCACACACACGAGTGGCTTTAGTCCCCAGGAAACTGCTCCAATCCCAGAAGCTAAAAATGCTATCCGCCCCTACTCTCACCCCCACCTCAGCAGATGCTCACATGCTTCGTTCTGGATCTTGCCTCCCAGGAATGTTGCTGGTTTTGCACAGCCCTTTCTAAGCTCATCTCTAAATCCCCTCAAATGCCATCACTGCCAGCCCCAGGAATTCCACTCTCTAGATCCTCTCTAAAGGCAAGAAGAGGAGCGCTACCTACTCAAAGCAAAACTGGCAAGGCCACAACCTACATTCTGAGCCCTCTGAAGGAATACTTTGGGCTACAGAGCCTTGATATCTGCTAGAAAGTGTGTTCAGTCATGGTACCAGGTGATATTCTAGAACTTCATGCAGTCACCCCTTTGAATAACCTGGGCTGAAACCTCCTAAGCATCCTGTGGTCAAATAAAAACTAGCTTTAGGGGCTGGGAAGGTGACCCAGTAGGCAAGAGTACTTGCTTTGCAAACATGAGTACTTGATTTAGAGTCCCCAGCAGCCAGCATTAGGGTTGGAGACAGACAGACTGTGGGGAGCTCACAGTACAGTGCCTGCCTACCATGCCCCAAGTGTGACCTCTTGCACTGCATAAGCTGGATGTGCTGGTACATGTCTGTAATGCCCATGCTCAGGTCATGAAGAAAGGTTATCAGAAGTTCAAGGCCAACTTGGGCTGCACAAAATCCTGTCTACAAATACCTCTTTTTAAATATCAGTAAATAATAAGTTCTTAATAAGATGGATGAATCCTAAGAATGTGCCTGCCCAAAAACAGTGCTACTTACAAGCCTCCTTAGAAGTCAGCCCTGACAGAAGCCACAAGCCCAGTGAATCAGAATCTCAAATATGTGGCATGGTCTTTTGTTCACAGAAGTGGCATGCTCTTGGTTAGCTTAGAAGACCTAACAGAATCTCAGAACTCAGGAGGCTGAGACAGGAGGATGGAGAGCCTGAGGTCAGCCTGGGTTACACTAGATCTTATCTCAAACAAAACAAACAAAAACCAACAAATAAACCTAGAAAAATAAGTCTTGTTCCTTTTTCTGAAGAAAATTCAGGACCTGTTATCCTTAGAAAATAAGGACCTCATCCATATACATTTGCTGTGGTGCTGCCAAGCCCAGCCTGCTCTGCCACTACCCAGGCTCCCATCTGCCCATGAAAACGCCAGAATGTCCCTACCTAACAAGGTCCAAGGAGAACTGAACATAAGTTCAAGTCTTGCCTTGGTACCCTGTATCTAACTGTATGCACCTGGGGAGCATTGTGCTTGTTAGCTTAGGTAGGGGAAGAGCCCAGCACGAAGTACTCCCCACCCTCCCAGACTCAACCATGACCATCCCACTCTTACAGGACAACAGGAATCATCCCCTACCATGGACTTGCAAGAGGGTGTTATTTTATTGTCTTCGTATGAGTGTTTGCCTGCAAGTTACTTATGGGTATTATATGCATGCAGCATGCAGCACCTATGGAGACCCTAAGATAACATCAGATCCCCTTGGAACTGCAGTTACATGTGATTGTGAATCACCAAGGGGGTGCTGGGAACTGAACCCAGGTCCTCTGGGAGAGCAACCAATGCTCTAACCACTGAACCACCTCTCTAGCTCCAAAAGAATGTTTTTATTTCAAGTGGCCATACTAGGAACACCAAGGCTAAGCATCCATCCCCTCAGGAAGTTTTTAGAAAGCCAATCAGAATGAAAGGCATGGTCAGCTGAATAAACAGGAGGCACAGGGCACCCTTAGAGCAGAGCATTGCCTCTCTCTATAGAGCTAAGCTTCCTGTGGCTTGGTGGAGCAAGCAAGGGCCATGCTAAGTAGATACTAACTTGCCAAGTACTGTGCCAGACACATTACATCTCCTGAATCTCCCTGTTAGACTATATACAAGATAGATACAATTATTATTTCTGTTCCACATGTAGAGCAACTAGGAATCAGTTCAGTAGCTCATGCAAGGTCATGCAGCTAGCAAATGACTACAAATGTTTGAACCTCAGCAGTCTGCCTTCAGACTTACTTTTAGCTGCCATTTAGCTGCTTCCCAAGACACCCACTGCACCTCTGCACCAGTTTCCACTCTGTTTGCTTTCTTTAACCATTTGTGACCTCTTCTTTCCATCTTTAAACTGTCAAGATAGATGGATTTGAAGTTTGCTTGAACCCAAATACTTACTGACCATGGCCCCTCTACTTCCTAAGAGCTGATGTGCAGCTCACTTCCTTTCCACCTTCCAAGGGCTGGGCCTGGCTTCTTCCCACCGTCACCTCCCCAGCCTCTGTAGTATCTTTGATGCCCACCACCCCTGTTTTTCAAGATTCTCTCCTCAGTGCTGGTGCTGGTAGTCTGGGCTCAGTCTTTCTTACTTCAGCAATATTTGCTACAGGGCATGGATTAGACAGTCTAAAGCACAGACGAAATCAAAACAACCTATCAATACCACCTAAAGGGGCATGAATCCAGAAACCCTTCTGATATGTTAAATAAGAGCATGAAAGAAATAAGCTACAGGGGCTGACGAGATGGCTCAGCAGTTAAAAGCATTTGCTCCTCTCTCAGACTACCCAAGCTCAGATTTCAGAACTCACTTTGGACTTCTAACAACCCCTGTAATCCTAGCTCAAGGATATCTGATGCCCTCTTCTGGTCTCTGTGGGTACTGCACACACTGGTGCACTCATTAACAAAAGGAGGAACAAGGCTTCAGTGTGGGCTGTGTGGCTCTGTGGGAACACCCTCTCCCCATGTGCCTACTGATTGATTGGGGAACACAATCATCTCCAAGCAAGCAAACTCCTTTCCCATACCATCTCATTTTAATCATATTTTACATGAAAAATACTCATCTTGGCAATGCTTTTTGAGCTTTTCAATTTATACATGAGTATTTTAGAAGGAATCTTTCATCAGACTCCTAATGAATGAAGTAACTCCTAGTCTCAGGCACTGTGCTCTGATGATAGCTGTACAGTGGCTCACTATGGCCACCATATGCCCAAGGCCCCTCCTCTTCTTTCTTCAAGCCACTTGCACAGCTGGTAGGTTGGGCAGCATTTCCCAAGAGCTCTCTAGTCGAGGACACATGAGGGTCAGAGGGTCTGCTACTGTGGGTCTGCTCCTCAGGGCCTTGTTTCTGGAGAGCGTAGTGATTGTCAAACAGTATAACATGTCAGTCAGAAATTTTAAAATTTAAATCAACACATTCTAAACTCCTAAATCTGAAGGCTTCATTTCATGGGTCTTAAGCTGAGAAAAAAGGCTCATGAGGCCATGCTGTTCTCTAACCTCCAGTGCTGTGCAAAGACAAAGTGCATATAGCACAGTGTATGGACAGAACCTATAGTTTGCAAGGAAGCAGTGCAAAACAGCTTTTCAGTTATGCAGTTAATATACAAGGGAGAGTTAGTCTTGGCTTGTGCCTGTTATCCCATCATAGGAGGGGCTGAGGAAGAAAAAAAAAATCATAAGTTTGAGGCTAGCCTGTCTCAAAACAAAACATACCAGTAAAAATTAAGATAGCTAGCTATGTGTGCCTGTCTTAGGGTTTCAATTACTGTATGATAAAATGCCACAGTCAAAGGCAGGACAGAGTCTATAACTTTCAAGTCACACTCCATCACTGAGGGAATTCATGGCATGAACTGAAGAAGTCACGGAGGATCACAGCCTAACTGGCTCTCTCAGCCCAGGAACACTTGCCTAGGAGTGTGGTGGGGAAACACTATTCATGGTGGGCTGGGTCTCCCACATAAATCATCAATCAAGAAAATGCCCCAGACTTGCCTACAGTCTGATCTTATGGAAGCACTTCCTTAAATGAGAGTCCTTCCTCTCAGATGACTCTGGCTTGTGTCAATGACAAAAAAAAACTAACCAGTACAGGGCACAAACACTATCACTGTGCTTTCTCCATTGTGGCCAAGAGAATAACCCATGGCCACAGTGTCAAAGCATTTCCCTTCCCAGCAGACACCTGAATAGGACTTGTAGATCCCCAAAAAGCTCCCCCACCAAAACCTTCTAATTCTACTAAAGTTTCCAGAATGTTCCTCCCATCTATAAGCCTCCCCTCTTATGCACTAGAAAATGTTTCCACTCTGTTTGCTTTCTTTAACCTTTGACCTCTTCTTTCCATCCTCAAACCCTCAGGATAGATGGACTTGAACTTTGCTTGAACCCAAATACTTACTGACCATGGCCCCTCCACCTCCCAAGAGCTGACGTGCAGTTCACTTCCTTTTCACCTCCCAAGGGCTGAGTCTGGCTTCTCCCCACCGTCACCTCCCCAGCCTCTGTAGTATCTTTGATGCCCACCACCCCTGTTTTTCAAGATTCTCTCCTCAGTTTTATGGCCCTGTCTTGTGCTCCTGGGTTCTTTTCCTCCCTGGTGACTTTCCTACGGCTAGTAGCATCACTTTAGGCTTTGGTGTAAAGTCCTTTGTCACAGCATAGCTTACCTTCTCTGGTAACAGATCCACCTTCAGGCCTGTCCATGGGACCACAGACCTTCTGCCTGCAGGGTGTTTCCGTGCTGACTGATCCTTCTGACATTAGAGGCGCTCTGCCGCCTCATGGCTTATTAAGCATGGTCAGCAGATCCTCACATAGCCCCTTCCTATCCTGTCTAGTGGCTAAGCTAGCAGGAAACAGCCACCACAAAGAGCTTTGATGGGAACCTCTCTTGGTGTTGCAGCTATCAGAGTCCTTAAAGATGTAGCAGTCAGCAGGCAGGGGTCCTAGTCAGTGCCAGGGAGGCCACAGATAGATGATCAGGCCTGGGTAAAAAGCCAGTCCTGACACTTCTAAGTGACTATGGTCTATATTCTGATTTCTCCAAGTTTGGATCAAATAAAATAAATGTTAATCCTTTTCTGTAAATTGCCTAGCATGGCACCTGGCATGTAGAAATGGCTGAGAAAAGGGTGGCTACCACTGTTCTAAATTACATTTCTTGAGACAGGTTCTCCCTCTGTAATATAGAAAAGCTTTGAACTCATAGCAGTGCCCCTGCCTTAGGCTCCTGGGTGTAAGACCCCACACCTAGCTTTATTTTAAATTCTTAACCTTTTACCTCTGAGGTCTTTGCTCCTTCCAGAACACAGCCGAGTGTCCGTATGTATTCCGTGGCACCTTTAAGGATGTCAACTTTACTGGGCTTCCTGCTCTGTGGTAGAAATGGTACCAGAGCCTTTAGCTTGGCAAAGCCGCGGTTGAGATTTTTTATCTAGAAAACAAAACACAGTGATTCACTGATACATTCGCTTTCAAGACATTTCTCCAAACCACAGAAGAGGGTGGTGAGGATGCATGTCCACTGTGCTCTTAAAATGAAAGTTTAAACAAATATATAGCAGCCTTGACATCACGGCAGGGCTCTTTTTCCAACGTCTACTAGCAAAAGGGCCCTTCTCCATTCTTAGCCATTCTCTCCCCAACTTCTGGTACGTCTTCCATCCCACACGGTCTTTTCCCTGATGCATTTCCGGACCCTTATTTCTAAGGTGCTTGGCTGAGAGGTTTGGGAGTAAGTCCTAGGCCTAAAGGTGCTCTTCGATCTTCCTCTTCAGTTCCTGTTCCAGGGTCAACTTTGCTACAGCCAGACCCAAAGTGCTGAGCCAAGGAGCCCAAGTCTTCCCCTTGACTTCTTGGAGGCCAAGTTTTGGCCGAGATACTAAAACCTACCAGCAGATGCCGCTCTAACCACAGCCCACCATAAATCCCAGTTCTGCTATGGGGGAGGCATTACATTTTTTACAATTTATGGGGGAGGGGAAGATGGCTCCGTGGGTAAAAGTGCTCGCTGTAAAAATCTAACAGCTTGAGTTTGATCACCAAATCTCTTATAAGATTGAAGGAAAGAATCCACTCCACGAAATTGTCGTCCATACTTCATACTCTCCCACAAGAACAACAGAAAGACAGAAAGAGACAGACAAACCTGTAAGTAGCTTCCATGAGGCCTGGAGAGGTGGCTCGGTGATTTAGAGCCTGTATTGCTCTTGCAGAGCCAGAGCCCAGTTTCCAGCACCCTCATCAGCCAGCTCATAATTGTTTATAACTGCAGCCAAAGGCCCTCTTCCAGCCCCTGTACTCAGCTGCACATATCCACAGGACATGCACACATAACTTAAAATAATTTTTAAAAACCAGCACCATCCAGGAGGTGAGACCGCCACTCCCGTGGCCCTTAATGTGCAGCCGCATGAAGGGGCAGTGTAACTAGGCCACTGGGACCTGGGCAAGCCTCGTGAAGACGACGTCACCAGAAGGGCAGAGAGGGAACGCACAGGTGTCGGATATTGAGCACCCACTAGCAAGGCAGTGGGAGTGAGGTGGCCCTGGGTTCTCACCCGCTCGCGCTCTTTGGCGTTGGCCACGCGCCTGCGCTCCAGCACCAGATGCAGATCGTCTGTGGTGGAGTAGCCTCCTGAGGGCAGCCGCTTGAGCCTACAGATGGCAGCAAGTCGGGGCAGGGGCCCCAGCTGTGCCTGAAGCAGCTCCTCCAGCACCTCAGCCTGCGGGGTGGCCAGGAAGGGCTCCGAGGATGCAAGTAACGTGTCCATGGTGGCACGTCAAGGTCACGGGCCGCGAGGGCCTTGCACCTGCTGCACCTCAGGTGTTCCAAGCCTCGGAGGGGGCGGGGCACGCAGAGGGCATGAGGTGGAGGGGACGGGTCATGTGAGGGCATGAGGCGAGGAGGGGCGGGGCATGAGGAGGCCATGAGGTGAGGAGAGGCGGGGCATGAGGAGGCCTTGAGGTGAGGAGGGGCGGGGCATGAGAAGGGCATGAGGTGAGGAGGGGGCGGGGCATCCAGAGGCCATGAGGTTAGGAGAGGCGGGGTTATGAAGGCCTTGAGGTGAGGAGGGGCGGGGCATGCGGAGGCCGTGAGGTGAGGAGGGGCGGGGCATGCAGAGGCCATGAGTTAGGAGGGCGGGCATGCGGAGGCCATGAGGTGAGGAGGGGTGGGCATGAGAAGGGCATGAGGTGAGGAGGGGGGTATGAAAAGGCCTTGAGGTGAGGAGGGGCGGGGCATGCGGAGGCCGTGAGGTGAGGAGGGGCGGGGCATGCGGAGGCCATGAGGTGAGGTGGGAGTGGCTGCAGAGGCCCACAGGCAAGAGCCTTAACTTTGACACACTTCGCACCTGAGTGTGTGAGACAGGTTGCAGAGGGGGCGGAGCCTTGGATGGGAGGGGCTTGTAGAGGGCCTGGACTCTGGGAGGGCAAGAGATGGAGAGAGGCTCTGGAGTTGCCAAGGCAACTCATATTATGGTCAAAAGGCTTTATGCCTGTCGAGCAAGGCTGCACGAAGAGGGACTAGGGTGGGGTTGCAGGGAGCAGGTGGAGTTGAAAAGCCCCTTGTTTGGCCATGATGAAAGGGTCTCACAGTCCAGCCTACAAGGCCTGAATGAGGGCAGGAAGCGCCAGGGCTGGCACGTGGAAGTCTGCAATCAAAAAGCCTTCTGCACCTGAGCCTGGAAAGTTGGCTCTGAATTCCCTCCCTGGAGCCCTCCTGGTGGAAGGCCAGAATTGACTCCCAAGAATTCCCTGACCTCTCTCCCATGCTGAGGCGCATGCACCCCACTCACATACACATTCAGGCCAAATAAATGAAAGGGGTGGGGGAGGCCTACTATCTGTCACATCTTGAGCTCTGGGTGAGTATGTGGAAGAGCTAGAGTGAGTGACAGAGCACATTGACAGACACCATGGTCTACAGACCTTGTTTCTGGTTCACTAGGGAGCATGAGGCAGGGCTAAGGGAGGAGCGGATTTCGGGGTGGGGAGGAGGGGAGGACACTAGGAGAGGTGTGGCCTGTGAGGGTCAAGCCTTCAGAGATTTCTGATCCAAGGGCCTTTCACCTGTGTGGAGCAGGATGGGCCATCTGAAAACAGGAAGAGGGGTGTCGGCCTCAAGCAGATAGTGGTAAAAGGACTTAACCTGACTCACCTGGGACCAGCAAGGACATAAGGGACAAAACACTCCCATAGAACTCTGAACAATCAAGAGGTCTTACACCATAACATCTGGGCACTGGACCTAGGACAGGAAGAGAGGAAGGTGGCACCATGAAGGGCCAGTGGGTTCTTCAAAGGTTTTTGATCAACAGGTCCTACATTTTCTCAGCCTCCTCCACATGCAAGATGAAGGGGCAGGACTAGGTGGGTACACAGAGGACCATAGTAGAAGATCCTCTTCCCTGGTTCGCCTCATAAGTCCTGAATGCCAGGCCCCCGGGGACGAGTGGAAGCCCATGGTCAAGGGACTTTAACTTTGACGCACTTAGTGGAGGTGCAGAGGATGAGGAGAAATGATGCCTCGTGGCCTCCCTGCACTGGCCAAAGTGCTGTGGGCCTGAGCATTCGGGACTTCAGAGGGTGGCCTCTAATATCTGCCAGGTGCTGATAGTCAACCCTGGGTCACTGCGGCAGTTCTCAGGTTATCTCACAAGCTGGAATCCCCAGGGAGGTTTGTTTCCTTTCTCTCTCACACATGCACACGTATGTGCACACACACACTCTGAGGTGCCTGTGCCCAGGGTTCTACTTTCATGAGTCTGAGCTCCTGAACGCATGCAAATGTTTGCAAACACATACATGTTTACATACATTTAAAACAAAGCTGCCAAAAGCTGCCAAAAGGCACTGGTAACGTTCTAGGTTCCATCCCCAGCCCCAACTACCAGGCTGCAGGCAGAGTTGCCAGCATAATAGCAGAGTCGGAACCTGTGTTCAGGCTGCACACTTGCTACACGCTGCAACTTCTTTCTTATCCTGGCTCACCACTTTCACCGTGTTTTCCAAACCATTTTAACTGTATCATTATTGTCGTTATTATTACTATTATTATTGTTATTTTTTATTTGAGACGTCATCCTGTACTGCCTAGAGTAGGTCTGAATTTCAGGACACAAGTCATCCTCCTGCCTCAGATTCCAGAACACTGGAGTCACAAGCAGGTCAACCCACACCTTGGGGGTGGGGAATAAAACTGAGATAAAATTAGGGGAGCTGCTCACTCAGGGAGTGAGGAGACATGCAGTAAAGAGTCAGCCTTCTCCTCTCCCTGGCTGCACCTTCACCAAATGCAAGCTGGGGTGACTGTCTTGGTCACACCAGCAGCTTCACAGTGGGTCAAAAGTGCATCTCTGGAGAAACAGAGAAGGGAACAGACATGCAGGCGCTGGTCCCTTCTCCTCCCCAGGAAACAGCCAGAGATCATTTCCCCACAAGGACCCTAAGGTCAAACCCTTCTTGTTCTCCATGTGGGCCTTCAGAGCCACGAGTCACAAGAATTTGCCAGTGCATGGCCCTGTGTGTGCTGTGACCACAGAGGAGCTGCCACTCAGGCAGGGCTGGGAGACACAACATAGGATGAGGACCAGAGAAGCCTGGACTAAACTGTGTGCACATTCTAAATCTCTGAAGCATCGTCCCCCCATCTGCTGAGGGCCAGGCTAGAGAGAACTCTCTGTGGAGTGAGTAGGAAGTCAGAAAGCCCATCTTCATCACAGTGAGCACAGGACAGGTGCATGATGGGATCTATGTGGAAAGTTGGATTCTAAATCCATCCAGTATAGTAACTTGTCTTTAGAGAGAGGGTCTCATGTAGTCCAGGCTGGCCTTGAACTTGCTGCCATGAAGGATGACTTTGAACTTCCAATTCTACCTCCAACTCCCAAGTGGGAATCACATTCATGCACCCCAGGCCGGGTCCGATGTAGTGGCTCCAATTCCCACCGCAGCCCCATGAGGGTCTTCTCAAGCTACTGCCATTCCACAGAGGAGGACACAGACATGAGAAGATGGCTCTCCCAGCTACAGAGACTAGGGTGGAACTGCACCCATCCCCCTTGCCTGGCACAGCCCCTGAGGTAAATTGAGTCTCTGATAGCAAAGACGGTTTCTAAAACAGGTAATGTAGGAGAATGCTGTTGTCCAGACAGATGGACAGGGCCTGGGCAGAAAGCGGCCAGAGCACCTGTGCAGAAGGCTCTGCGAGCTGGGAGAGCCATGGCTGAGGGACATGACTGTTCAGGTGACTTTTCCAGAGGTGCAATGAAAGGTGCATAGAGACAGCGTGAGGAGGACCTAGGCTGCCACCCCGAGACCTGCAGGGAAGACTGCAGAAAAGGCAGGGCTTTGGGGAGACTCAGGAATTGGGAGCTGGGGAAAAGGCCCAGTCAGTAAAGTGCTCAGCCTCAGGAGCCTGAAGGCCTGAGTCTGGATCTCCGAGTCCCACAGAAAAGCCAGGCTCCTTGTCTAACCTGGCCTGTGTGACAAAGTTTCTGGCCATTGAGAGACCTTGTCTCAGAAACTGGAAGGTGTGTCCTCTGACCTCCACAGCTGCATGCTGGGCACACATGCACCCATGCCTACGACAATGTACACTTCCAAACAGTGATGGCACAACTGCTTGGGGCACACGGAGGAGTGAGGTGAGGAGCAGCAGGGACGTAGACACTCTGCAGCTCTCAGCCTCGTGCTGCAGGAAGAATCCACAGAGGCATCCCTCTGGGTGTGGACCTTCCCACCTCCTACTGCAGCCAGCCTCCTCAGCCCTCTCTCTGGCACTGGTGCCCTTTGACCTGTGGTAAGAGGCTCCCAGGCTGTGCAGCAATGGAGCCGTTGACAACTGGCCCTTGGGAGGACTCTATAGGAGGGTCACTCTATTGGATGTGGTGCAGACAGAGGCAGGGAAGGATGGTCCTAAGACTGAACATCAAGATTTGTCAAGAACTGTAGCACAGAATTAGAGTATGGAGGGGTGATAGAGAGACTAGCTGGAGGGCAGAACACTGTACACAGATGTAGCTGGTCTTTGCTACTTTGTGAGTTCTCTTTTTCACTCTTATCCCTACCCTACCCCCAGCTGCACCCCTAACACTAGGTAGGACAGAAACAAAGATAGAGGGGAGAGATGAATTAGGAAAATCTCTGAATCTAATTTCTTTCCTTTTGTTTCTTCTTTGAGCACAATTGCTAATGAACTGCAACCAACTGCTCTAAATGACAAACAGACTCTGCCCCTCAGGGTCCTTGCATTTATGTACCCTCTGAAAGGCTCCCAGAATTCCAAACATCACACAATTGCAGAAATTATCTGCAGCTGGAAAAACACACTTCTGCTAGAGCCTGAGGCAAATCATGGTCAGCTGCTGCAGACAGTCCAAAGCAGCCCCATACCCCTACACCTGGGATTCAAATGCAAGCAATTCTTTTTTTTTTTCTTTTTGGTTTTCGAGACAGGTTCTCTGTATAGCCTGCTGTCCTGACACCTGTAGACCAGGCTGGCTCGAACTCGAATCCGCCTGCCTCTGCCTCAAGTGCTGATTAAAGCGTGCCCACACCGCCCGGCGAAGCACATTCTAAAATATTTCTGCGTTTTTTTAAGAACCAAAATCGAGAATCCTCACTACACACTTCTAATCCGCCAACTGTCCTCATCCCTAATAATGATGTTCATGGGTCAGGAAAATTGTTAAGTGTGTAGAGGCACTTTCTGTGCAAGCCTAATGACCTGGTGTCAGTTCTTGAGCCCATATTAAGCCTGATGAAGAAAACCAACTCCAAACATGCCCTCTGGCCTAAAAACAGGCACCTGGAAATATACATGCACATGACCACATGCCCATAGACATCCACATATAAAGGCACACATGAATGTAAACACACAGGCACACATTCATGAATGCTCATACCTACAAGTACATGCTCACACTCATAAAAATCCTTACCTACATACGCACTCATATATTCACACACAAATGCAGAAACCTCCTGTAAGTACGAAGATGTGTATACACATACATTTAAGCAGGTTTTTCTGTAATGGTATGACCAGTTCCTCCAGTGTATACTCTTGCTGGATAAACTGCCCTTGTCCCCAGGAGACCAGGTCTAGGTGTCACTTCATGATGACTGTGGGAACTTCTTCGTCTTAGGTCCCCATCACAATGTGTGTGATCCCAGAACCTATCCACACATGTTCTCACTTTTGGAAATCTCTGAATGAGAAAGTCGGGGACCCAGAATACCAACAGCACAAACCATGTGGTGGTCAGTATTACAACCTGCTCCTGCTCTCAAGCCATCCATGTCACAGATCAGGGGAACAGACACTCGAGAGTGGGTGACAGGAATGCTCACTTCCCCCAGTCAGCTAAAGAATGGCTGTCTCCTCAGATGACTGCAGTCAGTCTGTGGAGAACTTTATCCCTCTGCTCCCCCTAAATCTCTGCCAACCATTGAAGAAGTAGACAGAGAACCAGAGCACTGACCACATGTTGTGAGCAATAAGGAGTCCTTTATGGCTACCTGCACCTTCTACCCAGTGTCTTTTGACTTCTGGCAGCTACAGTGATAATTTGTGGCTCCATGCTACTCCAGAATATGAATACCCTATGTTTGGTCTAAACAGAACATCAATATCACTGCTGTTCAAAGCTCCACGAAGCTGAAACAGGAGAATGACCAAATATCTGAGACCAGCCTCCTACAACCTCCCCGCCCAAAAAACCCATGACTAAGTATCTACTCAGAAATGCCAACACACTCCAGTCCTCAGAGAGTACTAATGCCACTTACTAAGCTAACACAAAAATGTCACAGCAGCAGGGAGGAGAAACAGCCCCATGGTCACCTGTGCTAAGGAAAGCTCTTGAGAAGTTCTTTGTGCTTGTTGATGGAGAAGCACTAGTACCTCGGGTGTCTTCTCTTCTCTCTAGAATTGGCATTGTTTGAAACAGGGTCTCACTATGTAATTCAAACAGGCAATAATAATAACAACAACATTAACACCTCTCTTCCTGAGTACTAGGATGTCAGGTGTGAGCCAGCATACCCAGCAAACTTTTGGTTTTTCATCTTCTGGGTGAGTTACCTTCCCTCAGTGAAAAGTGTACATATAGACAAAGTTCAAGCTAGAACTAATAATCGAGGCCTGAGCAGGCTGTGCCCCAGGACAACAAACAATAGCAAGAACGGAAGTGGCCTCCTGTGTCCCAACTCCTTCCTTGGGTTCTATGCTTGTTACCCCAGGGTCTGCAGGGCCCACAGAACGAGTGCCATGGTGCAAGCCTGGAACAGCTGAAGGCTGAGGGGAAATCCCTTGTGCACTTGAAGAAAATTCCCATGGGTTGCACTGTCTTGCTGCCAAAGGCTAGCCAAGCACATCCAACTTCCACCAAAACTCCAGACTCTTCAGATCTCCTTCCTGGAGTTGCTCTGTCAGTCCCCCGTGCTGGGAAGTGCAGAGGGAGGGATCTGCCTGAACCGGAGCACACCTAGCAAGGCCTGTGAGCAGAAACGTTTCCAGACACCTGTGCTTATGGATTTCTATTTTTCTTGCATTTTTTAGAAGACTATTTTATGTGTGCGTTTGGCCTGCATGTAGGTATGTGCATTCCTGGTGACAGCTCAGGTCCCCAGAGGGAGTTAGATCCCTGGGGGTACCGAGCAGTGTGAGCCATCATGTGGGCTCTGAGATTCAAACTCTGATCCCCATGGGTGAGCCCAAGTCTCGTCAGCACTGAGCCTTCCTTAGAGCCCACGCACTGAATTCAAAGTAAGTGGTGCTCTGGTGAGCACTGCAGAGCAGAAGGGTTTCTTTCCCCTGATCTGTTTATCTAGGAGCATGGACAAGTGATGACCCTGGATGCTCAGTTCAGTCCTGTACCAACAGAGCAACCTCTACTAAAACTCTGCACTGGCCAGCAGCATGGTGGGCGGCAGCAGGAGTGGGGTGTCTGTGTCTCCAGGGCCCGCTGTGATGTGAAGAGAGATCACCTCTGTCTTCACTTAGGCCAGACCACCAACAGCAGGGGAACGCATGATAGGGTAGGACCAAATGGGAGTAGTGGAAAGAAGAGAGTGTCTGGGGCAGGGGCGGGGATGGACTAGGAGCATGCACAGAGAGGACACCAACAGATGGACTTCTGGTACTCATGTAGTCGGAGATGTCCACAGGGCCAGTGGTAAGAACATGACACACTGTAGTGATGGGTTGGTGTGGAGATGCGTGAGAGCTCATCTTTCTCAGGCAGGAATGACTGGTGCAATGCTTGCTGACCCTGGCTGCCCTTGAGGACCCCACCAGGAATCATTCTCTACCCAAGGAATTCATTACTGTCACGTTAGTCTCGTAAGTCTTAGATGACCTTGGAACCCCAGCTCAGTTCATAAGGAAAAGTTCATTGTTGGCTTCAGCTTCACTCGCTGTCCTAGGTGTGGTCCTGGAAAGAGTCAACATGTGACCTTAGAATGGTGGATGTCTAGACAGCTGAACCATGAAGCCAGATGCAATCTGGGACTCTGAAGAAGCATAAAGGGTCAGGGGGAAACAAACTGCCTCCTAAATATGTATCTCCATAGGTTAGTGCTGCTTTTCCCATTGGTCAGAGAAGCTTCTTTTGCACAGAGAGTGGTTATGTATAGACTCGTTATTTGTCAAAGGATAGAGAACAAGTATTGAGTGTTATAAGCCCCAAATGAGACATCTATATACAAACACACACACACACACACACACACACACACACCCTCACTGCTCAGGGGGTATCAAATGACACAGAAACAATATAGGAGATGGAGGCTGGGGAGGAGTGCTGTGACAACCTCTCTTCTGGACAGGGTGAGGCCATTACACTTATGAAAGCCCAGCAGCTGTGGTTACTTCCACTAAAGCTCCACAAGGTGGAGCCCTTCGGTGTGCCAGCATGCATGGAGCTATTGATAAACATTTGGGAGGGAGGAGTCATTTTTCTTTAGGGGTGTAGAGAATGGGAAGTTGCCTAGGATATAATAGGACCCCACAAGCATGCACAAGCGAGAAATCCCAGTTAAACCACAGAAAATGGGGCTGGCAACTTGGCTTCATGGGACAAGACCCTTGCCACCAAGCCTGATGGGCAGAGTTTAATCCCAGGATCCTACATGGTGGAAAAAGAAACTGATTCCTTCAAGCTATCCTGAACTGTACTGAGCCTCTAGCATACACACACACACACACACACACACACACACACACACAAAGAGAGAGAGAGAGAGAGAGGGAGGGAGAGAGAGAGAGAGAGAGAGGGAGGAGGGAGGGAGGGAGGGAGGGAGGGAAGAGAGAGAGAGAATTAACGTACATTTTAATAAGACTTGATAGTAGGGGAATGTTTAGGATAGAGTTTTCCAAAAGACTAGTGTAAGACTTTCGGGTCTCGGTTTGAATTTAAGATTAAAAGAACCCCACTGTCCCAGAACACATCCCAGGAGGGGCACATTCCTTAGTTAAAGGACACTCTGCTAGATTAACATTCAGAGGAGGAAGGGAGAGGCTGATTAACATTCCTCGGACCACAGGGGAGGAGAACCCACCTGAGGGTGAGAAAGGCCCAGAACAGGTAGACAGACAAGGGAGGTCCTTGCCACCTCATTCCCCAAAGACCAATCAGTTTAAAAGTCACACTGTTCTGCCAGTCATATTGTGCCTAGTCACTGTTTCTCTGTTCTACCCCCTAGACCATATAAACGCTATTCTTAGCTCCAACTCGGGGTTCTCTCTTCTTGCTTGCATGCGAGGGAACCCCAGTATACTGGAATCATTAAACTTCTTGCTGGTTGCATCAAGATTGATGTCTCGTGAGTCACTGGGTGGCCGTAATCTCCTGTGGCTTGAGTGGGGGGTCTCCCCTATCTGGGGACCTTTCACTTGGAGGAGTGTGGGAGAGAGCAGTGAGGAGTGACTATGATCAAGAATCATTACAGACAATGTCAAGGATAAAGTTTAAAATTTATAAATGCAGTAATTAAAAGTCTTTAATCCCAACTCTTGGGAGGCAGGAGCAAGTGAATCTCCGTAAGTTCCAGGCTGGCCTGTGCTGCATAGCTTCAGGCCAGACATTTTTCACACTGAGATCCAGTCACAAGAAAAGCAAGAAAAACAGAAAAGGAGAAATGAGATAAAGGAGAAATAAATGAGCAATTAGGACAAGGCTGCCCTCCAGCAGCTCGCTAATCCTCGCTGCTGTCAATCACACCTCTCAGTTAATTCGTATATGGCACCCGATCAGAGAGAAGACTCAGGAGCACGACACACCAGGCAACTTTTATTGTAGAATTAGATAGCATTGTTAAGAAGCTGCAAATCTACATCAAAATGCACTTAGATAAGTGAGACACTAGTTTCTGTGAACCTTATGGAGAGTGACTGCGTGTTCTGCATGGCCTCACTTCTAGACAGAGCCTAGAAGCAGCAAAGAGACTGTGCGCCCACTCACAGTTCATAGAGAGCCTCTCACTGTAGTCCGCCGCTGGCCGTGGATTTGTCGTGTCATCCCTTTGCAGAAGACCAATTTTGTTGCTGGACAGAAGCAAGCACTACCTTTAGCAGTAAGGTCATTACAGCTTCAAAGCAATTCCAGACTTCTGGGAAACGTGTGCAGGCAAGCAGACCCTCTCTGGGCCAGACAGACTTTCATGGTGTACTGTGTTGTGATTGGTGGTCACAGTGCTCAGTCAGGATGATGGCCATCAGGACAATGTGGACTGGACAATCTGAAGGGCTGACGTGGAGTACGAGGAGGGGAGGAGGGCTGCCTCATGCTGTTTTACATGAGACAACTGTGGCACAGCACACAGAGCTGCAGTCATCTCCTCTTGTCTCACAGAGCTTATGAGGTGGTTCACTTTGTTCCAGAAATCCTTATCATATTTGTGATACTCTGAAGCTTCAATAGTCAGTGATCATCAAAGTGCAAAGATCAACACTTTAAGGGGTTAAGCCCCAAACAGAATCCTCGAAGGTTCTTCTGAGAGCCCAGCAGAGCATACCCATCAACAGGATATTCTCTTATAAACACTGATATCTCCCAGTTTCCATGGTGTTGGGGTACCACATAGCCTACTGTCAAGCATCTCACCTAAGGAGACACCTTGCTGTCTGCACCGGGAACTTCAGTTTCTACCTGAAACTGCAGGTTGGTGGTGAGCATCATCTGGGCTTACCGTCAATCAAAAAAGCAACGAAGCTCACCTGAGTCAGAAACTTCACTTTACATGTTTATCAGTTGGGTTCAAGGTCTGTGCCTTACTTTTCAAACTTTGTCTCTCACAGAAACCCTCTGAGCAGAGTCAGACCTGTAGGCCGATGTCTAGGATCTATTGAGTCCTTCGTCTTCTTCAGTGGGTTGTGAGCATCCTCCCAAACCTTACAGCCTGTCCTCAGGCATCCTGAGGTCCGTACTGGTTCCCAACCAGAAAAATCCCATCTTAACCTGTTAGCAAACATATCATCTAACAAAATCAACTTCCATTTGCTATGAACTCCTGATATACTGTTCTACTCTGAAACAAGGTTCATTCATAGAGGACACATCAGTGTCTTCCTTCTGGACTCTGAATGAGCACATGTGCCATTCATACACACCAGTGAACATACATGACACAGATGTAACATACATGACAGGTTGAACACACACACACTCACACATCACACTGCATACACTGATGTAGGTGTGTGGGACTCAACTCATCACATAACTGTGACAGTCACCATGCTGCTTGGGAAGGTGACATGCCTGCAGTCCTGCAACCAAAAGAAAGGAAATGTGGCTAAGGCATGGAAAACTCCTTTTTGAACCAACACGTACTTTATATAGTATACTAAAAGAGAGACTCATATGTCCCAGGCTAGACCACATAACCTAGGTTGCCCAGGAGAATCCTGAACGTATTCTCCTGCAGCTAGCTCCCAGTGCTGGGTTATAGGCAAACACCAGGACAGATTTCAATAGTGCTAGAAACTGAACCCAGGGCCTTGGCTTGAAACACGAGCACTCTCCGAGCTGATCCACGTCCCAGCCATAAGCCTCTGGTGTAAGAAGCTCACTGAAGGCCAATGGTTCTCAGCCTAGTGGTGAGATCAGGATGTCATTAGCAGCCATAGCCATGGGTCCGGGACCCACCATTCCCACCTACTTCTCCTCATGGTCTTAGTCACTGTCTCCCCATTATCTTTGCACATATTTTCCAGAGTCACTTGTGAAATATTCTTTATGAAAAGGGACAGTAACGTCACTGCAGTGTTGGAGTCATCTGGTGAAGGTGACTTAATAGTCCTTGAGGGGATGCTCACATTTGACATGCAAAGCCGTAGGATTTAGCAATCTGACACAGTCTCGCATCGCCTCAAACTGGTGATCCTCCTGCTGCAGCTGCCCAAGTGCTAGCATTACAGATGTGTTTTTACCATGGCCAGGTTTGGAAAGTTCTTTACATTGGGAATATTGACACTGGTGTCAATATGGAAACTGGTGTTCCAGGTTTGTGTGTGTTGTGTGTGTGTGTGTGTGTGTGTGTGTGTGTGTCATCTCTATTTCAACATCCTGGTACCTAAAACATTATTATATTCCAAGCCAGAGCTGGGTGTTTTGAGCAGATCTGTTGGAAAGTTCTTCCCCACATGCAGCTGAAAACCTTTATCCGCATTTGATGCCTGAGGCTGCACAATGGGGCTGGAGAGAAGACCACCTCTTTTAACTACAACAGGCACTGAACCCATGTGCACAAATCCACAGACACACAGAAATAAGGCGAAATCATTATCTGATATTAAAAGACACAATAAAGTTACCAAAATAAACAAAAAAATAATGAATGATATAAATGTTTTACAAAAGAAAGCAGAGATTTTCTTAGGTCATACTTTATTGTTAGGATCAGCAGTATGATGCAAACTGTATGTAAATATACACACATACACACTATACACACATTTATTATGATACATATAAAACAGAAAGGGGAAGGGAGAGAGAGGGGGAGGGGGAAGTGGGGAGAGAGAGAGAGAGAGAGGAGAGAGAAGAGAGAGAGAGAGAGAGAGAGAGAGAGAAGAGATTGATTCCTGGGATCTTACCCTTCCTTGAGTCTCTGTGGCTGCATCCCTGGCTCTTATACATTTTATGTGACAGAGCTCTGATCCTTTCACTGTGTTGCTCCATTTCCTCTGAATCCAAACTGAGTGGAAGGGTCCAGGCAGGTGTGGAGTAAACTACCAGAATCCCATTGATCTGAGGCTGATCTGACCCACTGAGATCTGATCAGCTAAACCTGTTATCACGGACACATCTCGAGAGAAGAAACCATTTCCTAGGCAGATGTGAACCCTACTCTCTAGGCAAAATTCCAAAATGAAATATGCTTAATTCACCTATCTTACATGGCCTTTTCCTTTGCACTGAAGCTGCTGACTGCAACGCAGTGACACTGCTGAAGAAGGAAGTAATGTTTAATGAGCACTGAATCCCTGATGGATTCCAAACTTTGTTACTATTTCCCCATGTGACTGGGGATGGAATCGAAGGGGTGGAATCCAAGGCCTCAAGCATGCTGAGCACACTCGGCTCCTGAGCTACACCCCAGTCCCGCTTCCCTTACCGTTTTAACAGCCCTGTAAATTACGTAGTATTTTCATCCCCAGATATCAGGGGAACAAAGGGACAGGGAGGGACAGCACAGTAACTTTACTCAAAGACAGTAAGTGACCAGGTTGCAAGTCAGAGGAAACCCATTCCCAGCGCCCACTGCTTCCTAGGTACACGGTCATCATGGATTTCTGAAAGGTGAGTGATGAGGCTGAACTTCCAGTGTGTTGTTAAATCTCATCAGCTCTGTGTCCTGGCTGGGAACCTGGCCTTCATTTCTTATACATGAGAACTTTCTGCGAGGGTCTACCAAGTGCTGAAAACACGATCTTATTTGACTGGGATTCTCTTGACTCTCATCTCTCTATTACATCAGAAGATTATCCGAGAGTCTGGCTTCCAGAGAATAACAGCACAACACCTTCCTTACAACAGGAGAGGATTCAGTATTTCCTTAATGTGCTTAATGTGACTTTAAATTTCCACAGAGCTCTTAGAAGATGAGGGTCTGACTTGCAACAAGTTTTGAGGAAAACGGAACCAGTTTAACCTAAGTCAAAGGTCATTTTTACAAGACAGTCAGGGTGGCGGGACACAAAAGGACAGCACTCATCACACGAGGCTCTGTACCACAGCAAAGTAAGTGGGACCGTGGAAGCAGACGAGACTGAGGATGTGGACAAAGGGACACAGCCTTCTCTGTGGTGCTCGGTGCTCCAGACTTCAGACTCCTGGTCACCAGCACTGCCTCACCTTACCCGTGAGCTCCAGTCTCACTCCTGTGTAGCTGACTCAGATGCAATGGTGACTACTTCTACATAAGTTTTTTCTGAGTCAGGATCCTGTGGTGACTTACCTGGCCTTGTTGCCATCACACTTTTCCCAGGCTGTGGCTGAAGCCGATATGCTTGGGTGTGGACAGCTTTGGGGGACACTTCTGGAAACTTAGCAGGAATTTGACTTTGGGCCAGGACACAGAAGTAAGCTCAGGCAATCTGATTTTAGGCTAGAACAAAGAAGTAGGCTTCAGGCAAGAATTTGACTTTGGACTAGGACAGGGAAGTAGGCTCAGATATCTTGGTCATCCTGATAAGCTCTTAGAAACGTGATCACGGGATTTTGTTCAGTGTCTTATTTGTTCCTTAACCTAGAACTGACCTTATTATCTGCATGTAATTAAAATGGTATAAAAGCAGACTTCGAAAAAATAAACTGGCTTCTGCCTCAGAACTGGCTAGGGTCATGCTTCAGTGTTGTCTAATTGTCCTTTTCTTTTTTTTTTTTTTGGTTTTTTGAGACAGGGTTTCTCTGTGTAGCCCGGGCTGTCCTGGAACTCACTCTGTAGACCAGGCTGGCCTCGAACTCAGAAATCCGCCTGCCTCTGCCTCCCAAGTGCTGAGATTAAAGGCGTGTACCACCACCACCCGGCTTGTCCTTTTCTTTTTAATCCTCGCTCCCCCACCCCCACCCCCTGGAGCTGGCTTGGCCACTGGGGGCTAAGTCCTCAGAGGCTTCCTCTGCGCCACACCCCGGTGCTGGCTTGAAAGGTGTGGTTCCTACTGAAGAGGCTTCAGCCTTTGTAGATGACCATGCTGCACCAGGGCCCCTTCTCTCTCTGATTTCCTTCACTACTATCCACTGGCTCGCCCTCTGCTGTGTGGGGTTTTGTTTGTTTTATTGTCCTGTTTTTGTTGTTGTTAGAATATCATTGACACCTTCCCAGAAAGCGTGCTAAGTGCCATTTCCTCTTCTTTTTTCTTCTACAAAAAGAGAAAGGGATTTAGACTAGTACTTTAGAGATGACCAAAGGGCAGTTCTGTTCAGGTATCTCAGCCTAGAATCCATGCTTATCTCCCTAACCCTGCTGCGGTAGGAAACAACCACTACCCCCTTTCTCAGTAACTGTATAGCTATCTTCACTAACTGTTTAGCCTCAATCTCCTCAGTACCCTACTTCACTCTGTCTGTGTGTGTGTGTGTGTGTGTTGGCTTGTATGTGTGTGTGTGCACACGTGCAAGTGAGAATAGAGCCTATTCATTGAATCACAGACTCCACTGAAATAGCACAACCTATTCCAAGGGCACAGGCTGAGTAGCTGACACACAATCCTCTCCTCTCCATTCTCTTCACACTCCATGCTCTTCACATAGATCTTATCTGCCAGGGGGTATTCACACTCCCTGGTATAACACTTTAGGAGTTCACACTTCAGATTCTCAGTCCTTTCAAAAATGAGATATACTTCTACAGTACAAAACCATACTGGAGAATAAGAACAGTTCTGATGTCAGAAAAGAGAGAAAGAAAACAAGCTGAGAGCCACAACAGTGATTCAGGCAAGACTTGACCCCTTTCCCTATTATGTCTCTTCTCCACACCGGCTGTTGGGGCAGCATCAGAATTCCATCCAACCAGTGCTCAGGATCTGTGGCTTTTTGTGAGACTTTAGGTCAGCCCCAGAGACAATAAAGACCCACCTTGAGGGTGTTGCTTCCTCTTCCGGGAGCAAAGATGTTTCCATATTTGGGGCCTTTTTTGAGTTTCTCCATAAAGAGTATAAGTGTGGCCTACCCTTATTAGAGTTAGATGTGATCTTGTTTGAGGAAATATGTTACTGTGGAGGCGGGCTTTGAGGTCTCATATATGCTCAAGCTATGCCTAGTATGGAACACAGTCTCCTTCTGCTGCCTGTGGATCAAGATGTAGAACTCTTCAGCACCATGTCTGCCAGCATGCTGCCATGGTTCCTTGTCATGATGATAATGGACTGAACCTCAGAACCTGTAAACCAGCCCCAATTAAATGTTGTCCTTTATAAGAATTGTCTTGATCCTGGTGCTGGGATGATATGGAAATCTAGTGTAGAGACTTCCTACAATACATGAAGGTGATCCTAATTATTGGAGAATACAAAGTCTCAAATGGCTACATCTTGTCACTCCATGAGGCTTCCAGTGCCAGGACTAGGAAGTTTGTATTCAGCTGAGTTGTGAGGTGCCCCATGGAAATCCACAAACAACCCAGGCTGTTGCTAAGGCAATGAGTTGCTCTCTGCCAAGTGACAGGAGACCCATTGCTGAGAACAACATCCAAACCCAGAAAGGTTAGATATAGAGGCACCTACGTGGAGCCTTCACCCCTGTTCTAGTGTGTTTGGTACGGGAGGGTAATCTGGAGGCTCCGTGCCCTATTTCAGACACCTAAGGGGAAAAACAAGAAGTTTCTATGTAGACAAAGCTGGATTCAAACACAGATCAACCTGCCTCTGCGTTTTGAATGCTGGCATTAAAGACTATTGTCACCTCTTCCTCCTCTCTAAGTTCTGTAAGTCAGACCAGTCTCTAGTCTTTCTTTATTCTCATGAGTGTCAAGAATTCACAACTCCAGCTGGGCGGTGGTGGCGCACGCCTTTAATCCCAGCACTTGGGAGGCAGAGGCAGGTGGATTTCTGAGTTCGAGGCCAGCCTGGTCTACAGAGTGAGTTCCAGGACAGCAGGGACTACACAGAGAAACCCTGTCTCGAAAAACAAAAACACACACACACAAAAATAAAGAATCCACAACTCCCTCAGTAAAGGTTGGTGTTATAATGAGATTGAGCAGAATGTGGTATGGTAATCAGCTTTCTTTTATGAAAATACTGAAATAGCTAGCTTATAAAGAGAAAAGGCACTTGATCCTGTGGATTTTTGGCCTGTGCTGAGAGAGGGTATCAAACACCAAGAACACTGAGTGGAGCCATTTGCTTCTGTGTGGCAGGGACAACAAAGAAGAGGGGGACGCAGTTCAGGTGGCAGTGTGCTTGCCTTGTGTCCACAAAGCCTTTGGTTTCATCTCCAGCCATATTCTTAAACTTGGTGTGGTGATACAGCCCATAATCCCAGTGTTCTAGAAGTAGAGGCAGGATGGTCAGAAGGTCAGAGACATCCTTAGCTACAGGGTCAGTGGCAAGAGATCTTGCCTATCTAAGGATAGAGAATGAGAGAGGGCAGAGAAGATAGGCTCGGTCCCTTCAAGGGCATGCCCCCAAGTACCCAAAGGCTAGGCACATTCTTAAACAGTCCATTGTCTTGTAATAGAACTCAGTTGAGGACTTAACCTGAACCATTTGGAGCTGTGTGAGCATTTCTGATCCAAATACAACATATGGATTGGTCTTTGTCTGGAAGTTTGATGTTAAATGTGTAAGTGCCCAGTCCCTGTGCCTGGTTCTGTTTAAGCAAATGCCGTGTAGCCCGCCCTGGCCCTCAGCTTCTACTATCAGCTTCAATAAGTGCGTGAGTCCAAAGTTCAAGCACTAAATTCTAGCTGCACTTGTGCATCTAATTTCTACGTCCGTTTTGTGTTCTGGTGTGTACTGAACGTGCTGATCGTCCTAGGAACCATCTGGTGCAGTCCTTCAGTGTCACAGGCAGAAGCACACACTGTGTAAATAAGGACACTGACTTCTTCCTTTCTTGTTTGCGTCCCTTTCGTTTCCTTCATTTCTCTTATTGCTCTAGCTAGATACGAGAATAAGGCTTCAGGTAGAATACTGGATGGGACTGGATAAAGTCGGCATCCTTACTTCATTCCAGTTTTAATAATGATGGTTTGATTATTTTCTCCAGTTAGTGTCACACTGGTTATTGGTTTATCATATAAAGCTGTTACTATATTGAGATACGTTCCGTCTATTCCAAGCATCTCCCAGGCTTTTATCATGAAGGTGTAATGGCTAAAGGAATTTCGTTTTGTGCTAGGCATCCATCTTGGTCCCCACTAGTCATTTGTCTCTGACTCCAGTCCCTGGAAGATACGTTCCCAGTAACTCAGTGACCCCCTCCCCACTTGGAAATGTACATCCTTGATCATCTACTTGTGATATTACTAACTGCTTTTTTGGCTTCTGTGACTTGCTTAGGCAGACACCTAACAGTTGTTTTGGGTTGTCTTGACCACGTAACATGGCAGAGCAGACCAGTTTTTTGCTTGTTTTGTGTGGATATTGAACATCTTCTTGTGGTTTTCACCTTTAAAATTCCTTCTGTCAGCAGGGCAGTGGTGGCACACACCTTTAATCCCAGCACTTGGGAGGCAGAGGCAGGCAGATTTCTGAGTTCAAGGCCAGCCTGGTCTACAGAGTGAGTTCCAGGACAGCCAGGGCTGTACAGAGAAACCCTGTCTCGAAAACAAAACAAAACAAAACAACCTTCCCTCACCCCTCATCCCATTCCCACAGCAATCTCAAGCTTGGCTCAGAGATTGTCATCGGGCTAGCAGCTGATCAATAAATCCTTTAATTATAATTGGACTGAGTCTATGGTCTTTCCCCAGTGGTCTCAAACTCCATAACAAAGGGACAGTAACTTTTACCAAAGTTTTGGTGCCTGATTTCTATCCTTGAGCTCGTTCCTTTGATGTATTCTGTTCATTGACTTGGGTAAACTGAAATTGCATCTCTGGAATGAATCCATCCTCAGCACATGGAATTACTGTTTCGAACAAATCCATTTGATAGTGTTCTGTGATCAATTTTTATTTATCAGTCCATCAAAAGTCTGGATTTTCTTAAGTCGATTTAGTGTGAGCATGTCCTCAAATTAACTTTGTGCATTCTGGGAGAGTTGAAGATCCACTTAGGTTTTCAATTATTGATATAGACATATGCCACATTTGCATATTATTGTGCCTGTTTCTTCTTGGGGCCATGTACTGTTTTCTATATTTTCCAAAGAACTATTTCATAAGTTAATGTCAATTTGGAATGTTCCTAATTTGTATTTACAGTCTCTTCAATTGTAAACAAACTTTTTTCTATTCACTTATAGCTTTTACCTTTCCAATTAGCAATATATATTGATCTGTTTCTTCATTATGGTTGAATTTTCATGAATATAAATAAATGTGGATTGAAATATGACTGTCACTCAAAGTTTAACTAACAGCCATCTGCCCATTCATTCACTCATTTTAAAAAATAATTCTCGGGTTAAAAAAAAAAATTCCGAGTTTTCCTTCAGTTTATTCAGTGAATATTACAAGTGGTTCAGAAATTACAAACTAAGTAAAGGGTCTTTATTAGTGATTACCATGATTTTCTACAGTTTATCCTGTAACTTGGTCCACTACTCTGAATACAGATGTCCTGTCCTTTAGTTCCACAATAGATAAATTCAGAGACACAGACCCTCTTCTCAATGCTGTGGGAATCTTGCCCTTGAGTTCCTCTCTGTTGTTCTCTGTGGTGTTTACTAGGACACAAAAACCGTGCTGTACAGTAAGCATTACATCTCTGCTGCAGGAGGGGACGGTTTCCCCATTGAACATGTTATAGCTCTGTTCCGGCAGGGGAAGCTTTCCCCAGTGAAAATCAGGAGCCAAGGAATACCACAAAGTCTCATTGCACAGCAAACCTCACACAAGAGATTTATTGGGGGTTGGGGAATAGCAGGGGACTGAGCAGAAGGCGGGGTTTATACAGGGTTTCTTGTGGGGGAAGGGAACAGAGCTTTCAGGGTGGTCTGTCATTGATGGAATGTTTGTGGTAGAGATATTTGGCTTAGAGCAATTAACAAGCATGAAGTGAGAGAACCTAGTAAGACGGTGGGCAAGGTCAAAGATGATGGTCCTTTCTCCAGATGTTTTAAGTTTGACCCTAATGTCAGGGAAACTCTGGAAGAAGGAGTTGTTTTCCATCTGGGTCTCAGGGTCCAGATAGGTGTATTTGTAAGAGGGCCTTGTAAGGTGGTCTAAAAACTGATGTATTTGTAAGAGGGCCTTGTAAGGTGGTCTAAAAACTGATTGATTTGTAAGAGGGCCTTGTAAGGTGGTCTAAAAACTGATTGATTTGTAAGAGGGCCTTGTAAGGTGGTCTAAAAACTGATTGATTTGTAAGAGGGCCTTGTAACGTGGTCTAAAAACTGATTGATTTGTAAGAGGGCCTTGTAAGGTGGTCTAAAAACTGATTTATTTGTAAGAGGGCTTTGTAAGGTGGTCTAAAAACTGATTTATTTGTAAGAGGGCCTTGTAAGGTGGTCTAAAAACTGAAACAGGTTTTCATGTTTGTCCTGGATGACCTTTTGCTTTGTTTTGTTTTGTGGTTTTGGTTTATAATTTACCACTTTTTAAGAGTGGCCTTGTGAAAACTGGCCAGGAAACAATTTATAAGTTGGTCTCTAGCTAGAATGCCTCCTGGAGTTTATTGTTCCATTCAGAATCCCCGTGAGTACGGTGTCAGTCCAGACTAGATGAGCAGTATTAGTTTGGTGGATTTTGTCTGCATGTGCCCTAGCCTTGTCCCAGTCTTGTCTGTGCACCCGGGACAGAAGGTTGCTGGTGAGAATCGTGTGAATGTCATGGAAGGTGAAACTATGGTTGGGTGATAACACTGGGACTCTTTAATGAAAGTGGAGGGATTAGTGATGTGAGACCCCAATCTCTCCTCTACCTGAGAGAGACCACTTAATAAGAAAGATATGTGCCCTGCCATGCTATCCACCCCAGCAACCCCACCTTCCACAAAGCTAGAACTGCAGTCAGGTTGGGGGGTGCGAGGGTGTAGAGGAAGTCCCGTAGTGGAGCAGGAATGAGTAGCAGGAAACCTAAGGGCTGAAGATGACTGCAGGGGAGATCTGCCTAAGGTGGCCTATCACTGGAAGGGAAGAAGGAGAGGCCACAGGAGAAGGAGCTGTGGGTGGAGGCCAACAGGGGCGGGGCTCACTAGCCAGATCCGAAGTAATGGTTTTGGCTTCACAGCCAGGAGGAGTTAGGTGCGAGAACACAGAAAGAAAGGGTGTAGAACGGATAAGACAAAGCTGGACACAGGGAATGGGGAATCTCGGTTCATTTCCCTGGTTGCTTACAGTATTAGTAAAGGTCCTGAATAATATTAGGATCTAGGGTGCCATTAGGCAGCCATTTGGATTGACTATCTTAGAGATATTAAGGTCACATTCAATTGCAAAAGTGAATAAATTCAGGTCCCTTCAGGCCAGGAGTAGAGGCTGGAGGTTTTCTAGAGCCATCCCAAGGGGGGTGAGAAAATATGGAAGGCACCATCCCATCCCCATGGATGAGAGAGGGGAAGGAAAATGTCATTGCAGTCTGTGGTCTCAGGTGTCCCCAGGACTCAGGGAGAACTGAAAGAGGACCAAGCCATTCTGTGGGTCGTCACCACATTCAACGTGGGTCAGGAGCTTAGCCTGCCTAAGCCTGAGGAGAGACTCAGTGCCTGGTACCAGGGCTTCTTGGAGGCCGGAAGGCAAGGGCTAAAACTGAGTTCTAGTAGTGGGATCTCATCCATGGGAAAGGCTGGAGAAGGGAGTCGCAAAAGCCACGAGGACCTAGAGGAGCTGTGGGATTTACGGCAGCTCTGAAGTCAGGGTGGGAGAAGAGAGCAGGAAGGGGTGCAACAGGCCAGTGGGGCTTCAAAAGCCCGCAGGATTGCAGCCCTAAGGCTGGTGGGATGGCGACAGGTGAAGGGAGCCAGCCACAGCCTTAAAGACCGTGCCGGGGTCCTCTCTGCCTCCAAGAGTACTAGAGGGGCCAGAAACCCAGTGGTCACTTCGTCGGACTCAGGGACATGTTTACGCCAAATAAAGAAGAAAGCTTACCTGACTCAGCTGGTGGATGGGGTGCCGAGTGAGCTGGAAGGTGAGTCTGTTGTGGGAGGATTGAGATGAGGGTAGGGTCCCAGTGCGGCTCAGACCACTAGGGGGAGCAAGGCACCAGGAGAGTCTATCGAGTCACAGCAACAGCGTGTGTTACAACTCTGCTCTAGTGGGGAAGGTTTCCGCGAAAGCAAGTCTTACAGCTCTGCTTTGGTGGCGAGGCGACAGGGAAGGTTTCCCTGGCTCTTTTACCTTACAGTGCATAGCTATCATGGCACCTGGTCTGTGATAACAGTGAAACTAGCTCTCAATAGAAGGGTGGTTTGATACTATTTTTGGCAATTTCGTGAGTTTGGTAAAAAACATTAACCGGTTCACTTCTCATGATGCTCACGGCAAGGTATTTTCTGTAAGAGAAGATGAAAACCCCAACCAAACCAAACACAAACACCTCCCAAACAGGAATATATCTGCAATATTGGACAGTTAAATAAATTATGTCACTTTTATTTACACACTGAGTATAATCGAACTTCTCTGCGACTTTTATAACAAGAATGAATATGAATATATATGCATATATACATATATGTATGTACATGCACATCATTTGGGGACATGCTGCAAATGTGTTTACTTTTGTTAAGAAAGAGAATATACATGTGTGAAAGTAAATATTATGAACAATGACAAAATGTACATAAAGAACACAGATGCATGTGGGGCAGCGCGGAGGAGAATTGAAACTGTTGCTCCTGGTCTGAGAAACTGAAGTTCTGAGGTGGGAGAACCACCTAGCACATCCGCACTACCTGCCTCGAGCTGCAGAGGGCGCGGCAGATACAAACTCCAGTTGGAAAGTGAAGCTCTTCTGCCAGTTTTTCAACGTCCTCAGTGCAGGCCAGTACGCACGCGCACTAGGTGAGCTCGCGCCCAACAGTCCTCAGGTCGTTACTTGGGTGCTGAAGGTGTGAGACTTACGGTCTGAGTTGAAGACATCCTGCCCTAGGTACCAGATGGAGATGTTCTGTCACTCCCAGGACGCTGGAGGCGGAGGGAGTCACTTGAGGGGGTTTCTGCTGTCCTTGCCACCGGATGATTTTGCTACTTTGCTTTCAGGTGTTGATCGCTTTACTTCTTGCAACTGTCTGCTCCCTTTCCCAGATTTCAAAAGTCCGTGGTTTTATCTCCACAAATTAGGAGTCGCTGAAGCTCGTATGTCCAGGCTGGACTCTCCCTGTCCCAGAATCCAAGTCCTTAGTTTTATATCTAAACAAGCAATACCTAAAAACTCCTTTTCGAGGCTTCGGTTCTTTCCCCCAAATTCTCCATCTTATGTGTTCATGCATATGTATGTGTGTGTATGTATCTAGATATGTGTGTATGCATATACATTTAAATGTAGATACCACTTGAGTTTCTTCTGCCCACAGTACTACTATCTGTTACCCTTTCCAGCCTAGTAGACCCTGTTCTTCCTCGGGTATAATCCCCGTTCTGCTTTCTTGCTGATCATGTCACCTTAGTATTTGAAGCCAGCCTGAGTTTTATCAGGGATGTCTATTCCCGGTTTGAGGCATTGCTTATTGGAGGAGACTGCCGCCTTGTGTCTATTTCAGGTTATGGAAACGGGGAGAAGGAAAATAAGAGGAAATTCTTAGAAGGAGGCATAAAGGTTGAGCAGCAAAAGCCAGAGCAGAGAGAAAGGACATGCCGTGTAGACTTGGCTCCCATTGTAGACGCCTTCATTCCCTGAAGAGGAGAAGGGTAACATGCAATTCTGCTAACCACAATCCTATGTAACAGGTGGAAAGCCTGGCTCCAGTGGACAGAGGATGCCCCGGACTTATTTTGCTATTTTCAAAATTCTTCTCTGAAAGGTAAGTGAAAATTAGTTCAGAATTCTTTCAGAAATCTAAATTAAATTCCCCTTGTAGAAAGTTCTCAACCAGGTCATTATCCACTTCCCCTTCTTACAGTAAAATGACTGTAAGATATTACTTTACTAACCAGAAATAAAACTCACAGATCAGTAGGATGTACTCCATGAAGACCTAGGAAAGACATGAGGGTAATACCCTAACTGTAACATAAGGAATAAACTAAATTTATGCTGCTGTCTTTCAGTGTGTGAAGGCATAGGCTTGACAACACTAGAAACATAAATAGGACAGTACTCTCTGAACCTGAAAAGGGTGTTTGCTACAGGAAATCCATTGAAAACTAGAAGTGTGAGGAAGACTGGCCATTTATACAGTTGGTTTAGGCTCTAAGGTATACATAAATGGAAGAATTGTAATGTTGACATTCTAAATTAGGTGTGGGATACAAGCAACACACAGTATTAGTCTAGTTCCTCTAGAAAAACAGAACATATAGAATCAGTATCTATCTATATCTATCTATCTATCTATCTATCTATCTATCTATCTATCTAAATGGATTTCTTAGATGGCTTTCTGGCTGTGGTCCAGCTAGCCCAACAATGCCTGTCTACCAACAGAAGGTCCAAGAATCCAGTTCTTGTTCAGTTCACCAGGCTGGATGTCTCAGCTGGTCTTCAGTGAGCACTGGAATCTTGAAGTAGGCTGTAATGCCTGTGAAGGAATGGACTTATTGGACAGAGCAAGATTGAGTAGGAAGAAAGGGAGCTTTCTCCTTCCATGCCCTTTATATAGATGGCAGCAGATGTGGCTTAGATGAAAGGTAGGTCTTTGCATCACAAAAGAACTGGATTATGGGTGTATATTCCCACCACAAAGATTTAGATTAGAATTGGGTCTTCCTTTGTCAAAATATTTAATTAAGAAAACATCTGTCACCAGTGTGCCCAGGCATTTAAGTTTTAATTAATTTCAGATGTAATCAAGTTGACAATCAAGAATAGCCATTACAAGTGTCAGCTTGACAAATAATCATATCACCTATGTCCTACTTAATTTCCAAATGAAAACAACAATCAGGACATAATTCTAACTAACATGATATAACTATACCTTGTATGACCACAATACATTATAAATTAAGAATGGGGACAATGTCCATTGAGGGACATTCTTTTAGTATCTCAAGTTAAATAAAATAATCACTGATATTATCTTAATTGATGCTACATGGCATGACAAATCAAGGAAAGAAAACACAAATAATCTGTGCAAACACATTTTAACCAAATAAGGCAAAACCACTCAATTATAATCCTCATTTCTGCAACTGGTCAGTGCCACCAGCTGGTATCTATAACTACCTTCCTTTATCACCTGTTCTGTATTACCTGTACCCTCTTCGAGTACCTCAGCAAGTCTTGGCTCTTTTCCTGGAAGAGTGATCCATACCTTCATTCCTGAAGCATCCCTCTGTGCCCTTTGTCCTCCTACCTGGATTAGGTCACTGTAGTTTCCCACTGACTTTAATCTCAGAACATGGCTGCACCAAGAGGTGCCCTAAAGGATCTCCTGCAATCCAGACATAATCTTTCTTAACCCATTGTGGAAAGGCAATCCAACCATCATTCCTATGTCCTGGCTGCAATCGTGCCCTTTATTTTTCTCTGTTGTATGTACAGAGAAGAAAGGTGTGCCATGCTTGTGCTGATGGAAAACTTCCTGGGCAGAACAATATTTCCTTAAAGCCATAAGTTGTTACTTTTAAAAGTCCACTTATAAAATAAGAATATGAAAAAATGCTAAGTCATTAGGATTCCTCCTATGAGGAGGCATAAAGTCTCTGGCCAACCTCTGGCCACAGCTGACTGGAGGTCATGATCATGAAATTTAGTGTCAACCTGACTGAATGGAGCATTATTTCTGGATATAACCATGAGGTATTTCTAAGGAAACCAGTACGTGGGTGCCTGGGCTCTGTGGGCAAAGTTCACTCTCAACATAGATGGACAGCATGCAGCCAGCAGGAGCTGCATGGTACAAACAGGAAAAAAATGAGATTTTCTGTGTCTCCCCTGGGACATGCATGTTCTTTCTGTCTTTAGAGTCCAGGTCTGCTAGGCTGTGGACTCTGGGTTGTGGACTTGTATCCTCAGGTCTCCTCAGGCTTCAGCCCGAGACTCACACAAGCAGCTCCCCTATTCTGTGTTTTTACGTGAGCCAAGCACCATTATTTCAGTGCTTCTACTTTGTAGAAAGACTGTTGTGGAAATGCCCACCCATATTGGCCAGTTCTCCTAAGAGCTATGGGGCCCTCAGGAGCTTCATGTAGATTCGAAGGATGCTGTGGTCAGCAGGGGGCCTAACAGAGAGACTTTTCTCAAGAGTAGGTCTTCACAGAGGGTCTCCTCTAAGGCAAAGGGTGGAGTATGGCAGCCCTTTGAGAACCTGTAACTGCAGAGTGCTCCATGTGCACCTATCACCTGGAAAACTTCAGTCCTGAGATAGCCTGGGAGAGCATCTGGTGGACTGACCCACAAAAGTCATAGTGGTGATTTACCTGGTGTCTTAGTTTGGGATTCATTGCTTCAGAAACCATAGCCATGGCAACACTTACAAAGTAAAACATTTCATTGGGGCTGGCTTACAGTTTCAGAGGATCAGTTCATTTTCATGGTAGGAAGCATGGCATCATCTGTCAGACATGGTGCTGGAGAAGGAACCGAGAGTTCTACATCCTGATCCAAAGGTAGCCAGGAAGAGACTCTTTCCACATGGGGCAGAGCCTGAACATAGGAGGAGACCTCAAAGCCCATCCCCACAGGGATACACTTTCTCCAACAAAGCCACACCTTCTAATGGCCTGTGGGCCAAGCATATTCAAACCACCACATTACACTCCCTGGTCCCCATAGGCTTGTTCAAACACATGAATCTATGGGGCCATACCTAGCCATAGTATGATAGCAGTCCCCTATCATAATCTCAACAATGTTTAAAAGTCTGAAATTCAAAGTCTCTTCTGAGATCCATACAATCTCTTAAATGTAATTCCCTACAAAATCAAAATCAAAAGCAGATCACATACTTCCAACATCTCAGGATATACATTACTGTTCCAAAACATAGTGAGGTAATACTGGACCAAAGCAAGACCAAACACCAGCTGGAAATACCCCAAACTGTGAATTTCCATGTCCAATGTAAAGGACTCTTCAGGGCTTCTTCCCACTCATTTCATCTTTGTTGACTGCAACAAACTTTGTTCTCTTGGCCTTGTTCCTGGTTAGCAGCTTTCCTTTACAAGTATCCCATAGCTCTGGGATACCCAAGGCAACGTCAGCTTCACAGCTTCTTGACCCACACGTGATCTCCTGGGCTCCTCCAAAGGGCTTGCATCACTTCTCCAGCTCTGCCCTCAGTAGCACTCTAGGCACTGGTTGATCCACTCCACTGCTGCTGCTGTTCTTGGTGATCATCCTAAAGTATTGGCATCTCCAATATGCTGGGGTCTTCCACTGCAACTAGGCTTCACCAATAGCCTCTCATAGGCTCTCTTCATGATACCAGTGCTCAACTTCTTTGCATGACCCCATCAGTCCTGAGCTGTCAACTACAACCAAGGCTGCACTTTCACCAATGGCCTTCCATGGCCTCTCACAGTGCCAGGCCTCAGCTGCTTTCCATGACCCTTCATGCCTTCAAATCATTACCAAGTCCAGCTGCAGCATGAGGTAAAACCTTGGTTATCTCTAGAAAATAGTTTCTCTGTGTTCTCAGAAAACACTCCCCGAAGATTTCACTTCAGTAATACTAGTTTCTTCTTAATCACTGCTAATTTCTTAGCTCCAGCTAACCAGCATCGATTGTTCCAGTAAACCCTTCTATTCTTGACTCTAAAGCCAGAGCCACATAGCCAAAGCTGCCAAATTCTGCTGTTTGCTGGGGCTGGAGCATGACACCCTGGTTCTATTACATCCTATACTGCTTAACCTTGTCTGTTCTCTATAAACTGACCTTGAACTCGGAGATCTACATGGCTCTGTTTCCTGAATGCTGGGATTAAAGGCATGTAACACCATGCCTGGGCCTGAGCTGAGGCTTTTGTATCAGCAGCTCTGTGCTGCTTTGGAGACTTTAGGTCAGTGCCCAGAGACAGTGAAGACCCACACTGAGGATGTTCTTTCTCGTTCAGTGCTAACGGATGCCTGATATTTGGTATGCTTTTGCATTTTCTCCACAAGGAGTCTAAAGGAACAGACCAGAGTGACTAAAATGTACAGAAATGTGCAGATATCCACATGAGGTCCTGAGGAGATGTGGTCCCTGCATGCAGGGTTCTGGGGGTGCCTGGGGTGAGAAAAGGCACACCTGAAAGCCCTTGTCTACCTCCATCTCCGTGCTGGAAAGAGAAATGACTGTGATATTTTCAATAACAGGCATTTGGTTTTGATGGCCAGTAACATGTGAGGGGGGACAGGAACAGAAGCAGAAGAAGGTGAAGACACGGGGAAGGCAGGGAGAGAGTAGTAAGAGGGGTTTTCCTTCCATCTTCCCATGCCCATAAAATTAAAAAGGTTACCACTTGGATTATCTAGGGGTATAAGGGCCATTCTTGAGAGCTAAGATGCACCAGAAATGTTGGGTGAATTGAAGTCATCTGCGATTTTTTTAAAAGATACATCCCAGAAGCAACTTGATGGAGGCTGGGGAGTAGATCCCATTGCTAATGGTGGCTGGTGAACCATAGTCAAGAGCCCAGGTCTCTAGTGGTAGATAGAGAGGGAGGAGTTATCACCCAAAGTCCATCACCAAGAGGACACAATGGTCTGAAGAGATACTAGGGGACCTGCAGACAAGATTTTTTGGATGATTAAGAACAGACACTGGATTTTGGCAGAAAGGCCACTAAAATCGAAAAGGAAAAATTGTCAACCAAACCAAACGAAAAAAAAAAATGTGCCTCCTGGCCATCTGAGAGAATCTGCCCTGGCAGCAAAAGGCCATGCCAAGGTGCATTCTCCCAAACCCCACAAGACAGAGCTGGAATGCAATTGAACAGTGGTCATTAGCCAATGTCCTGGGGGATATTTAGGATGGCTAGAAAGGGGAAACTCACCAGTTAGCCACTGTTGGATGAAGGGAGTAGGCTCCAGATGGTCCAGAAAGTGCGCGTACTTGGTGAGGGTTGGGGTGGAGTTCCTGTAGACCCGTCTGAGTTATGGTACCAATGAAGGGTCTGGGAGTTGGCACAGAATGCACCCAGACACCAAGTTCTCAGCTCAAAGATGGTATTTGACAAGCAGAGGGGTAGGGAGAGGCTACCTCTGGATTGGGCAAGGACAGCAGCAGGTGGCTCTGCAGGACAGGTTTGTAAGAGGCAAAAGGGGAAGTCTGGGCTAGATGAGTTGGTAAGTCCTGATTGAACATATTAGCCAGTGTAGTAGATAATGAATTTTGATTCCTGGACCTTGGTGATAAACCTCAGGGATGAGTTAGGCATAAGGAAGTGGCCAAATAAGGGAATGGCCCTTGGTGGCTAGCTTTAGGAATTGGAAGTCGGGGAAGGAAGATCTGTTGGCACCATGTTTGCAATGCTTGGGCTTGTTAGAAAGCCCTTCTAGAATAATCTTGGCACTGTGACTGTTGTACAGTTTCTGGTATTCAAAGTCCCTTCATTTGCACCAAATAGTTGGGATTTCTTGAGGGCTTGGAAAACCAACAGTGGCCGGGCAGTGGTGGCACACGCCTTTAATCCCAGCACTTGGGAGGCAGAGGCAGGTGGATTTCTGAGTTTGAGGCCAGCCTGGTCTACAGAGTGAGTTCCAGGACAGCCCGGGCTATACAGAGAAACCCTGTCTCAAAAAAAGAAAAGAAAAGAAAACCAACAGTGATGTCACTACATCTTTCAGAGCAGCTGGTGTTAGACTACACACCTTATAGGAAGGCTGTTATAGCAGCCAGTTAAGACACTCTGAATATTAATGAGCTTTTAAATAGTTCGAAGCCATAGACCATTTTGTTCTTGTACTTGGCAGACCCGAATCCAACACACTCGCTGTTTTTATTTGGAGACACACACCACTGGACAGATTCCAGCATCATCCTTTGATACCTAAAATGGATGTATAACTCAACACTGGACAGAATGGCTGTCTGGGATGGATGGGTCTGAGAAGACAAAGAAAGCCAAGGATTCCCAGTGAGCCCAGCCAGCCATGCCTGATCCACCAAGGAAGGTAGGGCCAGGAGCTTCATGAACCAGCTCCCACCGTGATTCCCCAAATCATGCCAGGAGAACATTCTGGGCTGCCAGGTGGAGAAGAGAGAGGGGACAATCTGCTATGTCCTCCTGATTCATGGGGGTCAGAATAAGCTGAGCTTCTCTCAGTTTCTTCCTAGCTGGGCTCTCACTGAGGATTCATCCATGTTTCACCTGATGTCTAGACCATTCCAAGCTGTGTTCTCCAACCTCTAACTCCCTCTGCTTCCCTCCTCCAACATCTGACTCTGATTCCATCTTCACCATGAGTTACCATGGCTACTTCAAACATGAGATCCACAGTCTCTCTGGGTCCTCAGCTGCCTGCCTTCAGTCTTGCCCATGGGACTTGTGTGATTTACCCCTATGTGAAGAGGAGCCCCTCTGCCCTTCTGGTGTGGTACTGTACTGCTGTCACATTATCTTACCCCTCTTGCCTTTCCTCCCCTCCTCCACCAGCTCCCAGGGTGTACATACCTAACTACTGCGTTTCAAGAAGGTGAGACCCAAGCAGTGCTGAAGTACATCATGGTGGGAGGCACACTTAGGGGTTGAACTCTAAAGAGAGTGAGGAAGGGATGCTGGGAGCAAGAGGAGATCAGTCTCAGAGGAAGGAAGTGGGAAAGCTGGACCAGGATCCTGGCAGGGTCCTGTGTCCCTCCCTAAGTAGTGTATGCACATGGTTGCTCAGTCAGCAAACTATATTGTTAGTCTGTGTACACTCACAAGTAAGCTATATTTTAAAATAGTATGCTTTTGGATAACTAAAGTCAATTCAAGAAAAGACAAAGAAGGAAAGGAACAACTCAAAGCCATGATCAAACCATTTCACAGTTGCCAACATGTCAGCACAGTTAGCCCAACTCTGTCCATGGCAGCCTCATTGCTCTCCTGACCCTAGATCGCAGCCTCATCATGACAGTCGGGACAGACTCCACCATAACCATAACTCTGATCCAGTGACTTTTCTTCTTGAGGGTGGGTCTTCCTGTATAGCACAGGTTGGTAACAAAGTCACCATCCAGCAGTCTCACCTTCCCGAGCTAGGATTCCAGGAGTGTACCAGTGCACCCAGCATCCTATGACTTCTTTAAACCTTGCAGTCTCTGCCTACCATGGACTAAAACTCATGAAGCCAACATCCTAACGAGCCCCAACTCCAGAAGCAGATCTAAATGCTCTTCCTGCTGGAGCCTGGCCCTGGGTTCCATCCTCAAATCCTTCCCCACTGTCCCTGCTGTGTGGCTTCTGTCAGGCTCACAACCAGTTCTCCTGTAGCCTTGGTGCTCTGTCACCCCACCCTGTCCCCTGCTCCCCTCAGGAGACTTTCTCCTCAGATGAGGGGAATCATTTCTCCTGCAGTCAGCTCTCCCCATTCCGCGGCTCCCTGAGCCCGTTCCATGCAGAAGCCTTCCAGGTCCCTCTCCTACTTTCACCTGGGTTCCCAGAACCTGCTTCCAGCTGCCAGCGATGGCACCACAGATCTGATATCGCACAAGTGCCTTAAGTTCCACACACCAGGACTGAAGCCCACTTCCAAAGGCAGTCCTCTGGACGCCCTGCTCATGTTGCTGAGAGAATCGCTGCCATCCCCGGGAGCCCAGCTCCAAGCCTGCCCTGTTTCAGACCTGTCACCTTCTATCTTCTTTCCTGGCTCTCTGAAATCCCACAATCCCCCACACTCCCCATCACCTTCTCACATTAGCAGTTCCCAAACCTTCGCTGACCTCACCACCTCCCCAGCCTTGCAGCTCCTTCATCTCAACATCTGCAGTGTGGCTTAGGTCACAGCATTGCTCTGCCTGAGGTACCTGCAGAGTTCTCCCGCTACTCAAAAGCACCACTGTTCTTCCTGCCCACAGGGGACAAGAGAGAGCATGGCTCTGATGGGTCATGTCGCTGACCCCTCCCCCATGAAACTCTTTTTTGGCTCCTCTTTCACAAGTCATCATAAGTCACCTCAGGTGTCACCCTCTTACTCTGAACCCCACAGAGCCCTGCTTTTACCTCCTGAGAACACAGTGCACTCTGCCTCCCGAGAACAGGCACTCATTTTCTGTGTTATCTCCCATTTGTGTCCCCAGGCACATCATGCAAACCAGTGATGACTTACACAACTGAACAGAAAAGAATGAATCCCAGGAGAATGCTGCACAGGTCGGCACTTCCTGAGACCTGAGTTCCAGTGTCTGGGATCTCTCCAAATCCAGAAAGAAGCCACCTGGTTGTGGCTTACACCTGTCGATCCCAAGAAAAGCAGCTTGCTCTGTGAGTTTCCGATCCCGAAACAAGAACATTCAGAGGCACTCTCTAGGGAAGGAACTGTGTTTCCTTGAAGATCATCAGAAGCTTTCATGGCGTGTGCAAACGCTTGTAAGTACACATGTGGGAGCTCTCGGGTGCACACAAAGGCGAGTACTGCTCCATAGAGGAAAAATGCAGTCATTAGAATGAACTCCCTTGGCTTACGTAAATGTTTTATATGTACAGCTTTTAGGTATGGTCTCTATAGGATGTTCACACAGGACCTATGGCAGCTGACTCTTACCATCCACAATCAAAAGGAATTGGAAGTTTGAAGAATCGCTTTCAATAACAAAGTTTACAAATGCTTTTAAACCCTCAGCATTGGAACATGCACACTCACATGTGCTCAGAGACCAAAGAGATTGAATGGCTTGACTCTGCTGAGAGAAAGACTTGGCCAGTGTGCTTCTAAGAGAGAGAGGAGCCCCACCCTCAGGGAGGTCACATTTGCTTACATGGATCCAGACTAAGGTGAGCAGCCCCAGTTCCTCCTGAATCATGAACAGCTCTCCTCATTCTTCGTGGGACAGTAATCGGGGCCTCTGTTTTCTCTGAGATAATCACGTGTATTATAATATGTACACTTCTCTCACCTGCCAAGAGAAAACTTGTCACAATTCCCTGGGGCTCTCAATCCCACTCTCTCATAGCACACATCAGTGAAGCCCCGCCCACCTCCATGAAGGATTCCAGTCCTTCTCCCTTCCCCAGAGTGTCACAGCCTTGGCTGCTCCTGTGCTTTGCTGAGTACCATATAAAGGCACAGATGCTGAGCTGAGCCTGAGATGTCCCTCAGCACATCCTGGGCCTAGGGTTGTCCCTGTAGTAGCTAGCCGGTCTCCTTGGGGATCTTGAGGAGCTGTGGAAAGGACCCCAGTGCTCTACTGCCGGAAGCAGTTTCCCTGCTCAGCCCCCCTCACTTAAGGCCTAGGTGTGGTTTGTTTCACAACACTTCCTGGCTTGTTGGGAGTGAGGAATGGGTTGAAGCTTTCTAGTGGCCTTGCCTTCCCCATCTCCTGGTGGACACACTGCTCAGCACTCTTTATCCCAGCGTCTCTTCCATCTCTGCAAAGGACTGCACACTGTGTGGATGCATATGAAAACCTTAGATGATTTATATTCCCAGGTCCTCCACTAAGGAGGAGCTCAGAACAGGACACAGAGAGAGCTGAATTGTCCCCAGCTTAGAATTAGTCAACGAGCCTGCCTTCTTTTCCTGTGAGACATGTCTCTCTATCCAAGGCTAGCCATGAACTTGTAGGAAGCCTCCAGCCTCTGTTTGCAAATGGCTGGGATTAGTGGCATTAGCCACCCCTAGAATGGATATTTCTAACTATTGAATTGAAACAAATTGTTAAGGGTCTCTGAAAATGAACCAAATACAAAGTCATCCAATCCAGTGTGACCAGGCCTCGCCGTGCACTGTTCCCTCTGTGCAGTGATACGGACAGACACTGACCCTGGATGTGCTCTTGAAGAGTCACAGGAAGCCAAAGGAGAAGACACAGGCTCAGATCAGGAAGGAGTTCTCATTCCTTACCAGTGTCTCACACAGGACTCTGCATGTTTCTATCCCTCTCCGAGTGGTCCTTCAGCCAAACGGAGGACCTGTGTCCACAGATGATGATCACAGGGAACAGAACTTTGATGTTCAGAACTGCAATGGGCAAAAGAATAGCCTGAGGCCACAGGGCACTGTGTCACTAAACAAGACCAGGCAGCCTGTGATCAAAATGCTGTCACTGGGATTCCCTGCATGAGCACCTCTTCGCCATAATGACCGAAGGTGGGCTGTTCTTCTCCAAGTCAGGCCCAGGCTGACTGGGAGCTGTGACTGTGGACTTTGCTCTCGGCTTGAGTGGATGAAGCAATATTTCTGGATTTGACTGTGAAGTGATTCTTTAAAACTTATGTGTGGTTTCACAGACTTGGTAGGCAAGGTCCACCCTCAACTCAGGTGGCAATGTGAAGCCATCTGAGAGCTGCACTGGAAGAAGCAATGTCCGGGCAGACACTTCTTCTGTATCTCTCCTGTAATAAACATGCTTTCTTTATCTTTCTTCATCCATCAGATATCCAAGTCTACTCACTCTGAGGAGTGAACTTGTGTTTCACTGGGCTTTTAGGATTCTTAGACTGAGACTCACAAAAGTGGCTTCCCGGGTCTATGCCCTTCAGACACAGACTGTGTCAAACTACCAGTACTCGAGAGCCTGCTGTGGGGATGCTCAGGCATATAGCCACGGGGTGTCCCCAGTAGAGCAATGCTGTAGGGATACAGCAGCTCCTCGAGGTCCTGGAAATGCAGGGCAATCCATGTGCACACACAGCCGGGAAAAGCTGCAGCTCCAGATTCCAGCTGTGAAAGTGTCCATGCACTGAGCCCAGCAGAGCCACAGCGGCAGGTCCTCAGCTTAGCTGGAACTAGTCACCCCTTTCCCAATTATTTCTCTCAGATGAACAGGAGCTGAACAGTTCACTCCTGCTCCTTCCTCACATTTTGCAAGTGTGCAGATTGCTGACTGCACAGGCCCACAGCTGGAGAAGTCCTCTCTCTCACCTGCATCCGGAAGTGCACGGATTGCTGACTGCACAGGCTCACAGCTGGAGAAGGCTCTGAATCTCTCATCTGTATCAAGAAGTGTTCTGATTGCTCACTGCACAGGCCCACAGCTGGAGAAGGCTTTGACTCTCTCATCTGCATCTGGAAGTGTGAGGATTGCTGACTGCACAGGCCTGCAGCTGGAGAAGGCTCTGAATCTCTCATCTGTTCAGAGTGCACGATTGCAATGTCAGGGTCACTCGAGAATGATTGTGCATCTCACTGCACAGGCCCACAGCTGCAGAAGGCTGACTCACCATCAGGAAGTCTAGTGGTTACAGCTGGGCAAGGCTGACTGTCTCACCTGTGTTAACTGAGACAGAGCACTGCAGTTTGAAGATCGTCCTCATCCGAGAAAGGTTTTGACTCATTCAAGTCAAAGGTCATTTTTACAAGACAGTCAGGGTAGCAGGACACAAAAGGACAGCACTCATCACATGAGGTTCTGAACCACAGCAGAGTAAGTGGGACCATGGAAGCAGACAAGACTGAGGACGTGGACAAGGGGACGCAGTCTTCTCTGTGGTGCTCGGTGCTCCAGACTTCAGATGCCTGTTCACCAGCACTGCCTCACCTTACCCGTGAGCTCCAGTCTCACTCCTGTGTGGCTGACCCAGATGCAATGGGGACCATTTCTACACAAGTCTTTTCCAAGTCAGGATCCCGTGGTGACTTACCTGGCCTTGTTGCCATCACACTTTCCCCAGGCTGAGTGGCTGATGCTGATGTTCTGGGGGCTAAGTCCTCAGAGGCTTCCTCTGGGCCACACCCCAGTGCTGGCTTGAAAGGTGTGGTTCCTACTGAAGAGGCTTCAGCCTTTGTAGATGACAATGCTGCACCAGGGCCCCCTTCCCCACCCCCCCCATTCTTATTTTCTTCGTCACTAACCACTAGCCCAGCCGGACAAGAGCCCCCTTTGGCAAAACCTTCTGAGGTTTTTGTAGAACGTTTTTGATATCTTCCCAGAAAGCAACATTCTATGCCACTTCCTGTCCAATTCAGGAAGAGAAAAGGATTTAGGCTAACACTCCAAATCTCAGAAGAAAAAAGCATAGTCAGCACAATGATGACCAAAACGTAGTTCAGTCCTGACGTCACAGCATAGAATCTGTGTTCCCTCTATAACCATAATGGAGCCATGGTACACAGAAGCTGCCCATGTACTCAGTTACTATATGGCTGTCTTCTGTAACAGCTAAGTCTCAGTTTTCTTAGGAACCTACTTCACTTTGTGTGTGCAAACTTGTTACCTGTGTGTGCAACCACATGCACATGTGTGCAAGTGAGTGTGGTGGTTAGACATAGATTTTTGGTATGCACTTCCAGTGTGGTCTACCTTATTTTTTCTGGGAAAGGGTCTTTAATTAATCTGGAAACTCACAGTTGGCCTGCTAGCCAGTGAGTCCCAGGGGTTGATCTGTAATTGCCTTAGTGCTGTGGCTATCAGCATTTATAACTCTGCATGCATTTTTTATTACCATTTTCCTTATTAATTTTTGGACTCTTGGTCTAAGCTTAGGTCCTTATGCTTACGTGGCTAGACACACTAAATGTCTCCAGCCTTCATTTGAATCTTCACTGTAATCTTGGCACACCTTTACTGTCCCCTGAAACCTGTCATCTATGGTTCCATTCTGTAGCTGTGATGATACATGTATTCTGTATCCCAAGCAAGGCTGAATAGTTAAACCAACTCTATAGTTGGTTTTAGCAGTCTCAGCTAAATTCCAATCAGAAACAAAGACTCTAATTTTGCTTTTGAAGGTCACTTGAATTCAGTGACATGTAAAAAACACTAAATGTCATGTAATAAATTTTCATTCAGTGCTTTTGAAATGTTTGGATGAGAGCAACTCAGTCCTTCCGACCACCAACACAAACAGACGGAACAACCCAGCAGACAGATACATAGCAATGTACAGGTGACTCCAATACATTCCTGCCCAACACTGGAGCACTGCAGAGCACTGGGATCACCTCCAGGAGCCAAAACTATGCCCAAAAAATCCACTGCATACCACTGGGAAGATCAGTGACTACAAAAAGCTTTTAAGTCAGTGGATCTCAAACGTTCTAATGTTACAACACTTTAATCTCAGATTATTTTGTTACTTCATTACTATAATTTTGCTACTGTTATGAATCATAAATATTTTTGGAGATAGAGGTTTGCCGGCAGGTCTCAACCCATAGGTTGAGAACCACTGCTTTAGGGACGAGCACTGAGTCCAAACTTCCCACACCTGTGATCTGAAAAGCATTTTGTTCTGGTGAGAAGGTTTGCTGTGGTCAGGTTTCTTGCTGTAGCTATGGCAGAAAGTTCACAGATGTGTGTCTTCAAGTCGCCCTCTTGGGCACATGCGCCCAGTGTGAGATTTTCCTGATCACCACTGGCGGTTGACTTTATTAAGTCACTGGTCTTTGTGTCCCAAAAGTGAACTAGCCCATTAAAGACACAAGTCCATTGGCGCAGCACAGCACAGTCCAAAGGCGCCGCTGAGTAGCCGGCACACACTACTCCGTCTTTGTGACCTTCACTGTCCCCTATAACCCGTCCTCTATAGTAGAAGGTGGCTCTTCAGGTTCTCAGACCTGGAAAAAATGACATTGACTGTGGTAGAAACTGAAATGGAAAATTAAAGCAGTTCTAATGTCAGGAAAGAGGGAAAGAGGACAGGCTGGGAGAGGCAGCAGTGTCTCATGACCTCACCCCTGCCCTGCCATCCCACTCCTGTCTGCTACTCTGCAGGGGCTGCACCAGCTCCTGTCCCGCCCAGGGCTGGGGATCTGAAGCCTCTGTCTGAGCAGGCTGTGCTGCTCCAGAGCTTTTGTTGGCCACAGAGACAGTGAGGACATGCCATCTTTCTAGTCCCAGTGCCAACAGTGTTTCCATATTTGCTGTCTTTATTCAGTTTCTCCACCACAAAGCATCTAATAAACCAGACAGAGCACAAACCAATGTAGATACGCCCCTCTTACCAGCCAACTCTTGTCTAACAGCTGGGCCACATATGCACAGGCTCAAGAACTGAGTCTTTTACTCATGAAATTCCTGAGTTGTGATACCACTAACTGTGGCCCTATGTCTTTGAGTAGCAAGGACAAGCATGTGTGTGAGAGCCCTGGTTAATACAATGACACTGTCAAGTTCCGTGCTGTCAGCAAAGGTGAGTTGAGAAGCATGGACAGGAGCAGGATGAATGAGGGGTCCGTCGTGGGAGGGAGATGGAACTGCGGGCTCTCACGTTAGAAACTTGTGGTATAGATGAAAGGTTCATGTAGATGCCAGCTTTTGTAGTGTACTGATGCCATAGCTAGGGTGTTATTTCCCAGGCCAGAGTAGGATGGGCAGGAAATGTATAAGTTGATTTCAACTTTCTAGCCAAGACCACTTACAATCCTGAGTAAGCTTTGGTGGGAGACTTATGTCTTGATGAGAACCAAAGGAGATTAGCTCATTATGAGACAGAAAAGACTGGTAATATCAAAACTAGTGTCCTGGCATTCCAGCAGTATGTGTATATGAGAGAGAGAAAGGGAGTTCTCCGTAAAGAAATTAGAGCAAATAAAACACATGATTCAGGTCAATTTAATGAACAAACCCAGCCTGGGGTAGTCCCACTGTGGTAATAAAGTGATAGAGTAGGAACTGGGGATTTCTGTCCCCCTTGAAAACAATGCTCTCCGGTGGCTTTGAACTTAAGAAGCCGACCTTACAGACAGCCTATTTAAAGGGATTAGTACTAGAAGACTTTAAGCAGCTATTGTGCACAGGCTGTGCACACACCAGAGGGCTGTGCAGAAGCATAAACCCAGTAGTAACCACACATAGGCTTCACCAAATCAGTGAGGGAGCATTGCAGCTTGGAGGAGACCCTACTGGAGTCTTTCATGATGCCACCCCAGCTAGAAGCAAAGGGCTTTGTGATGAGGTCCCCTCCATAATTTAACAAGTTTCTATGATCCTTAAGTCTTCAGAAACATTTGAGTGACAATAAGCAAGGAAAATTCAGTTCCCACTGCTTAAGGATTTCAGGACCCAGAGCTGAGAAGCAGCAGATGGAAATAAACCTTTTAAGAGGTGTGAGCTCCTTGGACCTCACTGCATAAGCCTGTCTTGCATGTTTCTGAGGAGTCAGGGTGTTAGCGCGATGTGTTCTCAGGACAGTGTGGTCACAACATCGACCTGTTTGCTCTGATCCACTGGCAACACAGAATTTGAGCGGGTGACCATTTGCATGGATAAATGGAGAAGGGCATTGGTGCCTTTAAATATGTCACACATGATTACATGCAGATTACCCTTCTTTTCAACTGCAGTGAGACTTAGCTCCTTTGAAGCCCCAGCTGTGAAACTACCTGGACTGGTCTGGTAGTCTGAGTGCCAGGGTCTGCCTGTCACCAGATAAGTAGTTATAAAAGCAAGTTTCTCTGTTTGGAAGATCATTAATATGTCCACTGCTAAAGTAATGACCACAGCAAGCCTTGTGATGCAAACTTGTAATCCTGTTCCTGGGAAGTAGAGACAGGAAGGAAGTCAAAACATGCACAGGAGAGATACTTTGAAAGAATTTTAATTAACATCTGTGCTTAAATTTATACACGAAAAATTCCTATAAAACGTAACAGGTTTCATTTCATAGGCCAGGATTGCTGGGAACTCAGAGGTTAGCCATGAAGAGTCGTCCCCTGCCTGAGCTCCCGCGTGCTGAGGTGACCCACCTGATCAAGCACTCCTGGCACTGACGATACTTTTAGAGAGTTTGTTTGTGTGGAGGATCTGGCAGGGAACACAGCTGCCCCTGTGTCCTAGACAGGAAACACAGTCCCATTTCTCCCTCCTGAAGGTCCAGTTCTAACTGTAAACCCAGGTCCAGGAGGGTTGCACACTGATCCCTGAGTGGGACACAGCTCCCTCTTCAGCCGGGTCAGCCAAGGAACCCGTCTCATGGAGGCCCGGCAGATGTGACAGCCAGTTCCCCTCACTCCCCAACACTACTGCTGAGCAGTGCTAACCCTGAAAGGCCCCTGTGGAAAAGTGGGTGAGGGAGGCTGCTGCAGTGAAGCACCTTGGCTCTGAGTGAGCCTGTCTGCACCCCCAGTGCGCGCTCTGCTTCTGTTGAAGCCCTTGAGGAACTCCCTGGGGTCCTTCCCTGTGCTCCTGAACATTCAGTGCCTTAGCGAACCCAGAGCCCAGCCTGTTGGTTATTCCACTGTGGAAGGTGAAGATTCATTTTTGGAGAGATGAAATCCTCTGTCAAAAGTCATAATCCCAGATATATCAGAACCAACCATGAAGTCAGGGCACCAGATTCTAGTTCAGAATTAACCCTGTGATTCCACACTGTCTGCGCATCTCAAAATGTAGGGGAATTGAGTTAAAACAAGTTTCTCTACCAGACATTGTTGGGAGGGTAACGGCAAAACTGTAACAAGAATCAGATAAAGGAGCCGGGCAGTGGTGGCGCACGCCTTTAATCCCAGCACTTGGGAGACAGAGGCAGGTGGATTTCTGAGTTCGAGGCCAGCCTGGTCTACAGAGTGAGTTCCAAGACAGTCAAGGCTATACAGAGAAACCCTGTCTCCAAAAACAAAAAACAAATCAGATAAAGGAAAGAGAACACTGTCAGGTTTCAGAAGCAAAACCCCAGTGTCTAGGATCAGGCCAGTGTCTAGGATCAGGGATGCTGGACGCTGAGGCAAATTAGGTTTGTCAGCATCATGAGGACCCCATGATAGCATAAAGCTACATTGGTAGCCAAGTCCAAGACTTCCTGAAAAATCTCAATTAGAGATGCAGAACTGAGTTTGCTGTGCTCGTATCTCCTCTTGGCTCTATCATCCTCACTGTTCGGGCTGTAGTGTCTCATGAGGAGAATGACTGTGGGGACGAGATGGCAGCTTTAGCTGGCAGCTTTAGCTTGAAACATAATCCCCAAGGGACTCGGGCTCCATGATTTCTCCAATCCATGTGTTCTCCAAAGGTCAGAGCAAAATGAAGGGGCCCAGCGCTGCCTCCCAGCCCTGAGCTGGCTTATAATTCAGAGTTTATCCTAGAATTTCCACGAACCAGCACAAACCCTCCTGCTTCAACCACTTGGGAGCTGGGACTTCACCCACGAGCCCAGACACTCAGCTGAGAATTGTTACAATATATTTATAGAATGCTCATTTTCATAATTGTCAAGCATCAGTAGATGCTTTAGTAAAGAAAATACAAACAGCAAAGGTGTCTTTCCTGATGAGCTGGTCCTCCTAGTCACACCCTGTCTCAGCCTCAGGTCACTTCCTATTCTATTAAACTATTATGTTTACTGAATCTCTCTGTGTGTGCCCTGTGCTGAGCAATTTCTACTCTGAGTCTCTTTAAATTTTTTTAAAAAGTCTTTGGCTCCCTTCAACATTCAGTCCTAATCAACCTGTGTTACCATGGGAACATCCACGCTCCACGCTCTTCCTTTCCTCTAGTCTTCTTCTTTTTCTCCCCTGGTATTTCCAGTTTCCTTCTGTGTCTGCAGGTCCAGGTGGCCTGTTCTTTCTATGAACACCCCAAACCCACTTTTCCCCTGAGCCTCCTTACTGCCCTCTGCTCCACTAGCCTCTCTTTATTTCTCTTTAGCTAGACAGAAGACTCCTAACCCTAGGAATGCTAACTTTTAATTTTTTTCGTTTTCTTTCTTGAGGAATGTCAAGGCTTGAAGTCACTGCATAGCCAGAGTCTGACATGGTCTTCATTTTTTGCTTCTGGTTCCCAAGGGCTGAGACTGAGAGTGTGCCATCAGACTCTGACTAATCTTTGTGTCTGGGTTACCTGGTCGTGTAGCTAAGGGTAAACCCTGCACCAAAGCTGGGTACTATCCTCCATCAGGAAGAGCCTGTCTTTGACCCAGTGTGCAGGGTCAGAGGGAACACAGCTGTTCCTGTGCCCTTGACTGTATCAGTCCTGCTCTGCCGGGGAAAAACCCTTTAGAGACCCCACAGTGTCAGGGAAGACACACATACAGGCACTGAGGAGGAAAAGGTCAGCCAGTCTCAGTTGTGATTGCACAGTGCCAGGTGTGTTACTGAGTCCCATCCACATGGAGCATGGATGTTCCCATGGTAACACAGGTTGATTAGGACTGAGTTCAACACTACTATCCATCAGCAGCATCTGTGAAGGACTGCTGTGGAAAACTGAGTGCTCTCTCTGTGCTGTTCAACTCTCAGGAATTCCCTGGTTTCCTTCTCTATACCTTGCTCATAACATCTTAGTTAGGGTTTCTGTGCTGTGAAGAGACACCATGACCACAGCAATTCTTATAAAGCAAAACATTTCATTGGCGCTGGTTTACAGCTAAGATGTTTAGTTCTTTATCATCATGGCAGGAGGCATGGTGGCATGCAGGCAGACATGGTGCTAAAGAGGTAGCTGAGTGTAGGACTCCAAAGGGCTGCCATGCTCTGGCTGAGACTTTCCATGTGCTGCTGTCTGCAATGTAACATTCTGCAGTTTTTCTAAGAACAAAACATCCTGTTGAAGGATGATGCCCCAGGAAGGGAATTTACACTTGACATCACCAGAGAACAGGCTGTTCAAATTGTTACTCACTGCCCTTACTGTGCTCAGTTTATCTCCTCCCCTAATTTGGGAGTGAATCCCCAAGATCTTGCACCCAATGATATTTGGCAAATAGTTGTTACACATATTCCCTCGTTTGGGAAACTACACTTCGTTCATGTTACCATTGATACCTTTTCTGGTATGATTTTTGCCTAGGCTCACTGTGGGGGAAAAAAAAGATTAAGAACAATTGCCTGCAGCCATTTGCCTATTTTGGGGTTTCTCCCACCAAATAAAGACTGATAATGGCCCAGCCTATGGTAGTGTGTCCTTTAATAAATTTTGTGATGAATATAATATTACCCACAAGACTGGGGTTCCTTATAATCCACAAGGCCAGGCTATAGTGGAAAAAGCACATTTAACTTTGAAAAATTATCTTGAAAAAAACAAAAAAGGGGGAGTTTACCTCACCTCATGCAAGATTATCCTTTATTTTATATATTTAAAATTTTTTTATTAGTGGGTAAGGATTCATTGTCTACAGCAGACAGACATTGGAAATGAGCCCAGAAGACATTGGACTTAGTGAAATGGAAAGAATTGTCATCAGGTGTATGGAAAGGCCCTGACTCTGTGTTAGTCAGGGTGAGAGGTTCTGTTCGTGGTTTTCCTAAAGATGCTGAAAGTCCTATTTGGATTCCTGAGCATTTTGTGTGCTCTGTCACTATGGATCCTTGCCCAGGTAGAGATCTACTGGAGCTTTGTGAAGAACCCCCCAGTTCTGATGTCAGTGGGGATAAGTAGCTTGGCCTGGCTGGTCATAGTTTCCACCAACAGGACTACTGAAAAAGCTGCAGCAGGATTGATATTTCTTTGCCACTTTTGCAGACAGCAGACCCAGTCCCAGGCAATTACTAAGCAAGTGCTTGTGTCACTGGCAGGAGAAAACCCTACTGCCCAGGTTTGTCTCAGCCTTTACAGAGAATAGTTAGTCAATGATGGGCAACTTCTTTGCAGTCCTTACCTACCTAAGACAGGGCCCCTGAGGCTGGCAGGGATTCCCAATGACAGGTAATTGGTATTGATGGAAGGTGACCTAAGACATATGCTATTTGCCTATAAAATAAAAACAGGGAACCTGTAGGACCCCGAAGGGCTACCATGCGCTGGCTGAGACTTTCCGTGTGCTGCTGTCTGCAAAGTAACATTCTGCAGTTTTTCTAAGAACAAAACATCCTGTTGAAGGATGATGCCCCAGGAAGGAAATTTACACTTGACATCCCATTGCCCCCCAGTTGAGTTCCTGTTTTTCCTTGAGTTTGTGTTTTTCCTTCCCTGGCTTGGTGTGTATATATTGAACCTGCTCAGTAAAAGCTTTGGCATTCTCTCATAATGAATGACCCGAGTTTGAGTCTTTCTTTAATCCCCCAGGCCTTCACCTGAGCTCAGTACCGTGGGCAGCGCTGGTGCTGTCAGCTGAGAGTTCTACATCCAGATCAGCAGGTAGCAGGAAGAAAGAGTGACACTGAGCCTGGCTTGAGCTTCTGAAACCCCCAAGCTCACCCCTAGTGACACACTTCCTTCAACAAGGACATACCTACTCCAACACGGCCACATCTCCAATGTTACTCCCTGTGAGCCTATGATGGGGGCCATTTTCACTCAAACCACAATCTCTGAGAACCCTGAACCCTACCAGCCTGTTATCTCACCAAGAAAAGTGAAAGGATATTTCATTTCTCGATATGTGAGCGAGGAAATGCTGTGTCCAAAGTCACAACTCTAGGAGATATCAGAGCCAGGACCACAGCTAGGGTACACCACCTTGTAGTTCAGCACATTTCCCTTTATCCAACATTGTTTTGATATTTCCCATTTAGGGAGCTGTCCAATCATACAAGCATTAAAGTTTCTTTTCCTACTAACAGAATGAGAAAAGGGGTTGTAGGGTTTCACAATAAAATCATCTGTCTCCAAGATAAGAGGTATTGAACACTGAAGCAAACTTAGTCAGCTCCAAGGGAACTCTGTCTTAGTTAGGGTATTGCTATAATGAAACATAGGAAACTTGGGAAGGAAAAGGTTTATTTCACTCATTGCTCCATATAACAACAGTTCATCAGCAAAAACTGTGAGGGCAAGAACTCAAGGCAGGAGCCTGGAGACAGGGACTGATGTACATGGAGGAACACTGCCTACTGGTCTGCTTCACACGGCTTGCTCAGCCTGCTTTCTTACAGAATACTAGACCAGCAGCCCAGGGATGGTATTGGGAGTTGGTCTGGTGCTGCTATGTATTCAAATGCTAAATACTGGCCCCCAAGATCTGGTTGCCCCCAATGAGTAAATTCTCAAGTACAGCAAGTGATACTATGTAAATCTTGCTCCCTAATTTAAAAGTATTGGTTAAATAAAATGGGCAACCACCAATTATTGGGGAAATAGAGACAGGTGGAGTTTGAATTACTGGGCTGGGGATCACAATAAGGAACCATGAAGAGGAGAAATAAGAAGGAGGAGAAGACAGAACAGGAAGTCTCCATTAGTCCTAATGGACCAGTAGCACGTGCCAGTGTGAAATGCCTCCCCAGGACACCAGACTGCTGGAGCAGAAATAACCAGAAGGTTTCAAACATCAAGTATTTGGGGAGCGCAGTCGGGGCACTAGCCAGACTATTGGTAGAGAGATTAAGGGTCATCCCCCAGTAACTGCACCAAGCCTAATAAATAAATCAGAGTTTGAGTCTCATTCATTTGGAGCTAGATAAGGATAAGCATAATTCTTATTAGTTTACAGGATGACACTCCCACAGTGATCTGGGCTGTCCCCAATCAGCAATTTAAAAAAATGCCCTACAGATGGATCTTATGGGAGCATTTTCTCAATTGAGGTTTCTCCTTTCCAGTGACTCTAGCTCAGGTCAAGTTAATGAAAAACTAGCCAGCAAAAACCCCAAGACTCTATCAGGAGGTGACTGGCTGAGAGTGAGAATGATGTCATAAAGCAGGTGAAAGCCAATAGGAATCTCAGAAGCCATGTATAAAAATGGACAGAGTGGACAGCCTGCAGGAAGGCTAGAGCAGCCCCACATGGCTGCAATCTGGTCAGGTTAATACACACAATCCAGATTTGACGTGACATGTTTTCAAGACTATTAGTTTAAAGAGACAAGTGCTCACTTATCAAGTCATTTATCATTGACACATGATATTCACATTCCAACAGATGACACTAGTATGTTTATATGCACAGACTATGTCCTAGGTGAGTATCTTAGTTTTATTGCTATGAAGAGGCACCATGACCAAGGCAACTCTTGCAACAGGAAACATTTAATTGGGGGCTTGCTTACAGTTTTAGAGAGTCAAGTCTATGATCATCATGGCAGGAAGCAGACAGGCATGGTGCTGCAGCAAAGCTGATAGCTTTGCATCCTGGTGCACAGGAAGCAGGGAGAGGGAGAGAAAGGGGGTAGGAGAGAGAGAGAGAAAGGGAGAGACAGAGAGACAGAAACAGAGAGATAGAGAGACAGAGATCCTAGTCCTGGCATGGGCATCTTAAACTTCAAAGCCCACCCCCAGTGACATACCTCCTCCAATAAGGATCACATACTCTAACAAGGCCACACCTCCTAACCCTTTTTCCCAAACAGTACATCACTGAGGACTAAGCATGCAAATACATGAGCCTGTGGGGACCATTCTCACTCAAACCACGGGGAAGTGGAAGAAAGAGAGAGACCTCTAGGCTGAATGAAGACAGTCCTCCTGAAAGCTTATCATTTGATCTTATTGGTTATCAACTTCACTGCAGGCTAGGGCGCCTAAACTAGGCGCATGGCCAACAGTTCTCAGGTGGTTGTTTAGGTGCTGACAGTGGAGGGGTCCAGTCTAAGTGGGGGACACCCTGCCCTGGATTCCAGATGGAGGTGTTCTGTCACATCTGAGACTCTGGAGGCAACAGTGTCATTTGAGGGAATTTCTTCCTCTGTCCTTGTCACTGGATGATTTAGTGACTTTTCTCACAGGTGTTGGTGGACTTTTCTTATGACCCTTTGCTTTCCTTCTCAGATTTCAAAAGTCCATGGTTTTATTTCTATAAATAAGGAATCTCTGAAACCAGGCATAGCCAGAATGGTCTCTCCCCATTCCAGAATTAATCAAGTCCACAAACAAGAAATACCTAAACTTCTCTGTCCCTTAGTTAACATACAAAACACAGGGCTATGTTTTCATGCACACAATCATTATAATTTGCTTATTCACTCCCCCACTGCACTTCCTCTTTGTTCTTTGCACCCCCAACTAATTCCCTTCCCCTAAATCATGCATCTTAGATATTCATTTCATATATATTTATAGATATGTATGTGTGTATATGTATACATATTTAAATTTATATTTCACATGTAAGAAAAATGTAACTTGACTTGCTTGTGCCCCAGGACCATCCCTTGTTGCCCTTCCCCTACTCTTAGAGCCTTCCATCCTCAGACAAAATCCCTCATGTCTTTCATGTCACCTTAGTATTTGATTGCAGGCTGAGTTATAGCAGGGCTACAGAAGTGCAGTCCATCCCTGGTTTTAAGCCTTGCACATTTGTGGAGACCACTGCATTGTTTTACTACCTTCTATTTTCAAGATGGGGAAACAGGAAGAAGGGAAGTAGACATGGTTATTAGAAGGAGGTGTATAGGTTGGGCAACAAAAGGCAGAGCCAACAAAAGGGCCACGCCATGTGAGCTTGGTTCCCATCATAGACTCCTTTGTTCCCTAAATGAAGGATTTATTTCTCCCACTAAAGGCAGAAAAGACAATGTTTCAGGGGTAGGGATGGGAATACATCTTCTGCTGATGATGAAGAGACTACTTTCTCAGGTGAGAGAAACCCTTGAGAATCCAAGGGTTCAAAGTTCTTGACATCGATAGGGTCCTCCCACACAGCCCCAAACAAGTCATCACACGGACCCCCTTCTTTACTATCAATGCCCTTTAACAGCTGACATCCTCTCAGGCTGGGACTTGAATTTTCACTGTAATTCAGCCAACCTTATAATGGGGGCTTCAGTTTGATTTTCCACAACTTGAGCCCTGTGGCTGCTGGAAAGAAGACTCTCTTCCAGGGCACATAGAAACCTTTAGACTGTTGATGTGCTTCTGGAGCCATTCTATCTTATCATCAAGTTCACTGCTGCCCTGCAGCATATTCTGAGATACTAGAAGTCGGTTAATTTTATCACACAGCTCATCTGTCTCCTTTGTCGATTTATCCAGAGATGCTAGGAGCAACCAACCAGCATCACTGTTTTCCTTATTTTTCCACAAATTGTCAAAAGTTTTATATACAGATCATCAAATCCATTGCCTCTTGAAATCAGTGAACCAGGATAATCAAGTGCATTTGACTCATTAAGTTTGTAATACAGTTCACGCTCTGGGCTTTCATCAATCTCTGAACTTCTACACAAAGTTTCAGTGACTGTAGGGGCTGGCAAGTTGGAAAGTCTATTCCAGATATTTAAAACTTTCATCCTTTGCAGGCAAATGGATGGAAGTAGGAAATATCATCCTGAGTGAAATAACCCACACTCAAAAGGTATATACTCACTTATAAGTGAATATTAGCCATAAAGTACACTATATTCATGCTATAATCTACAGATCCAAAGAAGCTTAAAAACAAGGAGAGCACAGCCCACAATATTTACTCAGGTCAAGACATCATGTTAGAGTCCCATCAGTAGGTATGATTTTTGTAAAAAGGAAATAAAATATGTACCTGGTGCCCTAAGCCCTAGAAAGCATGGGGTAAAATTAGTTTGAAGGGATCAGAGAAATAAGAGTATATAGAGCCCTGAAGCCCAGTTTAGAAAACCATTCAGAGAAACATTCTACACTGTGATGTAGAGAAGGGAGAGGTGACACTTTGCTTTGTCCTCCTGATTCATGGAGCCCCCGTGCCCTTCTGATGTGATGCTGTTCTAAGCCACATTATCTTACCCCATTTATGTTTTCCCTCCTCCACTGCACCTGGGTGTAAACACACACACACACACTCCAGATAGCAGCCTGACAGAGTGTTTATAATTCTTGAAGGGGTTAAGCAGAGGAAGATGAATGTAAAACATATCTTACAATTGTATTTCAAAAAAGTTAGAGCAAAGTCGAGCTGAGGAAGAGCATGAAGGGATGCAGATCTAGGAGATAAACTCACAAGAAAGGGAGGAAAGGATGGTAGAAGCCAGAAGAGGCTCACTCTTGGAGCTAGGGAGTGGTGGGGTAGAGCAGGCTCCTAGCAGCTTTCTGTTTCCTTAAGTAGTGTATGCACACAGATGTTTGCTTAATGGTTCGTGAAGCTTCAGTTGGTCCATGTACACTCACAACTCAGCCACATGTTAACATATAAAGCTTTTAAATAAGCAAAGCCAAGTCGAAACAAAACATGACCAAGTCATTCCACACCCAACAAACAGGTGATCAGTCAGCCAGCCCAGAGCCACCAAGAGTTGACTCATTGCTCTTCTTCCCCAAAAGCCAAGCTTCAAGGTGGCAGTATCTATCATAACCATAACCTTTATCCCTTGACTAAAACAGCATCCAAACTCAGCTTCCAACTTCTGAAGATCTGAGTCCCCTCGTGCTAGAGTTGAATGTCCCTAAACATTCAACATACCCTCTTCGACTGTCCCTGCTGTGTGGCTTCTTTGCCCCTCACAACCTCACTTCAGCCTTCAGTACCCACTCTGTGCTCTGCTCCTCTCAGCAGCAAGGGCTGAAAGGTCGGATCCAGGACTAAAAACACTGGCAAGAGTGGGTTTTTCTGGCTCACTCTTTAAAGCCACAGATGCTGAGATGAACCATACAGCTCCCTCTTGGCACATGCTGAGCCTAGGATCTTCCCACAGCAGCCAAACAGGTCTTTCCAGGGTTCTTGGGATGCTTTGCAGAGAGGCCCATCCCTCTTCTGCACATGCCTGCAGCAGCTTTCCTGCTCAGACCTCCTCCATAAAGGTTATGGTTGGATCTTTTCCACATTACTCCCTGGTTTCTTAGGCAGTGAGGAAGGAGATCACATTCTCTGTTCAGAGGCCTTGCCTTCACAGTTCTTAGACTCTTCCTTCACACGTTTCTCAGCATTGCTCTTTATTCTCGGGTGTCTGCTGTCTCTGAAAATGACTACACATTTTGTGGACACATGCCAAGACTTTATCTATTTTATATCCCAGGCTCACAACTAAGTAGGAGTTCAGATCATTACACACAGGGAATTAAGTCTTCCTACCAGTTTAGAATTAAGTTAGCCAAAATGCCTGGTTTTCCCGCAAGACAATGTCTCACTCTGTATCAGAAGCTGCCCTTGAACTTATAGGAAACCCACTGCCTCATATTCCCAATGGCTGGCATTACTGTTGTAATCTACCAGTTTGAATCAGAACAAAATGTTCCTAACTATAGCATTATAGCAAATAGTTTAATTCAAGGGGCTTATCTAAATCTGAAAACATCCAAATATGAACTCATTAATTCCAATGTGATCAGTGATCTGCGAAGAGCCAGACACTGAATATCTTTTCTGAAAATCAAAGGAGGCCAAGAAGGAAGAAACCATCTCAACTGAGGAAGGAATTCTCACTTCTTTACCTGTTTTCCCCAGAGATTTCAATGCTGTCTGTGGTGTTCTTATGGGCAGCAGAAGAAAGTAGAATAAGCTAATGAGGAACAAGCAGAGGGCTCAAGCCTCGAGTACTGTGAACTGCAGTGACCAAGAGGGAAAAGCCTGAAGCCACAGGTCCAGGTTTCTCCAAGCAGAACTCTGAGGTGGCACCTTGAGAGTCAAAAGTTAAGTCTTTGGGATTTCCCTTTGTGAGCCATGCTCTCATGAAGGCACTTCAAAGGGAGCACAGAGGCTCCTTCTCCAACCTCTGCCCACAGCTGACTGGAAGCTGTGACCATGGAATTTAGTGTCAACCTGACTGGATGGAACATTTTTCAGGATGAGACCATGAAGTGTTTCTAAGGAAATTATGTTGTGGGCCAGGTCCACTGTCAACATGGGTAGGTACAGTGTAGCCAGCTGAGAACAGAACAGGATAAATAGGCTGAGGAAACTTCCTCTGTGTCTCTCCTGAGACTGGCATGCTCTCCTCTGTCCTCAGATAACAGAACTCCAGGTCTCCTGGACTCTAGGTTGTAGACTTATTGTTTCCCTGAGTCCTCTGGTCTCTGGCCTCAGAATGATACTCACACAAGTTGCTTTCCTGGCCTCTAGTTTTCAGGAGTACACTGAGCCAAGCTACCAGTATTCCAGAGTCTCCACCTTGAAGAAAGCCCGTTGTGGGCATGCTCATCCATATAGGTCAAGTCCCCCAAGTGTGGTCCTAAAGAATTGAACTTAGATATCAACAGATGTCAGCCTGTGGACCCATGCAGAGACTTGTTTCGAGGGGAGAACTACACAGAGAGTCCCCTCCATGGAAATGTAGGCATTGGATAACCTCTTGAGAACCTGGAACTGTAGAGTGATCAGTGAATGCTGCAGCCTTGAAAAGCTGCAGCTCTGGGATTCCCACTGTGAGCAGCTGCTGCAATGAGCCAGCAAGGACATAGCAACGAGGTTCTAGACATAGTTGGGTTCAGTTGCCCTTCCACGTCTTGTTTCCTTCCCTCTCGAATGGAACTTAACACCTTATGCTATTTTTCCATTGTACTTTAGAAATGTGTGGATCGTTGACTGCACAGGCTACAGCTGGAGAAGGCAAACTGGGAAAGTGTGGGCTTTTCTATGCCCGCCGTTACTTTGTGTAATGAGACACAGAAGCCTTTATATTTAATAAGCTTGGGCAGATCCTGATCTATTCTCGCCCAACAATAGACCACTTCCCAGCCATGGGATCTGTTATCTGTCATCTTAGTCTCATGTGTCTCCTCCTTCCTCATCTCTATCTGACGGTGACTCCTCTAGTTCTGCTTGAGACTCTCTCCCTCTATCTGGGCCAGGAAGTTCCACCTTTTCCTCTCCTGCCCAGCCTTTATTTTAACCAACCAGAAGGTGATGGAGTGCAATGTTTTACAAAATACTAAGACAGGAGATGCTTCATAATAATAACAGTACCAAAGTCCTGGAAGGCAACCATATCTCTACATGCAGAAGTCAGTATTCGAACACACAGTGCACAAAAACCCTTCCTACAGCTGACTGTTTCGCCTGTATCTGGAAGTGTGTGGATTGCTAACCACACAGCCTGGCAGATGACATGAGAACTACCTCTACACACGCCTTTCCAACTCAGGAACCAGAGTTGACTTACCTGACCTTGTGAGCATCACATGTTTCCTGCCTGAGCAGGTGATGCTCGGATGCTGGAGGTCAAATATTTTAAAATAAGACTTCTCTACCCTGAGAGGTTCTGATGCTGATTGGGGTCACATCTTTTTTTTTTTTTTTTTTTTTGGTTTTTCGAGACAGGGTTTCTCTGTGTAGTCCGGGCTGTCCTGGAACTCACTCTGTAGACCAGGCTGGCCTCGAACTCAGAAATCCGCCTGCCTCTGCCTCCCAAGTGCTGGGATTAAAGGCGTGCGCCACCACCGCCCGGCGGGTCACATCTTTTTAAGTGGTACTTTCTACAGCATGAGTGGCTGGTGCCGATATATCGGAGCCACATCTTTTTGAATGGTACATTCCCAGCATGAGTCACATCTTCACAGGTCATGTGCTCGCAGTGGCTTGGTGGGTGGGGTTTCTATCTGATAGGCTTCAGTCTTAGTGAATGGCCATGCTGTCATCTTCACAGGGCGGGGGGGGGGGGGGGGGGCGGGATCTGAATCAGCCACCACTAGCCCAACTGGACCAGAGTCCACCTCAATGACATCTCTAGATAATTGTTTAAAATTTTCAACTCACCCTAGAAGGCAACATTCTGAGCTGTCTCCTCTTCTTGCTTCTTGTGCAGAGAGGAAAAATATTCGGGCTTTATATAGTTCGTATCTTAGGAAAAAATTCTTTTCAGCATGGATATGTCCAAAGTGTAAGTTGGTTCTGGTTTGATTTCCAGCAAAGAGTCCGTGCTTCCCTGAACACCGCTGGGCCGTGGAGTCACCGCGCCCTTACTGACTTACCATGCAGCTGTCTTTAGGAAAGGTGAAGTCTAATATTCAAATACCGTCCCCACCGCACTTGTGGGTGGGTGCATGTGAGTGTGTATATGTGGGTGTGGGTGCATGTGTATGCATGTGAGTGTGTATATGTGGGTGTGGGTGCATGTGTGTGCATGTGAGTGTATATGTGGGTGTGGGTGCATGTGTGTGCATGTGAGTGTATATGTGGGTGTGGGTATATGTGTGTGCATGTGAGTGTGCATATATGTGTGTACATGTGAGTGTGTATATGTGGGTGTGGGTGCATGTGTGTGCATGTGAGTGTATATGTGGGTGTGGGTGCATGCGTGTGCATGTGAGTGTGTATATGTGTGGGTACATGTGTGTGCATTTGAGTGTGTATATGTGAGTGTGAAGCATGGCCATCAGCTTTAGGGGTCTGTCTCCAGTTGTGGTCTACCTTAGTTTTGAGGGGGAGCGCCTTTCATTTGTGTTGAAATTCACCCTTGTTTTGATTTTTTTTTTGTTTGTTTTGTTTTTTTTTTGTTTTTCGAGACAGGGTTTCTCTGTGTAGCCCGGGCTGTCCTAGAACTCACTCTGTAGACCAGGCTGGCCTCGATCTCAGAAATCCGCCTGCCTCTGCCTCCCAAGTGCTGGGATTAAAGGCGTGCGCCACCACCGCCCGGCTTGTTTTGATTTTTGATGGCCATCAAGCACTGAGGATCAGACTGCTTCTTCCTTCCCAGTGCTGGGATAAGCCTGTCACTGGCTGCCTGAGCAACAAGAGGCAGTCAGAACACTCACCAGTGTTGACACATGCTGCTTCCCTGTCAACTCTGGCCTATCAGGTGGGCCACGTGGGCACAGACAGATCTAAGTCTCATACTTCCTTATTTGTGACACCACCACCTTAGGTCCCCATGTCTTTGAGTAGCAAAGACAAGCATGTGTGTGAGAGCCCTGGTTAATACAATGACACTGTCAAGTTCCGTGCTGTCAGCAAAGGTGAGAAGCGTGGACAGGAGCAGGATGAGTGAGGGGTCCGTTGTGGGAAGGAGATGGAACTGCAGGCTCTCACATTTAAAATGTGTTACATAGACACAGAGCCCCTGTTACCACCATGAAGCTCGGTGCAGGAGGGGGAAAACAGACAGAGATCTGCTGAGCACCAGGCCCTGCACGTGACAGGAAAGACTCCTGAATTCCTGCTTCCAACCCCATCATGGAACACACAGGGCCTCACCTAAAACCATGCGATGAGGTATGGAGAGGGGAAAGACATCTGCAGACCCACTTGCGGCCATCCCACCCAGGTGGGCTATAAACACTAGAGGCCCATAGCTACCATGCATTGCAGACAGTGGAAGCCACTCAGACCCCCTCCCCCACCCCTGCCAGCCATATGGTCCTCCTGCAGCTGGAGCCACTGCAATGTACAAGTATGTAGACAGATGGGAGAGAAAGAGAAGTGGAGCAGCTTGAGCGTTGTGAAGAGAGAAGGAACTGGAGACTCGGGTGGAGAGGAATAGCCTGATGTGAGTAGGCAGCCCTTCCGCCTAAGGCCATGGTGAAGTCCTAACCTGTGCTGTGGTTGAGGGCCCATGTCTGGGTCCATGACTATGCCACAGTAAGGGGGCAGCATCAATGTCTGTGGCACAGATTACCACTTGAGATCAGAGGCATGTTCCTGGTCTGGGCAGCAGTCAGGGCTCACATGGATGTCCAGGGACTGAACAGAGCTGGCCCTACCCTCACTGGCTATGTTGCTCTGGAGAGCTGGCCCATCTTTCCAGCAGCAGCATTTGGCAGAATGGACCCTGCACCTCCTGGACAGCCGAGCAGAGCTAGCCTGGTGGTGGGGTGCTAGCCAACCTGAGGGTGATTGCATGGAATGCTGGCCCTGCCACTGTCTATGGTGAGGTGGCAGAGGTGCAGAGGTGATGCCCACCCAACCCTTCAGCACATGCAGAGGTCAGGAAAGCTGCCTACAAGGCCATGAGAGTGGGAGAGTTGTCCCTGCCCTCCTCAGCTGCAGCACTTAGGAGAGTGGGTACTGCACCTCTCCTGGCAGAGGGTAGAGCTAGCCTTGGTGGAGGAAGCTAGTCCAAAGGGAGAGAGAGAGAGAGAGAGAGGAGAGGAGAGAGAGAGAGAGGGGAGAGAGCTGCCCCCCACTCATCTACCTTGAGGTAGAGAGGGTGTGAGAGTAATGCCCTCCCCACTTTCCCTGTCTACTTATGGTAGTCAGGAGAGGCCTAAAGTCCTGAGAACAAGAGAGCTGTCCCGGCCCTCACAGACTGCAGCACTCAGAATGGGCCCTGATGGTGAAGACACGGGTAAGTAAGTGGCCCTGAGGTTGTGAGAGCGGGAGAGCTGGCCCAGTCCCTCACACACTGCAGCACTTGGGAGAGTGGGCCTTGTACCTTGCTTGAACTGAGCAGCACAGTGGAGCTGGCTCTGGAGGCATGGGTGAATGTAAGCTGACCCTGAGGACATGAGAACAGAAGAGCTGATCTTGGCTCCTGAAGATGGCAGCATTGGGTGGCCTAGCCATAGCAGTGCTGGTGTGATGAGGGAGAGCCAGTGGGCTGACCAGCTCAGCTGCCACCCAAGCCCAGATCCAAGGCTTTGAGTTGGCCTACAATGCAGATGACAGTGTCCCCACACTGGCACCATCATCTCCATTGAATTTGAGTTGGTGGCCAAATTCAGTTGAATTATTCATTCACTCTTGTGGTGGGAGACAGAGACTAGATAGCTCTGAGAGGGGTGGGGAAAGAGGAAAGAGATAGCATTTAACCTTGCTCCAGCCATGCCAGTGGTCAGCAGAGAACGTGTGTGTCACAGACTGTTCCTCGGGATATCAGAGAAAACAATACAGTGACAACTCAGATGAAGTCAGTGAACAAGTCCAGCTGGGGACAGTAACACAAAGGAAGCAGAGTGATGGAGTTGGCACTAGGGACATCTGTGACCTGAGGACTATAATGCAAAGTGGCTTTTGAGGAGAGTTTGACTTAAACAAACAGCTTAGACATTGGGATCATCATAGAAGATTTTAGGTAGCTATGAGTGAGATACTTCTCAGAGGGCTGCGCAAAAACACAAACCCAACAGTCACCACCCACAGCCTTCTGCTGTCACCAAGAGAAGGAGGCAACTTGGCTAGGCAGGATCCCAACTCATGCCTTCTGCAATGCAATAGGAGATGGAAGCAAAAGGCATCTAGGCCAGGTACCCTCATTAATTTAGTAAGTATCCATCATATCCAAGTCTATCTGGGCACTTGAGGGACAACGAGGAAGGAAAACTCGGCTCCTGCTGTTTGAGGATGTCGGGGTCTAGGGCTGAGAGGCAGCAGAAGGAAATAAACCTTTGAGAGCTGCGAGCTGCGTGTACCAGAGGCCCACACAAGCCTGTCTTCACCTTGCTGGGGACTCAGGGTGTTGGTGAGATGTGTGATACATTCTGAAGACAAACTGGTCACGGCAGTTGGCTGGTGTGCTGTGAGCCCCTGGGAATGCAAAAGACAAGAAGGCAAGACATGAGTCCTTGGGGGAACTGTGACATTTTCAGGTAAGGGTGGTGATATAATAAAACTGAGGGGAGATAATGGCATGGTAGTGAGCTTCCTGTCATGTAAAACAGTAGGGAGCTACTACAAAGACAAAAGGCTAATTTCAGTCCATAGTCATTTGGTCCTGTGGACTTTTATCCACTGAATAAAACTGATTTTACTTTCGTAAGTGGTTTTCAGTTGGAGGTGACTTCTTGGTTAAGAACGAGAGATTGTGTCCACTTCCCATCTGGTGCTGGGACCCCATCTGGATTGGACCTGCGCAGTCCCTGTGCGTGCTGCCACGGTCCTTGTGTTCATGTGTGTGTCCCACATTCCATGTGCATTGCCAGTGAACCATTTTATGAACTAATGTCAATTTGGAATGTGCCTAATTTATGTTTACAGTCTTTTCAATCAACAAACTTTGTTCTGTTAACTTATGACTTTTCTTTTCTCCAATTAACAAAATACTAATATTGACATGTTTTTCATTGTGGAAGGATTTTCAGAATGGTAAATACATATGGGTTTAAAATTGACCACAGTAAGCCGGGCGGTGGCGCACGCTTTTAATCCCAGCACTTGGGAGGCAGAGGCAGGTGGATTTTTGAGTTTGAGGCCAGCCTGGTCTACAGAGTGAGTTCCAGGACAGCCAGGGCTACACAGAGAAACCCTGTCTCAAAAAATCAAAAATAAACAAACAAACAAAATTGACCACAGTATGACTATCCCCCAAAAGATTTAACTACTGATAGTTTGCCCATTTATTCAATAACTCTGAGTTTTCTGTCAGCTTATGCTGATCTACATTGCCATGAATATCCTGACATGGATGTTCATATGTAATTTCCTTCAGAAATTACAAACCAGTGTATAACTTTTCTTGATGGCTGCCATAATTATCCACAGTCTACACTGGGACTTAGTCCACTACTCTGACTTCAGATGTCCTGTCCTTTGGTTCCATTTGTACATGAATCAGAGATGTCCTTGTTGGGACCCCCGAAGGGAGACCCTCACTCTAGTCTGGATCGGCGCGCACCCACAGACACACAAGAGACCGTCTGGCTGCAATCAGCAAAGGCAGTTTATTGTCGTGGGCCCACGAGTCGAATCGTACCTCATGCAGGAGGCAGAGAATTCGACCCAGACCCCAAAAGCTCAGGGTTTATATAGGGAAAGGCTGGGGAGGGGGCGAAGGTTTGGTGTGGTTACATGTTGATTGGACAGTTTAAACATTAACAGTTTGCATAAGCAGTTATCGGCAGAATGTGGGTGGCAGGATGTATAGTTATTTTTTTTTTTTTTTTTTGGTTTTTCGAGACAGGGTTTCTCTGTGTAGCCCGGGCTGTCCTGGAACTCACTCTGTAGACCAGGCTGGCCTCGAACTCAGAAATCCGCCTGCCTCTGCCTCCCAAGTGCTGGGATTAAAGGTGTGCGCCACCACCGCCCGGCTATAGTTATTTTTTTAACTATGGAACCTTGGACTTCAACCTTCCAACGAGGAAGGAAGACAGCAAAACACCAGATGGCCCATTACTCATTTGGACATGTTTAGACTTGTTTGGACATGTCCTTGCATATCCTGTTTTTCTGTTCTTATTTCTGGTCACTCTGCCCTTGGAGGGGCTTGATGTTATTATTATGGCTAATTTTAGGTGGTCCTTTGCTGACCACGTACAAGTTTCCTGCATGTCAAGATGTTTTTAATTTTTTATTTTCACATCCTAACAGGCACAGGAGCCTCTGAGTGCTTAGAAATCTCACCCTTGATCTCCTATCAGAGAGTGTACAATTGCCTGTAATTCCAGATCTAGGATATCTGACACTCTCTTCTGATATCTACAAGTACTGGATTCACATACATAAATCCACACAGACACAGAATTAAAATTAAAAAATAAAATCAAATTTTAAAACCTACAAAATGAAATCACAGAAATAAATAAAATAACTTGTATATATGTTTTCAAAAGAAAGCTGAAATTTCATTAGGTGTTACTTTTAGTGCTAGGTTCAGTAGCATGATACAATCTATATAAACATATATACATATATTAGATGTGATATGTATGAAACACACACACACACCACTGTTTGACCTTTAGTATCCTCAGATGCAGTATCTTACTCTTTCTTGGGACTCTGCAGCCCTGGCGCCTACATATATTTGTGAGATGGTGCTCTGGTCCTTTCACTGTGTTGCTCCATTTCCTCTGAATCCAAACTCAGTGGAAGGGTCCAGGCAGGTATGTAGTAAAGTGCCATAATCTCATTGATCTGAGGCTGATCTGACCCACTGAGATCTGATCAGCTAAACCTGTTATCACAATCCAGGAGAAGAAACCATTTCTTAAGCAGATGTGAACCTTACTCTCTAGGCAAAATTACAAAATGAAATTTGCTGGGGCTGAGAGATGGCTCAGAGGTTAAGAGCACTGACTGCTCTTCCAGAGGTCCTGAGTTTGAAAGACCTTCGAAGAGAGATCCTCACTCAAGTCTTGGGACAGCGTGCACCCAAGGACTCATGAACGACCATCTTGCTGTAACTACAGGAGGCAGTTTATTTACAGAGCTCTGGGTCGACACATATCTCGAGCAGGAGACAGAGGAGTGGACCCTGAAACTCAAAAGCTTGGGGTTAATATAGGCAAGGGTTGGAGAGTGCGGGAAGATTTGGCGAGACTACACATAATTGGTCATTTTAAATAATTGTACAAGTAAGCAGATCTGGGGTAAGGTCACACTAATCTCATGGGAACCACTCTTGGCTCCTGTTTTCCTTTGAACCAGTGGGCAGGTGTTTAGCTAGCAAAACATCTGGTTAGATTCAAACCACAAGTTCCTGGAGCATTGTGTGGGCTGTGGGACTGTGTAAGGCTATCCTGGTTCTTGGCTGGGCATGGGCCTAGAATCCCGAGACTCCAAGGGAGAAACAGCAGGAGAAACAGCATGTCCCCAGAACTCAGGGTCCTAACAAGCAGTCCAATCTCCATAGACCTACATTGTTCAGTCACGAAGGCCATTACAGCCCCTCCCAAAGTGCACAGGTAGAGGTGTGTGACTACAGGCCTCAGGCCTTAGAGATTTACATACTAATGAAGGTCAGAGGGTGGAGCCAATTAAGCATTCCTCCCCAGAACCTCCCCCTTTCTCCCTCCCTACTTAACTCAGGTCTGCCCTGATTTTAGGAGTATACATCCATATCCATCCACCATCTGCCATGACAATAAACCCTTTTGGAACCAAGGACTTCCTCGTGTTATTGGGGCCTGCCGGGCCTGCCGGGCCTGCCGGGCCTGCCATTGCCAAAGCTTCCAGCCTTTGGAACTCCAGACTTTCTCCTGGATGTGGGACCTGTGTAGAAGTCTCCAGGCAGCCTCCCCCTGCAGCCCCATTTACCCACAGTGGGCTTCAAGGGGGGTTAAGCAAACAGTTAAGCCAACACCCAAAGAGCAGATACGGGGGTCTTTGACCTGTTACTCACTGGATCATGTCAGCACGTTTCTCTTCTTTCAGGAATTTGTCCTTGTGCACTTCTCTCCCTATTTTCATGGCCAGTTGGTTCCCTCCCTCTCTATTATCATGGCCAGTTGGGTCCTGGAACTTTTTTTTATTTTTTATTTTTTTGGTTTTTTGATCCTGGAACTTTTAATAAGCCTTTGTTTCTCAGACCTACATTCTTTGTCTTATCACTGGGGCCTTGGGCTAGCAACCCTGCATTTTTAACTGCTTGTGCTTATGAGTCAGAAAACTCTGCTATTCTGGTCGCTTTGAATCAAGAAAAATTTTCTCTCAAGTTCAATTCCCAGCAACCATATGGTGGCTCACAACCATCTGTGATGGGCTCTTCCGGTGTGTCTGAAGAGAGCAATGGTGGTGTATGCATATGTATAAAATAAATAAATAAATCTTTTAAAATGTAATATGCTGCCGGGCAGTGGTGGCGCACGCCTTTAATCCCAGCACTTGGGAGGCAGAGGCAGGTGGATTTCTGAGTTCGAGGCCAGCCTGGTCTACAGAGTAAGTTCCAGGACAGTCAGGGCTACAGAGAAACTCTGTCTCAAAAAACCAAAAAACCAAAAAAAAAAAAAAAGAAAAGAAAAGAAAAAAAAAAATTCCCACATCATGCCTATACCCTCACACATAAAAACATGAACACAGCCGGGCAATGGTGGCTCACGCCTTTAATCCCAGCACTTGGGAGGCAGAGGCAGGCGGATTTCTGAGTTCGAGGCCAGCCTGGTCTACAGAGTGAGTTCCAGGAGAGCCAGGGCTACACAGAGAAACCCTATCTCGAAAAAAACAAACAAACAAACAAAAAAAAAAAAAAAGAAAGAAAGAAATATGCTTAATTCACCTATCTGACATGGCCTTTTCCTTTGCATTCACACTGATAACTGAAATGTAGTGAAATTGCTGAAGAAGGAAGTAACGTTCAATGAGCATTGAATCCCTAATGGATTCCATACCTGTGACTGGGGATGGAATCCAGGGCCCCAAGCATGCTGAGTGCACTCTGCTCCTGAGCTACACCCCAGTTCTGCTTCCTTTATCCTCAACATCCCTGTAAAGGACATACTATTAGTAACCCCGGATACCAGGAAACCTGGGCAGGAAGGGTCAGCATCCTTGCGGACAGTAAGTGACCAGGTTGCAGGTCAGAGGAAACCCATTCCCAGCGCCCACTGCTTCCTAGGTACATGGTCATCATGGATTTCTGGAAGGTGAGTGATGAGGCTGAACATCCAGTGTGTTGTTAAATCTCATCAGCTCTGTGTCCTGGCTGGGAACCTGGCCTTCATTTCTTGTACAGAAGTTATGTGCACAGAAGAGAGGTGTGTTCTGTTTACATGGATTGAACCTTCTAAGTGGGCAGAATGATATTTCATTAATGCCATAAGCTATAAGTTTAAAAATTCCAATTTTGAGCCAGAAAATATAATCCTAGCCTATAATCCTATATGCCTATAATCCTAGCACCCAGGAGGCAGAGGCAAGCAGATCTCTGTGAGTTCAGGGCCAGCCTGGTCTACAGAGCAACTTCCAGGACAGTCAGGGCTACACAGAGAGATCCTGTCTCAAAAAACAAATTCCAGTTCTGAGATGAGATAAAGCAGGCTCACAGTCAAGTAGAAATGCCCTTTCATCCCCAAGGCTCCTCCTGCTTTCTGCTCTTCATCTCTCTCCTCAGTCCTGTCCCCTTCCCTCACTCCCTTCCTCTCCTCTCTTCTCCATATTCCCACTCTCCTCCTCCTCTTCCTATTGGTGAATTCCTCCTCCACCTCCTTTACCTCTTCTTCTAGTCCTTCTTTCCATCTATCTCCCTCTCTCTGTATTTCTGAATCTCTTTCTTGGGGACAGAGGTAATTTGGAGACAGCTTTAAAATAATAAAACTCTCAGCTCTCTGCTGTAGTGAATGAAGCAGAAATGAATTGAGAAATGGTGAACAGGGACCTAATAAGAATCAATAGAAGATTCTAAGTAAATGAAAACTTCCCTAGACAAACACGGTAGAAGAAAAAAGAGTCAGGGAATGGATTAGACCTATTTAGATTGCTCGATGCCAGGAAAAGAAAGGAGGGAAAAGGGAATGTTAAAAACAGAGTCCACTAAGCCCTGTGGAATAACATCCAAGAGACAGAAATAAATTTGGGGGAGTGGAAACAAGCAGGAAGGCCAGTTTGTCACATTCCCCACTAGCTCTGCAGAGGAAATGAGACATGACTCCAAATGGATACTGCATTTGTTGTGGGAATTCTTTTAACCTCTTGCTCTAGAGGTCCTTCCATTCACATTAAATTCAGACTGCTTGAGGTCTTTTCTTAGAAAACAGGCAACATTGTTTCCATATCTTTTAAAAGAGTAAATTCTGTTCATCAGAGTATAGGGCTTAAAGGAAGCCTTTCCGGGAGCCAATTCAAGACAATCTGTGGATTTTCTTTCATTCATAAACAGGTCTCAACTGGTACTGCCCAGAACCACATCCCACATACTCATTGTTTATATTTGGAGGAACACACTACTGTGACTGATTACAGCATCATCCTTTGATACCTAAAATGAATATATAACTCAACACTGGACAGAATGGCTGTCTGGGATGGATGGGTCTGAGAAGACAAAGAAAGCCAAGGATTCCCAGTGAGCCCAGCCAGCCATGCCTGATCCACCAAGGAAGGTAGGGCAGGAGCTTCATGAACCAGCTCCCACTGTGATTTCCCAAATCATGCCAGGAGAACACTCTGGGCTGCCAGGTGGAGAAGAGAGAGGGGACAATCTGCTATGTCCTCCTGATTCATGGGGGTCAGAATAAGCTGAGCTTCTCTCAGTTTCTTCCTAGCTGGGCTTTCACTGAGGATAAGGCTTCTTTGTTCATTCATGCTTAATTATTTTTGATGTCTAAACCATTCCAAGTTTCGTTGTCCAGCCTCTAACACCCTCTGCTTCCCTCCAGCAGGAAACAGCCAACTCGGAATCCCCATGACTACTTCAAACATCAGTTCAACAATCTCCCTACCTTCCATCCTGCCTCAGTGAATTTGTTTCTTATTTGAAGAGGAGCTCCTCTGCCCTTCTGGTGTGCTACTGTATTACTGTCACATTATCTTGCCCCTCTTGTCTTTCCTCCCTCCTCCACTGGCTCATCTGGTGTAAAAACCCATCAGACAACCACATATGAGAATGTGGATAAGCCTTGAAGGCATTGGAATCCAGATGTAAAAAGTATGTATCTGGCAATTACACTTTGACTTATCAAGCGTTATTGTCAGAATACTCAGCTTACAATTATTGTAAATATTATGAAAAATGAATATAAGCTACATTTAGAAATTTCAGTAGCCAGGCAGTGGTGGCGCACGCCTTTAATCCCAGCACTTGGGAGGCAGAGGCAGGCGGATTTCTGAGTTCAAGGCCAGCCTGGTCAACAGAGTGAGTTCCAGAACAGCCAGGACTACACAGAGAAACCCTGTCTCGAAAACAAACAAACAAACAAACAACAACAACAACAAAAAGTTACTATTTTTAATTATGTGGATTATAATAAACGTCTTCTGTCATTCAAAATTAGGAAGAATATATATATTTCCTCATCTGTGCCACCACATACACACACACACACACACACACACACACACACGCACACACACGCACACGGATGGAGAAATACGTTAAATATACCAAATAAGGAGAAATATGTATAAAACTTTTGGTATATTTCTTTTTGGTGGAAAAAAGATATACGTGTGTGAAAGCAAATATCATGAATATACAAAATGTAAACAACTGACAACGTTCGCGAAGAATGCAGTAATCGGAGGGGTGGGGCTGGATTGTCTATTCCTTGTCCTGAGCAGTTCTGCCTGTAATTATTCGCACAGCTTTAAAACCGGCCTCCCGTACAGCACTGTTGGAACCAATGGCAAGCTGACAAACCTTACTCTCAGCGTGACGTGTGACGTCAGCACGGCGGGGCAAGGCGCATGCGCACTAGCAAGGTCTCGACGCGGCGCGTTCCTTTGCCGGCGCTTTGGATCCGGCGGCGTTTTTTGGCGTCCCTAAAGTCGCCACTTTGGCCGCTCTGGCACGCCTGGCGTTGGGTGGGCGGCATCTGTGCGCCCACATGAACCAGTGGCATTATGGTCGCTGTCGGGGCCGGGACTTCGCTGCCCGTGCCCCACCCAAGAAGAAGGACAGAAACCACATCCCTGAAAGGTAAGGCGCTTTGGTGCCGGGCTTGGCGTTCCGACTGCCTTGGTGGCCTAGAGTCTTGGCGTGCTTCCTGGCCTCGCGCCCTTCCGCCTCCCAGAGTCCTCCGCGCCGAACCCCACCACACCTCCCCACCCCGCATTCTGGGGTCTCAGGTCTGTCCCAACAGGACTCCGTGGAGCTCGGGCCAGGGCGGAAGTACGCAGTGGGGCGCGGCTGCCAGTATTGAGGCGTCCCTGGATGACTGAAGCCACAGTCTTCAGCTTGTTTGGGCGCGGTGTGAGAGATCCGGTCTGAGCTGTACACACCCTTCCCTCGTACCAGCTGGAGAGGTTCTTTTGCTTCCAGGACTCTGAAAGCGGAGGTGTCTTTTGAGGGACTTAACCCTGCCTGTACCAATGGCTAGTTTTACGATTTTGCTCACAGGCGCTATAAACCCTTTACTTGCAGCTGTTTGCTTCCCTTCTTCGATTTCAAAAGTCGGTCTTTTATCTCCATAAATAAAGAAAAGCTGTGGCCAGATCGGCCTCTTATCTTCCTAGAATTCAAGTCCTTTGTTTTATCTCTCAGAATGGACAGAATGCTCTCTCCCTCTTCCCTGACTTCAGTAAGGACTTCTTTTTATGTCTACAAATGAGCAATACCTAAAATTCAGGATGGACATAATGTTCTCTCTCCCTTCCCAGACTGGATATCTTTAGAGTCTGTCACCTATTCTCCAACATGATTCCAGTGCAGAACCTGCCTGACATATTGCAGAAGACAGCTGTCTATCTACTGGCCAATCCATTTTTAACATACCTGATATAGTTAATTATTTAACTATTAATTATTAACCAAAGTATAAGTAAGTTATAAATAAATCATTATTGATATTTTATTATTATTAAATTATCTTTATTGGATATAAAAATTATTAACTAAAAGTTAAAAATAATTGTAGGTATTGCTTATTTGTGGAGATAAAACAAGATAAATATCAGGTAGTAATTTTGAGACAGCTCATAGATGTAAGATAAAGCTTGACTTTAAAAATAAAAAGCCAACTTCTTGTCATGGCCTGTCTCACTAGGTTCCACTGCTCTAGGCCCACTATGTCTCCAGCCCAGTCTCTCTCAGTCCTCATTCTGTGTACTCCAGATATATGAATGAGCCATACTTACTTGTAATTCATGGACATGGACAGCTCAGCTGTGACTCTCCACACTGACTCCTGACTGAACTGAAGTTCAGGTTGTGAAAACGGGGAGATTTCTACACATTGAGTTGATGTCACTGGTGTGGAAACTAACAAACAGTGTGCAGTGGAAGTATTGAATCTGAGCCCTTTTAGCCAGTGTGTAGGCATTCGTTACTCCTTGCTGTTTTAATAGTTTTTAGTTACTGTACAAAACATGGGTTTCGTTTTGACACTTTCTGCATGTATGACATTATACTTTGCTCATATTCACCCACACACATACACCTTCCCCTTTCTCCTACCCACATTTTGTTAGTTTCTTCCTCCCCTAAATAATTCACCATTGTTTTCATGTCTCAAATATGTATTATATGTATATGCATTGTATATTTAAAACTAGATTTCACACGGGAAATATACAAAAATGTCTTTCCCTTTTCTGCCTCTTGTTGCCCTCTCCCCTCCCTTAGCTCTCTTCCCCCTCTGACACAATCTCCCTTCTATTTTCATGTCTGATATCGCCTTAGTATCTGATGCAAGGCTGCGTTTGTTAGGCAATTCTGTTCTGTTCTGAGAATTGTAGGTTTTAGATATTGTTTGTGGAGACCTGTGTGCTGTTTTGTTGTCTTGTATCTGTTTTCGAGATGGGGAAACAGAAAGAAGGATAGTAGGTTGCTACCTGTGCAGAATGAGTAGGTTGAGGGACGAAGGGCAGAGCAGAGCAAAGGGACATTCTTTGTGTGTTAGGTGCCCATTATCTTGGAGCCTTATTCTTGGAGACAAGGCTGACATTCAGTTCTGACTAACAAATACCCTGTGTCACAGGTGGACAGACTATCTCCCAGTTGGGCAGCGGATGCCTGGGACTCGTTTCATTGCTTTCAAAGTTCCGTTGCAAAAAGTAAGTGAAAATTAACTCAGGATCTATTCATAAATATAAATTCCTCATGGAGAATGCTGGCTCTCAATCAGGAATAATTATAATGTGTTATATTTTGTGTCAGTCTGACTAAACCAGATAATTCAGTATTCACTGTGTCGATATAGTAGTTGCTGTGCTGGAAATTCAGTAGACCGGGGGGCGGGGACGGGGATGGGTGTGTTCATTTGTAAAATGCATTGAGATTTCAAGGCGTAGGCAAATAGGAACAAGTTTTTATTTTTTTTTTTGTCTTTTCCTTATGTATTTAATGTTGACTAGGACATTCTGAAATCTTTCAGTCAGGGAGACACAAACACAGAAATACGTATATATCAAAGTGAGCTTTTGTTCTTCCCACCACTGGAAGAGAGATTGTTTGCAAGCTTCCAGAAAGCAGATCTCACTGTGTCCTCATCTCGTGGGGCTGGGATAAATGTACCATGTGCTGCAGGACTTTAAGTAGGCTCTCTCTTACCTCACTCTGACAGAAATTTGAAGCAAAGCTTATGCCAGAAGAATGCTTTTCTCCTTTGGATCTTTTTAATAAAATTCAAGAACAAAATGAAGAACTTGGATTGATAATCGATTTAACATATACTCAGCGCTATTATAAAGTAGAGGTAAGTAGACCTCTGACTGAAAAAAAATCATAGTAATTTAATAGTTTTCATCCCGTGCTGATGCAAAAACTAAACTTCATTCATGAATAGTAATAACTTTTGAAGAAAAGCAAATAGTTTCCCTAATTTCATGTTGAAATGAGATTGGAGGCCAGGCATGGATGGTAGTTAATGGCTATAATCCCAGATCTTAGGAGTCTAAGGCAGAAGGATCACAAATTCAAGGCCACCTTGGACTACATAAGTCTTCAGCAGTGCAAAACATACACACGCAGATTGGAGACATGAATTCAACTATATATGTAGTAATTATTACCATTTTCTTTAATCAGTAAAAGTTCTGTAGCCACTGAACATGAATTCTCCCTTGTCCTATAAGCCAGACCTCATAGTAACCTCTTACCTGCTTTATTACAATGAATTTCCCAGTTCTAGGTATCTCATACAAGTAGCGTAATGTAACATGCATTTAAATTTAAAATTAATTAAAATACATAATTCTGTCATTTCCTTTAACCTCTCCTAACCCCATCTTCACATCCATAGCATCTTACTCTTCATTATTGCTGCATGTATATGCAAATACACAGATGCAACCTGCTGAGGCCGTGTAGTTCTGCTGTATGAACAGCTTTTTTCAGGCTGACCACTTCATGATACTTATATCTAGAGACGAATTCTCCCTTTCTCAGACGCTTTTAATTGCCTGTAGTTATTTATCTAGGGGTAGGGCCTTCTGCAATTTCTCCCGTCTATGTTGGCGTGTCAACTGATGATACTGTTCAGATCTTATTTAAGCACTCATATTGTTGAAATGTCATGGGTGTAGCTTTTCCTGTTATATGTATAAAATATAGTCCTGCGGCTGACTCCTGGTCCTCGAGCTCTCACTATTTCTGCCTCCCTCTCCTGAGCTCTTCTCAGAGCCTTAGATGTGAGGCTTGGATTTAGATGTATCAGTTGGAGCTGAGTAGCTCACAGTGAATTGTTTTCTGCATTTTTGACTAGTTGTGACTTTTTGTAATCTGTATGCTGCAGGAGGAAAAAAACAAGTATCTTTGATGAGGTAGGAGAGTTACACTTATCACAGTAATTTTGTTTGTTTGTTTGTTTGTTTTTTCCAGACAGGGTTTCTCTGTGTAGCCCAGGCTGTCCTGAAACTCACTCTGTAGACCAGGCTGGCCTCGAACTCAGAAATCCGCCTGCCTCTGCCTCCCAAGTGCTGGGATTAAAGGCGTGTGCCACCACCGCCTGGCTCGCAGTAAAATTTTTAAGGTTTATTTTTATTTATTTGTATGAGTGTTTGCCTAGTTGTATTATGTGCACCTCAGACATGCCAGGTGTTGTGAGGACAGAAGTGAGCATTATATCCTGTGTAACTGGAATTACAGATGGTTGTGAACTGCTTTGTGCTAGGAATTGAACCTGAGTCTTCTGCAATAACAGTCAGTGCTCTTAACCATTAAACCATCTCTCCTGCCCCAGTATCATGTCATACTTGCCTTTCTGTGACTGAATGATTTTAGTAATTATGTCTTTGACATTTATTAAAACACATATCAGAATCTTTTTCTTTTCTGGCTTAATTTTAAGTTATGCATATTTGCTGTATTTCATTATTGGGCCTATCTATTTCACCCCATGCTGCCTTCTGAATTCCCCTACCCCTGTGTATGTTGGGATGCGGGAGAGTTTGGGGATGGGTGTGATTGTTCTTTGTTTGTTTTGTTTTTTTCATGAGAAAGAGCCTCAATGTGGCTCTCACTGGCCTGAATGTACACCAGGCTGGGCTCCAACCCACAATGGCAGCCTCCAACTGCCTGCCATGTGCAGAGAGTCATTGTATGCACCACCACTTCAGCATGTTTTATTTCAGTGCAATGCTCACATATTATAGAATTCATCTCTATGTCTTTGTATGTGTATCTAAGATACAATACTTCTTCCTTAACATCAGTTCTTTTATGTCAAATATGCAATTTAATAGCTCCTAACTGTCATAAGAATTGTTAGTTTGCAGTTGACTATTTATCTGATCTGATTAAGTCTACACATTGCTGTCCATGTCTCTTTCTTTTTGTCCCTGCCCTTGAATTCTTGCTTTGAGAGATCCAGACAGGCTATACCATCTCAATGTTAGCTGTGTGCCTCCACGTGCCTATTTGTCCTCTGCCAATGGGCTGGCACAGCCAGATTCAGGATTCTGTTTTCCTATCTCCTTTTCTCCCTCCTCCCTCCTGATCCCTTAACCTCTGTTTTCCCCTTCCTTTCCCTTTCCCACCCTCCTTCCCTCTCTTCCTTATTGTTTTTTGGGGGGGTTAGTATTTGAAACAGTCCTAGTATGTAGCCCTCGTTGACCTAACACTCATGATCTGCCTCCCTAGTCTTTCTAATGCTGGAATTATAATTACATAGCATTCCACCTACCTTTATTTATTCATTGAAATTTAAGATAGTGTCTCATATAGCCCAAGGTGTTCTCAGTCACCGAGGATGGCCTTAATTTAAACTCCTGATCCTGCTGCCTCTACCTCCCAAGTGCTGTGATTACAGGCATGAACCACCATACCCAGCTTGATTTCCTTTTCTAAAAAGTCTTTGTTTTAATGTATGTTTGTGTGCTGGCATGAGTTTGTATACAACACATTCATGCTGGAGCCTACAGAATTTAGAAAAGGGTGTCAGATCCACTAGACCTGGAGTTGGCAGACATTGTGACTGGCTATCTGGGTCTTGGGAACTAAACCCTCATTCTCTTCAAGAACAGTAAAGGCTCTTAACTATGAACCATTTTCTGGCTACCTTGATTTTCCTTTTAACATGGCAGTTTTGAGCATGTCTGTATATTTCAAGATGGGTTCTTTTTTGTTGGCCTGACTGATCTTGAACTCCTGTGCTCAGCCTACCAAGACAGAAAGATTACAGGGTGTACAACCGTGCCTGACATGAGACGTTTTCATAAGTGATCAGATGTCCTACGGTTAGGGGGGCATATAATGAGTGGTTGTCTCTTATAGTATTACTAGTTAATTAATGACTGATCTGTTAGTTCCTTTGAGGCTTCAAAAAGTTGATCTTCTTTTTTTTTTTTTTTTTTCTTTTTTGAGACAGGCTCTTGCTGTGTAGCCCAGGCTGACTTCAAACTCAAGATTATCCTGCCTCAGCCTCCCAGGGTCTAGGATTACAGGTGTACGCCACCATACCAGGCTATACAAGGTGAATTTTTATCATTCATGTTTTATTTAATGAAGTTTCTGCTTGTTTATTTACTTAATGATGTCCCCAGGATGCTTTCCTCTGTGTAACAGCTTTCAAAATAATATCTTGGCTTCCTGATACCTGCCAATAGTGACTAGTCAGATTTTATTTAGTTAGTTAAATTTTTTCTGTCATTACAAATGCCCCTCTAGTTGCCCTTTTGAATTGGAGCACAGGTGGAGGGCCTTTTGATACTTGGGGCTTCTCAGTTTGGCTCCTAAAACCTTTTTAAAACAATATTATTAAGAACTTCATACACTTTTCTGATCATAATCACCACAATACCACGCTAATTCCTCCTGACTTACACTCCAATGTCATGTCCTCTTCTTTTTTATGTGTTTTTATAATAAGTTCACCGAATGCTTGATGGAACCCACGGAGGATAGAGGCTGGAGTCACAGGTGGTTGTGAGCTGCCTGGTGTGGGTGCTGGGAACCCAGCTCAGGCCCTAAGCTCTGACCCGCTGAGCCATTCCTCCACCCCACCCCCATTCTGCATTTAAAAATAATTCACCAAGTCCAAAATTAGTGCTGCTCAAGTGCACATTCATTAAAGCCACCTACTGGAGCATGGCCAACTACCCAGGGCCACACTCCTGAGGAAAACTGACCTCCCCTCCCCAAATAGTATCAGCTGCCAATAGCTCCTCGGGGAGATTAAACCATTCCTCAGTACTCATCTTTTGAGATGTCCTGATCCTTTGTGATTACTTTGCATGAAAGACATTGCAGGCGCATCTTACTGTTTCCTGTCCCAGGCTGACTCAGCCATTGCAGAAGGCTTTGCTTCCTTTCAATATTGATAGTTTTTCAGATATATGAGCATCAGGTCTATTTATTGCTAATAGACTGATGTTATCAGGAAGCTTTTGTGTAGGCAGAGCCAGGAACTCTGTAAAATTTGTGATAGTACTTTCCAATTAAACCCAGAGTTACAGATTTTCACCTAACTTCTCTTTTTTCCTTGAGATTTATTGTGTGTGCGTGTGTGTGTGTGTGTGTGTGTGTGTGTGTGTGTCTGTCTGTCTGTCTGTCTGTCTGTGTATCTGTGTCTGTCTGTGTTAGTGTCTGCCGCATGTGTGTAGGTGCCGACTGAGGTCAGAAGAGGGCGCCGGATCCTCTGGAGCAGGAGTTACAGGCTGTTGTGAGCCACCAGACATGGGTGATGGGTGTTGAGAACTGAACTACGTCCGCTGGAAGAACAGCAAGCACTGCTAAGCTCTGAGCCATCTCTCTAGCCCCTACCTCCCCTGTTCTTTCTGTTATTCATAGCTCCTTTTGCCCAGCTCATTACTACTTTGTGCAAGCACAGAAGAGTGAAATAATTATTAGGTAGAACTGTTCACATAATGTTTAGTCATCCCATATGTACACCCTGATTCACATTGAATTTGGTGTGTTCTGTTTACCTAGTGACTGTCCTATAGTCTTAATGAGAACCAAGTTCTATTTCCTGGTTGAAACAGCTTTGTAAGAAGTGGCTCTTTAGTTAGAAGTGCTATCATAGTGAGTTTATCATTATCAGTTTATATTCAGGCTCCTCAAATCTTTCATTATCTACTTACAAATGAAATAATGTGTATTTGTTTTTGTTTTGCTTTCTAGGATCTGCCAGAAACTATTTCTTACATAAAAATTTTTACAGTTGGTCATCAGGTGCCTGATAATAGCACTATCTGTCAGTTCAAATGTGCAGTTAAAGAGTTCTTAAAGAAAAATAAAAACAATGGTAAGTCCGTATAGTTTGTTTTTTGTTTTGTTTTCCTTGTCTGAACTCTGTTGTACATTTTGAATAGGTTTAGAGGTTTTTAAAACCATTTTTAATTATGTGTGTATGCTTGTAGCTATGTGCATATGAATGCAGGTACTCTGAGAGTCCAGAGGCATCAGATTCCCTCATGTTGGAGTTACAGGCAGTTGTGAGCCATCCAACATGGGTGCTGGAAACTGAATTTGGATCCCCATCAAGAGCAGGTGTGCTCTCAAGCGCCGAGCCGTCTCTCCAGGGCAGTTAGATATTGTTAATATCCTAATATTAGGTCTGTTGTCTTTGAAAATGTCAGTTGGCAGTAATAAAGTGATTTTCCTCCTTTTGACCACACAGAAACACACCTTGAGTGACAACTGTGTAATATGACGGAAGTGCTTCCCTTTCCCTCTGGCTAAGGAGTGAGAGGTAGAAAATTAAAAACACAGGGTCTGGCTAGGAAACAGCCATCTCTGCTGTCTTTGCATTTTGAGTATAGTTGTGGTTATTGTTTACTGTCACGAATGAATGGAGGCTGGACTGAGGTCTGTTGCTTAAATGCAGAGCACCTGGATGGCTTACATGAGTCCCAGTTTCAAACTTCACCATTGCGCGCGCACACACAAACAAACACACACACACACACACACACACACACACACACACACACACTCACACACACTCCAGTTCCCTCTTCATATTAAGACAGATCTCTTTGTCTAATGCAACCTGGTGGTACCTCTACAGTATGCATCATTTTATCTAACCAGTACTTGCACAGTTTCCACAACAGTGAGCCTTTGGTAGACTATTCTTTTTGTTTGTTTGTTTGTTTGTTTGTTTGTTTGTTTTTGTTTTTTTGAGACAGAGTTTCTCTATGTAGCCTGAAACTCACTCTGTAGTCCAGGCTGGCCCTGAACTCAGAAATCCGCCTGCCTCTGCCTCCCAAGTGCTGGGATCAAAGGTGTGTGCCACCACCACTCGGCCTGATAGCATGTATTTCAAGTCAATTTCAGCATAGTAGCAATATTTCACTAATTGTAAGTCTTACTCTTCAGAAAATTGTATAACTTATTTTTGGTGTATCTTGTTTCTTACCTCTGTATTTCCTGTTTTATAGACAAACTTATTGGTGTCCACTGCACCCATGGCTTAAATAGGACTGGCTACCTCATTTGCAGGTGAGTTGCCAACCCAAAAGTCAAATAGTGTAGTGTGTGTGTGTGGTTACAATGGTAATCTAAACGTCCATAGAAATGAGTTAATTATTGAGCAGTGTTGCCTCTACTCAAGAAACTGCCATCAGCAATACCATTGTAGACTTTACAGATGCAGATATAAGCACATCTGTGTGGCTTAAAGTACAATAGACATTCAGTTCTGCGACTTAATATGCGGTAGCAATCTTTTTGGAAGTATTTGCAGACCTTATTTTTTAAAGGCTGCCCTGTTTTTTTTTTTTTGTTTTTTGTTTTGTTTTGTTTTGTTTTTGTTTTTTGTTTTTTTGTTTGTTTTGTTTTTGCATGCTGATGAACATACAAGTCAAAAGTTTGGGGTTTGATAAAAACATTTAAACGGTATGCGTGTTTTTGGATCCACTGATGCACTAAATTCAGATGCATTCCGGTGCTTCTTACGGAATTGCTGTGCTGTGTGACTTTATGTTCATCCACACAAAAAGTCCTTGCTTAGCTATAGTTTGTGTGAGCAGTGTGAGTGCTGGCAAAGATATTTATTTAACCTGCCTCTGAAGAAATAAGGGAGACTAGAAGAAGAAGAGGAAGAAAAGAAGAAGAAGAAGAAAGAAAGAACGATCACTGTCAAGTGCTGAGGAGTACAGGAACATGGTACCTTGAGAGCAAATGAGAGGGAGGCTTTGACTATCTCATCAAGAAGACAGTACATTTCCATGGAGGGTTGAGCTAGTACTGGCTGAGTAAGGGCACAGAAGAGACTATGGACTTAAAGCTCAGCCAAGACCCTAGAGTAGGATCCTGTATACTGTGCCGGAGGCAGTGGGCAGTGCGGTAAGTATGGCATTGAAGTGGAGCTTCAGGTGCAAGAAGGAGTCAGAGCTAGGTCATGCGAAGTGGTATTTCAGCTGCTTGAGTTTTTTGTTGTTGCACCTTTTAGGGGGGTGTTGAGTCCCATTTATTTCTGCTGAGTAAAGAATATGCAGGAGTGGTAGAGGCAAGGAGTCATTAGGTTTTTGTACACTGAAGTGTTGATGGTCACTTGGACCAAGATGTCAAGGTCATTTTGGTAGAAGGATTCGGTCATCACTGTCAGGACCCTGGTGGTAGATTGAAAGTGAAAATCAGGAAAAGTAGGTGACAGTGATGTTAGTTCCTGGTTTTGGCCCGTATCACTTGGCTACATTGCTATTTTTCCCTGTTGCTTTGTTGGTTATTAATGAATATACAGTGATACTAAGGAAGCCTTCTATGTTTTAGTTCACAAAGCAGTTTGATGGAAATGACTGCTGAATCTGCCTTTTAAATATTTGCCAGTTGGTCATATATTTCCTTTATTAATTATATTGTTATATTAATATATATACCTTTATTAATACATTTCTAAATTAGTCAATCTTGGGATAGTCTTTTTTTATGGTCATGGCATGTCATTCTGTAACTGTTTGGATTAGATATATACTATTTTCTTAGGATCTGTATGTCTCCACTTGTACGTGAAATTGGACCTGTTTTGATTTTTTTCTTTTCGTATATTTAAGTGACCCAAATTATGTTGTTTTGTTAGATATTTGATTGATGTAGAAGGCATGAGGCCAGATGATGCAATTGAATGTAAGTATAAGGGGTGCCACTATTTTTCCCTTCCTATAAAAGCAAAAGGTAGAAATGGTAGAGCCACTTACCAAGTTTTGGAAAAAATAATGTATGTGATGCAGTATAAGATGGCAGAAAGTGAGGACTGAGAAGGAAGGAGTGTTGCTCGTGGGGCTGGGGATGTGGCTCAGCGGCAGAACATCCGCTCAGCATGTGTGGAACCTGAGTGTGGTCTCCAGCACCAGAGGGAAGAAAGAGCAAGGATAGGCATATAAGGCAGCCTTCTGCCAAAAAGCATATGAGGACCATGTCTGCAGTAGTGAGAGGTGCCAGCCTGTGACTCAGTCAAGATAAACTGTCGTACATAAAGATCATTAAATAATTATACTTATGGTTGTGGTGATTAGAAAAAATGAATTTTATAATAAAGTAAGAAAGTAAGTTTCACCTAATTAGGTTTTGAGCTTCTATCCCCTGACTAGTCAGTGAATATGAGCTCTGATCTGCATTCTCTGGGCTAGAGTCCTTTTGGGGCACCTATTTCTTAACACTTCATCTTCTTCCGCTCCTCAGTATTCAACAGGTGCCGGGGCCATTGCATAGAAAGGCAGAACTACATTGAAAACCTGCAGAAACGTCGTGTCAAAAAGTAAGTCTTCCGTAACTTGGATGAGATTTATGGCTAGGGATGCCTCTTTGATATAATTCAAGCAGCACATTTCCCTGGCACCGTGCTCACTTGCTGAGTAAAACCTAAACAGCTAGGAATGTTCACGAATCAAAATACATAGAACTGGGATCTGGTGACACTGTGGCACACTTCTCTTTCAGGAACCGGAATGTTAGTGCATCTAGGTCAGGTGATCTTGAAGACTCAGCACATCTTACGGAGCAAGTCCAAGCCACTAACAAACCTGTGAACAAAGGACCTAGGAAGAAGCGGCGTGGTGGTCAGCTGGCATCCTCCCAGCATTTTTATACCCAAACCCAGAGCTCACCATATTCATTCAGGTACCTCTGCTTCTCCCTTTCCTAGAACTGAGGTGGGAACTGTATTTTAAGCCTGGGAAAGTCCATTGTGGTAATGACCAGCAATTGGATCAGGGTCAGTCATGCTGCTTAGCAAATCAAATACTGGATGGAAAATGTCTAGCTCTTCAGACACAGCTGAGAAGAAAATGTTATTTTTTTCTTTCTTTTTTTTTTTTTTTAATTAGCTTAATCTAAGAGAAACTAGATGGGCCTACTATAAAATAAAATCTTGCATTCTTGGGACAAAACCCAAGATTCTACCTCTGAGGTATATCCCTAGGCTTTAAGAGTCAATTTTTTGGCATAAGGAAGGCTGTCATTTAAACAACAAATACAAAGCCAGGCAGGGTAGAATGCCTATAGTCCAGCACTGGGAGATAGAGACAAAGCTTGATCAGGAATTCATCATTGGCTATATAGTGAGCTCCAGGTCAGCATAGATGACGTGAGATTCTGTTTCAGAAAGAGGGGGAGGGGGATTTTGAAGAGAGTAAAGTCATAATAGAGATATTTACACATGATTTGAGCAGATTAAATCATAAAAGACTTTCAATTGGGAAATGGGGAAATTCTCTGTTCAGTCAAAATTGTCTGTTAGAATTCTCCAGAGAAAGGGAAGATAGAGAAGGGAGGGGAGGTGGGCAGGTAGATAAGATGGACCTTATTAGGGTGATTGACTCATGTAACTCTGTAGGCTGAGAAGTCCCCCAACAAGCCCTCTGTAAGTTCGTGACCCAAGGTTGCCAGTAGTGTGGCTCAGACCACAGGAGCATGGTGACTCTCTCTAGGAGTCGTGAGGAAAGGCCAGAGAAGCCTTGGGCTGGGGGTGGAAGAGCAGGAGAGAGGGTAAACTAGCCTTTGCTCTGCTTTGTACTGTACTGCTCTCTCGTCCAGGTAATTTGTGCCCACTCACGTGCAAGGCAGACCTTCCTTATTCAGTCTGCTCTTCATGCTTCAGTCTTTTTTGGAAACTCTGGTTGACAGACGCAGAAATAATGCCCCATGAGCTCCGTAGCTATTCCTTACTCTAGTCAAGATGCTACATAAAATTAACAACCATAGCTTGCAAAATGTTTTGGCCGTTAATGTAGCTTAAATTTTTATGAGCAGTTGAGGGTTGTGACAGTCAGACTGGGTTTGAATTTGTCTCCTTACTCTGTCATTCATACTATGTGCAATCTTGGGTGAGACCACATCTTTGATTTCCATTCTCTGAGGTGGAGATTTTCAAATGCTTAAACCATAACAAGACTGTTACCTTGCTGCATCTGTTAAAGCAAGTTGATACATTGTAACACTTTCAAAAAGATGCTGCTGGTAACACTGAGAGTGGGAGTAGCCCTTTTGGGTCAGTTTTAATGACCATAAAGATGTTCATACCGGATACTCCATTTTAAGACTATACTTTTCAAATCCTACTTTCTTAAGACAGAGCTAGATGACAGAAGACAGCTGGATGATTTAATAAAATCAGGTCAAAAGAATTTAAAATTTTTTGAATATTTTTAACTTTTTAAACTGTTTTACTATTCTTTCATGTGTGTTGAATTGAAGGTGAATTTCCTTGCTCTGTACAGTAGTATATATTACAGGATGCTAATCCTCAAAATATTGATGGTAGGAAAACTGGTAGTAGCCTGTGATTCTAAGAGTGGGAATACAGCTAAGTGACCATAACCACACTGTGACATTTTATAAAGCCACTGAAATTGAAACTTATAACAATAAAAATAGTAGCAGGAGCTGGACAGTTGGCACAGCAGTTGAGAGTCCTGACTGCTCTTGCAGAAAACTCAGGCTCAGTTCCCAGATCCACATGGCTGCTGACAACCAGCAGTAACAACAGTGAGGGAGCAGGGTAGAGACCAAAGAGGCAACTAAGGAAATTGGACTAAGTGAGATTTTTGTGGGGGGAGGGGTAGAAGGGAGAGGGTCTGCATGAGGACAACCCGAGTGTCACTCTTCACACTTTGACCTTATCTGTGGTTCCACTGACATACCAGGCCAGCTGCCCTCCAGCTTCCAGGGATCCTCCTGTCTCTGCCTCCCATATTACCCTAGGGATTTCAGACACATGCTACTGTTTCTCAGCTTTCTGTGGGATCTGGGGATCCAGCCCAAGTCCTCACATGCGTATGGCAGGAGCTATACACACTGAGCCATCCATCTCCCCAGCCCTAGTTTCATTTCATAAAAAATGAGGAGAGAGATAAGTGATGATCTGCTTGGGTCATCCAAGTAGGAAAGAGTGAAATTAGAGTGTCTCTGTATTCTTTTATAAAGCTTGTTACTATATGTTAATCTTGATTTCTTTCTTCTTGCTTAAGAAAATGGTCACAAAATCAGAGTGTCTACCAGAGAGGCCTTGTCCCTCTTCCTGGTCCAGCTGGAGAGTACTATTCACAAAGAAGATTCGTCTGGAACGTGAAGTCAAATGGCAGGCAAGCAACCCACAGTAAGAAGTGGACCGCTGACGGTTACCAGAGACCTTTCCACCCAGCCTACTGGGAATGGAACCTGTGAGGCACACTGTGGCTGGCCTGTTGTGGGGGCCACCTGAGATCAGAGCTGGACAGAAGACAGCTGGAGGATTTAATAAAATCAGGTCAAAAGAATTTAAAAATTTTTTTGAACATTTTTAACTTTTTAAACTGTTTTACTATTCCTTCATGTGTGTTGAATTGGAGGTGATTTCCTTGCTTTTTACCTCCCTGCTGGAGGCTCTGGCCGTCTAGAACACCTCCATTCCAGGCCTCAACTTTCCTCAAAAAATGCTGAATAGATAAACTATTACAAACTTGGAAATTTTTAATTGCCCTTTGTTTTCCCTGTATATTTCCTTTGCTCAAGCCTGCAATGTGTTGTGTAGTGCAGAGATTCATAGTGTTTTACCGTGTCCTTTATTGACAGTCTTTAAGGGCATCTGTTTTCCATGACTGTTCACATTTTCTACTAAAACTCTAGCCAGGAGACAGTTCCTTTCTTTGCACCTGTTCTCTGTCTTTGTGGGACTCTGGTCAGCGTTCTTTCCTTGGTGGTTAGTGTTGGGATTTGACCAGCTTTTTACTGACCTGCCAGGTATGGCATCTAATACAGAGAAGTATAAAATTTTAGGAACTGATTGATTGCTAAGTTAGGCAAGAAGAAACTAATTGATAAACCAGAATGCTGGTTAAATTGTAATTTACCTGATGGGGTAACTGCCACCAACAGGGTAGAACTACCCAGAAGGCTAGAAAACCTCTGTAGATTTTAAACGTTGAATAGACTAGGAATGTCATACATCCCTGGATATCTGGGAAGACTGAGGGCTGTGCTGACCCTGAGGACCTCAGTTCAGAATCTCTGTCCACTGGCCTCCCACACTGGAATGGTGCTTTCTCTAGAACACACTTCGGGCTACATGGAGGTGCTAATTACTTCACCTTAGAACTCACTCAGGAAGTTGCTCCTCATAACACATAGTCCACACACAGCAAGTGTTTGGTGAAGGACTAGGCAGTTTGGCTTCTATCTTTTAAGCCTCTAATCTTTGATGCTACACACAGTAGTTATTTTCTCTCTCATGTATGAACATGTGGAGGGAGCCTCTCCCCAATGAGGTCCCAGCAGTTCATCATTTCTGGCCTGCAACTAATTTTGCTCAGTCAAGTTGCACTGCACTCCAGTGATGGCTCTTAAAGTTTTTCTCTAATCATCACATTAACAGATTCAAAGTGCTTCTTGCTGTGAGACTCCCCTGCAGAATTCTTCCTCAGAATATACTGGGGCAGTGTATTGTCCAGTGTAAGAAACTGGAGCAGACAGTTAGGAACTAAGAGGACCAAGCTGGGGCAGGTACAGAAGTGCACCCAGTCTGGAAGGTGTAAAAGAACACATTAGCAAGCCGCCTCTGGAGGACACTGCCAGGAGACGGCCATTGTGTTGAGCTCTGCCACCTTCAGGAATTGTTTCTGCTACCTGCTCTGTTCCTCTACCTCTGGATTGCCAACACCTAGTTAAAACCACCTTTATCATCGGATAACTCATAAATAACTTTCATCCTTACACACACTGATCTGGCTCTGTCCATGTCACACAATCCAAAGGCCTTGTGGAAGGATGCTGCTTTTTTAAAGTTTCTAGTGGTCTATTTAGTATTTTAAATTATATTTCTACTTTAGAACACATCTGAATATTTTCTCAAGTAGCTTTCCTGAAGTTACCATGGAAAGGCCACCTCCGTGTTACCTGATTGTCAGGTCTCAGAGGTAGCCAGCCCAAGGATTTCTGCCTTATTCTATGTATTTTCCTCTATTTGTTAATACTCTTACAGATCACCATTGCTTGATTTTTCAATTTATGATAATAAGCATTGATGAATTCTTCCTTTGGCAAATGAGGATTTAGCTCTCAGCCTACCCAGTCACTCCACAGCTGTTTGCAGCTTTTGATGAAATTACTAGATAAGTTAGTCATCATTGGCCGTTATGTTCCATGGCTGTGGGCTCTTTTATGCCGTCTCCTTTCCTTAATGTTTTTGCCTCATTCATTTGGCCATTTTCTGTTGATTATGTCACAAATTCATCCTCTATATCTGATAGCATTATAAACCGTCCCCATGAGTGATTCGCCCTTTTAATTTGACTCCTTTTCTAGGGCTTCTTAAAAAGTCCCAGTTAGATGCCACGTCCAGTTGGTAGGACTGCTGTGGTGGACTGTCATAGACTGAGGGATGTAATCTATAGGAATTTTTTGTTTCTCATAGTTCTAGAAGCTGGGAAGGATAGAGTCAGCAAGAATTTGTTTTTGTAGATAAGTGATCCATGACTCACTGTCTTGTGGTCTTCTGTGTCCAACCCTTTCTCCTCCTTTTTTCTTTCATCATGTGCTGAGATGCATTCTCAGCTCTCTTCTCAAAGATGCCAGGTGATTAGATTCAGACTCACCGTGGAGACCTCACGTTAATGTATTTGCCTCTTGAAAGACTGCCCCAAATGCAGTGATATTTCAGATACTGGGGCTTACAACTTTATGAGGAATTTGAGGAAACACAGCTGTCCATAGGAGGCACACTGGCTATTCCATACACATGGGACATAGCTCCTGACCTGAGCTGTCTTCCCTCTTGTCATTTCTTAGAACCCTCTTATGTGTCCTGGGTCCCAGGGTTCTACTTTCATGACTATAATTTCCCATTTGATTATTATGTCCTTCAGTAGCTTCTCAGGGCTGGGTAGGGTGTAACAGCTCAGCCACAGAAATGGATCTGTGTGATTCTTTCTCTGCTCCTGTTTGATTAGCTACAGTTTCTGGTAGGCACTTTCTGAGCCTCAGTTCATGCTGATACTAGCTGTTGAAACCCTGTGTCTCCTGATGCTGTCAGGTCTTTGTCTGTGACCTGTAATTTTTCTCTTGAAGTCTTAGGGTCTTCTTTATCTCACATGTCATAGAGTGTTTTCTATCCACGATGACATATACCAATACCAGCTGAGCCCTTTCTGTATGGTAAATTACATGAAGTTTTTATTTAATGCTATTGTGTTAGCATTAATCCCTAACCTTAGGGCAGCTTCTAGTAGGATGTTGGACTTCTTTCTTGAAATTTACCTCTGATTTAATTATATTTTTTAATTTTTTTTTTTTTTTTTTTTTTTTGGTTTTTCGAGACAGGGTTTCTCTGTGTAGCCCGGGCTGTCCTGGAACTCACGCTGTAGACCAGGCTGGCCTCGAACTCAGAAATCCGCCTGCCTCTGCCTCCCAAGTGCTGGGATTAAAGGCGTGCGCCACCACCGCCCGGCTATTTTTAAATTTTTATTTAACCTTTTCATGTTAATTTCTAGTATTTTTCTTCTGATACATTGGGGTTGTGGATGCTATGATTGACCATGTTAGACATGTACTATAAAAGATAAGGCATTTTCTGTTATTTAGATAAATTACATACAGATTTTTTTAAAAAAACAAACACAGAGATTCAGTATATTCTGTAGGCTAGCTTTGAACTCCAGGGCTCTGATAGTCTGTCTGCCTCAATCTCCTGAGCAAGTAGGACTTCAGGTGCTTGCTCTCATGCCCAGCTCTAAATTTTAATTTCTAAGAGTTAGCTCTTTTTTTTTTTTTTTTCTTACAAACAAACAAACAAACAACAGTATATATCTTGACTATTACATGTTTACTACACTCACATAATAGAAGGTGGTCCCATGTGGGATCCTAATTAAACATTCTTTCCAGTAAAACTTATAGTTTCTCAGAATTGTGTCCTGAAAACAAATTCCTGTGCTCCTTTCCTCTTGGGAATGTCAAATGGCTTATGGCCTTGGAGCAGGGATTGTATCTGGCTACAAGCTGGCTTTTCAAGTCTTTCATTGTTCACCCTTCTGTCTGAATGCTAGCCGTTTTGTGGTCGTCCACTGTCTGTCTCTAAAGTTGTTCTTCGGCTGTAATTGGTGCTGTGGTCTCTGAACCAGGCATTCTTGTATGAACCAGTCTCTAGAGAGTCTTCTCCCTCAGCCTAGCCCAGTGAATGATCTCTTTTTCTACAGCACACTTTGTGTACACTGTACTAAATAATATACTACTTCAGGTTCTGTGCCATGTCAAAGTGGCATAGTATGACAGTACCTTTTTGCAGTGAAGAATACATCCTGTCTTGCCTTTGCAAATGAGTCTTTAAATTCCCAAGCTAAATCTTTAATCCCAGCCCTTGGGAGGCAGAGGCAGGCAGATCTCTGAATTCCAGGCCAGAGAGGGAGTTCCAGAGCTACATAGAGAAACCCTATCATGAAAATGGGGGAAAAAAAATTTCCCAGCGAAGTAGGACACTTTGACTCTGGTCGTACATGGAACCTCAGGTTCCATCACACCACGGCCGTCCTTTTGGTGGGACCTGACTCCCTGAGGGGCTGCCAGAGGGTGAGGAGGATAATCCACTCTCTCCGGAGAGGACAGGAGGCCGCCTAGTAAGCAAACTCCCGTTCTGTTCTACTGTAGGTCACTTGCACAGTTTCATCTAATGAGGCTTCCAGAGAAAATCCGGGCTGAGGCTACCAAACCCGGAGCCTGGTGTCTTCCTGACTTACTAAAGTAGAGCAGCACGTTGTATCACATGGCTTTGTTCCTGCTTAAGCCCTCTCCTCACCGCTCTGTGTGTGTACATCAAAGAAGTGACTTCATTCTTGCCTCAATACCTGCTTTCTAGAGGACCGCAAGTGTTCTATACATCTGGCGGTCATGTGATCTTAATGGTTTAATCTTACACATGATTGATATACCTGATCTTTTACTGACTTGACATACTACAAAAACTTGGAGCTTTTGAGAATACCAATATCAGTTATATTGAGGTAACAATTTATCAATAATTAAGGTTTCATTTGGGGTTATATTTGCATGACATGGAGATAAGTTTTAGAAACTGGATTAAGATTATATTCAGTTTAACAACAAGGACAGTTGTGACTGTTTATGTAAGTACCACCTCATAGCATAACATTCTGAACCAACTTTCAAATGCCATATAATGGTTTCCCTTGCATCTGTAGGAAGAAGGGTCATTAGTTCTGAGATAACTTTTTTTTTTTTAAAGAAAACTAAAATAAATTCCTTTCTAGTATAGGTTTTTCACATCCTGACCAAGGAATAGCAGCCCCAAACTCCACCCTCCTACCTCTGATTCACAGGTCTTCCCATCAGCCCAGCCCCGGCAACTGCTTACCCAGTTGTTGTTGTGTCTTTCCTACAAAGCTGTGCAGGTGAAGTTAGGATACCAACTTCTGAGTGGGGCTTCTCATTTGGCCATTGGGTCAGCTGGTCACGCTTCCCTCTGTTGCAGAGTTGTAATATATGGTTGTCTTGCACTTCTCTTAATCATTGACCAGTTAAAAGATATTTAGGTTGTCTGTAGGGTTTTTTTTTTTTTTTTTAAATATAAAATTTTTATATAAGATTTTATATAAGCATTTTCCCCCCTCCCCCTTGGAGTGGAATGCTGCCATGTATGTTTAACTTTATAATAAATTGTCAAGCTTTCCCAAACAGGTGTACTGTTTTGTATTCTACCAACAAGAAATAAATGTTCCAGTTACACATTACTAGCAAATAGTAGTGTGTACACGCAAGTGTGTGTGTGTGTGTGTGTGTGTGTGTGTGTGTGTGTTGTGTGTGAGAGAGAGAGAGAGACAAAGAGAGAGAGAGAGAGAGAGGGTGTCCTCAGAAGTCACTGTTCACCTTGGGAATTTGGGGGGGGTTGGTTTTGGGGTTTTTTGAAGGGGGTTGGTTGGTTTTGATTTTGGTTGTTTGGTTTTGGTTGGTTGAGACAGGGTTTTTCTCTGTGTAGCTCTGCCTGCCTGTCTCTGGAATGCTGGGATTAAAGGCATGTACCACCATGCCCAGTTCCACATTGTTTTGTGGGGGATGGGAGTTGTTTGTTTTATGTTCAGGACAGGGTGTTTTATTGGCCTAGAGCTTGCCTGAGTAAGCTAACTGGCCAGCCAGTGTCAGAGTTCCACTTGTCCCCACCTCTCCATCCCTCACTGCCTGGGCTGTGTCTCTAACTCAAATTTTAGCTATTTGAATTAAAAAGATATTTTGTCTCACTGTGCTTTTGAAATGCTTTTTAAAGATAGAATTGATATACATTATAGGTGTTTAAAATTTCTTTGGTATGTGTGGAGGTTTGAATAGGAATGGCTCCCATAGCTGGGCAGTGGTGGCGCACGCCTTTAATCCCAGCACTTGGGAGGCAGAGGCAGGGGGATTTCTGAGTTTGAGCCCAGCCTGGTTTACAGAGTGAGTTCCAGGACAGCCCTGGCTATACAGAGAAACCCTGTCTCAAAAAAAAAAAAAAGAAAAGAAAAGGAAAGAAATGGCCCCCATAAACTCATGTATTTGAATGCTTGGCCCATAGGGAGTGGCACTGTTAGGAGGCGTGGCTTATTGGAAGAACTGTAGTCACTGGAGGCAGGCTTTGTGGCCTAGGCCTGTGCTCAAGCTAAACCTAATGTGTCTGCTGCCTTAAGATCAAGAGGTAGGACTCTTAGCTCTTTCTCCAGCACCGTACCTGCTGCAGGCTGCCATGCTTCCCACCTCTGAAACTAAGCCAGTCCCAAATAAATGTTTTTCTATAAGAGTTGCCATGGTCACAATGTCTCTTCACAGCAATAAAACCGAAACTATGTACATGTGTCTATGTATGAAGCCACAATGAAAGTACAGCTTTTCCAAGGAATCACTGATCTCTTGTGACACTGTAAATTTGTTTTATGTAAATAGAGTCATAGTGTGGACTCTTCTCTTCGTATGTATAGCTGCTGCTACCACCTCAGATACCATTCCTCAGGAGCTCATAGCATCTCACCATGTAACTCTAGTTGGCCTGGAACTTACTGTGTAGACCAGGCTGGCCTCACCCTCACAGAGATCCACCTACCTCTGCCTCTTGAGTGCAGGGATTAAAGGTGTATATACCCAGCTCCAAACTATCATCTATCTCTTTTTGAGACAGGTCTTGCAGCCCTTGGAATTTGCCAGTAAACTAGGCTGACTGGCCAGTGACCCCGGGCTCCATTGCTTCTGCCTTACTTGAGCTGGGATTACAAGTAAGCAACAGGACCCCAGGACTCCACTCAGCCTTTTTTTTTTTTTTTTTAATTTATTTATATGAGTGACATTGTAGATGTCAGACACACCAGGAGAGGGCATTGGAGCCCATTACAGACGGTTGTGAGCCATCATGTGATTGAACTCAGGACCTCTGAAAGATCAGACAGTGCTCTTAACCTCTGAGCCATCTCTCCAGCCTGCCTTTTTTTTTTTTTTTTTTAAATGTGGGTTTTAGGGATCCCAGTCAGGTATCTGACTTGCAAGGCAAACACTTTGTCAATCCCCAGGGTTCAATTTTTTAAAGCAGTAAACTTTTTTAAAGTGCTTTTATCACTTTACATACAGAACTTTAATATATGAGACTGTGTCTTGACACTAGTTTTACATTTCTCCTGTTGAGATAAATCAATTTGTGTAGAGTATCTAATTTTGAAGTTTTACTTCATCCATGACTAAGGTTGGGTCTCTTTTTCATATGGCTTGTTTTATTTTTTCCTTTTGACATATTTTTGTTAAGTGTTTATAATGTATTCACTACCTTTTCTGGATGCCAGTTCATGTAGATGGTTACTGTATAGATGTATATATGAGTACGAATACCAGACTTACTATGTCATAATACATTTAAAAATTAAAAGCAAAATAAGGTAGTTCAGTGGTAGTTTGCCTACTAGCATAAAGTTCAGGATTCCGCACATAGTTTGTAAGCCCACAGGCCGGTTTTCTCAGAATTCTTAAACTGTTGCTCGAAGTGCTGCTGTCCCAGATAAAGCAAGACTTCCTTCCCGACCTCCTCCAGTCACTGATTCAAAATGGCCCTTTATGGTGTGCTTTCTCCACTGTCCTAATTAGGAGAGTTACACCGGCAGCCTAGCGTTCCACTATTGCACACATCACTAGACACCTTCCATGTAAACGAAGTATTGATAAAAGACAAAACCCCAACCAAGGAAAATAGAAAGCAAGTTCTGGCATGTGTAGTGTGTCTGGGAGGCTCAAGGATCACACGCGACCTTCCTAACCTACTCTGGATATAGAGACCATACTTAAATGTTAGATAAGTCCCGGAAGCAAGTCCCTGAGGAGGGCTGTGGGGTCCGGGGGTGCTCCCAGTAACTGGTGGGACAACGCGAAGCAAAGTAAAAAGTGATTGTGGAGTCTCTAGTAGTGGAAAAAGTGTGCTCACTTTATTTAGGTTAATACTTTTATCACAGTTAGAAAGTGATTAACATCTCTCCAATAAATCTTCAGTAGACCTTAAAACCTGACCTCAACCTCCAGCCTCCACCCATGGATCCCTCCCACAGGAAGGTTCCGACAAGTCTATTTCCTTCACCTGTACACTCTGCCCTCACAAGGGGAGGAGTCAGTTGAAGCACTCAGGATGTTGACCTCTACTTCTGGAAGTGCAGGGATTTGCTTCCGGGGGACGATCATCTAAGCCGCGTGGCAAAATGATAGCGGGTTCTGCTCAGCCGGAGCCACAGCTCTTTCCCTGCGGACAGTTTTGTGAGCGAAGTGTACGTGTCTTTGCCAGTGTTTGTCGCGAGCCCTCCAGGCCACGAGTGGAGATCGCGGCTCTGGACGGAAGGCTGCTCGGCTGCGCGCACCGGGGCGCCCCCTGCAGGCGATGCCCGAGACTGAGGCTGGAGGAGCGGAGTGGGGACCACACAGCCAGGCCCAGCGCTGGGATGGAGGCGCGTCGGAGAGTTGACAATGGCCTCCACGGGAGGAACCTAGGCAGGAAGCCCAGAGGACAGAGACGCCCCCATTGGAAAGCCTGACCAACCTAAGCTGAGGGCAGGTCATGCCATCCAGGAATCGGGCAGGGTCCAAACTCTACATGCTGTTCCCAGTGACATAAAGTTAGGGCTTTAGCTTCAGCTCTGACTTCCTCCTGAAGGACCCCGCAACCATCAGGATAGGTTAGAATTGCATATTGGTGGTCTGATATTGTGTATCAGGAAACTATTTACAAATCACCCCTACCCCTTTTGTGTTAATAAAAAAAAAAAAAAAAAAAAAAAAAAAGTAAGACAATTCCAGCAAATCAGAAGTGAACGTTTAACTTTGGTATTCGTTCTCGTCAATATTTTTTCTTTGTGTACAGGTTTTTAAAAACACTATAGTTAGTGCTCCATGGCTGTGGTCCCAAGCACTTGGGAGGGAGAAGCAAGAGCCTTCTGAGTTCCAGGCCAGCCTGAGCTACATGATAAAGTCTTCAAAATATCCAAAGAATTACAACAAGGGTCCCCAGGTATGCCTAGGTATAAAATAGTTGACACTTTTGAATCACCTTTCAGCGACCAAAAAAAAGTTCTTTTTTGCTTAATAAGTCCTCTCTGGTTTGCTCAAATAAAAGAAAAATTCCATGGTTTAGCTGTACTTTTGTGTTTCATGCATTTTGCATTTGTGTGATTTAATTTGATGTCATTGCTGTTTCCATTGGGGGGATAGAAAGGCAGTGCTGGAGATTGAATCCAGGGCTTTGTGTAAGTACACACCTGCAGAGCCAACAGTGAGCCCACATCAGTGGTTCCCAGCCTGTGGGTTGTGACCCCTCTGGGGGGAGTCCTTTCATGGGGTCCACCTAAGACTATGAGAAAACACATATATTTACATTTTGATTCATAACAATAGGGAAATTACAGTCATAGAGTAGTACCAAAATAATTTTATGGTTGGAGGTCACCACAACATGAGGAACTGTATAAAGGGTCAAAGCACTAGGAAGGTTGAGAACCCGTGGCTTAGATGCTTAGCTGCAGCTTGGTCCCTATCTATGAAGCTGTCCTCCTGCTTATCCCCAGCTGAATGGTGCTGACTCCTTGTCATTTCTGCCCTAAATGCACCTTAAGGTGATTTAGATTTCACTGTCTGGGCTGTGTCATAATGGACAGGTACATGAATCTTAGGCACACTTCTAATACTGATGGTTGATACTGATAAATGTGCCCCTTGCAAACAATAAACCTACTAGGCCCACAGTGTTTTGGACAGAGAATCCCTTGAGTAATTAAGAAACATGTTTGTCCTTATGTCTCACTTAGTTATATGACAGGGTTCCTCTTGGGAGCCAGCACTGACTGTTAATTTCCAGGACACCTTGTTGTCCAAGGACTTTTCCAGCATGCAGCCTGCACATCTGGGGACCCTTGTTTTGCCAGGCCATTCGAATGCCTCCTTTATCACACATGACACTCAGCTTCCCAGCTAATGCACTCGTGGCCTCACATGCATCTGGAATGGGGTATCTGCACTACTTAATTGTGTTCGGGTCCTGTATAACAAGGCAGTGCTATAAAGACCCTCCTTTCCCGAGGATGGCCCAGCCTCAGGAGCATCCCTGCTTCCCTCCCATCACTGCTCAGGAGACCAGCCTTTTCTGAGGTGTTGGCTCTGGGTGTCCTTTCTGAAAAACCACTTCTTCCATCCGGACATCTCAGCATCTTCTCTAGTCCTTGTTACAACTGTGGCGGTGTCCCATTCTCCCCTGGCTTCAGAACTCCCTCGAAAATCCTGTTGTAGATTTTCTACCTCTTTCAGAGAACCTGCTTGCCAGGCTACAGTGGGCCTGGATAAAAAAATGGGGCTAGCACGGTTCTCATTGTCCTTCAGGTGAAGGTTTGGGGCAAAGGCAGAGAGCATCCATTCCACCAAGACAGTCAGTAGAGAAAGACGTCCTTCTTGCTTGTCTTAGGGACGCAACAGCTCAGCTAACCAATGTGAGAAGCGTGATGTGCAAGCTCTGAGCAGCCCCTAGAGCTCTTGCAGCTGTTCCCTGTCCAGGGCCCACCATCTGGATGGCAGCATAGTTGGGGATGAAAAGGGACACTGTGGCTGAGTGAAGGATGATGGCGAGGAAGAGGAGGGGGAGGAGGGCAACGTGGGAACCTTAGGATCCATTGCATCAGGACCAGGAACAGCATCGAGAAAAGTCTGGTGGTCAGGACCTTGTTGCTGTGGGAGGAGCTAGCATCAGACCACTCTGAGCATGTGCAGGGACCAGGCTGACTTCCAAAAAAGGCAGAGAGATGCTGTACCCTGAGGGGAGTAGGAAGCAGGGTGGCAGACCTCCCCTGAGGGTGAAGCTGTTGGGCATCTACATCCTACTTTTCTCTACAAATTATTAGCCCAGAGTTCAGAGGTGAATGAACTGACCGACCAGAGAGCTGTCACCTCTATGACCCTACACTTTATGATTAACTAGTATCCAGGAGCCAGCTAATGAAGTGTCAACTCAGGTCTGCTCACCACTTGTGAGGCAGTCCTAGACTATCTCTACTGAATGCCACCAGACGCTGATGCCATTCCAGACACTCTTGGTTGTGTAGTGGCAGGTAAGAAGACACAGTACAGTACTGTGGGAAGGGTCCCAGTGTGGGTCTGGAGTCCTGGAACCTCCCTGGGACTTCAAGGATGAGGGTGGCGGAGGGGCTGTAGAAAATGGTTTGTTTGTACCAACTCTGTAATCTAAACTTTCATAATCCTTGGGAAGGAGATTTTGCAGAATTACACACTTGGAAACACACAATGCCTGCAATATATAGTCCACAGACAATAAACAGAAGCTTGTTCCATGGAATTTATCTGCAGCACTGTGCTGTGTTTATGTGTCAAGAAGTGCAGAAAGCTTCTAGTAGGGTGAAGAGGTGTTACTAACAGACATTCTCCCAATGTTAGTGTCCTGCTTCCCCGCTGGTGACAGCAGGAAGACACACCCTTGAGCAGGGCCTATGTGGGTCTGGGGATGTTGGAAGGGAGGTCAGGGGACTCATATGGCTTCTCTTTTCTGTAGGACTCAGGGAAAGAGAGTGGGCAAGTGAATGCCGAGATTTGAGAGCCAGAAGTCTCCCATGGCTCCTTATCACATCCGACAGTACCAGGACAGCGACTATGAAAGTGTCGTGGATGTGTTCACCAAGGGCACAGAAGAGCACATCCCCTCCACCTTTCGCCATGTCCTGCTGCTGCCCCGAGCCCTCCTACTCTTACTTGGGGTGCCCCTTACCCTGGTCCTGGTGTCTGGCTCCTGGCTGCTGGCTGTTATGTGCATCTTCTTTCTGCTCCTACTCCTGCGGCTCCTTGCTGGACAGCCCTGGAAGCAGTATGTGGCCACATGTTTGCAGACAGACATGGCTGACATCACCAAGTCTTACCTGAATGTACATGGCGCCTGCTTCTGGGTGGCTGAGTCTGGGGGACAGGTGGTGGGCATGGTGGGTGGTCTGCCAGTCAAGGATCCTCCATTAGGGAGGAAGCAGCTGCAGCTCTTCCACCTGTCTGTGTCCTCACAGCATCGAGGACAGGGGATAGCGAAGGCACTGGTCAGAACTGTCCTCCAGTTTGCACGGGACCAGGGCTACAGTGATGTTGTCCTTGATACCAGCACGTTGCAGCAAGGTGCTGTGACTCTCTACCTGGGCATGGGCTTCCAGAAGACAGGCCAATACTTCATGAGTGTATTCTGGAGGTTAGTGGATATTTGCTTTATTCAACTAAGTTACTCCTTCCCTTCTGCCTAGGAAGAGGTGGGGGGTGGGAGGGAGGCTGTGACCTTATGTTCCTGTGCAGCACGCACGCTCCTCTGCACTCTGCTACAGAAACCAGTAAAACCCCATCCTGTCAGTGTGATTAACAATAAAAGCTTCTTGCTGGAGCACATCAGATTCTAATGCATATGATGGCTCAGTTGGGATTTACGGGCTCTGCCACATTCTGGATTTCTGGAAGGACTGTGTTTTACTGAGCCCAACATCACTGTTGCATTAGGAAAAAATGCAAAATACTACTACATGTATTTCACTTATGAGTCTGTGGCTCAGAAGTTTCTACATGGCTGGAGGGAACAGCTCACCCAGCTCACCTGTGCAAGCATCTAAGTTGGCTGAAGTGCCTGATGTCTGTGTGCCTAGTAGCTCCAGAAGGCCAGCTGGGCAAGGATCAACAGCTTTGAGAGCAGTCAAATTTAAGGCAAAGGAGAAAGAAACAAAGGTTGTCACCTGCAGAACATGCAAGACTTGGAGACAAATGTAGATTGTGGTGCAAGATCTGAAGAGTCACAGACCAGAGCGGAGTGTAGAACTGAGAAGAGGACCAGCAGAAGCATTCTTTTTTGTCATGGCAGAGGAGTAGGCAGTTGGTGAGAATAGAGTATTGACTGATTCTATGGGGAAGATGACTCATGGTGGCCAGTCTTGTAGACTGCTGTTGTGGGCTATCTCACAGGCCAGCATCACTTTAAGTAGGCCTAACATACAGCTCTGCATTTCTAAAAGGATATGGGGATGGAAGCACCCTACAGCTGGCACTCCTGGAATTCAGGCTGCATCTAGCCTGAGTTCAAAGGCTTAGGGACTCCAGAAATTCAGGTGCTTTGTGCATGATTATGCCATCTTGCAAACCTCTGACACGAGGCTGTGATGGGATATGGTGCTGTGCTTATATATGCAAGGCTGTCCCTCCTTCTCAGTTCCTCTGTAATACTGGGATACTATTAGAGATGTGGGGTATTTTGCTCTTTCCCATCCTAGGCTAGAGACTGCTGATGACAGAGATCTAGGTACCCCTAAGTCAGTGATTTATGACATTTGGTTATTACTGGGGGTCCTGTTTCATCCTGGCATCACCTCTGATACAGCTTAACTCCAGAGGGGTCAGCCAAGCCAAACCTTGCCCTGGCTTGCTGACAAACCTTGCCACTGACCAATTTAAATTACACAAAGACCTCTTGCTATGCCACTGCAAACACAGGTGACTTGGTTACTAGGACTATATGCCAAACCCTCTCTTGCCATGTGGCTCTCCTTGACCCTGGCTGGCCTTGATGGTCACTGCAGTATGTTTCTGTCTGCCGTCGCCAAGGTCAGCCTCCTTGGGCTTCTGTGAGACCTTCTCCATCACACTAAGCACAGCAGTGCCGCCCTAGGAGTCTGCATCCCCTGAGCTAACATTCCAGCTGCACACTCAGTGTGTCCCTGTGACAGCCCACGTGAGGGAGGAACACTGACACAGTAGTGACAAGAGGAATCACGATTTCTTTCATTTTGGACAATCTTGGGCAAGTGTGCAAGAGGCACTTATTCTTGTTCTGCACCATTCTCGGCCCTCCATGTAGCACACTTGTCTGAACACTCAAGAGCTGTGACTCAGAAAGGAATTCTGGGTATGGGGATGTCTTAGGGTTTGATTGCTGCAAACAGACACCATGACCAAGGCAACTCTTATAATGACAGCATTTAATTGGGCTGGTTTACAGGTTCAGAGGTTCAGTCCATTATCATCAAGGCAGGAACATGGCAGTCTCCAGGCAGGCATGGTGCAGGAGGAGCTGGGAGTTTTACATCTTCATCTGAAGGCTGCTAAGAGAAGACTGGCTTCCATGTACCTAGGAAGAGGGTCTCTTAAAGCCCATGCCCACAGTGACACACTTGCACCAAGGCCACAACTCCTAAGAGTGCCACTCCCTGGGCCAAGTGTATTCAAACCACCACAGGGTACCTAGAGAACAACCCCAGAACTGCACTGAGAGGGCACCTGGCTTTGCAGACGAGGAACTCTAGAAGAGACTGAAGGGGCAGAACTGACTGTCCTTGTAGGAAGAACAAGGAGTCACCATTTTTGAAGTTGTATTAATGAAAAGAAGTGAACAATACCTGTCACTCCCATGTAGGTGCTTTTAAGCTTCTCTGCCCTCCCCTGAGCTTTGTCCAGCTATGCAGTAACCTAAAAGCCCAGGCAGAGAAGCCTCCAGCAGAGGGCTCCTAAAGCACTGCTGTGGGCTTCCCTCTGACCCCTACTGCCTTAAAGATAACAGAATGTTTCCTTCTGCTGTACTGAGCCAGTGAGCTTTAGGGTCTGACTGTCACTATATCCTAACCAACTCTGGAGTCCACAGCCTCAACTCCAGGGCTGCCCACTACTTGCTCAAGTCACAGCTTACTGGACAAAGGCCACTCACTATGTATCTGTCCTCTGTGGCCGCTTTCAGACTGCAAAAGTGGTATTGAGTAATTGCAGCAGGACCCAGATGGCCTTTGAGGAGCAAAGAACTTATCTGGCTCTTCACAGAGCTTTGCTGATCCTTGACTAAGCCTATCTTGATGGATAAAATTAAATACAAGATAAAGTGAGGGGAAAAAGGAACCATCAAACATGGTTTTATACTAATTTCATGATCCTGGCCTAGTCAGTTAATACTGCTATACTCTTTTAGTTGCCTCTTGTATAAAGTGGGCACAAAGACATATCCACTTAATAAGTAGCTAAGAGAGTTAAATGACTAGCTATTGATTTATTGAGATAGGATTTGACATAGTACTTTAGGCTGACCTCAAACTTGTGCCTTTCTCCTGCCTCGCTTCCTGAGTAGTGGACTGTACTGAGTCACCACGCCTGGCTTAGAGTTAAAGAGATTCTTATGCATAAAATGCTCAGAAGCCAGAGCATACTGGGCAATGTGGAAAAGCCACAAGTACTAGGTGGGTGACAAGGATTACTGAGGAAGAGCCTTGAGCACTGTAGCTTTCTCTAGGTGCCTGCGCTTTTTATTCCAATTGTATAAAAATGAAATGTCTTGAAATATAAGCAGAAGACTAGATGACAATGACAAAACCAGTGACAGAAATTAACTTTAAGAAGTAAAAAAGAATTGGGCTGGTAGTGGTATCTTCTCCCTTTTCCTGTGATGAATATGTTAATTTTATAGCCAGAAAAGAAAAGCTAGTGATTTTGTATTTATTTATTTATTTTTATTTATTTATTTTTTGTTTTTTTGAGACAGGGTTTCTCTGTGTAGTCCTGGCTATCCTGGAACTCACTCTGTAGACCAGGCTGGCCTCCAACTCAGAAATCCATCTGCCTCCGCCTCCCAAGGGCTAGGATCAAAGGTGTGCGCCACCACTGCCCGGCGAAAAGCTAGTGATTAGCTGTGATTTTCTGTTGACATTTTAAACATCTTATAAAACATCCTTTGTTGACATTCTACAAATGATACCATCCAATAACGTCCCAATCCTCTCTTCTTGTGATGACAGTTTATATATCTGTAAAGTGAATGACAGTCTATGAATGCTATGTCCACATGCTGCTACCACATAAATATGTAGATATGGCTTTATCATTTTATTATGGCAATAAGGTTTTGAGATCACAACTACATTTAAAGTATTCAAAGTTGTTGGCAATTTGTCACTAATGTCAAATATTCTTTTGAAGTGTAGTTATTAATATAAAAAAACCAAGTTGCCTGAACATATAAACAATATTTATATCAATTTTAAGAGTCTACATCTTGCTATTAACTTCATAAAGTCATGTAATATTGAAAACAACCCCTTTTCTTACAGTTTTCATTGCACGTCCGAGTTTTCATTTATAAATACAAATAGACTTTGTAAGATTATGTCACTGTTTCTAAGGCTTTTTAAAGCGTTACGTGTAAAGCGTTACATGTATGGGTGCTCTGCCTGTAGCATGTGTACTACACGCGTGCAGTTCCCATGAAGGCCAGGAGAACACGCCGGATTCCCCTGGGAAGCGGAGGCAGAGATGGCTGTGAGCCTGCCAGGAATCAGCCCCAGATACTTGGGAAGGACGGCAAGTGCTCTTAACTGCTGAGCCATCTTTCCAGCCCTGCACTAGTTCTTAAAAGTTCAAAAGGTATTGAGAATAAGAGAGGAGGCAGAAATGAGAAAGAGCAGTAACAGGATTTGTATAAATGTAATGACTCCCATCATGTTGTAAGCTAACTAAAATGTTAATGGTTCAAAACTCATACAACAGTGCTGAAAAAGCAGCGTCAGCAGAGTTCATCTACTGAACTCTTCAAAGTGTGCACTACAAACCTTCTTGACTTCTGAGAGCCGTGTTATTTCTGGAAGACTTTCCAAAGGCACCTGCTGGCCTTCCACTTGAGATATTATGTGTTCCTGATGCACTTGTTTGTCTCCATCTTCAATGTAAACAATCAGAACTGAAGTGTTACTTTCTGAGATGCCAAATTTCTTCAAAGCCTCTGAAATCTATGAGAAACAAACAAAAGACAATGAGCCAGTGTCCTGTCTGGACTAGTTCTGGCCTGTTCAGTCAGCCGCCTTGTTTCTCGTGTACCTTCCACTTCAACCCTCCCTTTCCAGCGCCTCCTATGCTGTCCCTGCTTACACTTGCACTTTGCTCCTCCGGATCAAGTCCAGACTTTCTGGCTTTGCACACAAACACCCCTGCCTCTGTCCCCAGGTGACTTTTCCAGATCAGTCTGTATTCCTCTTGTTATGTATCTTATGGTATTAAATTTTGTCTTGTTCATTATCAAGACTGTATTTGGTTTTTCTGACACCAGACTGTGTCTCAAACAAGAATGGTGTTTTTCAATTACTTCCAATGATTCTATTAATGAGTTATGAAGCCATGCTGATTGATTTGATAAACTTGGTAACCAAGTGTGGTTTAATTCATGCCAAAGACTTCTCAAGTTTTCCAAGTAGCTGGTTATTAACAGCAATAATACCGAAATTTCATCACCAGAGTACAGACATCATTTCCATGTGTCACACACAGAATGTCACTACCTCAATAGCTTTCATTTAAACAGATCTCTTGGACTGGGGTGATGGCTCAGTGGGTACACTTGAGTGCTACACAAGTGTTCAATTCCCTAGCACCCATGCATAGTCAGGCACAGCAGCAATCATCTGTAATCCCAGTGATCCCACAGCAAGATAGGAAGTGGAGACAGAACAACCCAGGAAGCTACAGGCCAGAGAACTTGGTGTATATCATGGCACAAAACACTATCTGGAACAAAGCAAGGACTAACACCTGAGGTCATTCTCTAGATCTCCACAAGCACATCATGGCACTCAGGCACCCATACTCCCATAACCATATATATACACACATGTGCACACACGTGCGTGCACGTGCACATACACACACACAGAGGAATGGAAACATTCCCATGAAGACTTCAAGCCATGAATAATTCTATGCTGTGGTGTGGTGTGCTATGTGATCGAGCAGGTGTCAATGGCTCTAATAGGTCACAGAAAGTTCCTAGTACTGACTATGAAAAAAATACAGATTCCATCTCAAGAAATTTATATGGAGAGTGACACAAAATGTATCTATACCTCACATTTTATCATGTGGGTTTCTGTCAATTTCTTAAACAAAAATGCTCAAGGGGTCTACTTAAGACAACATTGAAAGGGCAGATGATATCAGCCCCATGGGGTTTAAACTTTGATCAAGAAACCAACTCTATAACTGTTTGCAGTGCTAAACATTTCTGCCCAGACCTCTCTAGATAACTACTTTGGCTTAGTATTAACAGCTTACTTGGAGAAACCTGGCCTTCAGTGTCACATTGGAGTGGGGTGGGGGTCAGGGGGAGTAGGGGGGCAGATGACAAGGCCAACAGAAATAAAGTCAGTCACCACATTACATTATTATTTGGGGAGAGGTTGAAGATAATTTCAGTAGACAGAGTTCTTGTCTTCATTTTTCCCAGTTTGTGGAGATGAACAGCTTTGTTCGCTGCCACAAGTATCTGAAATGGGTTGACAATCTACCAGAGAGAATACAAAGGTTAGCACAGAAAAATCAGGAGTGTCCCTAACCTTGTGCCTTCCTGAGGTAACTTTAGTCCACCTGTTGATTTGATTTAGTTACAATACAGAATCATCCCCTTTCCCCATTTCACCTCCCTAGAACCCCCATCCCATCCCCCCTCCTCCTTCATGCTTTTATACCATTTTAATTACATGCATGTATGTATTTAAGGTCAGTTCTAGGTTGAGGTCTAGCAATACAATAGATGCAAATAGTCAAGGAACAAGCAATACATAAACACAAATAGTCAAAGAAAAAGCAAGGCATTAAACCCAATTATGTGAACACTCCAGTGTCACTGTTCCTAAGGGCTTATCAAGATAACCAAAATATCTGAGCCTCCTTCCCTGTCCTAGCCAAGGTCATTTTCATGTCTGAAGCCTACTTCCTTTGTTCTAGCCTAAAATTTAGATTCCTGTCTGAAATTTTGATCACGATTCTTATGGACTATATTTAGAAACTATGACCTCAAGGCTGTTGCAACGCACAAAAAAAAAAAAAAATTATCTAACTTTAAAGCTGCATGATTCCTGTAGGCTAATACAGAATAGGCCACAACCTAAACTTCAACAGCATTGTTTTCTTCAATCCCACATACTCAATGACGTCAGTGTTATTCACAGAACAGATGAGGTAATCGGGATAAAGGTGGTGGCTTTCAATCCCAGCCCTGTTGCTTACCATGTGGAAGCCAGGCAAGTTGCTGTCTTACCGATCAGAGGAAGACAACGCACAGCACTCCCCTTGCAGGACTGTTGGGATATGCACAATGCAAAGAACAATAGCACACTTCTTCCTAAGTCACAGTAAGTGGGAACCTGGTGCCTTAATGCATGCTCTTGACCACTCTGTCATTGTGGTGGTTTGAATGAGAATGGCCCCATAGGCTCATATACTTGAATGTTTGGTTCTCAGTCGGTGGTTTGGAAAGGTTGGAAGGTCTGCTGGCTCGATTTTATGTCAGCTTGATACAGCTGGAGTTACTGGAGAGGAGGAGCCTCCATAAGATCAGGCTATATACAGGCAGGCTTGTAGAGCATTTTCTAAATTAGTGATTGATGTGACAAGGTTAGGCGGGTATGGGTGGCACTACCCCGGGTTGGTGGTCCTGGGCTGTAAGAAAGCAGGCTGAGCCAGCCATAGGAAGCATGTGAGTAAGCACTTTCCCATGGCCATCAGCTCCTGCCTCCAGGTTCCTGCCCTGCTTGACTTCCTGTCCTGACTTCCTTTGATTTGTTTGATGAACAGTGATATGGAAATGTAAGCCAAATAAATAAACCCTTTCCTTTCCAAGTTGCTTTGGTTGTGGTATTTCATAGCAATTGTATCCTAAGACAGAAGTTGATATTAGGAGAGTGGAATACTGCTGTGAAGGGCCTGGCCATGTTGTTCTGGGGAGCACTTGTGGAACGACTTTTGGGATAGAAGTTACACAGAGTGTTGAGAGTTTAGCGAGCTGTTCTTGGGAGCTTGGAAATGAGAATGTTGAGAGCAGAGCAGACAAAGGAGGCCTGGCTTGTGAAGTTTCACAGAGAAGCAGCAAGACTCTATAGGGCTTTTTATATGAAGAATCTGTTTTATCTAATCAGCTGGGATTGCAAAGTCAGCTGTAATTAACAAGAGAAAAAATCTTCAAGTTACAGGGATAACTGATGCTGGTTAACTGGAACTGAGAAATTAGCAGGAATTAAGAAAACACCAGTATCACTGAGGTGCAATCTTCTTAGAAGTGCTTCCTGAGAGCACACAGAAGTTGTTTCCCAAGGTTGTACCTTATGCTGGCAGCTGAACTTGGCAAGTTTAAGAGTCACCCAGATGGTACTGGTTTTGGAGGCATGAAGGGCTCACGGAGAGTAGCTGAGGTTTGGCACTGAGAGAGGCCAGGAAAGGCCATTGGTGAAGGTGTGGCCTAGTTGCAGGAGATCCCGGCACTTCGGAGAAGCCAGTATGATCCCCAACAATAGCAGCAGCAGTCAACAGAGGCTGCCTGAACTTAGAAGACAAGCTCTGTATACTACAGAAGGCCGAGCTGGAGAAGTAACACAAGCCCTTTGAAGAAGCCCAGAAGATCAAGAGTTGATCCCAGATACTGGACACTGTGTTGTTTACACAGTTGGAATTTGATTTTGCTTTGACTGTGACTGTGTCCTGGTTCTTCTCTCTTGAAGTAAAGTATTTATTTTTTATTTTATAGGAGACCAATTTTATAGGCAGTTGAGCGAGCTTCCATTTTCCATGTCCTTTATACAGGCTTCCAAGAAGGTATGGCCCAGATTAGAGGTGGATCAAAGGATCCAGATTAAAGGTATGTTGTCCCACCTCCAAGATCTGGATTACAAGTGGATCTTCCCACTTCAAATGACTCACTTAAACAAAGATCCCCTCATAGGTATGCCCAGCCATTTGGGGGTTTAGTTCATTCCAGATGTAGTCAGGTTGAGAACTAAGAAGAGCCATCACCGGAGATGTGGCCTTGGAGGAGATGTGTCACTGGAGATAGACTTTGAGGATTTACTGATGCCACTGGAGTGTGAGGTGTCACTGGGGATGGGCTTTTGAAACCTCAAAGGCCACACACAATATGTCCAGTTGTGTTTTCTACCTCCATCTCATGGGCCAGATGTAAGCTCTTACTACTGCCCTAGTGACATGCCTGCCTGCCTGCCTGCCTGCCTGCCGCCACAATCCCCACTATGGTGGTCATGGACTAGCCTCTGAAACTGTAAGCAGCCTCCAATTACATGTTTTCTTTCATAAGCTGCCTTGGGTATGGCATCTCTTTACAGCAACAGAACAGTAACTAAGACACTGTGCTTCTTCTGCAGATTCACATTTCACATATGAAAAGCACAAAACTCAAGCATGTGCCAGAACACACATGTGCTCACAGCTAGGCCATAGCCCTTCCTAAGACAGGATATAGCATTTTAGACTCTATTTGTTATTTAAAACACCCAAGTGTAACTTGGGCAAACACTTTTTACCTGACTATAAAAGAATTATAAGGTAAAATGAGCATATTCTTAAATGTCTACCTTGGTTAATTCATTCCCATATTTTGTACTTACCACATTGGGGTTTATCAATGAACCATCAATAGATCCTTCCATGGCCTTTTTTCTCAAGTCTCCTGCATTTTTTACATCTTTAAATAACAGAAGAGTCACCCTGCACTCGGGAAACAAGTCCAGCTGCTGTGATAACTGCATTTCATAGACAAGGAGGACTCTCCTAGACAAAACCAAAAGATCAACAGGTTTTTATATGTAAAAGATTGTCTCCATCTTTCCCACCCAGTTTCTCCTCGTCTGTCTTTCTCATCCGACAGTCTTGCTGCCCTATAACTTGCTCTGTCCTTCCATCCTCCTGCCTCTGCCCTCCAGGCCCTAGAATTGCATATAAAAGCACTCAGATGTAACTGTCTAGACAGAATCCTTGCATTCTGCTTTCTGGTTCCTGCTCCAGCTTTATTTCTATTGATATGATGAAATATTCTGACCAAAGCAACTCAGGGAGGAAAGGCCTTATTTGGCTTATAATTACAGGAATTCAAAACCACAAAGGAATACTGTTTGCTCACTCAGTTGCTGGCTTCTGCATAACTAATTAGATTTTTAATACAGTCCAGGACCACTTGCCCAGGAAATGGTGCTGCCCATAGTGGGCTAAGCCCTTCTACTTCACAACAATTATGAGTCAAGGCAGCCTATCATAGATAGGTCAATGGGTCAATAGGATCTGCACAATCCCTCAATTGACAGTCAATTGACAGAAGGCTCAGGTAACTCTGAAGACTATGTCAGGCTGACAGTTGAAGCTAACAAATTAATTTCATAAACTACATAATTCCTAAAGTAGAAAAGTCCGTTTCCAGAGCATCTTTGGCATCTTTATAAGGTGTGTTTCTAATTGTGCTGAGCTGTTTCTAGTTCTCCCATTTCTGGGGAAAGGCCAAAGGAAGTGGCTGGTGCCCTGCTTGGAAAGATGGGCAGCTTCTGTGCATGATCAAGACTACTCTCCTCACAGACAACTAGATGCAGGATGCCAGGAAATGACAGATCACAGATTACCTAGAGCAGTAATGAGACCTTAATTTACCATATCCTTCCTGGATTCTTCATCTATTTTATTTATACTTTAACAAAGCCTGACCACAAATATTAAGAAAAATAATTTATAATGCTCAAATACCGTACCTTACCAGAAATATATTTCAACATGGAATTGACCAACAGCATACACCTGTTAAGTAATTCTCACCAGCTGTGCTGGCTCACATCTACAATGTAATGTAAAGGAAGGGTAGGGCTGTGCTCAGCACAAGGCCCCATCTCGTGAAGGATGTCCTGGGTATAGCAGACATGCTATACATTACAAAAAAATAAATACATTTTATGAACAATTTCAACCATCAGATTTTTTCAGTGATGGACGCTGAAGTGGGGCCTCTCCAAGCTGAGCACATGGAGCAACGTCGCCAGCACCAGCGGCTACCGAGTCTTTGGTTTGGCCAATCTGCTAGGCTCTACTCATCCTTTATATCTGTTGGGTCCATTTCTAGTTTTCTTTCTTGAGGAACTAACTGGAAGTTTGATGATGATAAAATAAGATGTCTTTTTTGAGAGGTTGAGAACAACCTATCCAACCAATGGCAAGGTTTGATGTGACTAAATAGGGTAAAAACTGTCATGTTCAGTGGGAGTGGGCGTGTCTGACTCTTCTGGCTGCTCTTGGGACCCTTTTCCTATTACTGGGTCCTGCTGGCTGCCTTGCCCAGCCTTGATGCTGGCTGCCTTGCCCAGCCTTGATGCTGGCTGCCTTGCCCAGCCGTGATGCTGGCTGCCTTGCCCAGCCTTGATGTGAGTTTCTGCCTAGTACTACTGTATCTTGTTGTGTCATGTTCAGGCGATGTCCCTGGGAAGCCTGCTCTTTTCTAAGGGCAGATGAGAGGGACTGGATCTAGAGGGAAGGGAAGGTGGGGGAGGGCTGGAAGGAGTGGAAGCTTCAGTCAGGATATACTGTATGAGAGAAGAATAAATTAAAAAAACTTTTTAAAAATGTTGTCATGCGGGGACTGGAGAGATGACTCAGCAGTAAGAGCTCTGAGTGCCCTTCCAGAGGTCCGGAGTTCAATTCCCAGCAACCACATGGTGGCTCACATCCATCTGTAATGGGATCTGATGTCCTCTTCTGGTGTGTCTGAAGACAGCTACAGTATACATATATAAGTAAAATAAATAAATAAATCTTAAAAAATATTTTTTAAAAAAGTTCTCATGTTGGCGGGGAAAATGGCTTAGTGATCAATCACTCTTCAAGCATGTACAAGGGCGTGTTCACTTTTCAGCACAACAGTCTCAGGCCCCACACAAAACAAAATCAGGGTTGTAGTGCTGATTTGTCAAAGCAGTAACAACAGCAAGGAAAACCACAGGAGTGAAAAAACAAACAAAGCGTGGCTAAATGTGTCACTTTAATCTTGTGTGAGTCTGAGCCAGGCTGGCCTGGAACTCCCAGTCCGACTACTCCCCACACCAGCAGGGCGGCCGGTCACAGCTTGTTCTGCCATGCTCAGCCTACTCTCAGCCTCATTGAGGAGTTTTCGGAAAAGCTCTTCATGGGGTTGGAGAGACGGTTGAGCACTTTTGGGTGTCTGCTGCTCTTGAGCTGAGTTTGGCTCTTAGCACTGATTTCAGGAGGCTTACCACCACTTCTAACTCCAGCTCCCGGGATCAGACACTTCCTTCTAGTCTCCATGTGCACATGTATCTGTTGGCACACATTTACACATAAATTGAAAATAAAAATCTTCAAATAATTTAAAGGCTGCTCATAAAGAAAAAAATAGTGAAAAGAGGGGCTGAGTTAGTAGAGTACTCGAGTGCCATGCACAAAACCTCGGTTCAATCCCGAGCACTGTGTAAAACAAGGCCTGATAGTGCTCACCTAGAACCCAGTCCAGGGGAGATCAGAAGAGGACGATCTGAGGTATACAGTTGGAGGAGATTCAGAGCATGGGTTTTTACAGTCTGAAAAAATGCCTGAGAACAAAACAAAACATGTCTTTAACCTTCTCTTGAACATAGGTAATCCAAGCCCAAACTACCCTCTCTGCCAACCCTGCCAGCCCTGCAATTCTGACCGATGCTTCTGTTCCCATCATTCAAACTGGACATTTTTACCTTAAACCATATCTAAAGTACTTCCAAATACATGAGACTGAGTTTATATACAAAAGAAATCTGTGAACTCCTAGCCTTGGCCCTGGAGCACTAGCCCAGATGTAGCTAGTAGCAGGGTCTTCCATGTGAACTATGCAGTAACACCCACATCAGATAATGGTGTGGGCATCCATAGAGCAGGGAGTAAATGAGGGATCCCTGAAGTCATTTTCTCTAAGGATCAAGACAGAAAAATTGGGCTCAGGCTGAAATCAAACGATGATGGTCTTTCTGTTCAGCTCGTCTGGGCTAACACTTCATTGGCTGCTGTGAGATTTGGAAGAGAGGTGACCCAGATACAGGGTGAAAACTCTGTAGGCTGGAGCTCTGATAAGGTGCACACGGTGCTCAAGACAGGCTTTAGAGAGAAGATTAAGAAGATGACTATTTTTTTTTTTGGTTTTTCGAGACAGGGTTTCTCTGTGTAGCTCTGGCAGAAGATGACTATTTGAGACAGATCCTTCAAATATAATCATTAGGTCTAAGGATAGTAGTGGACATGTTGGTTTTATCTTTAAAAGTGTAAAAAAGAAATCCTGAGCACTGTATAAAACCAGGTGTGAACTATACAGTAATACCCACATCAGATGATCACCCAGATCAGTGAAACACAGTCCTGGTGACACAAACAACCCTTCTCACTCAACATAACTTCTGTGAACTCAATGGACAGACGTTATTGGACTGAAGGACTCGTAGACATACCCAGAATTGTGGTTACAATTACATTCACACCCACTTTTATCTTTGTGCAAATTACGAAGCTTTTACAAAGACCTACTTCTAAGGCTCAGATGGCACAAACGTGTGAACACAGCTGAACTCTGTACACATGAAGCTCCTCTAGAGTCAGGGAACATGGCAGAAGGAAGACCTTTTCATCTTACACTATGGCTGGAATCTTGTCATGGTGTGATTGGCTATCTTCTTCAGATTCCAAGATGTAGCCTGTTCCTGGTTTTACAGATGTAAAACTATCAAAAAAAATTTACTGACTACTCTAGAATAGTGTCTCTCCTGGAAACCTGATGCTTTTATAAGATCCTGATTAGAATGGCTGACAGGCTATTTTTACTCCAAGTGAACTATAGTGCTCTTTGTATTATTTTAGCATCCATTTTAAAATATGTAATAGAAGACATTACCATAGTCTACTTAGGGTAGACTGCCTTTGATAGTTGTTTAAGTTTTCTTGGTTGGTGTGTGTAATCAATACTGGTTCATTCTATATAAGCATTATTTCAAGAATTACCATGATTATCATTAAAATTCAACTATCTTCACTTAATGTGTATCAACTGTTGTCTTAACTATGGTGAACATCAGCTGAGCATAGTGGCACATGCCTTTAATTTCAGCACTCAGAAGGCAGAAGCAGGTGAATTTCTGTGGGTTTAGGGCTAGCCTGATCCACATAGTGAGTTTCAGAATAGCCAGAGCTACACAGTGAGACCCTGTCTCAAAAATAAACAAAAACAAAAATGCTACAATGAACATAAACAATAAAACCTAATATATAGTAACTTATGCCATTTATAAACCCAAAATGTTGTCTGGAGAGATGGCTTACAACCCAAACAACAAGCCCTAAAACACTGGTTCTGTGTTACACTCAGCTGAATCAGCATAGCTGGTTATTTGTACTTGAGATTTCCTAGTACTTGCATAATTGAAGCCAATTCTAAAGTTAATCTATCACTTTCTGGAAAACAGTTGCATATTTAATGAAGAACTTCTTATACCAAACAGAATTTTGGAGTCTCTTTATCACACGTGTACATTAAGTGGCAATGATTAACTCTGGCACCTAAATCCTAACCATATTCCCTAGCTCCTTTGGAGGCAATCTTGGAATGTTTCTCTCCACACCCTAGTTCGTTCAGTTTCTTACACCTTCCTCCCTGCAAGAAAAATGGCACTGACTCTTTATTCTGAGTTTCTTCTTTGTTTATGCCTATTCTAATTTATCCTATTAAATGTGTATAAAGTTACATTTTCATCGAAAAAGAGATAAAAGTCACCCTCAATTACACAACTCCAGTCCTAGACTAGCCTGGGTTATATGAAATCCTGCCTCAGGAAACAAAACAAAACAAAAAACCCCACATGACTAGAGAGTTGGCTCACTCATCAAGAACATTTGCTGCTCTTGCAGAGGACCAGGACTCAGCATTCATAAGGTGGCTCACAACCATCTGTAACTCCAGCCCCAGCGGATCCAATGCCCTCTTCCGGCCTTCACTGGTCCAGGCATACAAGTGGCATACACACACAGACAGGCAAAACATCCATACACATAAAATAATAAATATTAAAAAATTTTTAAAACCCACAAAAGTAGTTGGGCAGTGGTGGCGCACACCTTTAATCCCAGCACTTGGGAGGCAGAGGCAGGTGGATTTCTGAGTTCGAGGCCAGCGTGGTCTACAGAGTAAGTTCCAGGACAGCCCAGGGCTACACAGAGAAACCCTGTCTCAAAAAACCAAAAATAAATAAATAAATAAATAGAAACAAAAAACAAAAACAAACCCACAAAACTTAAATATAACAGAAAGTTGCCTCTGATTTTCTAGAATTATGTCTGAGGGTTTCTGTTACAGGAAAAGAGTTTTATAAATAATGTCCTGCTGACACAGTCCTTTTCATGTTAGCATCTAATTGATAAATAACATGGTAGGCATGATCAGTATGCCCTGTCATGTAAAAACATGCATAGAAAATAGTAGAAAACATAACAAAATGCAGAAATCTTGAGTACTGGGATCATTAGGTGACTTTTATTTTGCTCTTGAAATATTCTGCTGTGCATGTTCTGAACTTCTACAGACATCAAACAAAATTTAAGTACTTACAATCAGGAAAGAAAACAATGTTCCGTGTGTGTGTCTCTGTGTGTGTCTATGTTAAGCATCTTTAAAAAAAATATTTCTGAGTGTTTGCCTGCATGTATGTCTGTGTACTACATTCTTCTTGCCTGGTGCCTGTGGCAACCAGAAGAGGGTGTTGGATTCCATGGAACTGGAGTTATAGACTTTTGTGAAATGCAATGTGGGTGCTTGGAATCAAAACTCTGGTCTGATTTTTAATAGTAAGGGAAAGGGACTTTTAGAAAGCCTCAGTTCAGTTTGCTCTGGTTTAGTGAAAGAGTCGCTTAGACCAGAAACTTTGGAATCATTACTTGTATTGATCTGTTTTGACACCTGTAAGAGTCATGTTGAGATTTAGTTCCCAATGTGAGATATTAAAAGGTGAGGCCAAGTAGGGAATTAAAAAGGTGATTAGGACTTCGTACTCAAAAAAAAAAAAAAAAAAAAAAAATCATTAATCCATTGATGTGACTATAAAGTTAACAATTTACCTCCAGGGCAATAAGGGCCTTGTACTCAAAAATTTGTTAATCCAGTGATACGATTATCAAATAATGGCTTCCATCTCCAGAACGATTCTGAAATGAATGCAAGTTTGCCTAGCCTCCTAACCTGCTCCGTGACTTGAGGCAAAGGCAGGCAGATCTCTGAGTTTGAGGCCAGCCAGTACAGCAGGGTTACAAAGAGAAACCCTGTCTAGGAAAACAAAACAAAATATCTCACCCCCCATGAGGTATTGTGGTATTAGCAACAGGAGGTAGTCTAAGATGCTTCTCGCGTCCAGTGCCCAGGTTCTGACTCTATATCCACATTTATTCTGGCTCATCCTTGTCACAGGCACTGCCATCACCCCTTATCAATAACACCCTAACAGCGTCCTCATCTCGGCCCTGATCACCAGTAATGCAATTCTAACCTATCCCGATGGTCACGGAGTCCTTCAGGAGCAAGTCAGAGCTTAAACTAAAACCCTAACTTTTAAGTCACGGGATCCCGCAAGTAGAGTCTGGACCCTGCCTGACTCCTCTCCAGCCCGGATAGCATAGCCTGCCCTCAGCTTAGGTTGGTCAGGCTTTCCAATAGGGCATCCCTGTCCTCGGAGCTTCCTGCCTAGGTACCTCCCGCCGAGACCGCTGGCCCCTGTAAAGCCGGGGTTTGGGGCAACTCTTTCCTAGCGCTGGGCCTGGCTGAGCACGCGGCTTCTCCTGCTCAGCCTCGGGCAACGCCTGCAGGGGGCGCCCCGCTGCGCGCAGCCGAGAGGCCTTCCGTCCCCAGCCGCGCTCCACCCGCGGCCTGGGAGGGCTCGCGACAAACACAGGCAAAGACACGTACACTTCGCCCACAAAACTGTCCGCAGGGAAAGAGCTACAGTGCGGAACTCACCCTCAGTCTCATGCCCGTTTCAGGAGATCGTCCCCTTGGAAACGAAGCTCCCTACTTCCGGAAGTGCTTAATGTTTGGTCAGGTGGACGGGCTCTGAGACACCCTGTTTCCGGTGGGCGTGTTCCAGGCTAAGTTTATATGAAGTTCTTCAGACTCCTAATGCTGCTAGGAGCTGCTGGCGGAGCACAAGGACAACTACTTCTACTTTGTCCCGGAGGTGGAAAGGACCCCCACAGGTCGGGCCTAGAAGTTGAGGTATGGTGTTGAGTGTCAGCTCTGTTCTTAGCCTGTGTTGAACGCCCTTTTCCTGTGAACAGAAAAATATTCACCAGGACGAGAGTCACAATTTATCAGAGCTTTTGAGACTCAGTTTACCGAGTGTGCACTCGAGTGGAAACGGGAATGTGGCGTGGTTGGTTACATTGAAGTAGCTCTTCCTGTGCTTGGAGATCTAGAGACACGTGGACTCCCACAGCTGTGACAGAAAAGAGGCAAATTTCTTGAGTAGACAGGAGGACGTGATGCTGCGATCAAGTCCCCAAAAACCATCGGCCTCAGGGAATTGTGCAAGACCAGGGTACTGCTGTTGGGGAAGGATGGCCACCAAGATAATGAGACGGGATCAGAGAACCCAATGAATAAAGGGCTTGAATCTTAAAATTATAGTTTATCCAGAGAGAGCCAGCAATCTGAGAAAGTAGATTAATTACCCTAAAGACATGTATTCCATACCATCTCCACTCAGCAGATTATATTAAGGAGGAGATAGGGCCATAGGCAAAGACAGCCAATAATCCTGGAGCTCCGTTTTGCCTCTCTGTCAGGTGGTCAGCCTGACCACACTTCTCATATAATGATGTGTGCTTGTTTTGTTACTTTCTGCGCTCTTTCCACAGCTGTGGATGTTTGGACCCAGACATGTTGAAACTCAGTCTAATTAGTTTCTACTGATATCAACTTTATACTCCTTCAGAGGCACCTAGGAGGTTAACTCAAAACAAATGAGAGGGTGTCCCTGCTAAGCTAACAATAAGTCCATTTTTGTTTCCTCTCCTCAGTGTGGAATACAAGTATGTCTTCATAATACAGAATATGAAAGTATCCCTATCTGTCCCCTATCATTCTCCACTGTCAGTAGCAGTGCTGAGATCTGTGTCATATGAAAGATGACATCCTGACACCGTGCATCTGGTTGATTGTCAGAATGACTTCTTACTTATAAGAGAATTCCCTGGCAGAAAAAGATGTACCTCAGAACATACCATATGTAGCAGGAACAGCTGTGACTTGGAGTGAGAGTTTCTGAAATATGCTTTGTTCTGAAACAAATATAAACAATAAAAGCCTGAACCCAAGTTAGAAAACAGTGTCAGGTAACCATGTATAAAAACAATTTCTCTTTAACTTCTCGGTATTCCTTTTGTAAAGTGTGTCACAGTGAGTCCAGTCGTACTCCTGAGGACCAGACTGTCCTGCAGTTGTCAGCCTTTCTGTTTCAGCTTCCACAGTGCTGGAATTGCAGACAAGCAACATCATGCCAGTGTGACTTGATTCTGATTTTGACACCTTTCCACATCTATGAAGAATGTTCTCCAAAGAGACTATTGTTTGGCTGTGATGATTTGATCTCATCCCTGGGATGAGATCTGTCCCAGCCGATCTGACTCTGTGTTGAAGGTGTGAATGAGTAACAGATGTCAAGGAATTAATGCCAATAAACCCTAGAGCCTACCTTGTCTACTTTTTACATTTTGTTTATCCTATTGGTGACGTCCTAGCATTTCCAAAATCACTAATGAAAATGTCCATTAGAGGCTGTATTTCTGCAGAGTGTCTGCAGGCAATAGCCATATAATTCTTAAGAGAGAACACAAAACAGAACTAATGAGCAAATATTTAAGGAAAGCTAGTGTTAAAATTAAGTATATAATCCATCAAGGTAGCCCAGCAAGCCTAAGACCTGAATAAAATCCCCTGAACCAGCTCCACAAGCTTACCTTCTAATCTCCACTCACAAGCCATGGCACAAACACACACACACACACACACACACACACACACAAGTAATAAAAATTAAAAATTAAGCAAATGTCTATAGATGCTTTTTAAATCTAATTACTTATGTTTTTAAATCTCAATATGTAATGACTTTTCATCATTAGGAAGCATTGCTCGAATGTACACTATTAGAGAATGTTGAATTATCAATGCTTAAAGAGAATAGTCGAGAGTTAGGAGCACATGAACACATGCCTAGGAAAAGTTAGTAGCATTAACAGTTCTGATTTGGAGAAAAGCAGTTTTCAAAGTGCTTCCTAGCCTGCTGTGTTTTAGGAAGCTTATAGAATACAAGAGGCATGTATATATATAACAACAGTTTCCGTCACCACATGGAAGAATTACACAAAACTAAAGTGCCTCCCCCATTATTTATCAATCTGCCTAGTTTGTTTTTGAAGCAAAATTTAAGTTCTTTGGTTGATTAGGGTAAAAGGTCTACAGCACTATTTAAAAATAAACTTTAGACCCATAATGGGGAACAGTGTTAATGATTATACACAGATGTAATAAGTGAATTATATATACAGCAATAAGGTATGTCTTTTATCAAGGTGAAGACACATAGACTGGGATTTTAAGTAACAGTACTGATTGTGATTTGGTTTTGCTTTTAATTCTGAATGGTACTAGTTAAAAATAGTAGAGATATCAAAAAATTATATTGGCCATAATGACTTCTGTATGAGAGAGCATGTGTCGGTCATCCTGTATGAATTAAATGTCTTTAACTACAAACAAGCTTGGTCACAGATTGCTACACACAGATACATAGGGTATTAAATTTACCTGGGAAAAGTTATTTATAAAAGTGGTTATTTAAAGACATTAATATAAGCAAATTAGATTAAATGAACATCAGCTTAAGACTGGGTGTCCTTGGGCTGGAGAGATGGCTCAGTGGATAAGAGCACTGACTGTTCTGCCAGAGGTCCTGAGTTCAATTCCCAGCAACCACATAGCAGCTCACAACCATCTGTAATGGGATCTGATACACTCTTCTAGTGTGTGTCTGAAGACAGCTGCAGTGTACTCATATACATAAAAAATTTTTAAAAATTAAAAAAAAAAAGACTGGGTGTCCTAAATAGTTAAAATTCTGACAAACTTAACAAAAAGCATAAGTAATTAATTAAAATATTTTGTTTTTAAGTATTTTTGCAAATGCTGAGAGCAGATTAATATCTTCCAGTCCTACAAGAACTCACTGTTTTAAACTGCCGGCTTTTCGGTTTTGTGGGTGTAATAGCTCAGGTCTACACCATCATAACTTGTCCCCAAAGACTGACTTTGTGTGCTCCCGTTTGCCGCCCACTTCAGCTTGCTGGGTTTGCCCTCTTTTTTTTCTTTCATTTGGGAAAAAAATCTAGTTATTTTGTCCAATGCAAAATCCTATTTTACCATACAAAAATCCTTCATTATCTAAAATACTCCCTTTCACTGGGCATGGTGGCAGTGCCTTTAATTGCAGCACCAGGGAAGCAGAAGCAGGTGGATCTGAGTTTGAGGCCACCCTGGTCTATTATAGTGAATTCCAGTTGAGCTAGGTAACTATAGACAGAGAGACCCTGTCTTAAAAATAATAATAATAATAATAATAATAATAATAAATAAAATTCTCCCTTTTTGTCCTTACAAAAAATATCCTCATACTTTCTTTAAATAAAATCTCTCATGTTTATGTGGAAAAGAGAGCCACCTAAGCCACTCTTGCCCATATTGGTAAAGTGATGCTGACGTTGGCCGGTGTGAGAAGATTCCTTGATGTGAGCATGGCTCAACTCCAGCAGCTGCCCTACCTGGGGACTGTTATTTGGAAAGCAGATCTACTGGGATGGAAAGGGGCTCATGAGACACAACAGTTGTGTCCTTCACGCGATGGCTAAGGAGTGGGGAGGTCAGAGTGGACTACAGATCCACTTTAGTAGGAGCAGCTACAGCTGAGGCAGAGATGAACCCTGCTATAAAGGCCCTTACTGAGGCAGGAGGTGTGAGCACACAGCCAGTGACCAGATCCCAGGATCCTCCTAACCCCAGTGGTTCTCAAACCTTTAATACAGTTTCTCCTGTTCTGGTGACCCCCAAACGTAACTGTAATTGTGCTACTATTATTAATAATGTAAATACCTGATAGGTCCGAGGGTTCGAGGGTCCTGGGTGGCCCCTGTAAAGGGTTATTTGACCCCCAGGTTAAGAAACACTGTCTTAGCAGGCATTCAGATAACCAGGCTGGGAATTGGAGAAAAATAAGAAGGAAACAGGAAGAAGACGGTGGGCTTCATAAGGGTAGAGTGTACCATTCCAGAGGGTGCTTGTCCAGTGTAGTTCATGGGATCACAAGGAAAATGGATGTGTGCTGCCTTCACAGTCCAGTTCTTGGCCTTTGGTTTACAATTATTCTGGACCCATCCAAGGATTTCCTCCCGAGGTCTCCTGCCCCGAGGGAGGGCAGGTGCCAGCAGTTTCTACTTAATGCTACTCAGGAGTGGGAACTATTCAGACACTTCTGACTCTGTGGTACCAGGTGAGAGGAAGTGAGGCAAGGTTGGGACTTGTATTACACAGTATTTAAGGGTGAGTGCTTGGGGTTAACCTTTTGCCTTCCCCACATTAAGTCTTTCTAGTCAGGGGAAAGAGGCTTTGCTGGAACTTGAGCTTGGAAACACAGTTCTATGATGCAAGGACTGTGACTAGGAAACACAGTTCTTGGGACATCACAGCTTCCTGCACAAAGATGCCATCTCAGTACCAAAGACCAAAGAGTCTGTAACGGAGTAACAGAGTAACGAGGAAACAGGCCAGAGCATTAAAACCAAATGTTTCTTTTTCCTAATCTACTGATAAAGACATACCTGCTCAGAGTAGATAAGAGAGACACAGCACCCAGTGGCTAGAGGCTAAAAAGGGGAGGATGCAGGGAGTAATCAAGTCCTGCTAACACAATACTTCTTTTCAGTGTTAGTGTCCTGCTTCCTTTCTGGTGACAGCAGAAAAATACACCTTTGAACAGGCCCTACATGGGTCCTGGGAGATTAGGAATGGAAGTTCAGGAGACTCATGGTTTCTCTCTTCTGCAGGGTTCAGGGAAGGTGTGCAGGCAGCTTTAGCTGTCTCTCCTGGATGCCGAGATTTGAGAGCCAGAAGTCTCCCATGGCTCCTTATCACATCCGACAGTACCAGGACAGCGACTATGAAAGTGTCGTGGATGTGTTTACCAAGGGCATGGAAGAGCACATCCCCTCCACCTTTCGCCACATGCTTATGCTGCCCCGAACCCTCCTACTCTTACTTGGGGTGCCCCTTACCCTGGTCCTGGTGTCTGGCTCCTGGCTGCTGGCTGTTATGTGCATCTTCTTTCTGCTCCTACTCCTGAGGCTCCTTGCTGGACAGCCCTGGAAGCAGTATGTGGCCACGTGTTTGCAGACAGACATGGTTGACATCACCAAGTCTTACCTGAATGTACATGGTGCCTGCTTCTGGGTGGCTGAGTCTGGGGGACAGGTGGTGGGCATGGTGGCTGCTCTGCCAGTCAAAGATCCTCCATTAGGGAGGAAGGGGCTGCAGCTCTTTCGCCTGTCTGTGTCCTTACAGCATCGAGGACAGGGGATAGCGAAGGCACTGGTCAGAACTGTCCTCCAGTTTGCACGGGACCAGGGCTACAGTGATGTTGTCCTTGATACCAGCACCTTGCAGCAAGGTGCTATGAGTCTCTACCTGGGCATGGGCTTCCAGAAGACAGGCCAATACTTCATTAGTATGTTCTGGAGGTTAGTGGCTGTTCCTACAGTTCAATTAAAATACTCCTTCCCTTCTGCCTAGGAAGTGGGGACTGTGACTTTATGTTCCTGTGCAGCACACACACCCTTCTGCTACAGGAACCAGTAAAACCCCATCCTGTCAGTGCGATTAACAATAAAAGCTTCTTGCTGGAGCACATCAGATTCTAATGCATGTGATGGCTGAGTGGGGTTTTGGGGCCTCTGCTATATTCTAGGTGTCTAGGGTGCCTGTGTTTCATATTCCTAGCCCCATATTACTGTTGTATTAGAAACCGTGCACAATACTAATGCATGTATTTCACTTTTGAGTGTGGACCAGGAGTTTCTGTAGGCTGGAGAGGGCAACTCACCTAGCCCCAGGACACCTAATTGGTTAAATGTAAACATGGGAAGTGAACATGAAGGTTTCTTTCTCTGTTCCTGTGTTCGAGGAAGTCATGAACTTTGACCTGTGGTCATTGACCTTCTCAGACTTAGTGAATAACACCTCGAGTCCACTTGTTTTTTTAATTCTTTGATAGTTCCACACATGTATACACTGAGTTTCTTATTGTACTGTCTTCATTCACACAGGTATCATTACAGCTAAGCACAGCCCACAAACAAGACAGGAGCTCCCCAGTGCTGGACATCAGAAGGTTGTTCGGGGAAAGATCAGCATCCCAGGGCCTTGAGTTGTTTTAGATCGTGTTCACATCCTCAGAGTAGAGACTTTCATTAAAAAGGCAAAGTTATACAAAATACTAAGACAGCTCATTAACCCCCGGCTTAAGTAAGAGTACATTTCTAACTACCGCCTGTGTTTGGGACCCAAGAGCCCTGTTATCCTCATATTGAAGAGCTCTGACTCCTTAGAAGTAGTGCACACAGTCACTATAGTCTCCTTATTTGGAAATTAGGAAAAACTGTGCCTTTATCGCTTTCTCTTACAGCAGTGCTCTCTGCAGTAAGCTCCTTTCAGAAAGTAGTGTTTCATTTCCTAGGAAATAGGTACTTTCTGAAAGCTCATGAGACTTGTGCAGTAAGTGAAACAGGCCCAAGAGGTAAGACAACTTACAAGATCAGGAAGCACCTGAAACTTAAAGGACCCACTGAGGCCCACCCCAAGGTTCTATTAGCAGCAACTGCTGGGGAAAAGAGACTCACCTTCAGAGCTGCTTGCAAGTGGTGCAGGGCTCCAGGATGAATGGATTTTGAGTCATGCCTGTGACTTTTCAGTGATGAAGTTGCCTTTGAATCATCCATGCTCCGAAAGTAACTCCTTGCTGGCATTCCTATACACACCTCAATGAACTCACTAATTCAACTAAGCAAGACTTGGCCGGTGTAAGTTATCTGGTCTGTCAGTGTCCAATCTGGAATATGTGTTCGTGTTTCTGCAAGAAAAGCCTCACAATGCTTGTCATTGTAAATGTGTCCTCTGCTCTTTGGAGATGTTTGTAACCTTAAAGTTACCAATGCTCGCTGGGCGGTGGTGGCACATGCCTTTAATCCCAGCACTTGGGAGGCAGAGGCAGGTGGATTTCTGAGTTCGAGGCCGGCCTGGTCTACCGAGTGAGTTCCAGGACAGTCAGGCTATACAGAGAAACCCTGTCTCACAACCAAAAAAAAAAAAAAAAAAAAAAAAAACAATGCTCACAAGCCACACACTAGCAATCTTCAGATCCTTGGTGTCCTCTTGTGATGCGGTCACCCAGAGGGTTAGTGCCTACCTCCTAGATGATGGGGACCTTGGAAGCCTACCTTGGGCACTTAAGTAGGACACTTAACGCACACTCATGAAGATATGAGTCTCTTGCTGCTTTGCTTCACACAGTTTGGTAGGCTCCATGGATAGATCAGATGAATGCCATCCTTCATCACAGACTGCAGAAGCATGGGATGGGCACAGCCTGGGGTGTGTTCATTAGTAAGTTTCATTAGACGGGTGAAGTTTCATTAAGTCTGGAACACACACTGCCATTTAAATGCAGTGATGGCATCCCACTGGGGTATTTCCTGTTCAACCATGAATATTTTCTTTCCTACCCCTGCAGAAAGGCCTTCCAGATTGGACATCTTTGTTTTTAAATGCACTAATTTTAACGTGGTTCAGCCAGCCTGGTCTCAACACAGTGGCTCTGTGGCAATGGGAGTGCTCCCTATACCACACTTCATGGAACTGTAGAGTGTCCTCTACCCCCAAAACATGGCCACACACTGCTAGAATACAAATTAGCAGATGTTCGTGATAGCCAAAAACATGTGTTTCACTGGGTCTCTGGGAGAAAGAAGACTCTGGTCTATGACCACCTACATACAGAGCTATGCCTGAGGGGAGCCTCTGTATAGAAGCTGCCCCTGCACCTAAACCCCAGGACTTCTCAGGTAGGTTCTTCCACCCACTCTACTCTAGGAGACAGAGAACAGCATGTTAGGTTCTACTTGCCAAGGTGTCTATCCCTACTGCAGGAAGAGGACACTTGCTATAGCCACTGTCCTTTAGCCAGCTCTGGATTGCTCAGCTGTGCCCTTCCCCAGCCTTGAGCAGGCAGGAAAGACCTAGTGACCTAGGTGGAGTCACCCACCCTGGTTGCACATGCAAATTCCTACATGAACTTAGAAGAATAGGCTGCCTGCTGACCTTGACTTGTGACATAATCCCATAATCTGGCTGAAACGAAGGATGGGTTCCCTGGGGCTTTCCCTATATATACAAGAGCTGAACATTAAACTGAGCCTTGATCAGAGAACTTTGTCTTGGCTCCATGTTTCTCTCTCCCTTCCGTCTCTCACCCCTCCTTCCAGGTGAACCTAGTTTATCCATGGCCTCTGGGTGGCTACACTCAGCCCTTACTGTGATGTAAGTCGGACCTAGTCTGGGGCTCTGTTGAGAGAAATCAGAGGCCACCTACCCAGGATTCATCTCTTCCCAGACCATCTAACCCAGGGTCTTAGAGACAATCTCCTGACCAGTGTCTGAGCTGCCTGTGAGCCTGCAGGGCTCCCTCTTTCAGAGCCGTCTCAGGGCAGCTGGGTCTACCCTGGGCTAGACCCTACAAACCTGAGCCACAACAGCCCTTTTCACTTTGCCAGTGGGTTAGCTGAGGGACTGAGTGACAGTGGTGTGGAGCTGAGCACCACACGGACAGGCAGGACTCACACCCTGGATGCTCTAAGCCAGCATGCTGTGACTGTGGGCCTGAACAGGGTGAGCAGAAGTTTGACGTCATCACGGCTGCCTGTTCTGGACGGGAAGGAAGGAAGGTTTGGGGAACCTGGACAGCTGGGAATAGAGCCTGTCCTCAAGGAGGCCCCAGGCAAAGCACCAGCTCACTCTTCCCCCCTCCATCTTCCAGTCTCTCCCAGGCCTCCCACCCCATCCCCAATGCCAAACCTGGCTGAGGCAGTACAGAGGGCCAGTCTCTAGGGCAGAGGGTGGGAGGGAGGGAAAGTGCTGACCTGGGCCCACAGGGCTGTGAGGCATCTAAATTCTGTCCACAGAGCAACTGACCCTGAAGGCCATGCTTTACTCTCTGGGGTGACCAAACAGAGTTGCAGCAAAGCCAAGAAAAACAGAACAACAAAGCCAGAGTGGCCATGAGCCAGCACAGCTCCAGGCTGCTGAGCAAACATCTTGGGATGGAGTAAAAAGGAGGTTGGCAGCAGGAGGTCATCCACAAAGCCTGTGGGCCCTGGATTCTCCTAAAATGCAGCTGGAGGCTTAGGGCAGGCTGGGTTCTCAGTGGTGGATGGGGTGTTCCAAAGACCTCCTCTAACTGCCACAAAGCCTTGCTTGTTTTTCCCAGTCCTGGGGAGCAACCTGACCTCTGGTTTACACTGCCCCTCCTCCACCTTATCCCTGCTGGCTTCTTATCCAAGGAGGCAAAGACGTGTGACCCATGAAAACACATCTTCTGTCTCTTTTCTCCACCCCCAACCCCATGTAAGTTGGTTCACATGTTTGCAGAGGTTGGAGGCGACACCACCCACTTTTTAAAACAGTCTCTCACTGGAACCTGGGACTCATCTATAAGGGTACACTGGCTGCAAAACGTCCTAGGGATTTTCTAGTTTCTGCCTTCTCAGAGCCAGAGTTACAAGGACTGGCAACCATGCCTCAGTTTTAAACGTTATGCTAGCAATCTGACTCAGGTCCTAATGTTTGTGTGGCAAGCACTTTTCTGACTGAGCTACATCCCTAGCTCCTCCATCCCTTTTTCTCGAAGCACTGCATTGTAGCTAGAAATGAGCAGCTTTTCCAAAGCATAACACAGGCTCTGGACTTTGCAGGCTACTGTGGAGGACATTGCTCTTACATGGGTTCAAACTCTCCTTTGAGAGACGTGGGCACTTCCGTCAACTTCTTCCCCTGGAAATGGCAATGCTTTATTCGTTTTCTTGGTCAGAGGCTCACAGGGATCAAACATACACCAAGGAGAGAAATAAAAGCTTCACAAATCATCTTCGGGATGTACAAATTAATACATCAAGTGTACCAGCAGTGCAGCAGTTCAAAGTGGAGGATGTGTTTTGTAACTGGCATTGCTTGCAAGATTGCTTTGGGGCAGCTCATCCCTGCACTGGCATTTGGAGTCTTGTGGGGCAGCTACCCCCCTGTTCGGGCATTAGAGATGCTATGGAGCTGGCTAACTTGTACACTGTCATTAGTGCAGACAGTAACAGGCTCACAACAAAATCGACTGAGGAGTACCTGCCTCCTTTTTTCCCACTCTTTCCATTGTAGGGAAGCTAAGTTCAATGCCAGAATCCCACAGTGGAAAAGAAACAGTTCTTAAAAGTTCTCCTCTGGCTGGACAGGGGTGGCGTATGCCTTTAATCCCAGCACTTGGGAGGCAGAGGCCAGCCTGGTCTACAGAGTGAGTTCCAGGACAGCCAGGGCTATACAGAGAAACTCTGTCTAGAAAAACCTAAAATAATAATAATAATAAAAAAATCTTCTCTGATTTGAACATGTAGTAGATTATGGCTCCCTTGTCACCCCTCCCCCAATTTTTAAAATTTATTTTAATTTTTTTCAGATGTTATCCCCTTTCACCATTTGCTCTCCACCCAGGAACCCCCAATCCCATCCACCCTCCTCCTGCTTCTATGAGGACGTGCCCCCACCCACCCACTCACTCACTCTCACCTCCCCACCCTCAAATTCCCCCACACTGGGGCATCCAGCCTTCATGGGACCAAGGACCTCCTCTCCCACCTATGCCCGATAGGGCTATCCTCCCCTACATATACAGCTGGAGCCATGGGTCCCTCCCTATGTGCTCCCAGGCTGGTGGTTTGGACCCTGGGAGCTCTGGTTGGTTGGTATTGTTGCTCTCCCCATGGGACTGCAAGCCCTTTCAGTTCCTTCAGTGGTTGTGGAGGTTCTCACCATCACAGTGCTCACACTTGTCCGACAAGAGCATTACTCCTTCCTGGCCCCTAACCATTTTGATTTCTTAAGTACTTGTTATTTTAGGAAGAATTTTTAGACAAACCTGGTGACCTTCCATTTGAGATGTTAGGTAACTTTTGTTCCCTCCTTCTTCAATGATATCAGAATTGAAGTGACATTAGCTAAGACATCTTTCAAATCCTCTGCTATCAGAACAAAACAAGGAACTAGTGTTTTCTATGTCTGCAACATCTCCCGACCTGCCTTCTTCATTAGTCATGTGCTTCCTTTCTTTCAGATACAAGTTTTCCTTTTAAATGGTTGGACATACTTTCAGTGGAGTTTTCTCATCAGTTTCCAGTTTGTAGTGGGAAATCTGATGGTAGCCACTAGATGTGATATGGGTCAAAAATCAAAAGAATTACTCAGAGCCTGAAGCATTCTCACACATGAATACATGCTCTGTGCTCAAGGCTCGGTGGGCAGGTAACATTAATCTACTTGTTTTACTTCTTTGATTCTCAATGGACTATAGTTTCATGACCTCGAGGGATGTTGTATACACAGAATTAAACATGCGTAAAGTCGTGAAATGTGTGTGTGTGTTTAAATTAAAAACCTGATTGAAGGCAAAGTCTGAGTACTTACTGAGCATGAATCCCTAGAGACTAGTAGATATACACATGTAATGGCTCGTTCTGCTACTTTGTAACAGCCAGTTCTGCTGTCCAGTCCTGCAGATCAGGGTCTAGCAAGAGAGAGTGTGGGAATGGAGGGGCAAGAGACTGCAAAAATGGAGACAAGACAGAGTTTGATCAAGTCTCATTTATTGAAAGAAAATTCTGGGTATTTATACCCTTTACCACGTGCCTTGCCCACGTGGGCAAGCTCAACTGAAGGCACTATGTCATGCGCCTAGCAGCGTGGAGACCACGTGCTCCTATCTGCTGGCAGCACTAAAAAGCAAAACAAGATGTTTATCAGAGTGTGCTCAGCTGTTTCGGGCTGTTGAAAACAAGTCTCTTGTCAGGGTATATGGCTCGAGATGGCTGTAAAGATGATAGCCGCTTTCAGCTAAGAGTCGGCTCCCAACAGGTCCCCCTTTTAAAATTTGTTTTCAAAGGGAAGGCTGGGAAAACTTGTGCCTGTCTTAGGTTGGAACAAAGGACCCCAGCCTCCCTTTCCCATCTCTGGATACTCAACAGCCATTGGTTGAGCTCCTGTCTTAGGATGGTGAGGCCTCCCAGTTAGGGGCAAGGGTCTTGAGGTGTTCTCTTACCTGTCATTGACTATCCGGCTTAGCACATAAATTAGGGTTAATACTCGTCAGTCTTGATGACAGAGGTTTTAGAGTCCCCTACTTCCAGCCTGTAATATCGGACCTGTATGGGTTTCATTTGAATAGCGTCTATCTGTTGTTGTACAAAAGTCATCAGTCTGTTGAACAGCATGGACCCAAGAGACAAGAGACTTAACAATGCCTGAATGGTTGGTGTAAACCATTCTGCCTCAGAGTGACACTCTTTTTAAGGGAGCACACAACTCCCTCTGTTGGAGGAGTAAAAAGTATAAGCCTCTTCTATTCTGTAGCACTATTTTCTAAATCTATATAAGTACAGAACTGATCATAGCTTTGATCTTAACAAGTAAGAAAATCCCTGTCCCTGCCCCAATCAATCTCAAACCCCAAAAAACAACTATAGTAACTATGGTAATGGGTTCTCTCTTGGGTTTAAACAATGTACCCCAGTAAATCATAAATCAGGGAACCAAGAGTCTAATAGAGCCACCCTGGAGGCATGGGTGGTGATGTCTTCTTCTGCACTGAGAACGTCCCAAGTCAGGTTTGCGGGTTGATCTGCTCCAGTTTGAAGACAATTGTGAAGCATCTTCATGTTTCCTGCAAAGAAAAAAATGCTTCCCAGGGGATTTCTCCTCCCTGGATTTGTTATTGTTGTCTATTTGTTTAATCAGTCTCTCTGGCAGCCAGCGTGTGACATCTGCTGTTTGGGAATATATGCAAACAGAACCTCTTCCCCAGATAAGTACTGGATCTGGCCCATTCCAGGTTCCAGTTAATGGGTCTTTCCAGAGGACTGTTACAAAATTCTTTTTGGTATTAGGATGCCAGAATCTATCTGCAGCAGATTTTCCTCCAGAATCCAAAGTTAAAAAATTAAAATAAAGAGGGTGTGATGAAGGATATTTCTGGGGGATCCCTTGGTAGGGTACCATTCTCCATTTTTAATTTTTTCGAATTGACATTTAATAGTTTGATGTCCCCTTTCTACCATACCTTGGCCCTGTGGATTATATGGAATACCCGTTTTATGTAGTATTCCCAATTTTTCACAGAATTGGTGGAAACTGGAGCTTGTATAACCTGGGCCATTGTCAGTTTTGATCTGTTTTGGCACACTCAATGATTGTAGCAAGCATATGAGTGATTACATGTTTGCTTACTTCTCCAGTTTGTAATGTCGCATAAATGAAACCACTGTATGTATCTACACACACATGTATATATTTTTGATTTCCAAATTCATTATAATGGGTAACATCCATTTGTGAGAGACTGTTTGGTATCAGTCCCTTTGGATTCACACCCAAATGAGGAATTGGTAAACATGTAACACATGATTGACATTGTTTGACAATTTGTCTAGCTTGTTCTCTGGTAATTTTAAACATGACTTTTAAAGTTTGAGAATTAAGGTGATGTAACTCATGAGCCTTTATGGCCTGATTCAAGTTAGATGGGGATCTGATAAAGTCACTGTGGCTACACAAGTGGCTAGATTTGCCTTGGTGTTTCCTTCAGTGAGAGGACTGGTAGCCCAGTGTGGGCTCTCAGGTGTCCTATAAAGAATTTACACTTTCTCCTCAAAATTAATTGTTGGCACTGTAAAAACAAATCAGCTGCTTCTGAGGAATGCTTTATTTGCGCAGCAGTTTCTAGCAGAGGGATAGATTGAGCTATATATGAGCTATCTGTGTAAATATTAATGGTTTGATTTGGAAATGCTGAAACACAGCAATAACAGCATGTAATTCAACCAATTGAGCTGACACAGATGATGTAGCAAAGGAGATTACTTGATCCTTAAAGGCATAAGCACCTGCTCCTGATGAGGAACCATCAGTGAAAATTAGCAATGCTTCCTTTATAGGTGCATGTGCAGTACGAGATGGAAAAGCAAATGCATGGCGATTACAAAACTGAACTAATTTGTCTGGCGGATAATGATTATCTAGCTGACCACCAAATGAGACACATGCGATAGGCCAAACTTCAGAACTCTGCATAAGCCAATTAACCTGATGTCTTGTATAGGGTTGTACTATGATATCAGGGTCTTTTCCAAAATATTTTTGACTGTCATCTCTGCCTAACATAATCATATCCGCTACAGCTGCATAGTATGGATAAAGAACTTTTTAGGAGATGAGGAAGATGAACCCATAATATGGGTGCAGTTTGCCAAAAAACTGCAGTAGGAGTTAATTTAGTGTTAAAAATAAGAAAATATAAAGGCTTAGAATAATTAATATGAGTTACAAATTGGGATGAAATAGCACTCTCAACCTTCTGTAAGGCTTTTCTACCCTCCTCTGTTAGAGCCCTGCCAGACTTAGGGTCAGGACCTCCTTTGAGAATGTCAAACAAAGGTTTCAACTCTCCTGTCATAAGTTTCAAATATGATTGTAGCTAATTAACGTCTCCCAATAGTTTTTGAAAATCATTAAGTGTCTTAAGGGAATCAGTCCTCAAGGTGGCCTTACTGTTTATAATACTGGACCATTAATCTGAAATCCTAAATAAGTATATGGATCTTGTAATTGTACCTTTTCTGGTGCTATTTGTAACCCTGCAGTATGTAAAGATGTTTTAAGATCATCAAAGCACTGGAGTACCTGTTTTCCATCTTTTCCTGCTATTAAAATATCATCCATGAAATGAATCATGTAGATTTGCTTCCACACAGTTCCAACACCCTCTATGGCAGAAGCCACAAACTTTCCGCACAAGGTAGGACTGTTAGCCATACCCTGAGGCAAGACCTTCCATTGATATCTTTTCATAGGTTCTTTAAAGTTTATAGCGGGAACACTAAAAGCAAAGCGCTTTCTATCGTTAGGATGCAAGGGGATAGTAAAGAAAATTTTAAATCTAGAACTATTTTATAATAGCCTAAAGGTATGCCACTGGTGTGGACAGCCCAGGTTGTAAGGCTCCCATCAGAATCATGGTTGCATTAAAGCCTTCAAGTCTTGCAACAATCTCCACTTTCCTGACCTTTTCCTAATGACAAATATTGGGGTATTCTAGGGAGAGTTACTCTCTTCTAAATGTCCTGCCTGTAATTGCTCCTGCACTAGCAATTGAGCAGCTTGTAATTTTTCGATGGTTAGGGACCATTGATCCACCTAGATGGGCAAGTCCCCCTTCCAGGTGATGGGATCGGCACAATGCCCTAGGGATGCAGCTAAATCAATAGCCCCCTCAAAAATAACCCAAGCCTCTTCTTCCAGAATTACCATGGATCTCAATAGGATGAGTAATCCCATTTTCCTTTTTCCTAATCCTTTTCCTGGGGAAAATCAGAGTTTATCATTTGAGCCGTGATTACTTCATTAGGGCTGCACATAATCAATCCCAACTGGGATAATAGATCTTTGCCCCAGAGATTAATGGGAAGGCCCAGGATAACATAGGGTTGTATATTCCCTGTATTTCCTCCTTTATCTTTCCATGTCAGCACCTTAGAGCTTTGCCTTTGGCCAATACCCCTTAAATGGGTTAAGGTTGGGGTCAGAGGTCAGGTGGCAGGCCAATCACTTTGTTTGATGATTGTCACATCAGTTCCTATATCAACCAAGCCTTGGAATGCCTTCCCGTTGAGCAATATTGTCATTATAGGTTTTTGTTTAACGATAGCCTGTACCCAGTATGCATCAGAGGAACCAAAGCCTTGATCCTCTCTCTTAGGACTCTTACATTTATGATTAGTAGGGATCAGTGGAAGTAACAATAGTTGAGCTATCCTCCTTCCTGTAGGAATGGTGACTATATTCAGTATTGCCTTGGCCATTACCTTAATCTCACCTTGATAATCACTGTCAATAACTCCAGGAAAAATTTGTAGTCCTGCATAGTTGCACTGCTTCTTCCACTATCAGCCAAACACATTTGGATAGAGTGGTCCAAACACTCATGGTGGGTAAGGCCTGAAGTCCCATTTCTGTGTGGGTGGCAGAACTGAGGTCCAGTCCTGACTTCCTGGTGTTGCTCAACTAAGTTCTGAAATGGATTGTTGTTTGCTGGTATGAAACTGACTGCCCCATGAGCCTGTTTTGGCTTGTGTTGGTTCGGGCCTGGGGCAGCCCCTGTTCCCTTTTCCCTGATTATGGGAAAGGTGTTTCCTTGTGCATCTGTCTCGACCTACATTCACTAGCCCAATGCCTTCCACATTTGCAATGTGGGCATAGCCCAGGCTGTTTTCTGGGCCATCTCTGGGTTAACTCATTTTCTGCTTTGCAATATTTTGCAAAGTGTCCAGGCTTGCCACATTTAAAACAGCCTTTTTGTTCTCTCTTGCCAAAAATCTCTTAATGATTGTCCTTGCATGGCAGTGCCATCAGCTAAGCCTTGTGGTAGGGGGGCCCTATGCAGTAACAGAGTCTGATTAACCCAGTAAGGTCTTTTTCCTATAGGTCAATAGCCGCTTGACAGGCAGGTTGCATTTTCATATGCAAGTTGTTTACATAATCTACACCTGCCTCTGCATTACCAAAAATCCTCCTGCTGGTTTACAATAATGCCTACAAAATCAGAAATCGTTCGTCAGGCCCTTGTCTGACTGCTATTAAAGATATACAGGGTCTCCCTTTCCGGAGTTTACACCAAGCCTTCATGACCGCATTTTGAATTTGAGCAAATAAGCCTGGGTCATCCAGCATCTGGTTATCACTAGAAGCAAATTGCCATTCTCCTATTAAGGCAAAAGGACCAACCATTGCCTGCCTGAATGTTTCTCCTAGCTTCTCTTTACAATTCTCATGATATCGATTTCCAAACTAGATGGTCACCACCACTTTAGAACTGCTCTCACTAGAGTATACCAATCACAGAGTCAGCCGCTCTCTGCAACGATTCTAAATTGCAAGAGTAAAGAGGGCAGTGGCACCGATTGTGACACTGAATTTTTTATTCTTTAATAATTGAAAATAAAACCCTGTGTGATGTCTCCACGAAACCCCTTGAGCGACTCTAGTCACCTGATACAGGGAAAACCTCAACCTCCCTCCTCTGGCTGATCTGTGGCTCGAGATGGCTGTAAGATGAAGCGCGTCCGGCTAAGAGTCAGTTCCCAACACAACACCAACCCATACAATACACTTACAAATACAGCACACACAACACACTCCTGCCAGGCACAACATCTTCAGAGGCACCACTCTCTTCCTGCTTCAGCCCAGGAAGATCTTCCCATGGAAACAAGTCCACCACTTCCAGTAGACCCAATTCCTGCCCAGGTAGAGAGCTGCTGCACCGTGAGGAAGTCTTTCTGATCCTGGTGGGGGTCGCCCTCACCTTCCCTTTCCATGAGTCTTCCTCACCTCAGAGCCTGGGTGGCTGATATAGAGGAAATCAGGTTTCTCTTCCTTTCTTCCTCTCCTCTTTCCTCCTCAGCAGAGGTGGAAACTGAAACGGTGTTTTGAGGCATGCTTTGTTCATCATGGCTCTCATTAGAGACCCTCAGATTCTCCCTGGGGTGGAGAGAGATACCACCAAGGGAAGATTTTACTGTCCTTTCCCAAAAACATTCTGGACTCTTATCAAGTAGGGAGGGCCTCAAGAGGAATTAGAGAGGCATCCCATCTGGAGTGGGTGAGTGTTTCCATTGAGGAGCTCCAGGAGTGTTGGGAACTGGGGCCCGATGACACCTCACCTGGCGAGCTTTCCTCAGGACAGTGAGGTTTCCAGGTAGATTTGGACAGAATCATTCCCCTTTTTGTTTTTTTTTTCATTGTGGAGGCCTGGCATAAGATGGG